>JAUIMM010000024.1:6912500-7540000 GCA_031769625.1 Taudactylus pleione | reverse complement strand
TTCTCTGACTTGGAAGCTGTTTATTTCTTCAAAGGTGTTTGTGCCCTGGTGGACAGGAATCATACAAAGAATTTACTAGAAAACTGCACTAACCACATACTGCATACACCAGATACTGCATACACCAGATACTACATATACACCAGATACTACATATACACCAGATACTACATATACACCAGATACTGCATATACACCAGATACTGCATATACACCAGATACTGCATATACACCAGATACTGCATATACACCAGATACTACATATACACCAGATACTGCATATACACCAGATACTGCATATACACCAGATACTGCATATACACCAGATACTGCATATACACCAGATACTACATATACACCAGATACTACATATACACCAGATACTACATATACACCAGATACTACATATACACCAGATACTACATATACACCAGATACTGCATACACCAGATACTGCATACACCAGATACTACATAAAGTTTTTAAATATTCAATGGCCTAGAAGGAAAGATACTTCTAAAAAGAAATGGACCGTGCATGAAACTATCATGGTGAGAACTTCACTCAAGAAAATGGCTACAAAACAGTAGCCAATTTGTATTTAAAGGTAATTTAATATTTTATATTTTTCTACAATAACAAATTAATTTATCATAAATATGTTTAAGGTGGGCATCATCACTAGTATTTTTTTTCATTAAACACCATTTGAGGTTAACAAAGCAATCAATAAATTAGTCAGTAGAAAAGTTGTAAGCTCCAAACAACAGTATATAGCATACAAAATTAATTACAATAAATCCAAAGTTTAATATAAACACTATTTATATCTAACGTATATCTAAATATGTTGATGTCTGCTTTAAAAGCATTTCAAACAATAAGGGTTATATGTATTTAAGGTTGATTTTAATCGATTTTGATCAATTGAAATCAATCAAAATTAATCAACATTGATGTTGTATTTATGGGGCTAAATCACACATTTACTAATACTTAAAAAAACAAATAAAAAATTATCTCTTAGTAAATATGTGATTTAGCCACAGATAGCCAACATCGATGTTGATCAGTTTTAAATCGATCAAAATCAACCTTTAATAAATATACCCCTAAGCAGGTGTCTTAAAATAATCTGTAACACTATACAGTAGAGAAGGGAACATACTTGTGCGACCAGCAATCTTGCCAATGTCTAGGGACACCCTGACATTGCATGATTGCCAGTACACACTGCAGCGATTAATGAAGGACTGAACGATGACTCATTCGGTCCTTCATTAACATGCATGGTGCTGCATGCGATATCATCAGGTTTAATGTGCAGCACATCAAACCTGATGACAACACATGCGACTGCAGAAGCACACATATTGTACACACAGACTGCACGATATATGCACGATTTGTCCTCCGATTTGGTCAAATGTCAAAATCTGAACAACATCGCTCCAGTGTGTACCCAGCATAAGGCCTGTTAAGATTATACAGATGGGCAGATTCAATTACCTGGAGTGTCTACCGCATGGGGAAACCCAAACGGGTTTAATGCCCAGGGCTATTCAATTATTAGTCCATCTCCCCACGTGGTAAACCCATGTGTAGTGTGCATAAACCCATAGATTCCACATTGGAATCTATGGGTTTCCCCCGTGCATTAAGCCCCGGATGGTGCATTTACTGCAGATTTTCCACGCAGCTCCTGATGCTGCAAGGAAAAACTTGTGTTAAGTTCACCCTCTGGGAAGTAACGTGTGGGAATGCAGCGTTTGATTGAATATTGCAAGGCTTACAATAGCCATGGGGTAAACCACACAGCTAATTGAATCTGCCTATGAAAGTATTTTTTCAGGAATACTTTACCAGATGAATGTGCATTAATATGCATTTTAAATGCCACTATACTGTTTATCTTAGTAACAGTATACTTTGGACCTAAATTTCTAAAATAAGAGTTTTATGACATAGATTTGGAGCACTAAGCGTATCCGTTAGTAATTTTGTGCTGGAATTATACCAGAGCAAAGCAGAATAACATTATTACCAAGTGTGCATTTGATTATATTAAAAAATATCCATCAAGCCCATTAAGTAATCCTATTCCTACATTGCATAAACCTTTGCTTGGAGATGTATATAACAGAAGGCTGGGTTCTATTTTTTTTTAAAGTGGTGAACATAAAACACAATAATAATTTGTATGTTAGAACCTAAACATTGGAACCAACTTCAGGGAGCTAGAAACATAAAAATGTCTATTCAGTATTAAAGGCTCAAAATAAATATCTGATTTTATTCAAAAGTTTACAGTCTTGAAGTTAAAACAAAGTTTCCAAATGTTTACATAATAATACTTTACATATCATTTTTATAATCTAACAACCACAGTATCATTGAAAAGAGAAAACATATGTGTAAATAGCAATTGCTTGGGGAAGCTGGTCTTGTGGAACATGTAGCTGTTGAAGGGAGATATCTTTGTATCTCTATCTTGATGTTATACTAAATTTTTGTTTTAAAAGTGTATTTTTTGCCTACTGTCCATTCTACTTAAACGTTTATGTTTTTACTGATACTCCTTTTTTTCCTCATTGGACATTTAGGTTGGCGCAGCGTCGGATGTAAGTGGCCGATGTTTTCTGCCTGCGTATGCATCCTAGTCGCACGGCACATGGGTCCCCATGGTTACCGTTGAAAACAGCAGACTAATTTTTGGACGCAGAGAGAGGAAATTTCAGAGGACATTCCTGGGTGATTACAGGGAGTGACTAGACAGACGCGGACGTGTCACGGTCAACGACTGCAGCTTTTTTCCGCAGTTGCACTGATATTGGCGGCCATGGTCAGTTGAACATTCTGCGCCTCCATAAAGATGCTGATGTAATGTTCAATGGTGAGACCGATGTGCGGCCGATGGCGTGTCTTTTAATATGCAAATCGGCGGATTAGTTCCAGAGCCAGGAGTTGTCTCTGTACTAATCCCATTGGCTGCAGCATAATCATAAAGACGCAATCACGCTGTGGAAAAAGACGCAGTAGCGGCTGCATTAGCGCCACCTCATCATCATCTCATCATCAGACCCTTCGTTTTTTGTCACAATATTTTCACATTAGCATAAATCATTTCTCTTATCACACGATTATTGCCAATGATATTCTAATCATTGCACTTACATGATCAGTCAGTTTTATTACCCTCACATTTCTACTTCTGTTCATCATCTTTTTTTACAGTACCATAATGATAGTAAGTAATGGGAAGTTACTGTATGTAGCTTTCTCCTCTTACTACAATGTTACTCCTGATATTCCCATTTTTTTTTCTTTTTCACTTTCTATTATCCGTCAATCTTTAATGTATGCACTGCTTTATCTACCTCTTCCCTTAGTCTCACTTCCTAGCTGTCTCATTGCTGAACCTTTCAGCATGTAATTGCCTTAACACAATAGTCGGCACATTATTAACACAACTCTATCATTATCTCACATATATGCCTAGATTACTTATATTAATATTTATTAATAAATCAGGCCATAGCCTGTTATTTATCACGTGTTAGGCATGAGCTGAATCTAATTCCATCATTGGTATGATTTTCTTTCATTCTGTATTCATGAAGGCTAACATAGCACATACATAATTATATTGATATCTATTATCACCATTTGAGTGATAATACATATATTTTTTTAATTGATATTTGTGTTATTCTTGTCAGCTTTAGTACACTGGTTTTCTCACTTATTCCCTCTGTCTCTTTGTTCCATAAACGCCTCTAAGTTTAACAAGTGTTTCCATGGCACTTTCTTTTCATCTATCCTTTATGTACCTATTATTCACTATCTGTTACATAAGCAAAAAATATATATGTCACTTATTTCATAGGGAATTTGCAGGTTTGGTATATTTTGTAGATATTCATCATGTCGACACTGATGAAATGTCAACATGATTAGAATGTCTACACAACATTCCAGCGATCACTTACCTGATAGTGGACCTCCAGCGGCTCTGACATCCAACTGTCATGCAGCAGTTCCAGTAGTAAGTAACAGTAACCTCTAACCTTTAACCTTTAACCCTCCCCATCTATAGCCTAACCCTAACTCTCCCCCTATTTCCTAAACCTTCCCCAAGTGCCTAACCCTCCTGTCCCGTAGCCATCCCTTACCTCCACTGTATGTGGTGTAGCCATTATGATTGTGGACATTTTGAATGTCAACATAGTGACTCCAGAATGGGCTACCTATGTAGTCTCTATTATGGTACCGACTATGAGCCAAATTGTTTCCCTACTTTTTCTACTACTAGTTCTTTTTCTTCCTCTTGTTATTTCAGCCCTCAAGAGAGCTAACACTGCAATGATTTCATCTTATGACATATACAGGTTCATGTACTAATACTCCACTTACTGTGGACAAAAAGCTGCTCCTGCTTCGGCTGTTATCACTCATGAAGGTGGCTACCGTGATGTGCACTAAATATATCCAGCGCTGAGGAGAGTGAACATTAAGTCACCCCATCGATGGTGACAGCAGGGACCCATTCCAAATCCTCCTGACTGCGCTGTGTGGACTCTCACTCACCTCTCTCCTGATGTGCAGCTGCAGCTGTGTTTTTTATTTTTTGTCAAAACTTTATTGACAAGCAGCCAAAATTATAAAGCGCTCCCTTCCTGCTTCTTCAGTGAAGAGGGGCAGGTAACAGCAGCTAGAGGTGATGAAGCCGGAGCTGGAGAAGACAGCTGACGGTTAATGACCTCTCTCCCTAGTAACAGCTGGCTCACTAAGCACTAATATAGGTGTCTATGGCAATGCGATATTCTAGCTTGCTGTTAGCGCTAGCAGGCTGAAGGCAGAGAAAACCCTTTTAGTATGTATCAAGAAGCGATATATACAGGGATTTTCTCGCTTAACCCCACTATCTCCCCTTAATACATAGACCCCTTAGTCTTTCTTAAACAGATTTTGCAATCTTCACATCACTGACATGAGTGGACAGTGTATAATGACCTCTCTAACAGACCTTCCAACATGACCCTTTCCATCATGTACAAGATGCTCTGATCCTGGTCTTCCCACCTGTCACCTGTGTTAAACTAGCTAATTGATGAGAAAGATGTTTCATCACAAGTGACGGCAACCACAAATTATGTGGGAAATACAGGAGCAGAGCATTTTGTACCTAATTGAAGGGGTCATGTTGGAGGGTCTGCTGTAATGAGATCTGCTTTTTACTTATAATTATCAGCTATACCCTAGTGGGATTTAAAAAAACAAAAAACTTATTAAAGTATGCCAGATACAAGTAGATTTTTCTCAATAACCCAATATATATCAAAGGAAAAATGGCTGCGCACACAAAACACTCATAGTCCAACAGAAATAAAATATGATATTTTATTAAAATAAATAAATCAATACATTATACTATGCATGTAAATCTTCAATAATCACCTTCCAGGTATACAACAATTTAAAAAGGGTACAATATCTCAATTTTATAACAATACTGTATCTAAACTCACAATAGTAAAAACAGATAACCACTAAGAGCCGTATTCAATTCCAGGCGAAAAGTCCGAATCCGTGGTAAAATTTTGCGAGCAATGTCATTTTGCCAGGCTGAAAGTTTCCACCGTATTCAATTCTTGGAACTTTTCGCTGGGGCGGAAAGTCAATACAATGTACCCGGCTAAAAAGTTTCGCCTCTGAATAGCCAGCAGAAAAAAGTGCAGAATTGCGGTTTTGGGGTGCAATGGTGCGTAAACCACTCTGCACCCATCGGACAGCACCGCAAAGGATAACTGCGTAAAAAGAACCACAAAATAAAAAAAGAGGAACACCCCAAAAAATCACTTTGAAAATGTGGGCACGAGAGTACAAAGTGGGGCTACAAATGCAAAAACTAGTGAAATAGACTTTTCGGGGGTCAACAAGTATGGGGGAGGTGTTTTTTTTTATTGCAGGTGTTTGCTGAATGTGCGTTTTTTTGCAGCACTTAAAACTTGACTTTAGCGATTTTTAACCATGCTTGCACCCATTTTCAAGAACTCCAAATTTGACAGGAATACTTATTTTCACCCAAAAAACTGCTTAATGCTATTCTTCACCACTTGTGCAAAGCCGCTATTTTGGAGCATTTGACAGCACTTAAGTACCCCAAATAGCTTCAGCAGGGCAAATCGGGGACATCTACATTGATCCCCAATGTTAGTGCATCTTTTGGGGGGTGTGAGGCTGATTTCCACAGTTCAGTTAACACTTTTCGCCTGTTAGAGTTTCGCCGGGACGCGTTTTCACATCCTTTGGAATTGAATAGGGCGAATAGCAGGGGCACGCACGATAAGTTTCCGCGGCTAAAACACGCAAAGTTGGCAAGAAGTGCGGCATGCGAAAAAGTATCACAGGTGCGAAACTAATTGAATACGGACCTTAATTGCAATCTTGAAGATTGCAACATATATAAACAGAATCTCCAATATAGAGTAGACCCTTAACACTGCACACTCAGGCTCACATGAACCGCGGGAGGGAGCGGCAGCAATCAGGGCTGTAGAGACTGTATATTCTCTACAGGTGAATACAGGGGCGGACTGGGCCACCGGGAAGGTTCCCGCTGGGCCGGTCCCATCCCCTCCTCTGCCACACTGTCTGTCAGCAAGGCCGCTTTATAAATTGCCAGTGCCGGCAGCTGGCAGCCGCACTTGGAAGCTGTCATCACGCTGGTGCAGGGGCGGGGCTAGGCGGGTGCACAGACTTTTGAATGTTAGTTACTGCTGCTGAGACTCCGGGTAGTGGCAGGCAGCACCATCACAGCAAGAGCAGCAGCAGCCGGGAGGAGCAGGAGAACGTCAGCAGGTCAGATTAGCCGGGAAGAGGGGCACCATGTTCCGTCACACTGCTGCACTAAGATGTTATTATGTGTAACTAGATGTTATTATGTGTAACTAGATGTTATTATGTGTAACAGAAGCTAGGGATTTGTCAGACAGAGGGCAGGGGCAGGGCAGCCGGCATTATACAACTATGAGCTTCATAGTATAACAATACTATGGAGCACATGATTATGTACTGACAGCTGCCCTCTGCGCTCTCTGACATACCCCTGGCTTCCGTTACACATAAGGATATCATACCCTCTCCCCCTGTGCACGGAGCCAGTACAGTACAGAACAGGCAGCATGGGAGGGGGCGTGGTCACAAGTAATGGAGGCGGGGCTAGCTCTTGGTGTGACCTGATTGCTGAATTATGAAGATCCAGAGCTCCAGACCTAGGAGAAGATGGCCACCACCAGGTAGGTAGGGGTGTGGGGGGAGGGGAATGCAGAGTATGGGCACTACCAGGTTGTGTGTGTGTGGGGGGGGAGGAGAGAGAGAGAGAGAGAGAGTGTATGCAGAAGATGGCCACAACCAGAGGAATGAGTGTGCGTATGTAGGGGTGGGTGTATGGGCACTACCAGGTGTGTGTCTGTGGGGGGGTGTTTGCAGAAGATGGCCACCATCAGGGGAAAGAGTGTGTGTTTGTGTAGGAAATGGGGGTATGTGCACTACCAGGTGTTGTGTGTGTGTGTGGGTGGGGGAGGGTGTATGCTTGTGTGTAGGGGTGTGTGTGTAGGGGGGGATGGGCACTACCAGGTGTGTGTGGGGGGGATGTATGCTGAAGATGGCCACCACCAGGGGAGAGAGACTTTGTGTGTGTGTGTAGGGGGGGTATGGGCACTACCAGTTGTGTGTGTGTGTGTGTGTGTGTGTGTGTAGGGGGGTATGGGCACTACCAGGTGTGTGTGTGTGTGTGGGGGGGGTGTATGCTGAAGATGGCCACCACCAGGGGAGAGAGACTTTGTGTGTGTGTATGGGCACTACCAGGTGTGTGTGTGTGTGTGTGTGTGTGTGTAGGGGGGGTATGGGCACTACCAGGTGTGTGTGTGTGGGGGTGTATTCAGGAGATGGCCACCACTAGAGGGAACGGTTTTCAAGGAGCTCCATTTTCTTATTTGTCCTGGGTGCCATCAACTCTGGTTACACCTCTGAAGATGGCCACCACCAGGGGAGAGAGACTTTGTGTGTGTGTGTAGGGGGGGTATGGGCACTACCAGTTGTGTGTGTGTGTGTGGGTGTGTGTAGGGGGGTATGGGCACTACCAGGTGTGTGTGTGTGTGTGGGGGGGGTGTATGCTGAAGATGGCCACCACCAGGGGAGAGAGACTTTGTGTGTGTGTATGGGCACTGCTGAAGATGGCCACCACCAGGGGAGAGAGACTTTGTGTGTGTGTATGGGTATTCAGGAGATGGCCACCACTAGAGGGAACGGTTTTCAAGGAGCTCCATTTTCTTATTTGTCCTGGGTGCCATCAACTCTGGTTACACCTCTGGTGCTGGGAAAATGAATGTAGTAATAGGTGCTGGGTGCTTAAGAGGTGCTAGGTGCAAATTTAGTAATAGGTGCTGGGAGAATGAATGGGTGCTTTGGCTAAATGTAATAGGTGCTATGTGTGAATTTAGTAATGGGTGCTGGGAAACTTTTTGGGTGCTGGGGGTAAATATATTAATGTGTTTTATTTTTTTCTTGTGACGGTCAATGTATTTGGGTTTTTTCTTGAGGGGCTAATGTGCTTTTTTTCCCATGTGGGAGCCAATGTGTATGTTGTTTTTTCCTGTGATTGCTAATGTGTTATGTTTTTTCCTGTCGGGAGCCAATCTTTGTCTTTTCTTATTGGGGCCAATGTGTCTTTTATTTTTTTCCATCATGCATCCCAATAATGTTCATACAGAGGGCCGGGTTCATACTCGCAAGCTGGCTCTGGCGTGCGGATGCGCGAGACCCGAAGCGAGAGAGAAATTCTCTCGCTCCGGGACTCACTACAAAAAGGATGACTCGACAGCTTGCCCGTTTGGTAAGCAGGGAGGGGGGTAGCTACACAAACGGAGGCGTTCCCGAAGGAATGCCTGCCGTTTGTGGGCGGCCCTACTGACATCACTCGTGATGTCAGTAGGTGGACTTCCTGCTCTATTAGAGCAGGAAGTCCACTGGGGCTTGCGGCCACGAGACCCTACCACAAGGGTCTCGTTGCAAGCCCCGATGGTTGCGATGATCGAGACCATCGCGACCATCACCTGGCCGCTCGCAATAGCTGTGGGTGGTCACCCACAGCTAAACGAGCGGCCAGAGGGCCGCACAAAAAAAATAAAAAAACGCCCTGATTCAGAGCGAGTGCTCTTTCAGAGCGTCCGGCTCTGAATCAGGCCCAGAATTACAGTACAGATTCTGGCACATGCATGAAGAAGTGTATTAAAAATGCGTTTGGCTTACTGTACCTGGGTTGTTATGGGGGTTGGCTAATCAGATGCAGATATAGGTGAGTGAGGTTTTTATTAGAGTGACACAGGCATGTTGTTGATAGTGGCTGTGTACAGAGACATGAATGACGCTGTAACTTACATCAACAGTGCGACTGATGGGGAGTCTAAATCGCACAAAGCATGATTGCAGCATCTGTAGACATTAAAAGTGGTCGGGACAGTCTTGCACAGTCAGACGCACGGATGTACACCAGGGAAGGGCTCTATAGCAGCATTAGCGTTATGCCGCCTGCGCAAGTGTAGAAAAAGACGCAAAGAAAGCCACCGCTGCATCCAACTCAGAGTATCCAACCACCTCCCTCTTGACAAACCCTGCCCCCTCAACAGACCCCTCCCCCATTAGGGCTGCTTCCAGAAACTTCCCGGGCTGGTTATCCATCCCAATCCGCCCCTGGGTGAATATAATGCTGTGTATTTCCCTAAAAGGAGATGTGTCTCTCTGTATGGTGCCCCTTTCAAATCTGCATTCAGGGCTTATTCCAATGTGCAGTAAGAGAATGAGTACTACGTGTGGTCGTCTCGGGATGAGGTATCACCATATACTGTATGTATGAAATGCCAGTAAAGTTCTGTGCCGGCTGCATTGCTGTATATGAAGATGCACTCGTCCACCACGATTTGCACTTGTGCTAGTATTCCTCAACGTGTTTCCATGCCTATAGGCATATTCATCAGGAGCATATAGTCCATGGGTATGAGGTGTTTTTTTTTTGTAGAAACCATTTTAGGTAGGAACAGTTGGTGATTGATTGGATTAGTTTACAGCTGTGAGAGCCAACTGATTAAAAAGTCTTGTTTTGTATAAAAGAATAAATAAAATTACTTATTTCATTTCTGTGGGACTTACTAGTGTCACTTTATTGTAACCATAATTTATGCTTTTTTTATAGACAAAATCATGCTCTAAAATACAACATAGGTAAATAGCTATGTGTAACATAAATAAATACAAACCAGAGAAAGGAAACGGAGAAAAAAAAAGAAAATAACAGTTGTCAAACTGGATAGCCAAGCGAGTATATTATATGTCCAGAACCCTTATAACTGAACACTTATTCACAAGCATCAGCCAATTAACAAATGGAAATAGGCACTATATTAAGTGATGAAAATAATTATACTTTGTGACATAGCACTGACAGTCGTATATTTGTGATAAAAGAGCACCCATATTAATACAGCTGCGCTAATGGATGTTACCTTACAAGCAGCTTTTATTGCACCCCAAATCTAGGAATGGTGAGTGCCGTGGATTAGTGCTTTTTATATACTGTGTGTATATATATATATATATATATAATATATATACACATACTGTATATACATATATATATGGTATGGTATGGGATACATGTCTTATTATGTTTCACTCTTTATTTTGTGATTTTAGCCTTACTGGAGAAGACATACTATACTGTAGGTTTAGACTTGGCTCCTGCATCAGCAACAATGGCAATGGACATCTAACCTGGCTGCTGCCACTTAATCTACTTCAAACTAGCTTTGTGACAACAGTTATGTCTATTATTATATTTTTATTAATATTGAATGCAGAATAATACATTTCAGTATATTGGGTCACCTCCTGGAAAACCCACTGTGAAGTTGTATGTTGGCATTATTTATGATATGAGCTTTTTTTTTCATACTAATTTTGTGTGCCTCTCCCCAGCTCGCACTGGGCATGTGGTAGACAGACTTTTATCAGCATTATATAATAAAAATATACTAATATTTGTGACCATTCACCAGGTCGCAATTCTCTCTCTCCCCCGCTCATATGTATACAGTACCAGTCAAAAGCTTGGACACACCTTCTCATTCAATGGTTTTTGTTTATTTAAATTATGTTCAACATAGTAGATAAACACTGAAAACATCAAAACTATGGAAGAACACCTATGGAATTATGTTGTAAACAAAAAGTGTTAAACAAATCAAAATATGTTTTATATTTTAGATTCCTCAAAGTAGCCCCCTTTTGCTTGGATGATAGCTTTGCACACTCTTGGCATTCTCTCAATCAGCTTCATGAGGTAGTCTCCTGGAATGGTTTTGAATTAACAGGTGTGCCTTGTCAAGAGTCAATCTGTGGAAATACTTGCCTTCTTAATGTGTTTGAGACCATCAATTGTGTTGTGCAGAGGTAGGGTTAGTACACAGTGGACACCACTATTTGACTACTGTTGTAATCCATATTATGGCACCACCCACTCAACTCAGTAAAGAGAAATGACTGACCTTCATGTCTTAAAGTAATGATGGACTGTCGATACGGAGAATTTCAAGAACTTTGAATGTATCCTCAAGTGCAGTTGCAAAAACCATCAAACGCTATGATGATAGTGGCTCTCATGAGGACCGCCCCATGATAGGAAGACCAAGAGTTACCTCTGCTGCAGAGGATAAGTTCATTAGAGTTACCAGCCTCAGAAACTGCTACTTAACATCACCCCAGATTTGAGACCACATAAAGTCTTCACAGAGTTCAAGTACTGTAGCAGACATATTTCAACATCAACTGTTCAGAGGAGACTGCGTGAATCAGGTCTTCATGGTTGTATTTAATGCAAAGAAGCCACTACTGAAGATGAACAACAAGAAGAAGAGAATTGTCTGGGCCAAGAAACACAAGGAATGGACATTAGACCAGTGGAAATCTGTACTTTGGTCTGATGAGTCCAAATTTGAGATTTTTGGTTCCATCCACCTTGTCTTTGTGAGACGTAGAGAAGGCGAGCAGATGGTTTCTGCATGTGTAGTTCCCACTGTGAAGCATGGAGGAGGAGGTGTGATGGTGTGGGGGTGGTTTGCTGGTGACACTGTTGGGGAGTTATTCAAATTTCAAGGCACACTTAACCAGCATGGCTACCACAGCATTCTGCAGCACCATGCCATCCCATCTGGTTTGTGCTTACTGGTACCATCATTTGTTTGTCAACAAGACAATGACCCCAAACATACCTCCAGGCTATGTAAAGGCTACTTGACCAAGAAAGAAAGTGATGGAGTGCTGTGTCAGATGACCTGGCCTCCACAATCACCTGACCTTAACCCAATTGAGCTGGTTTGGGATGAGTTGGACCGCAGAGTGAAGAAAAAGCAGCCAACAAGTGCTCAGCACCTCTGGGAACTCCGTCAAGACTGTTGGAAAACCATTCCAGGAGACTACCTCATGCACCTGATTGAGAGAATGCCAAGAGTGTGCAAAGCTGTCATCCAAGCAAAAGGGGGCTACTTTAAGGAATCTAAAATATAAAACATTTTGATATGTTTAACACTTTTTTGTTTACAACATAATTCCATATGTGTTCTTTCATAGTTTTGAGGTCTTCAGTAATAATCTAATATATTGAAAATAATTTAAATAAACAAAAATCATTGAATGAGAAGGCGTGTCCAAACTTAATTTATGGACATATATGGTTTGATTTCTTTGCATGTTTGGATTGCATGAGTTGTTGCTGACATTTGGTGAAAATGTAATTACAATAGCCCCATTACAAATATATTTACTGAGAAAATGTTGATGTGTTCAATACTTATTTTACAAGCTGTATATATATAGTATATATCTATCTTTGTCAGGAAAAGGACTTATAGTATAAAGATTTCTGTAATTGCACAGTAGAGTGCTATTGCCCATTTAGCAAGCCCATTTAGCAAGCATTAGTGCAGTGTAACATTCTGTTCCAGTTACAGAGGAACGCAGGATATTAGTACACCCCATTGGAAACTGGCATTATCCAGTACACAGAACAGGGAGATAAGCTTAGGATTTGTGATAAGGTTAGTTATGGTTTTACAGAACCTAATTCTCTACACAGTGGAAATGACTCCAGGTGTTAGATATTTCTCTTCTGACTTTCATCCCATCCCCTATGTGTAAGCATGACAAGAAGTTCTGGAGGGAAATTGAACTTGGCAGGACAATCACTACATCTCAGCCACTGAATGCACAACATACAAATCAATTTGACAGTGGCAAGCATAAAACAGGAGCTGTGATTACACATTTCTTCCTATGCTCTATTGTGCTATACTTTTTATGTACAATATGCACAGCTCCCTGAAATGCTTAGTTTAGTTATGTAAACTGAACGGAAAATATACGTACAATGTATGGGACTGTGATGTGTCATTTTTCTACAATGTACAAGGTGAAGGTTACTTTGAGGCTGTAATTATCTGGAAAATACAAAGTTAATGTATGTGAACTACACTGAAGCATGACAAATATTCAGAGGTCACTATTCACAATTTTCATGACTGCGTGCAAATTATTATTTTATTGTGCTCCTTGAGTAAGTAGTGTGCAGGAAACAAATGTCATCCAATGCAGAGAACAGGGCTGTCCAACACATGGCCAGTGTTCCGTATTTTTATTTGGATGAAGAGCAATGTATTACTGGCAACCCTTGTTATTTATAAAAGGTTGATCACTTCCATTTCTGGATTTAAATAACTTTGTAATAGTTAAGTTCAGGATACAAAACTGATGTGTGTTTTGTAATCCAAACAGGGTACACAAATAATTTATAATGATTTCTGCTTGCGGAAATATCATTTAGAAATTACTGACCCAACTAAATAGATTATGTCATCTGTGCATTATTAAAGAAATTCTTAAAACATAAACTGATGGAGGTGCGTGAGGACTGGAGCTAAGAAACACAGATCTACACCATGAATAATATATTTGGTGATATTGGTGCTGGGCCATAATTGCGGAGAAAATAAATACATTTATCCATTGGAGGACAGAGGATGAATTAATATTGAAAACACCCATAATATTTGTTAGAATCAGGGCTAGATTATAGGCATGGGTAGATGGGGCGGTCGCCCAGGGGCCCCCACACATTGGGGGTCCCCACACTCAGCAAACATTGTCCTGAACCAGGCCACTCTGGACCCTCCCTTTTCCGGCTCATGGCCGCATCACAGTCTGTCATTTTTTATTTAAGACTGAGACAGTTTTTCTCTACCTCTACACTACAGTGGGTGGCCGGGCAATGACTGACAATCTCTAAACCCCGCCCCTCATGCGGATAATGCCACGATTCATGGTGTATGGGTAGGGGCGAGGCCCAATGCTGTGACATGCCTGCCCCTGTCAGGAACATGATGAAGGCAAGCTGAAACAGGTAGTGTGTGTTCTCATGGTCTCCCCCTCTGTCTCCCTCCTTCTTTCCCTCTTTCTCCTCCCTCTCTTGTTTCCTCTGTCTCTCCTATCTTTGTCTCCCTCCCCTCTTTCTCCTCCCTCGTTCTCTCTCTCTCTCTTCCTCTTGCCCTTTTTCTCCCTACCTTTCTGTTTCCCATCTGTCACTCTTTCTATTTCTCCCTCTGTCTCTCTCTCCCTCTCTTTGTCTCTCTCCTCTCTCCCCAGCTCTATCTTTTTCCTCTTTCTCCCCACTCTCTCTCCCTTAATTCCTCTCTCTCCCTCGGTAAGGGGCATAGTAGTGGCTTCGGGGGGACGTGGACATTTTACTGGTAGGGCCCCCGCAAGCCTTAATTCGGCACTGTTTAGAAAAATTCCAAACAAATATTAACATGCTACAATAAAACTGCCCTCTCGTGTTGTCTGAATTGTATGTATATACAGTCAGGTGCATAAATATTGGGACATTGACAGAATTTTCATATTTTGGCCTCTATTCACCATCACAATAGCTTTGAAATGAAACAAACAAGATGTGCTTTAACTGCAGACTTTCAGATTTAATTTGAGTGTAATTACATCCAAATCAGGTGAACGGTGTAGGAATTACAACGGTTTCTATATGTGCCTCCCACTTTTTAAGGGGCCAAAAGTAATGGGACTATCAACTCAAAAGCTATTTCATGGACAGGTGTGGGCTATTCCCTCATTATTTCACTATCAATTAAGCAGGTAAAAGGTCTGGAGTTGATTCTAGGTGTGACATTTGCATGTGGAATCAGTTGCTGTTGACTCTCAATATGAGATCCAAAGAGCTGTCACTATCAGTGAAGCAAGCCATCATTAGGCTGAAAAATCAAAACAAACCCATCAGAGAGATAGCAAAAATATTAGCTGTGGCCAAATCAACTGTTTGGAACATTCTTAAAAAGAAAGAACGCACCAGAGAGCTCAGCAACACCAAAAGACCCGGAAGACCACGGAAAACAAGTGTGGTAGATGACAGAAGAATTATTTCCCTGGTGAAGAAAAACCCCTTCACAACAGTTGGCCAAATCAAGAACACTCTCCAGGTGGTAGGTGTATATGTGTCAAAGTCAACAATCAAGAGAAGACTTCATAAGAGTGAATATAGAGGGTTCACCACAAGATGTAAACCATTGGTGAGCCTCAAAAACAGGAAGACCAGATTAGAGTTTGCCAAACAACATCTAAAAAAGCCATTACAGTTCTGGAACAACATCCTATGGACAGATGAGACAAAGATCAACTTGTACCAGAGTGATGGGAAGAGAAGAGTATGGAGAAGGAAAGGAACTGCTCATGATCCAAAACATACCACCTCAACAGTGAAGCATGGTGTTGGTAGTGTCATGGTGTGGGCATGTATGGCTGCCAATGGAACTGGTTCCCTTGAATTTATTGATGATGTGACTGCTGAAAAAAGCAGCAGAATGAATTCTGAAGTGTTTCGGGCAATATTATATGCTCATATTCAGTCAAATGCTTCAGAACTCATTGGACAGCGCTTCACAGTGCAGATGGACAATGACCCGAAGCATACTGCAAAAGCAACCAAAGAGTTTTTTAAGGCTAAAAAGTGGAATGTTATGCAATGGCCAAGTCAATCCCCTGACCTGAATCCAATTGAGCATGCATTTCACTTGATGAAGACAAAACTGAAGGGAAAATGCCCCAAGAACAAGCAGGAACTGAAGACATTTGCAGTAGAGGCCTGGCAGAGCATCACCAGGGATGAAACCCAGCGTCTGGTGATGTCTATGCGTTCTAGACTTCACGCTGTAATTGCCTGCAAAGGATTTGTAACAAAGTATTAAAAAGTTAGATTTAGGAATGTTTAGTTTGTCCCATTACTTTTGGCCCCTTAAAAAGTGGGAGGCACATATAGAAACCGTTGTAATTCGTACACGTTCACCTGATTTGGATGTAATTACCCTCAAATTAAATCTGAAAGTCTACAGTTAAAGAACATCTTGTTTGTTTCATTTCAAAGCCATTGTGGTGGTGAATAGAGGCCAAAATATGAAAATTATGTAAATGTCTCAATATTTATGCACCTGACAGTATATATATGTGAGAAAAAGTGCCTTTAGTGTTGACAATCCACAAATACAAATGAATGTGCTACTATGCGTAACAGAATATTATGATACCCCTGGTACTTGATACCCCTGATGATGTCCAAACTAGTTAAGGGATGAAACGTAACATGTTGGGTGTATGGACTCATCTTCCTCTACTGCCTCTAATTCAGACAAGCCTGAGTTTCATTTCATAAATGTCTGGATTTATGTTGTTTTCATGTGTAATAAAAAAGTTATTTTTGAACATATTAAACTATTGGGACCCCTTATTTTTGCTTTGAGGTCATTAATCGGTGCCATTTAATGTGGATGATTTCCCACAGTATATATGGTACGCAAATTTGAGATTTTACTATGCACTCATAATTTTTTATGGTCGTGAATGTTATGATGGTGATCCGAGGCGCGTCTATGGATGCTGCACTCAGATCTCTCAGATGTAGCAAGGAGAAGTATTTTTCCTCCAGACACCTCCTGCTGCATTTACATTTAGCTGGATGGTATTGCACAGCTGCTTCTGAATCAGGTCCTAAAATTGGCGTAACTATTGTGGGTGCAAGGTGTGCGCTTGCTATAGGGCCCCGGCGACTTAGGGGGCCCGCCAGCCCAACAAGCATCCCCCTGCACCCTCTGTAGCACAGCTGGCCAAGACATCACCTGGCTGCTGCAACTGGGAACGCTGGTCTCTGAAGTGATCAGAGGTTTCTTTAGTCTCTGATTGAGTCCAGCATTCCCAGTGATGCAGTGCGAGGTTCACGGGTGACGTCATCCGCATCACCCTCGATGAGAGAAGCCTGTACCTGCTGGATCTAGTTAGATCTAGTCAGTGGCAGTGTCTATGCGGGAGCGCTGATGGTGTGGACTGAAGCGGTGCCCAGCGGCCAGTGTGAAGAGAGGTAAGTACTGCATAGGGGAGTGGGGCCTGTTCTATACAGGGAGGGGGCACAGCATAAGAGACACTACAGGGGGCATTAATGGGGGCAAAGCATAAGGGGCATTACTAAGGGAATTACTGAGGGCACTGCCTAAGGGGCACTACTGGGGGCACTTCATAAGGGGCACTACTGGGGGCACTTCATAAGGGTCTCTAATAATGGGGGCATTGCATAAGGGGCTCTTATACGGGGGCATTGCATAATGGGCTCTAAAACAGGGGGCATTGCATAATGTGCACACTTCAGGGTGCATTGCATAATGGGCTCTAATAAAGGGGGGACATTGCATATGGGGCACTACTGCAGGGGGTACTGCATGGTGCATAGGTAGACCTATGGGGGTCCCAAGGAAATTTTGCTATGGGACCCCCATACCTCTGGTTATGCCCCTGGGTCCTAAGACTGCACTGGTTTGAGAAGGATGAAGTGTAATGCTGCCATATCCGTAAGATTGTCAAATGCCATCTGACTTGTCAAGTATTTGAGTAGGAAAGAAGGGAGAAGCGGTAACCATATTCTTATTGCTCTGAAAGTCATGTGCAGGAGGAGAGAAACAAAGTAATAAATAATAATATATTTATAAGTGAAGGTCTGGCGCCCAAATCATTCAATCAAGAAGTGCTACTGCATGTGTCTATACCTGTGTCTGTCTATATGTGTGACTGTTATAAAGCCTGCATGGGCAGGGGCCCCCTCCTCAGCTATTACCAACACCCTGGTGCAAGGGGAGGTGTATCACCACATATGCTCCTTGCACCACACCACACACTGAAAGGGGGGGGGGGGATTACAATTTTTCTATATGTACATTTGTTTTAATAACTGAATTAAATTGCAATAAAAATTTTAACCTTTATAATTATGATCAGAATGTTATATTATGTGCTACCTCAAATTCTGAGAGTCTGACTGGAATTTCCCATAATAGACCTATTGCTGGACCTATAGCAAGTTCTCATCCCCTATGCTTCATAAGGCTAATCCTAGCAGGCATAAGATTGGTTGTCAGTATAATTATAATAGTAAACGTTAGCCAAGTGGCTGGATACATTAAGCATCACAGGGGCGTGATAATGCTGTTAGACCAACATGATAATAATAATACTTATTATACAAACAATGATGAATTCATTATTTACCATTGATATTGTTTTGGGTGACACCAGCAATGATTACATACATGTGTGATCTGTGTAAAGCATCTTTATGTGAGATAAATGCAATTAGAATGTTTTACATATACGTAGCTGTATGATCAACGCGTACAGTTTTACAACTGCTTTATGTTATACAAAGCTGAGCCACACGTCAGACTTCCAATATTCAAATAGACCTACACTTTGAAGACAATATTAATGATTGTCCACAGTTCTGTGTTTCTTCTGTAGAATGATTTCAGTCTTTCTTTATTAATTCAAGGAAAATATCACATAAAAAATGAGAGGTACAACTTTTATAAAACCTTATATAATCCCCATAGATCATCCTTTTCAGAAAATGATTTGTTTGCCTGAGCACCTGGGGATTATTCTTTGAAATGTGTAATATATGAAAAAGAGTCTACAAAAGATAAAACTGTTACATAGTTATATAAGAAGCATAGCATGTGGGAACTACAGCTGGGATGTTCCACATAAACACTATAATGTACATACTATATTGCATAACATACTAAAGATTTCTGTATAAGAGGTTTTATAACTTAGCACCTTTTCCTAAGGATTTTTGGTAGTTTTTGAAATGATGATCATAAACAATAATGTGAAAAATATTTTTTGTCAGGCAAAAATATGTTGGTAATATAATCATTTTTGCAAGCTATATTGAGGTAAACAGCAATAATTGTTTTGTTTTTTTTTTAAATGGCAATTTTGCAACAGTCAACATTCATTGCACACACACAAAAAAATCTAATGATTTTTTCTTTCCTTAAAGGATGTTTATAAAATGTTTAGCTGATAATAATTTAAATGGTAAATCTCAATTTTCAATATATAAACAAACAAAAACATTAGTGCCCATTCTGCTAATTATGCCTTATGCCTAATGAACCCTTTCTCATATTTCTAAAATACTTGCATAACTTTCCTATGCTTTATATATAACCAACAATTGTTATTGCAGTTATGCTGGGTACACACTAGACAATGTGTATACCCAGCGACGGCAGATACGCCTGCACGATCTGGTGTTCGACCGCCCGATATGTTGTTCTCCTACCGCATCTAGAACCATGGTGTCGGCTGTCAGGCTGATCTAAAAATGTGACGACCGACACACAGGAGTGCCCGATAGTGTGTACACACTAAGCGATGTACGCAATATGTCATTCCGATTCATCCCAAAACGACAAATCATCCTATGTATCGTCTAATGTGTACCCACGTTGAAAAGGTTTCTTTTTAGATGTAATAGTAGCAAAACTAATACTTCTCTTTATCATATCATAATAGAGATGAAACAGTATTATCCAGTCAGCTACCATCTAATATATTTTTTATCAACTGAAACATATTGGGGCCAAAGCAGAAATGAAAGCACTTTGTCTATAAACCTAATCATCTACAGGATCACATCATCCTCATCCACAGGGGCGTCCTTAGGGGGAGTTTCCTGTTACTGAAAGCAAGAGCATAGCTTCTCTGTCATACCTCCGAGCACAGGACTGAAGGCATAGGGAAGGGGCGGGGTGGGTGCCCAGCACACAGCTCAGTGAGGAGAGGAATCTATAGCTGTATGATCCGCAGGGGAAAGTGGGTTAGTAGTATCAGGGTGTTTGTCTGTCCTGCTATCTTGTAAATCTGACCTGTTAATTTGACTTTCAGTCCAGTGTCAGCGTCTGTCTGTCCTGCTATTCTGTTCCCCAGTGTCATCCGTCAGTCTGTTTCCAAGCCCTGTCACTAAGGAAAGGCACCGGTTTCCGATGTTTTAAAAAAATTGATTTTCATGCCTGATGCATTGCAATTTTTTAAGTGATTTTCGAGACTCAAAGTACTGTAACAGCATCGACCCAAACATCACGATGTGGAGGATTCAGCGATATACTTACCTGCTCCATTGCATCTTCTGCTCCAGTCTGAATACATTGTATTTTCTAATTTTTCTTTTTGTAACTGCACATGCACAATCCTTACCTTATGCCCTAACAGCGCATGTGCCAAAATAATTGATCTGAGAGAAGTTTGATATTATATTCCTGATGTTATTATGCACTAAATGCAGACATGTTTACTCTGCATTGATATTGATACAGGGCCGCAGATTGGCCATCCCTACCAATCACTGTGTTTGTCTCCCAGGCCTGTCAGTCTGTCTCTCCTTGTGATATGTGACAGGTTATATAATCAAAACACCTCCCTCACTGCAGCTATGAAAGTAAACAGAAAAGGTTAGCACTGATTACCCACAAATGGTACAAGGTGTTTAAGTGAATATTTACTTTGAAAAAGATGACATAATCGAAACATGTTATGTAGCACAGCGGGAATCCTGTTTGTTGCACTATCCGGGATTGCAGTTCTTTTGGTGGCATCCCGTCACAGCGGGGTAGACTTAAATACCATCTGGCTCTTTGCATATTAATGTGCACTGAATTGCTGTAATTCTGGTAGGAGCATAATCTACTTACATACTTTTCATCCTTTTACCATTTGTAAATGTGAAACTTCATTAGGAAACTTCATGCTACACTAGATCTTCATTGCTTCCTCTTTTTATGGCACATATGGGGAGATTTTCTTCATAATATGGCAAGGAAGACCATAGAGACATGGCAAGGAGGATCATAGAGACATGGCAAGGAGGACCATAGAGACATGGGAAGGAGGACCATAGAGACATGGCAAGGAGGACCATAGAGACATGGCAAGGAAGACCATAGAGACATGGCAAGGAAGACCATAGAGACATGGCAAGGAGGACCATAGAGGCATGACAAGGAGGACCATAGTGACATGGCAAGGAGGACCATAGAGACATGGCAAGGAGGACCATAGCGACATGGCAAGGAGGACCATAGAGACATGGCAAGGAGGATCATAGAGACATGGCAAGGAGGACCATAGAGACATGGCAAGGAGGACCATAGAGACATGGCAAGGAAGACCATAGAGACATGGCAAGGAGGACCATAGAGACATGGCAAGGAGGATCATAGAGACATGGCAAGGAGGACCATACAGACATGGCAAGGAGGACCATACAGACATGGCAAGGAGGACCATACAGACATGGCAAGGAGGACCATAGAGACATGGCAAGGAGGACCATAGTGACATGGCAAGGAGGACCATAGAGACATGGCAAGGAGGATCATAGAGACATGGCAAGGAAGACCATAGAGACATGGCAAGGAGGACCATAGAGACATCGCAAGGAGGACCATAGAGACATGGCAAGGAGGACCATAGAGACATGGCAAGGAGGACCATAGAGACATGGCAAGGAGGTCCATAGAGACATGGCAAGGAGGTCCATAGAGACATGGCAAGGAGGACCATAGAGACATGGCAAGGAGGACCATAGAGACATGGGAAGGAGGACCATAGAGACATGGCAAGAAGGACCATAGACACATGGCAAGAAGGACCATAGAGACATGGCAAGAAGGACCATAGAGACATGGCAAGAAGGACCATAGAGACATGGCAAGGAAGACCATAGAGACATGGCAAGGAGGACCATACAGTAGAGGCATGCTGATATGGAAGAGCATAAAACCCCTTCAGTAGCCAAACCTGCAAGTGATATGAGTGAGGGTGGAAGTGGAGGATTCTGCCCACACTTTCCACGAAAATAAGAAACTTGTCCCATTGCCCAGTGACGTAACTAATAGCTGATAGAGCCGAAAGCACTCCAGGGCTTGCGGCAAAGAGACTCTACCACAAGGGTCTCGTCGCAAACCCGATGGTCGCGATGGTCTTGACCATCGCGACCATCTTCCTGGCCGCTCGCTACAGCTGTGGGTGGTCACCCACAGCTATACGAGCGGCCAGCAGGCCACTCTAAAAATTAAGATGGACGACCCTGATTCAGAGCGAGCGCTCTTTCAGAGCGTCCGGCTCTGAATCAGGGCCACAGTTCCAAAACGTGTCATACCCAGGACAGACCATTTCTACTACGGCGCCGATCCGGATAATTCCCAGATAGGCGCCGTTCAAACTGCACACGGGTGCAGTGGATCACTTCTCCCGGTGCTTGAAGATGACATAATCTCCAAGCGCCGAGAAACCCCCATGCTGTAAACGGGACCCAGGTCAAATGACCCGAGTTACCCGTTTACACTGCAGGGTTTTGTGGGTTGTTCCCGTGTAAAACCCTGTAAGTTACCTGGGTTGGATTGCCGGGTCACTCCACCCGGGAATCCAACCCTGGCTCCTTTTACACCAAGGAGCTACCCGGGTTAACCCTGCAATAACCCAGGTTTTAGCTCTGGTGTAAAAGGGGTATAAGTATAAATGCGGGTATGAGTGTATCCATAAGTTATATATCATCATTATATATATATGTGCATTTACGAAAATACAAACGTATTGAGAAGATTTCACCTTTGTAAATTAACTTTACAATGTACCGTGACAACACTTTTCATTAAAAGTTCTGTGACATTGACTTTAAACCTGAAATCGCAAATGATGATGTGATAATTTGTGTAACCTTACAGCAACAGCCATTTGACCCATGTGCCCTTCGCTAAGATTACATTAACAGAGGTCATCAGGTACTATAAAATGAACAGATGTTTAATTAAACACATACCTGAGTAATCATTGTAATGGACAATTAATGAGTAGATTTCTATGCAAACATAGCTGCCAACTGTCCCAGATGCTGGGGAAAAGCCATGCTCCATTGTTAAAGTCATGCCCAACTCTTCAATGTGCTAATTACTATTTAATTGTGGTTTAAAATAATTGAAGATTATTATTGATTATAAATATATTGCTTAAATGGTTAATGTATCAAAGGGCACAGGTCAGCTATTGGGCTGTGATAAATGAATGCGGTTAAAAGTTAATGCAATTTATAATGTAGACTTAGAGGCTAATATGCTATAAATTATAATTCATTTATTTAACAGGGCATTTTGTTGGAAAGTGACAGTTCTTGGTTTTTCTAAAGTTGTCTTCCATTTAGCTCCAGAGAAACCTGCAAATACCTGTCACCAAAATGCTATCCAGTGATCCTGCACTAGCTGCGTACACTCAGTGGCTGGTGAGCTGTATGACACCCCGCTCTGCTCCATCTACCAGTGTGTATAACAGAGAGTATGTGGTCAATATCCTGACCCTGGGGATTCCGGTGCTCAGAATGACAGCGCCGGAATCCCGACGCCTGTCAGAATACCAGCGCCAGCATATCGACCGCCAGAATCCAGAAGGTAAGTAGCAAGGTTGGGGGAGGTTTAGGGTTAGGCATTAGGGGGAGGGTTAGGCACTAAGGATGGAGGGTTAGGTTTACGTTGCGGGGAGGGGAAGGTTAGGTTTAGGCACTGGGGGGGAGCTTAGGGTCAGTCACCTGGGAGGAAGGGTTAGGATAGAGAGAGGAGGAGGGTAAGAATACTGACGACAAGTGTTGGGATGCCAGCGTCGGGGTTTCGACCACCGAGATCCCGAGCACTGGCATCCCGTACCCATTCCATAACAGAGAGTACTGCAGTACCATCAATAAAACCACTGCATTGGTAATACCCATTTCACACTGCCAAAATAACCAGAGTTATTGCTAGGTTGATCCAGATCATGGCTCGGTGTGAAAGGGTCCATGAAAAATAACCCAGGTAGAGTGTCCTGCTAATCCAACCCAGGTAGTCCCGGAAATAGCCCGGGTCGCCAGTGCGGCATGAAAGGAATCTGACCCAGGATGGAACCGTGCTCCAAAATCCGGGTCGGACCCGGGATTTTAGCGAAAAAGGGGTATAACTGGGCTGTTTGTAGTCTCGAGGATCTGGTGTTGTGTAATTCTGCCACATTATCAAGCATGTACACACATATTTCCAACATGTATGTGATTTGAGAATCCCACCTGCTTCTTCAATTAATACACTGACATAGGGCTCTATTTACTACAATCCGCATTTGTAATGCAGATTATAGTGTGATATTATCGACTGAATTCGCATTGCGAATTCAGGCAATATCACAGGGATTTACTACAAATCCCTTGCAGGGACAGAGCTTGCAAGAAAGCTCTGTCCTTGCGAATCCCCTCCGCACTCTAATCACGATATTTTTGCAAAAAAATACAGTGGCTAGTGCCCCGCGCATGCGCCAATCGGCCGCCGCCGCTACCCCCCGGTGCTAGCCCCAACACTAAGCCCCGCCCCCCATGCTCGCGAACCCCCGCATCCCCTCATCCCTTAATAGCACTTACCTGCAGTCATCAGTGCTCCAGTGATGTCTTCCATCCCTCCGGTCAGCTGATATCCCATACTGCACTGGGATCCGATCACCTGAAGACCGGGCCGCAGTGCAGCATGGGAGACCAGCTGACTGGAGGGGAGACATCACCGGAGCCCCGACCACCGGTCCCTGGAAACAGGAAAGTGAATTTTTTTTTGACTTTTTTTTTTTTTGCAGTGTATCAGCTTGTGGTCTGTTTAGATCACACAGCTGATCACTGGGGCCGGCTCCGGGCTCGGCTCTGCCTGTTAGAGCAGAGTAGGAGTCCGGTAACCTGGGGAGACCCTGGATAACGCCACCTCCAGGTGGCGTTATTATCACAGGGCTTTCCCCGGTATTTTTTTACAATTTATTTTTAGTAACTTTGGTCGGATCACATTTCCCATTACAATTATGGGAAATGCAATCTGCTTACTAAAAATAAGTGATAATTAGGGGTTGGAGTAGAATTTTACGAATTCTACTCCAATTGCCCTGTAATAACTATAGGTGATACTAAAATAATGTGAAAAGGGTGTAAAAATAATGTTAATAAATAGAGCCCATAGTCACATAAGTTCTGCCTTCACTCCTACTGCTGTCTTATGAAAGTGTGAGTCCAGGAATGATGAAGAATCAGCAAAGCAGTCATACTGTTAGCATTATGCAGCGAGACAACAGGGCATTAAATAAGATATGTGCTGTCAGCTAGACTACAGCCTTTAATAGGTTTCCTTTACAGCACTTTGGCATCATACGAGTTCTCAGTATTCCAGTGGGACTCCATAACATATTACACAGCACTGCAGTACTATTTACAGCTGCTAAATATTATGAATCAGTTATTGCTGATTATTACTGTATATGACAGCTAACAAACAGAACAGATATATAATTGTGATTGTGTTTATATGTTACACTAACAAAAGTGTATCACTCCTCTAATACGAAGTGTTGTACTTTTCCACAATGAGAGCCGTGATTTATATTCATATGTTTGTAGTAGGGATGTGCAGGCTCGGATAGGTTCGAGTTTGCACGTTGAGTTCGGATTTTTCCCTCCAAAAAAACGGAACTCAGAAAGAGGCTATACGTCATCTTACATGGACGAACATCATCATTCCTGGACTTTTGCCAATCAGTGTTAAGCCCATTGAATGTATGGGAAAAAGAATATGGCACTGGTTCCCGCGGCCAGCACCCCCCGCTGCCGACACACCTGCTGCCGGCAGCCCCTGCTGCTGACACACCAGCTGTCGGCACACCCACTGCTGACACCACTGGCTCCCCCATGCTGCCGACACCCCTGCACTGCCGACACAGTCAGCAAACCTGCACTGAGGATACCGCTGGCACCACAGCTCTGTTGACACCGCCGGTACCCTGCATTGAGGACACTGCCATCACTCCCACACTGCCATTCCATGTACTGAGGACACCGTCAGCAACCCCCGCACTGCTGACACAGCCAGCAAAACTGCACCAAAGACACCACCGGCACACCCCATTAAGGACACTGCCAGCACCCCTGCACTACTGCCCCACGTATTGAGGACTCTGTCAGCGACCCCGCACTGCCGCTACTCCCACACCGAGGGCATCCCTGCACAGCCGACACTGTCAGCACTCCTGCATTGAGGACACTGCAGGCAACCCCCGCTCTACCGACACTATGCACTCAGGACACCGCCAGCACCACGCAGTGCCGACACTGCTGTCACAGTGAGTGCACTATTGGTGTATCCAACCCACACTGTATAACACACTGTATCCGTGTTGGAACTTGAAAGCTGAACTGTCACATGTTAGTGCCGCCCACTGTGTCACTTAGCTTGTCAGCCAGCTAGCTGGATGCAACCTTTTGGCCTTAACTAGATTATGTTATTGAGTTTAATAATACTGTAGGAACAAAAACAGGCCCATTTTATGTGATTTTAGATGTTTTTATGATATTTTAAGAAAAAATCCAGATCCAAAACCAAAAAAGAAAAAAAAAACACCAAGGAAAAAGATCCAAAATCAAAACACGTGGGTCGGCGCAAATCTCTAGTGTTCGTGGGCAGTGGCTAGTAGTTTACAAAAAAATGGCCAATTCAGTGGGTATGTTATTGGACTGCTGCAGGCGTGTCAATGCAAGAGGCTGCATTCACACACGCACAGCCGCAGGCATCGGAGGTGAGATGGCGGAACTACACCTTCCATAAGATTGGTAGGACTGGTGCAAGTTTCGATGGTGCGACCGATGGTGGCTCATAAGGATGCACCAAACGGTATTACATTGTGGACTGGTGATAAAAGTGGTCATCAGTCTTTGCACATTCATCCAAACAGATGTACGCAAGGAGAGAAGTTTGTAGGCAATTTGCATAAAGCCTGAGACGGGTGACCACCGATAGACATTGCTGCGTGTGATTCTACATTAGGCCCTTATTGTTTTCTATAATTATTTTTTTTAAATATATTTCACATTTGACAGAACTGTTTTAGCTCCCATATACACATACAAAATGGATGCAACATTACTCTAACTACTTTCATGAACTTGCAGTGAGAAAGAGAACAATTTTATAGAGCTTATTTAGAGCAAAAAAATTAAAAACAAAAAATAGAACCAGTTATAAAAACATTCCCATTTGGAGTATTTGTAAGAAAGTAGGGCAAATGTCTGTCTTATTGGAGCTTTGTTTTTGCTTAACTACAGAAGTACTCCTCTTACCTGGCTAGGCAATCGTTACATCTAGAAAGAAATAGTAAGTGTACAAAAGTCAGTATACACAAGTATTAAACCAACATTTTATGGGCGCTTTGGGGATGTAACTCGGATTACATGGAACAGATCTGTTATCTTCAGTACACTGCAATTGAACAGTTAAGCTATTGAAGTTGTACAGAATGGATGAACTACTGTTAAACAGACAGATGATCTGTCAAGTTGAAGTCATGTAGAAACATCAGATGTTCTAGACAACACTGTCTTTATAGGTATAGAACAGAAAATGCAGAATAAAAACCTATTTATAGTTCAATTTAATATAAATTAAGCTTAATGCAAAAAAGACGAAGTGATGCTTACAGAGGACCTGTGCTAAGGTCTTCTAACAAGATTCTGTTTTGCTTTCCTATATAGCGTTTTTTGCACTAGGAGCCTGATTCAGGTATGTACGCTAATGCAATCGCAGCTGCGATCCGCACGCAGGCGGTGTGCAAAAAAGTGCAAATGTCGTAGATGCTGGGATATGTACTGAAGCGCCCAGCTGGGCCATTGCAAAGCCATCAACTGCATACACATAAGCAGCTTCCGTCACAGATTATGCAATAATTGCCCATCTCAGCAGCCCTAGGGTCGCTTAGAATGGCCCCTTGAACTGAGATCTCTGAATAACTTCATCTGTGTGCGGTGTCGCAGTTGTAGTTTGAAACACCCTAAAAACGGTCATGAAAAGTCTGCGCTATTGCCGCCATTCCCCATAACCACCCCAAACGGTACCTGAATATCAATCACTTTGACATTCAGGCACTGTGAGCGGCTTCACTAAGGTACCTTTGCGTGTGCGCAGTGTGACAGAGACGCATGTGCAATATCGGCATTTCGTACATATGATGCCCTATCTACTTAGCAACAAAAAATAAATGAGAGCACCGTATCTTATTAATATCTCTGTATATGCACTATGGGCCGATTCAGACCCACTCGCTAGATGTGTTCGCACGCTGCCAAAGTATGCAAATCCCGCAATTGCACAGGAAGGCATTAGCACGCCCGCTATGTCTTGGCGTGCGATCGCGGTGTATGTAGTCGCCCACAGCCTGTCTTAAGACGCACACTTTCCCTTAGAAATACACATCATTTCCAGGAAGTATATGCAACAATCGGTAACATCGAGAACCATCGAATGCATACGCATCACTTGTGGCTGACTATACCCTACCGCAAGCACTACGAGTGCTGCAGTGTGTAATTCAGCCAAGTGACGTGTACTATGACGCTGTGTCTTAATTATGAACACCTCTGAAACAGCGTTAAGACGCTCAGGCATGCCTGTGTTCACACCACCACTCCCCCGTTTCCATCGACCAATTCTTGTCACCTCCCACAAACGTCTCATCCTGTCACTCAAGCTAGCGAGGCATCCATGCATATGGGGCGTTCGCATGGACTGGTTCGTGCACGCGCACTGCGATGCGTACACATGCGCAGAATGCCAACATCGGCAGGCTGTGTGCGAATGCGAATGCATCCTAGCGAGCGGGTCTGAATCGAGCCCCATGTTCTCTCATGCACAGAAAGTTAACACATCTTCAGACAGCCTGTATAGGTGCGTAGCCAGAATTTTGTGGACCCCATAGCAACAATTCTAAAGACACCTCCAGTGGCGGAACTCCCGGAGACAATGGAGTCATTTGCCACCGAGCTCCAGCCCTTAAGGGGGCACCTGGCTCCATTGTCCCCACGGCCGTTCCGGGCACTGCTATGGGGATGGAGCGCCGCTGATCGGCGCTCCACCTCCAGTGGCATCAATACGGGGGGGTGCAGTCGCACCCCCTATTTGCTAGGCGCCCGCTGAGTGTGTTACCAGCGGGCGCCCGGCTCCTTCTTTCTCCCCGGCGGGTCCCGCAATGCACTATGAGAGTGACGTCATGACGTCACTCCCATAGTTCCGAGGAGCGGGCGTTGGGGACTGAAGGCAGCAGAACTGGAGCGGGGTTTCAGGTAAGTATTGTTTTTTTTGTATGTGTGTGCGCTCGCGGGGGGGGGCTCACTACAGGGGGCATTATTGGTGGCTCACTACAGGGGGCATTACTGGGGGCTCACTACAGGGGGCATTACTGGGAGCACAACAGGGGGCATTACTGGGGGCACTACAGGGAGTTTACTACTGGGGCTTACTACTGGGAGCACAACAGGGGACTTACTCCTGGGAGCACTACAGGGGCCCTTACTACAGGGGCTCTGCAAAGGGGGACCATTACTGGGGGGCACTACATAGGCGGCACTGCATAGGGGGGCCTCTACAGAGGGCACGCACAGGGGGACCACTACTAGGGGAACTGCATAAGGGGGCGGCAGCTGGGGCTGGCATAGGTGCTGGGGGGGTGGTAAATTTAATTGGGGGGGGCACCAACATTTATCTTGCTCCGGGCACCTGGGATGAAGTTACGCCATTGAACACCTCTCTACAGCAGTTGTTTATTTTATGTCCCATAGTAGTGCCCTAGTACACAGTATACCACAGAGTGCTCCCAGACCATATTAAGTCACATTGTAGTGCCCCAAGATAACAGTATTCCACATTGTAATGCTGCCAGTAAACATGCCATACAGTTTCCCCAGCTCACATTATGCCACACAGTGCTTAGCGGGCAATTCCCGGGACCTGGTAGACAACTTTATGACCTGGGTGCAGTTGAGTCAGGCCCCAGAGGTGGGTTGCCTAAACCTCTGGGTCCCATAACAATGGCCCTCCCTGCACCCACTGTAGCACTTAGTGTTTTTTTTTGTATTAAATTAGCAAAAATCTCAAAATACTTTTTACACATTGTCATTATGGGGTATTGTGTGTATTGTGTGGAGGACAAAAAATAATGTATCCCATTTTGGAATAAGACTGCAACATAACAAAATGTGGTAAAAGTGAAGCATTGTGAATACTTTCCGGATGCACTGTATGTATGTATATATAAGGGCACCGGAGCTATACTTACCTTTAGTGCGAGTGTCGGGTCCACTGGGATTCTCTCTCTCTATATATATATATATATGTATTTATATATATATATATATATCATATAAATAAATAAATAAAATGTCCATGGGTGACACTCCCAATAATCATTAATATAACAGGTACCCTGCAAGAAATACAGCAACAGCTGTCCTCCAATATAATTCCAAATAGGCGGCACTCCAAGTAAAAATGAATAAGACAGAGGAATGTGATCAAATCACCACCGACGTTTCGGGGCCCTTTATTGCCCCATCATCAAGGTTAATGATGGGGCAATAAAGGGTCCCGAAACGTCGGTGGTGATTTTATCACATTCCTGTGTCTTATTCATTTTTACTTGGAGTCCCGCCTATTTGGAATTAGAAATATATATATATATATATATATATATATATATAGACTCCTTTTTTGGTTATAATATACTATTGTAGTTGTGCCTTTACATCTTCCAGCACCGTTCTTCCTTTTATCTGATTTTGACCTTTGACCTGTACTGCTCCGTCATCTCACACTCATTACTACTACTGACTCCCCCCCCAACTGCCTCATCTACACAATGGCCCTCATTCAGACCCACTCGCAAGCGGGCGCACGTACGTTAGGCGTACGTACAAAATTATTTAAATTCAATGGCTCACTCGTATTTTCGTTCGCATCTAAAATTCCTCCCTAAACTCAGGCGACCCCTCCTCTAACTAACGAGCGTGCGAAATAGCGAGCGTATATCCCCGAAATGGCTTGAAGGGAACGCACGCACAAGTGAAACCGGAAGTGGCCTTGTCAGATGTCGATTACCTGCTCCTTTATTCTGCCTACCTCCCTCAATCGTATCATGCCAATCAATGTATCAATTAGCTTAATTGTTTTTTTTTTTTCAACACAATGCAAGAAACTTTACTCTTGTCCGTGTTTGTGTTTACCCGCAGAATACGTACGGATGGAACATTCGCTTTTATTGTTCAAAAAACATGTGAACCACAATTAAACAATTGTTCTATTACTGTGGATCCCCGCATATTTTCCGGGGTTCATTTCTTTATTTAAATTTGCAAACGCATGTCACTGCATCAAGCCTATCATAACTCTCCAGAGATTTCTGGCCCTGTTGAACACATGACTCATACACTAACCAATAAAATTGCTCCTGTTAATTTCCAAAATACATTAGCCAATCAGAAATTTTTGCCACACTTTATCAAAAATGTTTTGTATGAAAAACTCCATTGCCATCATGAGAGCCTCCGCATTCACCAGGCGCGAGCTGCTGGTGCTTACGGAGGTGATGGATAGGCGGATCACCAGCCAGCCTCCACCCATCACCAACCGGCAGAAGCGCTCCGCGTATGCGGAGGCACTGTCCCGCCTGCGGTCGTTGGGTTCACGCCGCAACATCGGGCAGCTTGAGCGCAGGTGGTCAGACCTGCAACGGCGAACGCCCCGCTTGCTGGCATGCTTTCGCATGCAGATCCTTGAAAGTAAGTGTTATGTATTGTGGTTTTCATGTTTGTGTTTGTGGGGCAAACTGCGTGTGCATGTTTTCCTGTCTGTCCTTTTAATTATTTGTCCTCATATCTGCGTGTGCATGTTTTCCTGTCTGTCCTATTAATTATTTGTCCTCATATCTGCGTGTGCATGTTTTCCTGTCTGTTCTATTAATTATTTGTCCTCATATCTGCGTGTGCATGTTTTCCTGTCTGTCCTATTAATTATTTGTCCTCATATCTGCGTGTGCATGTTTTCCTGTCTGTCCTATTAATTATTTGTCCTCATATCTGCGTGTGCATGTTTTCCTGTCTGTCCTATTAATTATTTGTCCTCATATCAGCGTGTGCTTGTTTTCCCTCTATTTCTGTTTTTTTCATTCGACTCCTTTTTGCATGTTTTTTGTTGCTGGTTTTTTTTTTTTATTTGGGCCCCGGATTTGCCCAGAAACTAACCTCAATTTGTTTGACATATTTTAGGAGGACAGCCAAGACTACGCCGTCACCGTCCGGCCAGACGGCGGTTCCCGGCCACTATCCCCAACCCCCAGCCAACACTCCACCCCAAATATTTCCCCTATACCCCACTCCTCCCCAGCCTTCCCAGACCCTATCCCGGAACTGTCGGGCCTCCTTCCCCTCCGTCCCACTTCCCCCTCTCCTCCACCCACCCCTCTTCCAATTACCCCCTCCCCGGAGTCCATCATTACCCCTCCCCGTTCTTTGGGGAATGAAGGCTCCTCCGAGGAGGAACATGGAGGGACTTCCGGAGCTCCCGTTTTGGCTCCCGGTATGTTTTTCTTTCTCATTTTTTTTAACCACAAACTGTTTGTATGTAATCATGTGTCGTGCCTTTATTCGTGCTTGTTTGGTTTACTTTTGGTGATTTAGCAGTTTGCCTTTACCTCTTCCTGCTGATTTCAACATACACATATCACACCTGTGTGAATTTGTACATAGGCCTTGTATTTTTGGCAGCACCCCCTTTTTGTTTTGGTTTTTCTTTTTTCGGTTTAGGAGTGATTTCGTTGTGTTTTTGTTTTTTTAATGTGGATTCCCTATTGTTTTATTAATCCACACACTTTTCTCACCCACAGAGGAACAGAGGCGTCGACAAGAGGTGGACGATTGTGTTGGCCAGATGCGCCAACATGTCATTGGCATTCTTGTGGCCCTTGACCGGCTGTCTGGCATCCTTCGCCAGTAGTTTTTTTTTTTTTTTTTCGTTTTGTAAATAAATTTTGTAGTTCTAATATACGTTCTGGCTCATTCTTTTTTTCAAAAACAAAAATAGTTTTCCCTGACATAAGTAGACTGTTCCTGCAAGGATTTCCCTTTTTTAAAAGTTAGATTGTATTTTGTATTTGTATGTTAAACAGCCACAAGAAACACATAACAGTAACAATGTCATTTCCCTTTTTGGGTGTAGTGTCAATTAGATATTTCGCCATTTTACAGGTTCCTAGTTGGTGTGCAACCTGCTTAGGCCAATCTTCAAAATCCAAAGGTTTGGACAGGCTTCCTTTTGGTGTGGGTTGGGAACCTGCAAACATATTTCAGTTTACATCAACTGGTGTCAGTACTGGATTACCCCTTAGTCAAATGTAAGGTGTGTTAACCTGGTTACACTTGCTGTTAACGTCCCAAAAAAGGAAGAACATTTCACTCTCCAAACATTTATTCACAACATAAATGAGAAATCAAAGTGGTCAGTCCCAAAAAAAAAAAACAGTGATAATCTCAAATACAACACATACAAATAAAATATTTAATTTAAAAAAACAATCAAGAACTGGTTGACGAAGGACCATGCCAACATGATTCCACAAACATGGCGTTGCGATATGGGTTCCAGAATATATGGACAAAATCACCAGATCCAGGTTTGGTAAGGGTAGCAGGAAGTAGTGAGCGTTGGAGTGGCAAAGATTATGTGAACAAACAGAAGATGGTGAAAAAAAATAAATAAATTAGATGTTCGCAAACAAACACAAACACATTAGGTATAAACACTGTAGTTTGGGTCAAACTTACCTAAAAAATCTGGCCAACACATCATCGCGTATGGCCCCCCCACATACTGACCTCCGACCAACCTCGGGGGGGCCATCCTCAGGTAAGGCATCCTCTGGCTGCATTGGGACACCACTCCTTATGGCGATGTTGTGAAATATCCCACACAGGACCACAATTTTCGACACCATATCCGGCAAATACATGAGCTCGCCACCAGAGCGGTGGAGGCATCTGAATCGGCCTTTTAAAAGGCCGATACAGTGCTCCACCACTTGCCTGGTGGCTGTAAGTGCGGAATTATACTCACTTTGTGGGCCTGGTGTGGGAGCCAAATAAGGAGTGAGCAGCCAGGACATGCAAGGGTATCCACTGTCTCCTGTGAAAAATAAGAGACAACATCAGGAACACTGTGTATCAAGCTTAACATTGTTATGTACTAAAGGTCTCCACTTACCCAGAAGCCACGCATCACCAGCTTGTAGGTTGGTTAATTTCTGCCATATCCCTGATTGCCGGATGACGAAGGAGTCATGTGCACTTCCTGGTAACTTAGCATTCAGGGACAGGATCTGGAGGGAGGCATCACATACCACCATTACATTCAGGGAGTGATAGTGTTTCCTGTTTCTAAATATTGCCTCCAGCTGTGCTGGAGGCTGAAGTGGTATGTGAGTACCATCCACAACCCCTATGATGTGTGGGAAGCCAGCTATTTGGTAAAAATTGGCCTTGGCCACACTAAGGGCACCCATATCCAAAGGCATTTGAATAAAATGATGGAGGTGCTTGAAAAGTGCCTCCATCACTGCCCTCAGGATCCGGGAAAAGGAGGATTGGGAGATGCCCGCCACTATTCCCACCGTTGTTTGAAACGATCCTGAGGCACAGAAATGTAACACTGCCATAAATTGCGTCAGTGGTGGTATTGCTGTTGGACTGTCAATTTGCCGCTCAAGATCACTTTCTATTAATGAGAGAGTGTCTATGATGATTTTGGGAGGTAGACGGTAGCGTCTTAAAACCTCATCATCGGGCATTCCAAAAAGGGTGACACGTGTTCGAAATATCTGGGGCCTTGCATGCCTACGATGCCTACGCCTGGGATGAGATTGAGGTTGGTCGGCTTCCGGGAGCATGGCCAGAACAATCCGCCCCTGATCAACCTGAAATTCAAAAATTTCAAAGTAAGGCTTTTGACCCACCCCAAAACTATATTAAAAGAACTTAGCTTGATGATACCATCCATTACTGCTTACATGCCGGGGTATTGTCATGATACGTCCAAACTGAAAATAAACAACAAAATTACTTGACACATTTCACTCTGTGCATTTTTGTTGATACATTTTGTGCTAGACCAAAGTTCAAATATGCCAAACACCCATTTAGCAAAACAGCAAAGTGACATTTAACACAGTACATCAAAACGGGTCGAAATGTTGGCTCAAAAAGCGAAAGCTAAACCATCAAAAAGTTAGAATGATTATTAAGCTGTTTAAAATGCGCTAATTAGTTCGCTAATACAAGTCACAAGAGTAACTACTAAAAATGCGCTAATTAGTTCGCTAATACAAGTCACAAGAGTAACTACTAAAAATGCGCTAATTAGTTCGCTAATACAAGTCACAAGAGTAACTACTAAAAATGCGCTAATTAGTTCGCTAATACAAGTCACAAGAGTAACTACTAAAATTGCGCTAATTAGTTCGCTAATACAAGATAAAAAATGGACTTACCAAGAGCAAATATCTAAGATGCAAAATCAAAAGGTCTTTGGGGTCGAAAATAAACAAAATCTAAAATAGAATAAATTAGGTATCCAAAAATTACAAAATATACGAAACACAATGAAACAACAATTGAACAAAAGTTAGACTTCACAAAACTTACCAAATCAACAAACGAGGTCCCAAAAATATAAACCAACAAAGATAACGGAAAAAAAAATGCAAATCTAACCAACAAACGAATCTCCAACCTCCAACTCCTTTCTACGCAATCAATAAACTCCAGCCAAGATAACCTCCAACAATCCAAAAACGCCACCTCGACTTGAGACACACCAAGCCATAAATAGTGTTTCGTTTCCCGCACAAATTAAGGAGGGATCATAGGGCCGCACAATCAATGATGCGGCCGCAAAATAAGGACGCATGTATAAATACGTCACGAAAACACATTCAAATTCTGGTGTATTTCTTGTTTGGACCTCAGACATGGCGACAGACCAGGGAAAAAATGCCCAAGAGTCAGGCGGTAAGTCTTTCATGCATTTTCTATCAACGATTAATTTGAAACATAAGATTAGGCAAGTTGTGATTTTGTGAATTCTGTAAATTTACACAAATAGGTGAGGAGGATGACATGGAAGAGGCTGCTGGGCCCAGTATTCCGGCCAAAGCGGCCAAAAAAAAAAGGCAGCCACATTTCACAAGAAAGGAGATGGAGGTTTTGATCCAGAAGTGTGTGGACATCCTGCCACAGGCAGACAGGAATATGAGTCTAAGCCAGAAGTGGAGAATGTGGGAAGAGGTAGCCGTTGCTGTCAATAGAGTGGGTGATTATGTCCGTCTAGCCCGGGATGTCAAACGGCGGTAAGTAAACCCTTGCCCCCCCTAAAAACAAACCCCATTTTAAACCAAAGGATAATGGCTTCCATTTTCCCCCACAGATGGGGCGACTTCAAATATCGCCTAAAGCAAAAACTGGCGGACAGGGCTAGGCATGCAAGGGGGACAGGTGGGGGTCCCACCCCTGTGTCATTGGAGTTGACGGATTTAGAAGAGCTGGCACAGGGGTGTGTGCAGCCTGTGGAGGTGTTTGGCGTGTCCAACATGGATACGGACATGCCAGACTTTGCGGCTCCTCATGTTGGCCCAGGTAAGTATTGTGATGTCACCAACTCTGAAATGCTATTGTGCCAATATGTAGATTCTAATGTGACTCTTTTCTCATTTTTCCAACAGAGACACAGGCGGATGAGTCTGCTCCAGAGGGAAGCCTTGGCCGCAGAATTTCTGCTGGCTCTGCAGGGGAGGAACCAGTACATCCGGCTGAGGACCCTGCAGAAGCCAGTCCAGGGCGTGCCCCCTCGCAGGCAGTGGGCCTCCTCACAGAACTCAATTTCAAATCGGATTTCCATAGGAGATTCTGTAGAGGATGGACGCCAGTCTGATACGGGTGGCTGAGGCCCTGGAGCAAAATGCTGCGGCCAACGTGACCATTGGTCAGGCCCTGGCGGAAAATACCAGGGCCAACATCCGCATCGCCGATGCCCTGGAGCAGCTCGTTCGCCAGCACATGGTGGAGCCGACCTCCCTTCCTGCCGGAACATCAGGATCCTCCACCTCTGGCACAACATCAGCCAATCCTCCAAATGTGCCTAGCCCTGTGCCTAGTCCAGAGGCCACAACATCTGCCTCTGGACAGGCCAGCCCGATGGCATCCCGGACCCGGTCTGGCGCCCACCCTCCCCCATCCAAACGGGCGAAAAAACGGTGACAGCAATGGCGACTTTTCCCACACTCCTTCTGTGCTTGGCTCATATTCCTTTCTGGTCAAAACTTCCCTCTCCTTTCTTGTGAAATGTTTTTAAGTTATTTTTGTACGTTTATGTTATCAGTTATTGATTATTTATTTTTGAAAAAAAGTATCTTTGGCAGAAAAAAAAAAAAAAATATTATGCCAATTGGTTTGTGTTTAAACAATAAATTTATGAAAAAAATCTGACATTGTATTGTGACATTATTGTACAAATGGGTTACATTTAATCCTGGCCCTAAAGGCAAAAAAGGACACAAAAAAACATTTCATTTGTATAAAAAAAAGGCCTCTTGAAGGAACGTTTAAAAAATCACATAACGATGCAAATTGCACATTAAAAAAAAAAAGGGGAGCTAATTAAAACATGATGACATTATTGTCACAATAGGCCATATACAACAAATTGAGGCCAAAAAAAACCCCCAAAAATGTACGCCAATTGATTGTGTAATCCTGACATTAGCAGGTATGATTTCCACCTGCGTACGGTTTTGTGCTATCCCAATAAACTGCTTTCCAAACACATACCAAGCCGGTTTTCAAAACAACACTAATTGCTTTTGTGACCACCCGCGATTAATCGCTGCAACATCATGGAGTCCCGGGACGGAGGAGAAGGCCATCGCCAATGTGGTCGAGTAATCCAGACCCTAAACTGTGCGAGCATTTTGAAGGGAAAGAGGATGTTCCAGTGACGTATGTGACGGTCCGAACACATTTGACGTTCGCATCTGCTAATGTATGTACGCCCCAAAAACGCCTCGCCACGCCTGCGTTTTTCCATCTCCACCCCCGTCAACACCCAAAAACGCCCTGTTCTGTCAATCACATTTGACATGTCACTTCCTGTACGCTATTTTAGGAACGAGAGAAAAAAAGCTCGCAATCTGCCGTACGCACATGCGCAGTGTAACACCGACGCATGCGTGGTTAGTCAACATCGGAACGCAACGAGCGTACTGCTGTTTGCGAGTGGCTCTGAATGAGGGCCAATGTCTCTTTTCTTCCACTCCTCCCTCACTCAGCTGCTACATTATTTTCTACTCTACCACCAGTTTTCACCTCATTTCTCCATCCATAGTCCCCTCTACGTTCTCCCCCTCCTTCCCCTCCCCTGTCTCTCTTCATCACATATAAGTCTCTCAACTGCATCTCCCACAACTCCAGTATTATTCACTTCTCTTCCACCATGGTCCTGCTGCACCACCACTAAACTCTGCACCCTCTCTTTTCTCCAAGTTACCTATCCTCCTCCCCCCCCCACACCACACTAAACCTCCACCTTACCCACCACCTGCTCTCACCCTTCCTCATTCAGAAGCCAGCCACATAACCCCACACTCCTTATCCTCCTTCTCTAGATCAATATCACCTCCACACTACATCAACCCTAATAATCTCATTCTCCTCTCGCCTCTTAACTTTGTCCCTCTCTCCTGTTCCCTCTGGAAAGCCAGTTTTGGCTATAATAAACTGGTCTCCGTTCATGAGCACTTCATCTGCAATGCCTTGATTTTCCTTGCCATCACCAAACCCTGGCTATACCCCTCTGACACCACTGCTCCTGCAAAATTCCTCCATCACGTGGCTTCCTGGCTCTTAATCTTCAAATGGGCCCTCAAGACCCATTTCTTCCTCAATGCTCTCCAGCGCTCATCCTAACCCACTACTCTATGCTCCTTCCTCACTATCTAGCCCATCTGTGTCACCCCTGTTTGTCTGACCCTCCCCTCAGAATGTAAGCACTCACGAGCAGGGCCCTCTTTCCTCACGTGCTTCTTCTTGCCTTACTTTTACTTTCATTTACAATGGCACCTAAAACTGATTACTGACACCCTGCTGCTTATTTAGGTGTTATGCAGCATTGTTTATAAATCATGTACTTGTCCTGCATTGTCTGTACTGTTAATAATTGTTGTCTTGTGTGCTCATTTGTTTCTGTACTTTGTAAGGCGCTGCGGAACCCTTGTGGCGCCGTATAAATAAAGAATAATAATAATAATAATAGTATAGCACACATACATTACATTATAGCATACATTACATTATAGCATACATTACATAGGAACATATATACAAATTTATATAAGTGTGGGTGTGTATGTATGTTCACAGACACACTTTCACTTACTTTTTGGGATTCTATCCTGACATGCTGCAGCAGGTTGTTGATGAGGGCGGGGCCAAGCAGTTTCCATAATTAGGCTCCACCCCTGCGGCATAATCCCTCGTTTCACGAGTCTGTGGGAGTGGATGATACCAAAATGATGCAATTCTCATAGATTCTGATCATTTTGGCTACGCCCACTCACCATAGACCTGTGAATCGTGGCATAATGACACAAGGGGTCAGGGCTACGACCGCCATGGGTAAAAAAAAAATTGGTTTATCAAGGGGGGGGGTTCTGAATACTGACAGGTGCGCTACTGGCTCTACCCGGGGTAATACTGAGGCGGAGGGAGGAGGATGGAAGTCATGATAGAGGAGACTGTCCCTTTTTATCCACTGCTGCTCCTCTGACAACTGTAATTCCTGTGACGGTGACCTAGCCAGGCAGAGTGCATTGTCCCCGCCCAGACGCAAGAGCAGGAGGGGGAGGAGTGGAACGGGAGGTGGGCCCATCAGCCAGCAGCACTGCCACTGTTTGTTTTCGCACATGCATAAAGACGCTACGCAGTGTCTGGGGGAGTTTTTGGTGTTACTGACTTCCAAGTCCCAGAACCAGAGCAGAGAGGCAAGGTTGCTATGGAGGATGATCGCTCCAATCGCCCCCACCCTGTATCCGCCACTGCTTCCAAGCTTATTTATTTAACAAGACAGGTACATGGTGTAAAATGTGCCGGAGTACATAAACAAGCTGCAAGCCCATGCAGATAAAGATCTGTTTAGGAGAAGCAACCTAAGAGGGAAAGAATAGTGTGCTGAAAAAATTATCTCACCTTAATCAATCTGAATTCCTAAAAAAAAATTTAATAAATAAATAGCATCATAGGACTGGTCATCTGGTGACGTGTCCACGTTAGTAGAACAACATACATCTAAGAAATATGCATGCTAAAATAAATATAATGGTAAATAGATTTATTCAGGTCTTGATAAGGAATAAATGTTAGCAAACTCACCTGTGCCCTATTGGTGTCAAATAATTACTATATTCTGCCATGAGGAAGGGTGAGCATGCAGGCAGCCTTTAATCAAAATGGATCTGCACTGTAAATAGTGGCAGAAAAGTTTTTTAGGCTTCTGTTAATATATTTTCTAAATAAGTTGCTTTCTTGATGTGATATCTAAGAGTATTTTTCCTCTTTATTTCAGTAGCATCCTATTTATTGAGAACATAGGAAAGGCACACACTGGTGACTAGAGATGCTAACATTTTGGGGATCCAACACAGTTTGGATCTCCCTGCCTGCCCCGGATCCCTAATCGAGGCAAAACCTCGCAATCCGACAGGAGGATCGCAAGGTTTTGCCTTGATTAGGGATTAGGTTTTGCATCGAGCGGGCTTAAGACTTATTGGCTGAGAGAGCCGTCTGTCACGGCTCTCAGTCAATCAGTGTTAAGCCCATTGAATATGGGCACAGGAAGTTAGGAAGATGCCACCCATCCCCTTTGCCTGACACCGCTGGAAACCCCCGCTGCCGACCTCCACTGGCAGCATCCCCCACTGCCGACACTCCCGCTGCCGCACCCTGCATTGAGGACACCACTGGCACCCATGCACTGCTGACATCATCAGGACCCCTACACTGAGGACACTGCTGGCACCCCTGCTCTGCCGACACCACCAGCACCCTGCACTGAGGACAACGTCAGCGACCCCACACTGCAGGCTCTCCCACACTGGTCCTCAGCACCACCAGCACCCCTGCACTGCCAACACTGTCAGTATACATGAACTGAGGACACCGCTGGCACCCCCGCTTTGCCGACACCCTGCAATGAGGACACTGCCAGCACCCCTGCACTGCTGCCCCACGTACTGAGGACACAGTCAGCGACCCCACACTGCCGGCACTCCCACACCATACATGCCTACCCTCACGGGAGGCTCCCAATTTTTCAAGTAACCCCCCCGCACCCCGGAAGGGTAGGCAGTTCTCCCGCATTCTGCCCACTGCTTAGTGTAGTGGGCAGAATGGGGAGAATTTCTGTGCCGATCGCAGGTCTCCATGCAGGGGGCGGGGCTTATTTACATGATTCTTCATGATTAGCATAATTTGGCCCCGCCCCCTGTTTAAATTTGAGCCAATCACAGCATTTTTCCGCAAGAGGTGGGGCTTAATGAAGCAAATCGTCAGATCCCGCCCCCATCACCACCCTCCTGCTTCTCTTACCCGGGCTTCTCTTGGGAAGAGAAAACAAAAGGTAAGCAAGTATGTCCTGCACTGAGAACACCACCGGCACTCCTGCACTGCCGACACTGACAGCACAAGGAAGCCTCCGATCACTTCAGAGGCCAGAGTTCCCAGGAATGCAGTGCGCGGGTGATCTCATGACGTGAGGACCCCGAGGGGCCACGTCTGCTGGATCAATTTATCCAGTCAGCACAACAGCAGGAGTCGGGAGAGACAGCCCGGATGACAGCTGCATGGAGTCAGGTAAGTACAAGAGGGGAGAGGTTAGGGGGGGGGGGAACAACTACAGGGCGCACTAATTGAAGGGACACAACTACAGGGTGCACTACTTGAAGGGGCACAACTACAGGGGGCAGTGGGCATTACTTGAAGGGGCACAACTACAGAGGCACTACTTGAAGGGGCACAACTACAGGGGGCACTACTTGAAGGGGCACAACTACAGGGGGCACTACTTGAAGGGGCACAGCTACAGGGGCACTACTTGAAGGGGCACAGCTACAGGGGGCACTACTTGAAGGGGCACAGCTACAGGGGCACTACTTGAAGGGGCACAGCTACAGGGGGCACTACTTGAAGGGGCACAACTACAGGGGCAGTACTTGAAGGGGCACAACTGCAGGGGCACTACTTGAAGGGCACAACTACAGGGGGCACTACTTGAAGGGGCACAACTACAGGGGCACTACTTGAAGGGCACAGCTACAGGGGGTACTACTTTAAGAGGCACAACAACTACAGGGGGCCCTGGATAATGGGTACTACTACAGGGGGCATTGCATAAGGAGCACTATTACAGGGGCACTAGTACAGGGGGCATTGCATACGGGGCACAACTATACGGGGCACTGTATAAGAGGCACTAACTTAATATGTTATAAACTATGTTCCCAATAATCTGGTTCTACATGGACATAAAAACTGTGCAACCTTTCTTGAGTTGAGGTGACAGACTGGCAGGAGTGGAGAGGAGGGTTGATGAAGTAGATCTGTCAGGGTGGGATGTAATGGACATTATTGTGTGGCATAATGTTTAATGGGCATTAGTGTGTGCACAATAGCTATTAGGAGCATTACTATGACATTATGTGTTATAAGGGGCATAATGTATAAGGGGCATTACTGTTTGGCATAATGTGTTATGTGGCATTATGGGGAGGCATAATATGAAATAGGGGCATTATGGCATGGCATAATTTGTTATAAGGGCATTACTGTGTGGCATGTGTAAGGTGCATTGCTGTGTGGCATAATGTGTTATAAGTAGCATTTACTTAATGTGTAAGGCACATTACTGTATCATGAACATGAAACCACACACCTTAAACATCGTCTTTAGGTGTGTTTGCTTCCTGGGCGGGGATGGGGGGGGGGGGTCACCTGAAATTTTTTTGGCATGGGAGAGCAAAATTTATAGTTATGCCACTGACTGAGGACACCACCGGCACCCCTGCACTGCCGACACTGTCAGCACACACGCACTGAGGATGCCGCTGGCACCCCCGCTTTGCCGACACCACCGGCACCCTGCACTAAGGACACTGCCAGTACCCCCGCACTACTGCCCCAAGTATTGATGATGCCATCAGCGACTCCGCTGCACTAAGGACACTGCCAGTACCCCCACACTACTGCCCCAAGTATTGATGATGCCATCAGCGACTCCGCACTGCTGCTACTCCCACACCGGGGGCATACCCGCACAGTCGACACTGTCAGCACTCTTGCTCTGAGGACACCGCTGGCACCCCTACTCTGCCGACACTATGTACACAGGACACTGCCAGGACACCCACTCTGCCAACACCGCCACACTGCCAACACCGCCGGCACTTCTGCATTGAGGACACCACCAGCACCCCGCACTGCCGACACTGCTGTCACAGTAAGTGCACTATTAGTGTATCCAACCCACACTATATAACACACTGTATACATGTTGGAAGCTGAACTGCCACATGTTAGTGCCGCCCACTGCTGTCGCTTAGCTTAGTCAGCCAGCTAGTTGGATGCAACCTTTTGGCCCTAAACTAGATGAAAAAATTAATATTGTGAGGTGGTCAAAATTGATTGGAAATGACTGGAAATAAATGTTATTGAGGTTAATAATACTGTAGGAACAAAAACAGGGCCAACTGATGTGATTTTAGCTGTTTTTATGATTTTTTTTAAGAATAAATATAGAACCAAAACCAAAAAAAACAAAACACATGCAAGGGCGATTTTGGCAAAACCAATCCAGATCCAAAACAAGATGTCACACGCCACCCTGGAGATCCCAGAATCAGACCCCATTGCTTACCTTTGCGGGCGCTGACCCACGCTGTCTTCCAGCTCCCGCGCTGTGCGCTGCTTCCTTCTCTCTCTGGCCGGTCTCCGCTGTTCTCTGGAGGGTCCCGCTGCTCTGCTGCTCCCACGCTGGCTCCTGCTGGTCGCTGGTCCCCGCTGACTTCTTCTGAGATGCGCTGTCCTCCGGTCCATGGGCGAGGCCATCTTGGATTGCCCATGTGACTCCACTACCACCAATGAGGAGTCTTCTCCTTCTCTCTCAGCCTGTCAGCTCCCAGCGTCCACTATCAAAGGTTCCCCAATGCTGACACAAGTTGCCAGTGCAACTACTTTCTTAGTTCTACTAAGTGAGTCTTCCCACTGCGCTCCGAAGGTGTTTCCTACTAGTATTCACCTCTCAGCTACCAACGTCTCCACACGGCTATCCAGCAGCTCCACGTATCCACTCAGCTACCAACGCCTACCCATGGCTATCCAGCCAATCCACGTAGCCACTCAGCTACCAACGTCTCCACACGGCTATCCAGCCGCTCCACGTAGCCACTCAGCTACCAACGCCTACCCACGGCTATCCAGCCGCTCCACGTAGCCACTCAGCTACCAACGTCTCCACACGGCTATCCAGCCGCTCCATGTAGCCACTCAGCTACCAACGTCTACCCATGGCTATCCAGCCACTCCACGTAGCCACCCAGCTACCAACATCTACCCTCAGCTATCCAGCCGCTCCACGTAGCCGCCCAGCTACCAACATCTATCCACGGCTGTCCAGCCGCTCCACATAGCTTCCAAGTTACCACGCTACTTCTACATTCCTCAAACTCCTATCAGTTTGCTGCACCCTCTCATGCGGAGAAACTTTATTAAGCCAAGTCTCCTCCAGCGAGCGTCTGCGCCAAGTAATACAGGTCCAAGGCCCAGTCCGGGAACACAGCTTCCAAATCCCACGATTGTGACACAAGAGGAGATACAGATCCAAAACACGGGGGTCGGCGCACATCTCTAGTGTGTATACATGTGTACAGTATGTATGTTAGAGTGTATATATGTGTATGTATGTTAGTGTGTATGTATGTGTTAGTGTGTGTAAACCCCCCCAGAAAATTCTGCGATTGCCCCTGTACAATCTGATATTAATTCAACCAAGTTTACATTGATACACCTTAACTGTTATATTTTTTTTATTGTGTTCAAATAGTATTAAAATGAATATTGTTTAATTATTCAAAAATTATTACTCAAATAATGTTCATTATATATATATATATATATATATATATATAACAGTGTTTTTGAAACACACACACACACATATATATATTGTCGAAGCCAGATGATTGGCTGAGACGAGATCTTAAGTTAATATCGGGCGACGCCATTTTCTGTTACCCCTGATGACGCCAACTTGCATCGTCAGCATGAAACCATTGTGTGCGATGCTATATGCAATTATTAGCATTGTGCGTCTGCATTGCTACCGCATATTGTTGAAAGTCCTACCATATCCCATAAGCACATTAAATAAAACATGAAATATATAAGATGCACAGCTCATAGTTGCGCTGTTTATCAAAGCACTCTACACAAATGCACCATGCATATTAGTGACTTTACGCAATATTCTCACACTTACGCATACCAAAACATATGAAAAGGTTCCTCCACATTAAAAGCTTAATATTAGTGGTTATTCTAGCGAATACTTATGCTGTGAAATGTAATGTATACGATATCTAAGGTACATAAGCTAGTAGACATATCATGTTTGGTACCATTCTAAATCACTGTTTATTTGCAGATTTCCGGTTCGACCCCCAAGGAAATCGCATCATGCGTTCGCAAGATATGAACTATGTGAAAATAGTGGTTAGAATGTGAAGCTGTATGAAGTGTATTTTACTAGTTCAAACCAATTCTTCGGCGGGAAAACCACACAAAGCAACATCTGAGGAACTGGGACATACCCCTAGTGATGCTATATGAACTGTCCAATGACCTGCATCATACCAGAATGTCCACGAGCAAGACCCAATGGAAACCCGTTAACTAGTTTCTTGAGGGTATATAGCTTGCATACTGGTTCTAGTATACAGCCATTCTTCTTGGATGACCACAGGCTTCTGAACTGATGACTGTATGCTGGGACCAGTGTGCATGCGTATGTACTGGGCTGTATCATATATTCTGTATTTAATTGTCTTTGCGCTAATTGTGCTAGATGAAAGCGTGTAACTTTCTTTTATTGCAATAAGAACTTTTAGTGCGTTGGAACCACAATTATTGTCTGGACAGCGATTATTTCTCTCCAGCAATTTAATATTAATATTATTCATAGTATATATATATATATATATATATATACACACACACATATACAGTCAAAACTACTGAAGAGGTTGCCAAGGGGAGATATATATATATATATATATATATTTATACACATACATGCATACATATATACACACTACCGTTCAAAAGTTTGGGGTCACCCAGAGAATTTTGTGTTTTACATGAAAACTGACTTTTATTTATCAAATGAGTTACAAATGAATAGAACATATAGTCAAGACATTGGCAAGATTAGAAATAATGATTTTTATTTGAAATAATAATTTGTCCTTCAAACTTTGCTTTCGTCAAAGAATGCTCCTTTTGCAGCAATTACAGCATTGCAGACCTTTGGCATTCTAGCTGTTAATTTGTTGAGGTCACATGAGAAAAGAAAGTAGTGGAGGATCTAGTCATCCACAAATAGACTCTATAGCGAGAGCACACAAATCTGCAAAACCTCTCTTTTATAAAATTTAACCTTTAATGGGTGTCAAGTATTACATGATAAAAATGACTTACAGACACACTAAACAAATACTATATACACATATACAAAATGGAAGCTGAAGTTGTGAAAATCACTTCAGTCATAATGGATACGTAATAGGCGAAATATTTAAACTACATTAAGGAAATAAAGAAAAATATCATGAAGAATCTAAAAATATACTGTAAAAAACACAAGGTACAGAAAGATTAAATAATTAGTCCTCTTTGTAAGGCAAATGAAGACCACCGTCACTATTGTATCTGCGTGAATTGGAGAAAAAGTAAGAATTACAGAGAGAAAGCAAAGGTAAGTTGGATGTGTCCAAATCTGCAACTGGGCTCTACTATCTTCTCTCATACAGTGTAGAGGAGAGAGAATGAGAGATCTGCCAGTGCGAGCATCCCTTGAAAAAAGTCAACAGTGAACCACTACATCAAACCCAATCTCTGCTGTTGGTTATTATACAGTATGCATTGGATGACCAATGAGAGGATCATAAGCTCGGTATGAGTTCCTGGGAAAAAGATTAGTTTGTGAGAATCAGAGATTGTTTAAAGAGATATCGATAAAAGTCTGGAATAAAGATTCTGAAACACAGGCTCTGCTGCTTCTTCTCATGTACCTGTACAGAGGAGAAGAAGTGAGAGATCTCCCATGTACAGTTATTCCATTGAAAAAAATATTTTATATAAACAGTGGTTAGCCATATAGACCAAAATCTCTATCTATTAAAGTCTTGCCAAGTGGTATTGGACAGTAACAGAGAGGTTTTTAGAGGGCCAATATGGCGCCATTTAGAAAAAAGAGGAAAAAATGAAATATAAAGACAGCCGATAGGATATGATTCGTCTGCAAAATATTTATACAAAATGGGCTAATCAATAACTACAAGAATAACACTCACATCCTCTGTGTGAGAAAATATCTAAAGTTATATATATCTCCAGGAGCTCTTAATTGGATAATATAAGGAGCATTAGTTATAAATAACAGGATAAATTAGCTGCAAAAAATGTAATTCATTATTGATAAAAAGGAAGCTGAAAAAGAAAAAGGAAGAAGAAAGAAGAAGATGGTCACTTTAAAGAAGGGTTTTATAGCAGTGTAATAAATAACCCTTTTGCAAAAAAATAATATAGCGACCATCAATTCATAATTGGATAAGCAATCATTATCTCTTCATCGTTGTATAAACAGTCAATGTAATGCAAGTGAATAGCGACCATCAATTCGTAACTGGGTGACAAATTATATATTGATGGAGATATTATAACTGATCAATATAATGAAAACACAGAAAAAAATAAAAATAACGTAATTAGCACATGAGGAACATATGTGACATCAGTTAATTTCTTAGACAAAGATATATTACTTAGACGTGTAATTTAAAAAGTGTTAAAACATAACCATCATATCACAAAAATGTTAGATACCTTGTTAAATAATGATAGATGTAAATTAGAGTAAGTCAGGAACAACTATAAAGTAGGATAACATATGGAAACTATAACAATGTAAGTTCCATAGGTCAGACAAAACTCATAAATGGTGCAGATAGACTTCACATTAGGGCGTTTCGCACCGTACAGTCGTGGGACACCCAGGTCCAAAATCTAATACTGCAATTGGAATGGAAGTACTAAGTAATTATCTAAGTAATGTCCGCATATGGGACAGGAAAGGGTCAGCAGTGCCGTACCAATGTTAGCCGGGTACCTAATAGGGGTTAGGCTGATGCCAGCTCCGTGTGTGCAATGAAAGGGGGGGTGAACGGAGTAACTGAACCTTGTGTTGGTGTGTCCCGCTGCTGCAGTCGCGGAGCACACGTATCTGAATCCGACGTGCGTTTCGCCTGTCTCTGGCTTGGTCACGGAGACAGCTGATCTCCGTGACCCTTTTACCTTGTACAAATGGCTTTTTCTTTGCCACTCTGCCTAGAAGGCCAGCATCCCGGAGTCGCCTCTTCACTCTACACATTGACACTGGCGTTTTGTGGGTACCACTTAGTGAAGCTGCCAGTTGAGGACTTGTGAGGCGTCTATTTCTCAAACTAGAGACTCTAATGTACTTGTATTCTTGCACAGTTGTGCACCGGGGCCTCCAACTTCTCTTTCTACTCTGGTTAGAGGCTGTTTGTGCTGTTCTCAGAAGGGAGTAGAAAACACCGTTGTAGGAAATGTTCAGTTTCTTGGCAATTTTTCACATGGAATAGTCTTCATTTCTAAGAACAAGAATAGACTGTCGAGTTTCACATGAAAGTTCTCTTTTTCTGGCCATTTGGAGAGTATAATCAAACCCACAAATGTGATGCTCCAGATACTCAACTAGCTCAAAGAAAGGCCAGTTTTATAGCTTCTCTAACGAGCAAACCCATTTTCAGCTGTGCTAACAATAACTGCACAAGGGTTTTCAAGGGTTTTCTAATCATTTATTAGTCTTCTAACGCGCTTAGCAAACAGTGTACCATTAGAACACTGGAGTGATGGTTGCTGGAAATGGGCCTCTATACACCTATGTAGATATTCCTTTAAAAACCAGACATTTGCAGCTAGTATAGTCATTAACCACATTAATAGAGTGTATTTCTGATTAATTTAGTGGTATCTTCATTGAAAATAACAGTGCTTTTCTTTCAAAAATAAGGAAATTTCTAAGTGACCCCAAACTTTTGAACGGTAGTGTATTAAAACCTAGTGTATATATATATATATATATATATATATATATATATATATATACCAGGTTTTAAGACTCTTACTGGCTTTCTGGTAGACAGAAGCTGATTAGCAGCCTTGATTGGCAGACCACCTGTGAGTTGCTGATAAAGGGTGTGTCTCTGTAGTCAGTCTCTCGCTGCCTGTGGAACAGGTTAGAGCCCTTTTCTGAGACATAAGTGCTGTGCTAAAGACTTCTCTTTGTGAGAGGGACATTAGAGAATTAATAATTTTGTTTCATAATACCCAGACAGGCTAGGATTTACTTTGATGTTTTGTTTAAGTTTGTGCTGCTAATAAAACTATTAGCTGCAGTTAATAGTAGAAAGGTTCTGGACTGGTGTACTACTACTTGGCTGCTGCAATACAGGTGCCACCACTTACCCTAGGAGATGGCACCTTTACCCTGATCCTGCCACTATATATACTGTGTATATATACTGACTTGCAGACAAAAAAGATAGGAACATAAATGGAAAATTTAAACTGTGAATGGGTTGCTGGTGATAATGTCATACACACAGATGATTATTAAGTACAGTACTCCAAACAATTTTTAAATCCAGAATTAAATGCCAGTGATCATTTACATTTTGTGAAAATCCCTTGTTTAGAGTGATCTAAATCTCAGGCATGCCATTTACAATACTTATATTTATTTATTGATTCAGTTTAAGTAGCTATATTATTGTTTGTATTTAAAATTTTCAAAATAATAAAGGGCCTGATTCAGACCCACTCGCGAGCGGCTGTCCGCTCGCAAGTGGGTCGATGTTATGGACTGAGCATGCGCACGACGGAGGGAGCACCGTCGTGCGCATGCGCCAGACGCGACGAGCGAAGGAAAGTCCTTCGCTCGTTGTGTCCGATCAAAGGGGGTGTGCTATCAATGTTGATTGACAGCACGCCCCCTTTGGTGGGCATGCCGGGGGCGTGCCTCCCTGACAGGGGCGTTCCCACAGGAACGCCTCCGTCAGAAGCCGGCCCACTGACATCACTAGTGATGTCAGTGGGAGTGATTTTGGCTCTGATAGAGCCAAAATCACTCCGGAGCTTGCGGTTGAAAACCTCAACCGCAGGCTCCGGCTCGCAAATTCGATGGTCGCGATGGTCTCGACCATCGCGACCATCACAATGCACGCTCGTATAGCCTGTGGGTGGTGACCCACAGCTATACGAGCGTCCAGGAGGATGCTCCATGAAAATGGAGCCCGGCCCTCATTCAGAGCGTGCGCTCTGCTCAGAGCGTACGGCTCTGAATGAGGGCCAAAATCTTTCAGCACAAGCAAATGAAGTCTATAATTATACATATTAGTTGTCCTGAACACATAGCTAAATATCGGTTGAGAATCTATTGTGCAGCTAAGTCTTTTTTTAACCTCCCTGGTATTAGCATGTTAGTCATCACATTTTACAGAGTTCATAATTAGGCGACATTTTATTATTAGTAGGCTTAATTAACCAGTGTTAATTTGTTTTGCTTCATTGCAGAACTTGTCAGATTAATTCTATAAATGACACATAAAAACATATGCATAATGATTATTTTTAAACCTAACAAGTCTGCCACTAGGTCACACTTGACATAGACTGTAAAAGCAATTAATCTGACATCAAATAATTTCTGCCAAATTAATACAAATTAGGGATTCAAGTAAGAAAAACATAACAGGAATTATGTTAGATAATATATTATTTTTGGATATTATTTATATAATATAAATCTGGCTGCTGGTCCCATTATTATTTATGATGCCATTTTAATTTGGTTGCTGGATCCACTAACTCGAATTGTCGGCATCCTGTCAAAGGATCAGGGAATGCCTACTCCTCCTAATCCACAGTCATATATGTTATATCTTTCCACTGTGCACCTACTCCATAAACCTTCTCTCTTTCCCCAATTCACTTTCACCACATATATTCAACCCCTCTTATTATTTGTCTTTCATTACTGTACTTCCACCTCACTCATCTGCACCTATGAACTGTTGTGTTTCCTGCACCCACCATATCCATCAGCTTCCATAAGAAGAAACAAAACTCACACCCATAAATCATTGTGCATGTCCTGCAGCCACAACATTTCTTTCACTTACTACCCCCTGTAGTTTCTCCCAGTGTACTCCATCTCTCGCTCATGTTGTCCGATGATCCAAACCTCAACAATGGCACACTAAGCTTTCCTGCTACCTACAAAAGTTCTCCTACACTACTGAGTGTCACTGGAGATCTCTTACTCCAATGTTGACTACTTCCACTATAGATTAATCGTTTTATTATATAACACTGCCTTTTCAGTAGCCAAGCAATCATACCTAACTTCTACTTAGTCTTCTATCCCCCATCACCTCTATGACATCTCTTGATTCCCTGACCATCTACTCCCCCTCACCCATTGCAGCCCATGATTTTGCTATTGGAAAATCAAAATAAACGCAATTTGACACAATGTTTCCACATGCCAAATCCAGTAACCCCAGAACACCCATCCCTGGCCTACACTCCCCAATCCACACACATTATGTGTCAGATGAACGATCTGAACGATTTGATGAACGATTTGACCAACGATTTGAACTATGAATGATTTTTGTCTGCATTAAAATGAATGGAATTGTCAAAATCTGACTGCAAACACATTAGATGTCAGATATCGTTATCTGACCATCAGGAACGCGCATCGTTCAGACATGTCAGATTTTCCTTCAGATATGAACGATTGAATGATTTTTTAAATCGCTATCGTTCAGATCTGAAGAAAAATCTGACCGTGGGTATGCACCATTACAGTATATCTGGCATTCAAATCACCTAGCTATCCCTGCTTCAAAACCCACATAAATGTTACAAGATTACCAGTCTTCCTGTCTGGCTGCTCCACATTTGCAGGGTCACGTTATTAAATCCCAGCGCTCTATGTTCTCCAGAATTTGCCCTTATATACAAATCACTCAGAAACAGCATTCCCTCATAATATCACATAGCATCTTAAAATACTCTCCCTCTTACCCTCTTAGGCTTACCTCTGACTTGCACCTCACTTCATTCCTGGCATATATAACACTGCCTGTCACTGCCTACAACAGGGGTATTCAACATGAGGACCTCCCAGCATGTCCTCCTACAGTTTTGCTATTTTATCATTCTAACACTGTAGCAGTGCATGCTGGGATATGTAGGGCCGCATGTTGAATACCCCAGGCCCACAAGATCTCTCTCATACCGCTACACCTGGTATTCCCTAACATGGATGAATAGACGCTCCAACAACCTTTAAAACCCAAATCTTTTTTAGTCCTTACCCTACTCTGATCTATACAGCCAATACTAATGCACCCTTACCAATGCATCAGTCTGCACTATTAGCCACATTAGCTCTTCCTATTTCAGCTGTGCATATGCTATCTCAAGAGCAGGGCCCTCAATAACATTTGTTTTCATGTCTACATTTGTGATTTTTAACTTGTATGTCCCTACTTTATGGGTGTCTTATTTTTCCCACTGTCTAGCACTGCTATATTAATCTGCATCATTTTTTTCTTTATTAACTTTTATTTGTTTAGCACCAGCATATTCCACTGCACTCTTTCATTGGGAACACAGTAATAAAGACTGGGTAATCAGACAGAATAAAAAGAGGTAAGAGGGCCCTGCTCTCAAGCTTATTATCATTAGGGAATGAGGGAATTAGGGATGAGCGGGTTCGGATTTCAGAAATCTGAACCCCCCTGAGACCCCCGATCCGAGCCGGGAACAGAGTCCGGCTCGGGTTTTCCCGCCTGACTCGGAACTGAAATCGAGGCAAAATGTCATCATCCCGCCTTCCAGATCTCGCGGGTTTTGGATTCTATAAAAGGTCTCACTCCAGCTGTGGACAGTGAAGAGGGAGGGTGGGAGCTAGGGCTGGCTGGGCTGTGTTGTGCTGCTGTTGTCCATAGGGGCTGTGTCCACTCAGTCCATAGGGGCTGACTGGGCTGTGTTGTGCTGCTGTTGTCCATAGGGGCTGGCTGGGCTGTGTTGTGCTGCTGTCATAGGGGCTGGCTGGGCTGTGTTGTGCAGTCAGTTGTCCATAGGAGCAGTGTCCACTCCAAAGTCTATAGGGGCTGGCTGGACTGTGTTGCACAGTGTCCCATAAAGGCTGTAGTCCTAAAGAGGTGCTGTAGTGTTGTCCAGGTGCATCAACAAAGTAGCGCCAAGCGTGCGCCTGTGTCATAAGTAAAGGGCCGGCTGGCTTGACCGTTAAAGGGTGCTGTAACCCCCAAAGTGCACTCCAACAAAAATAAAAAATTATTTTCTGTGTTTGTGAATTGTGTGCACTTTGGTTGCACATGCATCAACAAAGGAGCAGTGCCTAGCGTGCGCCTGTGTCCCATAAGTAAAGGGCCGGCTGGCTCATCTCTTAAATGGTGGTGTAACCCCCAAAGTGCACTCCAACAAAAATAAAAAATTATTTTTTGTGTTTGTGAATTGTGTGCACTGTGGTTGCACGTGCATCAACAAAGGAGCAGCGCCAAGCGTGCGCCTGTGTCCCATAATTCTGTTAAAGGGTGGTGTAACCCCCAAAGTGCACTCCAAAAATGTTTTAAATTCTTCTTTTCTGTGTTTGTGTGCGCCTTAGCCTCAAGTATATATCAATCAATATAACATGAATGGAGGACAAAACTTTGTTCCCTAAAAATAAAATAGAGAAAAATCAAGAACCACTTCCTCCTAGTGCTGAAGCTGCTGCCACTAGTCATGACATAGATGATAAAATGCCATCAACGTCGTCTGCCAAGGTCGATGCCCAATGTCATAGTAGAGGGCATATAAAATCCCAAATGACAAAGTTCAGGAAAATGACCTTAAAAAAAACATTTAAATCATCTGAGGAGAAATGTAAACTTGCCAATATGCCATTTATGACATGGAGTGGCAAGGAACGGCTAAGGTCTATCCCTATGTTCATGACTAGTGGTTCAGCTTCACATGACGATGGAAGCCCTCCTCCTGCTACAAAAGTCAAATGAGTTAAGCTGGCAAAAGCACAGTGAAGAAATGTGCGTTCTATGCGTTCTAAGAAGATATCACATATCCCCAAGGAGAGTCCAAGTGTGGTGGCGGTTGCGATGCCTGACCTTCCCAGCACTGGACGGGAAGAGGTGGCTCTTTCCACCATTTGCACGACCTCTGCAAGTGCTGGAAGGAGCACCCACAGTCCACTTGCTGATATGCAAATTGAAGATGTCACTGTTGAAGTACAACAGGATGAGGATACTTGTGTAGCTGGTGCTCAGGAGGAAGTTGGCGAGGAGGATTCTGATGGTGAAGTGGTTTATTTAAATCAGGCTCCGGGGGAGACAGTTGTTGTCCGTGGGATGAAAAAGCCCATCACGATCATGCCTGGGCAGAAGACCAAACATTCCACCTCTTTGTCTGGCAATATTTCTATCCAAATCCGGACAACAACTGCCTTGCCATATGTACCATATGTAAAGGTGAAATAAGTAGGGGTAGAGACGTTAACCACCTAGGAACATTTTCCCTTATACGTCACCTGCAGTGCATTCATAAAAAGTTACTGTCAAGTTCAGAAACTTTGGCTAAGACTGTTAGCAGTATAGGGACACCTAAATCCCTTTGTCCTGTTGTATCCAAGCGCCTGCAAACCACACCATTAACTCCCTCCTCATCAGTTTCCTCCTTAGTCAGGATCGGAAGTAGTCCTGCAGGCCATGTCACTGGCATGATTGACTCTCCTATCCGGGATTCCTCCAGAGGATCCTGCATTGCTATGCCTACTGCTGCCGCTGCTGCTGTTGCTGCTGTTGGGAGTCGTTCATCATCCCAGAGAGGAAGTAGGAACACCACTACTTTTACTAAACAACTGACCCTCCAACAGTCCTTAGCGAGGAGGATGAAGTACGACAGCAGTCATCCTGAAGCAAAACGTATAACTGAGGCCTTGACTGCTATGTTGGTGTTAGACGTGCGTCCGTTATCCGCCATTAGTGCAGTGGGATTTAGACAATTGATGGAGGTAGTGTGTCCCCGGTTCCAAATCCTGTCTAGATTCTACTTCACTAGGCAGGCGATACAGAGACTGTACAGAAACGTCAGAAAAAGTGTCCTCGGTGTCCTGAAATATGCAGTTGTACCCAATGTCCACTTAACCACGGACATGTGGACAAGTGGAACAGGGCAGACTAAGGACTATATGACTGTGACAGCCCACTGGGTAGATGTATCACCTTACACAGCAACAACAGCAGCGTCACCAGTAGCAGCATCTCTGAAATGCCAGCTCGTTCCAAGGCAGGCTACGCTGTGTATCACCGGTTTCAGTAAGAGGCACACCGCTGACAACCTCTTAGAGAAACTGAGGGAAATCATCGCCCAGTGGCTTACCCCACTTACTCTCCTGGGGATTTGTGATATCTGACAACGCCACCAATATTGTGCAGTTATTACATCTGGGCAAATTCCAGCACGTCCCATGTTTTGCTCACACAATGAATTTGGTGGTGCAGAATTTTCTGAAAAATGACAGGGGCATGCAGGATACGCTTTGGGTGGCCCAAAAAATTTCTGTCCACTTTCGTCATTCAGCGACTGCATGCCGAAGACTGGAGTGCCAGCAAACACTCTTGAACCTGCCCCGCCATCACCTGAAGCAAGAGGTTGTGACGCGGTAGAACACAACCCTCTATATGCTTCAGAGGATGGAGGAGCAGCAAAAGGCCATTCAAGCTTATACATCCACCTATGACATAGGCAAAGGAGGGGGTATGCACCTGACTCAAGCGCAGTGGAGAATGATTTCTGTGTTGTGCAAGGTTTTCCAGCCCTGTGAACTTGCCATACGTGAAGTCAGTTCAGACACTGCCAGCTTGAGTCAGGTCATTCCCATCAACAGGCTTTTGCAGAAGCAGCTGGAGAAAGTGAAGGAGTAGCTAAGATGGAGCGATTCTGCTCGGCATGTGGGACTTGTGGATGAAGCCCTTCATTCGCTTTGCCAGGATTCCAGGATGGTCAATCTGTTGAAATCAGAGCACTACATTTTGGCCACCGTGCTCAATTCTAGGTTTAAAGCCTATGTGGTGTCTCTCTTTCCGGCCGACACAACCCGCTGGCGGTGATGCAGGGCAGGCAGGTCCAAGTTTGGACATCTGGTCAGACTGAAGGACCTGGCAACAATTTCTGACATGTCTACTGTCAGAGCATATGATACTGTCACCACTGACAGAATGGTGGAGGATTACATCGGTGACAGCATCCAAGTAGGCATGTCAGACAGTCCGTACCTGTACTGGCAAGAAAAAAAAGGCAATTTGGAGGCCCCTGTACAAACTGGCTCTATTTTACCTGAGTTGCCCCTCCCCCCCAGTGTGTACTCCGAAAGTGTGCTTAGTGCAGTCGGGAACATAGGCCCTCATTCAGAGCCGTACGCTCTGAGCAGAGCGCACGCTCTGAATGAGGGCCGGGCTCCATTTTCATGGAGCGTCCTCCTGGACGCTCGTATAGCTGTGGGTCACCACCCACAGGCTATACGAGCGTGCTTTGTGATGGCCGCGATGGTCGAGACCATCGCGACCATCGAAATTGCGAGCCGGAGCCTGCGGTTGAGATTTTCAACCGCAAGCTCCGGAGTGATTTTGGCTCTATCAGAAGGACTTTCCTTCGCTCGTCGCGTCTGGCGCATGCGCACGACGGAGCTCCCTCCGTCGTGCGCATGCTCAGTGCATAACATCGACCCACTTGCGAGCGGACAGCCGCTCGCGAGTGGGTCTGAATCAGGCCCATTGTCAGCAAAAGGCGTGGAGGTTGCTTCCACAAAATGTGGCAAAGATGATGTTCATAGAAATGAATTATCAACTCTTCCAGGGAGACCAGCCTCCAGAACGTACAGAGGTACCTGAGGTGGTGGATTTCAGTGGGGATGAATTAATACTCTGTGAGGATGAGGATGTACACAACACTGAAGAGGGTGAGGAATCGGTGGATGAGGAGGATAAGGATGACATTTTGCCTACGTAGAGCCAGTTTGTGCAGGGCCAGATTAATTGCCAGCTTGTTTTGTGAGGACCCAAACGAACCAATTATTTCAGCCACAGTCGTGTGGCAGACCTTGGCGCTGAAATGATTGGTTTGTTAAAGTGTGCATGTCCTGTTTATACAACATAAGTGTGGGTGGGAGGGCCCAAGGACAATTCCATCTTGCACCTCTTTTTTTTCTTTGCATTATGTACTGTTTGGGGCCTAGTTTTTCAAACTGTCATCCTGTCTGCCACTGCAATATCACTCCTAGATGGGCCACGTGTTTGTGCCGCCCACTCGTGTCGCTTAGCATAGTCATCCATCTACCTCGGTGCAACCTTTTGGACATTTCAGCACCAGGGTCTGCCACACGACTGTGGCTGAAATTATTGGTTTGTTTGGGCCCCCACAAAACAAGCTGGCAATTAATCTGGCCCTGCACAAACTGGCTCTACGGAGGCAAGATGTCGTCCTCATACTCGTCATTCACCGTTTCCTCACCCTCTTCAGTGTTGTGTACATCCTCATCCTCACAGAGTATTAATTCGTCCCCACTGGAATCCACCACCACAGGTCCCTCTGTACGTTCTGGAGGCTGGTCTCCCTGGAAGAGTTGACAATTCATTTTTATGAACATCATCTTCTCCACATTTTGTGGAAGCAACCTCCTATGCCTTTTGCTGACAAGGTTCCCGGCTGGACTAAACACTCTTTCGGAGTGCACACTGGAGGGGGGGCAACTCAGGTAAAATAGAGCCAGTTTGTACAGGGGCCTCCAAATTGCCTCTTTTTCCTGCCAGTACATGTACGGACTGTGTGACATGCCTACTTGGATGCTGTCACCGATGTAATCCTTTAACAGACAGATGCACGCTTGTTGCTGCTGCTTTGAGGATGCAGGTGCGGCTACAGCCCACACAATTCACAAAGACAGAAAAAAAGATTATTTTATTGTTTGTGGAGTGCACTTTGAGGGTTACACCACCCTTTAACAGACAGACGCACGCTTGTCGCTGCTGCTTTGAGGATGCAGGTGCGGCTACAGCCCACACATTTCACAAAGACAGAAAAAAAAAGACGAATTTTTTATTTTTTGTGGAGCGCACTTTGGGGGTTACTCCACCCTTTGACAGACAGACACACGCTTGTCGCTGCTGCTTTGAGGATGCAGGTGCGGCTACAGCCCACACATTTCACAAAGACAGAAAAAAAAAGACGAATTTTTTATTGTTTGTGGAGCGCACTTTGGGGGTTACTCCACCCTTTAACAGACAGACGCATGCTTGTTGCTGCTGCTTTGAGGATGCAGGTGGAATCTAGACGGGATTTGGAACCGGGGACACACTACCTCCATCAATTGTCTAAATCCCACTGCACTAATGGCGATACCGGATGCACGTCTAACACCAACATAGCAGTCAAGGCCTCAGTTATACGTTTTGCTTCAGGATGACTGCTGTCGTACTTCATCCTCCTCGCTAGGGACTGTTGGAGGGTCAATTGTTTATTAAAAGTAGTGGTTGTTCCTACTTCTTCTCTGGGATGATGAACAACTCCCAGCAGCAGCAACAGCACTAGGAGGAAGTGGTTCTTGATCTTTCCCTATTTTATTTTTATCGGAGAAAGTTTGGTCCTCCATTTATGTTATATTGATATATACGTGCGGCTAAGGCGCACACAAACACAGAAAATATTTTTTTATTTTTGCTGGAGAGTAGTGCACTTTGTGAGTTACACCACCCTTTAAGAAATGAGCCAGCTGGCTCTTTACTTATGGGACACAAGCGCACGCTTGGCGCTGTTCCTTTGTTGATGCACGTGCAGCCACAGTGCACACAATTCACAAACACAGAAAATATTTTTTATTTTGTTTGGAGTGCACTTTGGGGGTTACAGCACCCTTTAACGGTCAAGCCAGAGTGCCCTTTACTTATGACACATGCGCACGCTTGGCACTACTTTGTTGATGCACGTGCGGCTACAGCGCACACAATTCACAAACACAGAAAATATATATATTTTTTGTTTGGAGTGTACTTTGGGGGTTACAGCACCCTTTAACGGATAAGCCAGCCGGCCCTTTACTAATGGGACACAGGCGCACACTTGGCGTGCTCCTTTGTTGATGCACGTGCAGCCACAGTGCACACAATTCACAAACACAGAAAATATTTTTTATTTTGTTTGGAGTGCACTTTGGGGGTTACAGCACCCTTTAATGGTTGAGCCAGTCGGCCCTTTACTTATGACACAGGCGCACGCTTGGCACTACTTTGTTGATGCACGTGCAGCTACTGTGCACACAATTCACTAACAGAAAAAATATATATTTTTTTGCACTTTGGGGGAGCACCCCTGATGGACAGAGCACCCCCTGGACAACACTACAGCACCCCTTTAGAACTGGGACACTGCACAGGACTTTGGAGTGGACACAGCCCCTATGGACAACTGACTGCACAACACAGTCCAGCCAGCCCCTATGGACTTTGGAAGAGTGGACACAGCCCCTATGGACAACAGCAGCACAGCGCAGCACAGCACAGCACAACACTACACTACACTACACAGCCCAGCCAGCCCTAACTCCCACCCTCCCTCTTCACTGTCCACAGCCGAGTGAGAAAATGGCGCCGACGCAGGTACCTTATATAGAATCCAAAACCCGCGAGACCCGGAAGGTGAGCTGATGACGTTTTGCCTCGATTTCAGATCTGAGTCAGGCGGGAAAAGTCGAACCTGACTTGGATCGGCCTCGGATCGGGGGGGCTCGGGGGGGTTCGGATTTCAGAAATCCGAACCCGCTCACCCCTAGTAAATATACCCCATTCTTTATGACCTTGTATGTTAATATAAGTATTTTATATTGGATTTGGTAAAATAGAGACAACCAATATAAGGAGTGACAGCAGCAAGGCATAAGAAGAATTTTTGTAGGGAAAATTAATGTAGATACTGCATTCAATATAGATCATAAGGGTGAAGTCTGGTAACGGGAAGACCAGTAAGTAGGCCTGGGGTGGATTGGGTCGCTGGGACGTTTCCCACTGGGCTGGCCCCTTTTTATGCCTTTTAGGGGCCGGCGGACACCCTTCCCTCACCCACCCCACTGCCGGCCCAGCTGCCGGCAGTCGCCCTTCCCTCAACCGCCCCTCAACTTGCCCAGCTCTCTGCCGCAATCGGAGCTCAGCTCCGATCGGGCAGTGTTTCGACCTTAACAAAAATGGCAGATGGGTGAGATCCCCCATAAGCCTAGGCGGAGCCTGTCAGTCATTACTGAAGGCTCTGCCTACAGGCTGCCTGCGGCCCACCTCGGCGCCTCCAGGACCATCGTGCACGGGAAGCACTGGACGCTGTCTGCATAGTACTGTACACAGAGGAACAGCAGCAGCCAGCACAGAGGAGCCGGCAGCCTACAAATTCTGACAGTCAGTGAGTAAACTGTATTGTTTGTAGCCAACGTACGTCTGCCTGCTTGAAAATATATATACTACACATATACACTGTGTATATATATCTATCTACATATACAGTAAATCTAAATTGCCGCCCATCCACTTGCTATACATATACTCTGTGTGTATGTATATATATATATAGAGGTGGTGTGTGGTATGATCCTCTACCAGTGACATTCTTATGCAGATAAGCTTGAACTTTTTATACTTTATGTACGGGCATTTTGATATGCTTATTTTCTGTTGAATAAATTTGTGTGTATAGAATTACACTATGGTCTTTCTATTTTTCTCTATGTGTTGATTCACTTTGGTCTATATGGAGGGAAAAGCCTGAGGGTTTCCAGAAGTTGGACAAATAAGGAATCATTGTGATTGTTCTTGCTGTTGAATAAGTGGTGAATTCCACTATATAAGGTACACCCCCATCTACACAGAGGGTGATTATCTTTGGTGATGGTTACATCATTTACATATTTAATGCACTAGGAGGCGCTCTTTTCTCCACCCTTTTTTGTTTTACAGATTTTGACGCTGCTTGGGCAGCAGTATAATGGAGTAGGAGCAGCCACCCTATACGTTTGGGGAGTGCGACTTTTGATGGACTGATATTACTTTGGAATCACATTAACTGTTTCAGGACTCAGCGCCGTGTACTACCCTATTTTTTGAATATATATATATATATATATATACTGTGTGTATGTGTTATATATATATATATATATTTATATAAATATATTATATATACACATACACGAGTGTGCACCTTGCAAGGGGTTAGTAGTAGCCACGACTGCGTACAACTTAGAATCCAGCTCTTTAAGGAGGGAGTATCCCATTCCCTCAGCAGAACCCCGCCCTCTCAACAGAGCCCGCCCCCATCAGGGCTGCTTTCAAAAATTTCCCGGGCTGGTTTTCGATCCCAATCGGCCCCTGAAGTAGGCTATTGCAATAGTCAGTGGAGAAGATAATAGGTGCATGAACTAAAGTTTTTGCAGTGTCTTGTATGAGATATGTGTGTATTCTGGAAATATTTCTTAGATGTATATATCTGAATTTTTAAACAAACTTGGGCCCTGATTCAGACCCACTCGCGAGCGGCTGTCCGCTCGCAAGTGCGTCGATGTTCTGCACTGAGCATGCGCACGATGGAGGGAGCTCCATCACGACCATCGCGGCCAACAAACTGCACGCTCATATAGGCTGTGGGTGGTGACCCACAGCTATACGAGCGTCCAGGAGGACGCTCCATTTTTATGGAGGGCGGCCCTCATTCAGAGCGTGTGCTCTGCTCAGAGCGTACGGCTCTGAATGAGGGCCTTTATCCCTTGAAACCCACTTAGTGTCATGCTTGACTTAGATCTTCACATTAATTAATGTGAAGATCTAAGTCAAGCATGACACTAAGTGGGTGTCAAGGGATAAAGGCCCTCATTCAGAGCCGTACGCTCTGAGCAGAGCGCACGCTCTGAATGAGGGCCGCCCTCCATAAAAATGGAGCGTCCTCCTGGACGCTCGTATAGCTGTGGGTCACCACCCACAGCCTATACGAGCGTGCATTTTGATGGCCGCGATGGTCGTGACCATCGCAACCATCGAAACTGCGAGCCGGAGCCTGCAGTTGAGGTTTTCAACCGCAAGCTCCGGAGTGATTTTGGCTCTATCAGAGCCAAAATCACTCCCACTGACATCACTAGTGATGTCAGTGGGCCGGCTTCTGACGGGAGGCGTTCCAGTGGGAATGCCCCCGTCAGGGAGGCACGCCCCCGGCACGCCCACCAAAGGGGGCGTGCTGTCAATCAACATCGACAGCATGCCCCCTTTGATCAGACACAATGAGCGAAGGACTTTCCTTCGCTCGGCGCTTCTGACGCATGCGCACGACGGAGCTCCCTCCATCGTGCGCATGCTCAGTGCAGAACATCGACCCACTTGCGAGCGGACAGCCGCTCGCGAGTGGGTCTGAATCAGGGCCAAAGTCACTTGTTGTGTTGTCAGGTAGAGATATAGATGTCAGGTAGGTACTGTAACTTGACATACTGGAGGAAATCGTTTGAGCTCCTTTTTGAAAGATAGAGTTTGAGGTGGCGAGAGGATATCCAAGATGAAAAGGCAGAAAAACAGTTAAAGACACGGACCAATATATATTGTGGGAGATCCAGAGAGGATGACTACATTTGGTTATCACAAGAAAAAAGACAATTCTGGCACTGAACTTAATATTCCAATATAATAGGAAAAGACTGCTGCAGATATCAAACTCTGTGTTAGTTTGAAGAAAAGATCAGAAAGAAAAAAAATGGGGAATCTGCGCTGTCTTTATATATGTATATATACTAGTTAACTGATAAATGAGTAATAACACAAGCAGATGGTAAATAAAAACATGAATCAATATTAAATGTAATACATATTAAGATACACAACCATAACAATAAATAAATAAATTAAAAAAAAGCAGAAATAAATATATCACACAAGGTTGTGTGAATGATTTCACCAAAAAACAAAACAAACAAACAAACAAAAAAAAAAAAAAATATATATATATATATATATATACACATACACACACATTAAAAAATAATTGCCAGTGACCGTAGCACCTTTTCAGTCTATCCAAAGTAAATGAAATGACTGCTGGAATCTGGTATTATGAAAGTCTTAATAATTGTAACTATCGGTATCACTTGTAACATATGAGAGACTTGCCGTTGTAGTTAATCTCCAATAGACACAACTGATGTGTATCAATACATAAAAATCATGTCACAGTTCCTGCAGCAGTTAGGAAGTTTATCGCGTTTAAACTGTGGAGCTCATATAGTATTCCGACCTTAATAGTAGCTTTGATAAGGGACTAATATAAATTCGATATCATGTGAATCCAGAATGACCCCAACGTTTTTTAGGAGCCAAACCTTGTTGTATTAAAGCACATGAATAATCACTTGGCTGTTAATATACGTGGACAGTCATCTAGAGCAGCTGTACTGCACAATTACAGCGCCGCTCTGAGTACTCACGGACCAATAGACCGAATGGTGTGGGGGCCCCCCTGATTTCCAATAACGTCCGTAGTGCCTGGTGGCCAAGGTGAAAGCTGCCGATGCAGTAAGTAGCGATGCTGCGGCGTGCCTCCGTGTGTTAAGCCGGCAATGCGCTCAATCCAGCCAAGTCCTGCTGGTATGCTGACCAGCTCCCGAGCAGAGACTACCAAGAATCAGAGTGATGTCAGCTGGCAATAGTAGGTGAAATCATGAATAGGTCCCGCCTAATGCGTTTCGTCACACATCATGTGACTTTTTCAAAGGTAGTGATGTGGAACCCTATAGACCTAGATATACTTGATGCCACAGGTGTTTTTTATAAAGTGAATCAAAGGAACCAATCAATGTTTGATTAGATATCCACTTGATGCATGTAGATGCCATCTAAATTACGCAGGAATTATGTATACTTAGTCATTCAAAAAATCAGCTCAAATAATATGAAAAGATAGAAATAAATCAATGAAATAAAACAGAAAATTCCAATACAAATAATTAAATAATATAAAAACACCATAATGCATGTGTTAATAATCATAAAAAATCTACCCATCTGCTCACCAGTTTACAATGCCGAATTAAAGAGTAATACAAATAAATATATTAATATACATATATTAGACACAAGATATTAAACACATTAACCTATATCGACATAGACCAAAATGATTGACAATAGGAACACGGTCAGGCTGCTAATTTGTCACCATATCCATGATAAATAGATATGAGTAGTGTTCGTCCATATTAAGACTATATTCTAGTGTATAATAACATGCGCCAAAAAAATAATGTAAAATAGATAAGATAAAAATAAAAAATAGATATATATAAAATAATTAATACAGATACAAAGGAAAGAGGAACCCATGACATGGACAAAATATGTATGTAGACAATTAATATAATGCATATGCATAGAAATGGAAGTAGACCTCAGATCCCTCTGGACCAGGGGTCCCCGACATCGAATCCCACCCCTACCCATATACAAGCACAATTGACGAGTAATGATATATAATTCATTTTACAGATCAATTTAAATCTTTTCGTTGAAGCCATCAGGAGATAATGTGCCCATTTTATGTATCCAGAAGTTCTCATGTAGGCATAATTTAGAATACCTGTCCCCTCCCCTAGCTGTCTGTGGGATATGCTCAATGCCTACAATCTTGATGTCCTTATGGTTAGACTGATGGATGCATGTAAAATGTCTTGGGACACTATGTAAGATATTACTTTTCATAATTAATCTCCTGTGCTCAAGGAATCTACACCTAAGGGGCCTAATAGTTCTCCCAATATACTGGGTCCCACAGGTGCATTCCAACATATATATCACATATGCTGTATTGCAATTAATGAAGCTATTTATAGTAAATTTTTCATTTGAATAATTGGAAATTATCTCCTTACATCTATTTACCATATACTCGCAGGTGATGCATGAAGGACGTCCGCAATTAAAGCTACCTTTAGGCTTATTAGTTAGCCAACTGCTCTTACTGTTGGTTATATCAGCCGTACGATTCTGTTTTTTTAAAAAACTAGGTGCCAATATATTTCTCAGGTTGTCAGCTTTTTTTAAAACAACCAATGGATTAGCTGGAATCTTGTCTTTTAATACATTGTCAGATAATAGAATCTGGAAGTTCGACCTTACAATCCCTTTAATTTTATGTGAGCAGTTGTTATATTTTGAAATAAATTTTGGATGGTCTAAACTACATGTATTCCTTGGTTTAATTTCCATGAGATCAGGTTTATCAAGTGATCTAGTTTTTTCAAGTGCATTTTTAAGCAGGGCATCCGGATAGTCCCTTTCTTTAAATGCTTCAATGATCTCTGTAGCTTGACTCTCAAAGATTGCATCACTAGAAGATATTTTTTAATATATATATATATATTTTTTTTTTTTTGGTGAAATCATTCACACAACCTTGTGTAATATATTTATTTCAGCTTTTTTATTTATTTATTGTTATGGTTGTGTATCTTAATATGTATTAAATTTAATATTGATTCAAGTTTTTATTTACCATCTGCTTGTGTTATTACTCATTTATCAGTTAACTAGTATATATACATACAGTCAGGTGCATAAATATTGGGACACTGACAGAATTTTCATATTTTGGCCTCTATTCACCACCACAATGGCTTTGAAATGAAACAAACAAGATGTGCTTTAACTGCAGACTTTCAGATTCAATTTGAGGGTAATTACATCCAAATCAGGGGAACGGTGTAGGAATTACAACGTTTTCTATATGTGCCTCCCACTTTTTAAGGGGCCTAAAGTAATGGGACAAACTAAACAATCCTAAATCTAACTTTCACTTTTTAATACTTTGTTGCAAATCCTTTGCAGGCAATTACAGCCTGAAGTCTGGAACGCATAGACATCACCAGACGCTGGGTTTCATCCCTGGTGATGCTCTGCCAGGCCTCTACTGCAAAGTCTTCAGTTCCTGCTTGTTCTTGGGGCATTTTCCCTTCAGTTTTGTCTTCATCAAGTGAAATGCATGCTCAATTGGATTCAGGTCAGGGGATTGACTTGGCCATTGCATAACATTCCACTTTTTAGCTTTGAAAAACTCTTTGGTTGCTTTTGCAGTATGCTTCGGGTCATTGTCCATCTGCACTGTGAAGCGCCGTCCAATGAGTTCTGAAGCATTTGACTGAATATGAGCATATAATATTGCCCGAAACACTTCAGAATTCATTCTGCTGCTTTTGTCAGCAATCACATCATCAATAAATACAAGGGAACCAGTTCCATTGGCAGCCATACATGCCCACGCCATGACACTACTACCACCACCATGCTTCACTGATGAGGTGATATGTTTTGGATCATGAGCAGTTCCTTTCTTTCTCCATACTCTTCTCTTCCCATCACTCTGGTACAAGTTGATCTTTGTCTCATCTGTCCATAGGATATTGTTCCAGAACTGTAATGGCTTTTTTAGATGTTGTTTGGCAAACTCTAATCTGGTCTTCCTGTTTTGTGGCTCACCAATGGTTTACATCTTGTGGTGAACACTTTATATTCACTCTTGTGAAGTCTTCTCTTGATTGTTGACTTTGAAACATATACACCTACCTCCTGGAGAGTGTTCTTGATTTGGCCAACTGTTGTGAAGGGGTTTTTCTTCACCAGGGAAATAATTCTTCTGTCATCCACCACAGTTGTTTTCTGTGGTCTTCCGGGTCTTTTGGTGTTGCTGAGCTCTCCGGTGCGTTCTTTCTTTTTAAGAATGTTCCAAACAGTTGATTTGGCCACACCTACTGTTTTTGCTATCTCTCTGATGCGTTTGTTTTGATTTTTCAGCCTAATGATGGCTTGCTTCACTGACAGTGACAGCTCTTTGGATCTCATATTGAGAGTCGACAGCAACTGATTCCAAATGCAAATGTCTCACCTAGAATCAACTCCAGACCTTTTACCTGCTTAATTGATAATTAAATAACGAGGGAATAGCCCACACTTGTCCATGAAATAGCCTTTGAGTTGATAGTCCAATTACTTTTGGCCCCTTAAAAAGTGGGAGGCGCATATAGAAACCGTTGTAATTCCTACACCGTTCACCTGATTTGGATGTAAATACCCTCAAATTAAATCTGAAAGTCTGCAGTTAAAGCACTTCTTGTTTGTTACATTTCAAAGCCATTGTGGTGGTGAATAGAGGCCAAAATCTGAAAATTCTGTCAATGTCCCAATATTTATGCACCTGACTGTATATAAAGACAGCGCAGATTCCCCATTTTTTATTTTTTTTTATTTTTTTTACATTTGGTTATGACCTGCAGAGCAATGATACTGTAATCCAAATCATTTTACTAGTCTCCCAAGAGATATGGTCTAAATAGAGAATAGGTGTGGCCATAGGACTGAGATTTGTGGTATTCCAACTTGTAAAGGAAGTAGAGAAGATGGGCGTCTAGAGAAATGAACACTGAAGGCCAAATGTAATAGGGTGAGAGTTTAGATAATGAGAGAGTTTAGCAGTAACCTCTGACACTTTTTAAGCTCGGCCAATGTAATTGAATCCAAGAACAGAGCAAACTCACATGTTTTACGACTCAAAAAACTCTCACAATTTAAACTCTCATCCAGATTTTTTCCCATTTTGAAGATAAAACTTGACCAATGAGAGAGATTACTGCTAAACTCACACATTTTCTAAACTCTCACCCTATTACATTTGGCCCTGAAAGAGCTATTTGATATGTCGGATTATATCCAGAATAGGACTGTGTCCTGAAGACCTAGCGATTGTAGCGTTTGTATGAGAAAAGAGTGATCCAAAGTGCCATGAAGCAGAGAGATCCAGGAAAATTAGAAGTGAGTAATGGGCTTTTGATTTAGAAGTGATCAAATTATTGCCATTAAATGTATTTTCTATGAGGTGGGCTTATTTGAATAATGGTTGCACCTAATCAGGGCCGTTTCTAGGGGCGGGCGACCCGTGCAATCGCACGGGGCGCTCTGCCTCCGATCCCTGCTTTCACTGATTTTACATTTTATATTTACAGTATATAATTACTGGACGCCAAGTCAGGACTGCGTGCGTTACCTCCGCGCCTGACTGGGAGCCTGGAGGACCTTTTCCAGCAGCAGCTCCTCCTCCCCTGCATCAGCACCAATAGGATCAGTCATCTGTCCCTGCTGATGCATAACCACGCAGTGACATCATGACGTCAGGCAGTGCGCGATCTCAGCCGCTCAGAGCCGTCATGGGCGGGAGGGACTTCCGGGACTGGAGTCCCGAACCAGACACTTGAGGGGACGCCCTTCCGCTCTCCTACCTGGAGGCCTGGTGGCTGGACACTCGGGGGTCCTGTGGCTGCCCACTACTACCCTAGAGGCTGGCCCTGAGAGTATCAGCAGCATCTCGTGTGGCCTGGAGTGCTGAGCAGAGCATCACTGGGGTGGGGGCAGGGCCCAGCTGCCTGATGGCATCTTGGCTATTTAAGCCAGTGTCCTGAGGAGTCTGAAGTAAGCTGAGCTGTCTGCTGTTGGAGGGGGCATAGTGTGGGTGTGATGAGGGAAGGGGACACAGTGTGGGTGGGATGAGGGGACACAGTGTGGGTGGGATGAGGGGACACAGTGTGGGTGAGGTAGAGAAAGAAGGCCCACAGTGTGGATGAGATGAGAGAAGGAGGGCCCACACTGTGGATGAAGTGAGAGAAGGGGGGGCACAGTGTGGGTGTGATGAGAGAAGGGGGGGCACAGTGGGTGTGATGAGAGAAGGGGGGCACAGTGGGGGTGTGATGAGAGAAGGGGGGGCACAGTGGGGGTGTGATGAGAGAAGGGGGGCACAGTGTGGGTGTGATGAGAGAAGGGGGGGCACAGTGTGGGTGTGATGAGAGAAGGGGGGGAACAGTGTGGGTGAGATGAGAGAAGGGGGGGTACAGTGTGGGTGTGATGAGGGAAGGAGGGCATGGTGTGGGCGAGATGAGGGCTGGGGAGCACTGTGGGACATGGAAAGAGAAGCATATTGCATGATGTGGAGCACAGTAGGATACAGAGAAGCGAGGAAGAATAGAGGACATATAGGAGGCACAATGCAGAACATAGGGGGAGGCGCATACATACAGATATATGAAAGGACAGGACAAGCAAAAAAAAAGGGAAACCTAATGAGGATATATATATATAAACCTCAAAACATCTTATTGAGAAGAAAAAAGGGGATTGATTGATATACATTATACTAACATACTAATGCAATCATAATATGTATTCTTTTTACATGTGTATAAGTAAGTGTGTGTTTTTATATATATATAAAATATATACTGTGTGTAGAGAGAGAGAGAGAGAGAGATCTTATAATGGCTTCTTTGTTGTTCAAGTTAAGTGCGTCAGGAGTCAAGTAGCCGGCGCAGTCAAGCTATCATCGAGAGGCAAGTTGAGGATCCAGCGCTTGGCAAGCTGAGTAGCGGCACTGATGCCTGCGGGGAAGGGCTGGTGCAGAGAGGGTACCCTTCTGTGCCCGCCAAGGTCAGAAGAGCAGGTAAGGTCCCAGTGGAACAACCCTTCCTCTTGTTATATCTAGATAGATAGATATTCATCCACAGCAGGTGCTGCATTCGTAGCAGAAGAAAACTCCTTTACACAATTAGAGCATGCTCTAATTGTGTAAAAAAGTTTTCTTCTGCTACAAGTGCCACACCTGCTCTGGATGCATATCTACTACTAGAATGTGAGGGCACCAGGCGTTTTGGATATATGGTTGTTGGGAGTGCCGGACCTCCCTGTAACTCCCCTCAGTGTCCCAGCCCTTACCCTCAGTGTCCCAGCCCTCACCCTCCCTGTAACTCCCCTCAGTGTCCCAGCCCTAACCCTGTGTCCCAGCCCTCACCCTCCTTGTAACTCCCCTCAGTGTCCCAGCCCTCACCCTCAGTGTCCCAGCCCTCACCCTCCTTGTAACTCCCCTCAGTGTCCCAGCCCTCACCCTCAGTGTCCCTGCTCTCACCCTCCCTGTAACTCCCCTCAGTGTCCCTGCTTTCACCCTCCCTGTAACTCCCCTTAGTGTCCCAGCCCTCACCCTCCCTGTAACTCCCCCTCAGTGTCCCTGCTCTCACCCTCCCAATAACTCCCCTCAGTGTCCCTGCTCTCACCCTCCCTGTAACTCCCCTCAGTGTCCATGCCCTCACCCTCCCTGTAACTCCCCCTCAGTGTCCCTGCTCTCACCCTCCCTGCAACTTCCCCTCAGTGTCCCTGCTCTCACCCTCCCTGTAACTCCCCCTCAGTGTCCCTGCTCTCACCCTCCCTGTAACTCCCCCTCAGTGTCCCTGCTCTCACCCTCCCTGTAACTCCCCTCAGTGTCCCTGCTCTCACCCTCCCTGTAACTCCCCCTCAGTGTCCCTGCTCTCACCCTCCCTGTAACTCCCCCTCAGTGTCCCTGCTCTCACCCTCCCTGTAACTCCCCCTCAGTGTCCCTGCTCTCACCCTCCCTGTAACTCCCCCTCAGTGTCCCTGCTCTCACCCTCCCTGTAACTCCCCCTCAGTGTCCCAGCCCTCACCCTCCCTGTAACTCCCCTCAGTGTCCCTGCCCTCACCCTCCCTGTAACTCCCCCTCAGTGTCCCTGCTCTCACCCTCCCTGTAACTCCCCCTCAGTGTCCCTGCTCTCACCCTCCCTGTAACTCCCCCTCAGTGTCCCTGCTCTCACCCTCCCTGTAACTCCCCATCAGTGTCCCTGCCCTCACCCTCACTGTAACTTCACCTCAGTGTCCCTGCTCTCACCCCAAAAAAAACTTCAGGGGGCACTGCATAACAGGCACAAATACAGGGGGCACTGCATATGGGGACAACTACATGGGGCACTGCATAATGGGCACTTTTGCCTGAGAGCCACTGGGGCAGCAGCCTGAGACCTCTCGGGCTGGAATGGTAAGGGAGGGGGCTTGAATGACACATGGAGGAGCTGAAGTGTCTATTAAGTGAATCTTGTTTTTTCAATGTATTTTATGTGGTTCTGGATTTCAAAATGTATTTTATATGGATGTGGTTTTTAAAACAAATTTTATGTTCCTCTGGCTTTTTCAATATATTTTATGTGGAAGTGGCTTGTTTCAGTGTATTTTATGTGGACCTGGCTTGTATTTTCAATGTGCTGGGCTCGCCCCCAGCGTGACTAAAAACAGGGGTGTGACATAAGGTCATGATCCTGCAAATGTCATACCAAAGGCGTGCACACAAAAATGCAGTGTGGCCTTGTGACAGCTAGACCACACCCCTTTTTTGAGTGCGCCGCGCATGCTGTCAGCTCTTTACTTTAACTACAGATATTTTTGGGCTCTTTGCCTCTGACTTGTTAGCCACCCCTGGGCTCAGCAGTCACAGCGGCTGACATTCTGTAGTATTTTGAGACCACGCCCCCTTACTGTGAGACCACATCCCTCACGATGAGGCCACGCCCCTCACAATATTACTGCTTCTTGTGGGGGGGGGGTGCTTCCTGGTGTGGGGGGGGGGGCATTTTGACCATTCGCACTGGGAGCCTGTACCTAATTATTCTTAGTGATATATTTACTAAATGGTGGTATTACTTCAAGATTTAGGGGCATAAGTACTATGATACGTGGATCTGCAGCAAATTTTTTCAATCCATCTTGCAACTAGAAAAGTCGCTTAGGACATTGTGTACAAAGAATGAAACAAGAAAGTATTGGTTGCGAAAACCAATACGTTCTGAGATGTCAACTACTAATATTTACTGCGTGTCCCGAAAATTATCACTCACCCCCTTCTCCTCTTTGTATCTGTGCGCAGGTAATATTATTCTCAGTTTCCCCTTTGATACACAGCACAAAATGTCACTTCTAATACATGTGTATGGAGAGAGATAAATAATGCAATAATCTAGGAGCCAGCCATTACTGCAACAATTTTTTGTAAAAACTGTAGAAATGTTACCTTATTGCATATGAAGGTTAGGTAAAGTGGAGAAAACTATAGCAAACTAGCAAACTCTGGTTTTCACAAGTTTAATCAGCTACTGCTGCTTGATACATAGGTCCTTAAAAGCAGCCATTTATTTAAATGCAATACATGCATATCTTTCGTTTAAAACAATTGGCAATACCACTGAACATTGTCGGTCTGTAAAACTGCTGTTTCATAAACTTAACTTTTTTATTATTAGATTTTATGTTTTATTATTATAATTATTATTATTTATTATTTTATAGAATAAAATAAAAATCATAAAAGTGTACGATTACATAAAAGGTGAAAATGCTAATTTGTAAAACAGTACAAAGAAAATCACACTATCTGAATAAATCATGTCTTATTACATAATAAATGTACATATTTGCACATATATTTTGAATATGTTTAGTTGCCCTTTTATTAAGCATAGCAAACAAAGAACAAATATACAAATGCAACAGATAATTGGATAGAATATAACAAATATAAACATAATATACAGAAGCAGAAATACTCATGTTCAAAAGTTTCTAACTACTTATTAAATATTAAAAATAAAACCATCAAATTAAATGTCAATATTATGCAAAGAATAAAGAATGGTTTACCCCACAATGCATAAACAGGATTGAATCTTATAATCACTTCTCAAACCATCAAATGCACAAATTTCAATAAGCAACATGTTTATAATCAAAATCACAGTCACTTTGAATTTACTGATGTAGCTAATGTGACAGATGAAATGTGTGTTAAACCATTCTTGAAATTAATCTTCTAGAATGAAGTATAATTGATTATCTATAGTGTAATTAGACCAAACTGCATCCAGGTCCGACCAGAGATATCATTAGCGAGGGCCATGCTGCCGAATGTAGCATAGCCCCCGCGATCGATCAGTCGCTGCCGGCATTGGCAAGTCTGTATGCATGCCAATCCTGGCTCCCCTGTCAGGTCCGATTGCTGTAGATGTCAGGCACACTAGACATTGTCTAGTGTGTAGTCGGCTTAAAAGTGACATCTTTCTGCAACAGACACTGGTTAATACCGCTTTTCCACCAAAAACCCGGGTTCAACCTGGGTTTCCAGACATGGTTCCAACCCAGGTCAGACCAGTGGCGTTAGTTCATCCCTGACGCCCGGAGGCAAGTTATCATTTAGTGCCCCCCTATCCCCAATATTTACAGTCCTAAATGGGATGAATATATTGTGGGTAATAGAGGAGGTGCCCCTTCAGTGCTGGCACCTGGCGGCAGGCGCCTCCATTGTCTCCCATACTTCTGCCCCTGGGTGAGACCCAGGTCAGACACCGTTTACAAAGCACCATCGATCTGGGTTATTCTCAGGTCAGAGCCATTCACACTGAACCCAGTTCTGCCCTGCTAAACTTGTGAAGTCATAAAAAGTGGGAGGTGACTGCTCCACAAGCACCAATCAGCTCATTTTAGGCATGACCCAGGTCTGATAACCCAGGTGGCGCCATTTACACAGCACCATTACCCAGGTCCATCCCAGGTAGCTACCTGGGTTGGATTGCCGGGTCACTTGACCCAGGTTATTTTTCGGGGACCCATTTACACTGAGCTGTGACCCGGGTAGACCCAGCAATAACCCAGGTTTTAGCTGTCGTGTAAAAGGGGTATAAGTTACCCTGCCCTTCGATGCGAGTGTAGCTCACAGGAAGAAACTCCCAGCCAGTGAAATGCTGGGGAAATATCATGCATGGGACTCATAGCAGGATTCCTTAACCTGACAGTGGAATTATCAAGCCTTCCTTCTCTCAAACCAAAATAAAGCTCATAACAGCTGGACTCATAGCGATAACAAAAATATACATAATGAACTAGTAAAACAAAACTCGAGTCCACATTTATCCCACATATATTTGATGATGTCAGAAATCTGAATAATTGTGTCAGTTTTTTCATCCTCTAATGCTGGGTACACACTGGCAGATATATTGGCCGATCAACTGATCGGCCAATATATCAGGTGCCCGTCGGCCAGTGTGTACCAGCGATATGTCTGAACGACGACATTCACAGACATATCGCGTTGGCTGTGCTGCACAGCCGATGCCCAATAATATCTGCAGACATATTGGGGCATTGTGCTGTGTGTATGGTCGGTCTGCCGACCGCATGTACACTTGCTGCAGAAGCTGCGGGGAGGGGGGTGCGACACTGCGGGCAGAAGACAGATGATGGTTGTTAATAGTGTATGAACAACCATCATCTGCAGATATATCTGCATATCGAGTGATCTGCATATATATCTGTTAAGTGTGTACCCAGCTTTAGATTAAACATGCACTGTTACATAATGTAAGCATAAAATATCTCAGCAGCGGAGTGTATGTGCACTGATAGCTGGATATGAAATTCAGAACGAATTTCCTTGAATGCATTACCTTTTATCACCATCGTCCTGACTGATTGTTGCAGGAGAGCATCTCAGGTACAGTATCAGGCGTCTGTTTTTTAAATTAAATTTGTTCTTTCAAGATTCGTATTAAAATAACCGGGCTACTGCATCAACCACAAAATCATTAAACATATTTTTATTAGTGATAGTTATGTGGACAGAAGAGGACAAGCCGAGGTTTATAATAAACATTTACTTTAATAGGAGGAGAAAGGCAGCCAAAACCAATAAGCAAGACAGATTTATTTTAAAACTACAATGTAAATACTTTGCATGTAAGCCACCAATAAAATTGTTGACCTTGAAAGCTTTTCAGAGGTCATTGGGTAAATGGAATAACGCATCCCTAAATGTGTTAAGCATGAGCAGATTTAAGCTTGCCATTATGCATGCATGTTGTCTTTTTTCAATTATCTCCTTCCTTAACAAACATATTTATAGCTCCTACTAAAAGGAAAATTGTATTCCTGTATACTGATGGCTTGCTGTGTCTGGTGCTCATTCTAAATTCATGTCTTTTAGCCTTAACTTTAAATCTTTAATTTCATTAAAGTATTTACTACTATCCATTCAATCTCTGGATGCATTTTTTTTTCGTTTGCATGCAAGGGAGAGAGTAAGGCAATCACCGAATAAGAGGTTTCAGGCAAGAAAATGAACACACTACAATTAGATTATTATTATTCCATTATATATTGTGTTCATATAATTATATGATCCTGTTGCCAAAATATTTAGAATAGGTTATATAAAAATACTGTACTACCAACTTTTTCTTTTTTTTCCTCCAATCTTTTCCTTTTCTATGACGCCATGTATTTATTTTGTTTTATTTTTTTAACTTGGAACGTACAGGAGCCAACTTCATCCCTATACTAACACTGGCATTTTAAAATATGAATTCTATTGAAAGCCTCTAACAGGTTGCTTTACATAAAGAAGCTATTACTGTAGTAGCATTCATAGATATTAGTCAATGTTCTTAGACCTTGACAGAACTTTACATTTACTATGCAGCTGAGAGCAATATGCGGTTTTTTGGTATCAGAAATGATGAGAGACTGCACGAGCCTTCTGAGGAATCACTTACATGGAGTCTGCTAGATATAGGAAAATATAACTCTCCATTATCCCAAATATTCTCAATTCTGTTAATTTATCAAAATTATATTTATATATTTGCACAAGGGGTGTTTGTGTGGGATGGGGTGTATGTGTGTGGGGGGAGACCAGGTCTTTCTTGGTGGCTTAGGCATGCTGGGTGGGGGGTGTGACATGCCCCTCATGGCCCCAATATTCTGGAACCATTTCCAAGAAGATCCGATATTTACTTTTTTTTATATTTTAAGTTTATGCCCCTCATTTAATGCAGAAAATACTGAATATCCCAGTGCAATTATAAATGCCTGTCTAATCTTTTAGACATAAACATAAAATATGTAAAATTTTAATGATAGTGACCTTTTTCAAGTTTTGTACCTAAAGTTAATGTACATGACAATGTTCCTCTTCTTTTGTATTTTAGATTCTAAAATGAATCACATGTAAAGCACAATATCAGAATGCTTGTTGTTGTCTGGATTACTCACAATATGACCTAAAAAAATATGGTATTCTCAAAATGCATAACATGTCAAAGTCTATTCTGCATGATGTATGATGTTCTGTCATTTTATGTTCTGTATGAAATATGGTATTTCGAAATTGTCTTTTCTATCATTTTATATTCTGTATGAACATGGTATTTTCAAGATGTGTGTCATTTCTGTGTGCATTTCAGGAAAGACTGTGATTAGCAAGAATGGTAATTGTAAACTGCAATCTAGTGGACAGCTCTCAGATAACAAAAAAAATATTTATATTCCTCACAGTATGAGGTCATGTGTGGAGAGCAACTAGCCCCCTCAATTTTATGACCCCTGGGGGTAAATTTACTAAGAATCGAGTCTGATTGAGTTTTTATTTTTTTAAACTCGTTAAGCATCACCAAAACTCAGGTGATTTTCCCATTTTTAAACTCTCAAATTTACTAAAAAGTGAATTTAGCTGAAAGTGAAATGGCCGATGTTGAAGTAGATCAAGATTTCTCCCCTGAATAGCACGTTTAGATGAGATTACTCACCCGAGATTGCAGTGTTTTCTCTCAGCAAAACTCTCCCGAACAAGCAGCCTGAACATATCAGTGAGATATGTAAAGGCTGCTTGTGTGTTGTACCTGTAAAAAAACGGGTTAAATAACGGGTTAAATGTAAAAAAAAAATTACGTAGAGCTCCCCCCCCAAAAGCATAACCAGCCTCGGACTGCTCAGTCAGTCTTGGTTCCTAAAATTACGGGGTACAAAAGGAGTAGGGTTCCCCCATAATTTAGGAATCAACACCTGGCTGCAGGGCCGGTGCTGGTTTTAAATATAGGGGGAAAAAATCCATAGGGGTCACCCTATATTTAAAACCAGCACCTGACCTAAACCGACCGGGGTGTAATGCCACAGCCAGGAGACCCTGTCACCGGGGCTCCATGGTCAAAGCATGCACACCCCAAGCCGGTCAGCCCAAGCCGGGGATGTCAGGGGAGGTGGGGACTCCCCCAAGAAGGGGTCACACCTCTCCCAAAACCCCATGCTTGGGCTGAAGCCTGGGGCTCTTCCCTGCACCACTGAGCTGTAGGTATGGGGGTAATAATGTGGAAAATAGTTATAAACTATTGTATTTTACAGTGGAACTACAGGTGCCAGCATGCCTGCTCTTTTTGCACTTGTGAAACTACAAGTGCCAGCAGGCGGCCAGCACCCGTATCTCCACTGTAAAATAAATAGTACATAAAAAGACAGTACACACACAAACACTGTCTAAAGTAAAACTTTATTACACAACTACCTACCTCACTCACACATACTTACCTCTGCCAGCTGGTCAGTCCACTTCTCCCATGTAGAATCCATTTGGAGTACCTGCAATAAAGATCTGATACCTCCATCCTCACGCTGCTCTCCACAGCATCCAGGGATCTTGGCAACATAACAAATCGAGTAGCCGAATCCATACAGACAAGTATACCAATACTTAGCGAATGACAGCTGACGGGCCTCCTCGGGAAATACCACGGCCCGCCAGCCAATCAGAGGCCGCTTTACATATAGCGGCCGCTCATTGGCTGGGACCCACATACATAAACTCACCCGAGGTTGTCATCTTGACCAACCTCGAATCTTAGTAAATTTACCCCCTGGAGTCAGATAGTGGATTGTAAATCTTAAAACCAGACCACTTTTTAGATCAAGGTCCAGTAATCCACTTCTAAAATATTACTGTATGCATCTGTGTTATGCTATAGAAGCTGAGATAAAGACTGTATGTTTACATTGACCCAAGAAGGTGGGGGGTTGAAGAGGGAGTTATGTACTCACACATGACAGGGACCCTGTTGGTTTGGCCAGGTAACCAAATCAATAGAGCCCCCCCATGTCTTCCAATACACAGCCCCCCCCCCCCCTGTGCATTGGAAGACACAAGGGGGGGCTCTATTGATCTCAAGCCCTTCTGACCTGATAGAGAGAACCTGTTTAAGTAGGAACAAAGACTTATTTATAAAAAGAAATGCCCCTCAGCAATCAATGATCATTCATTGGGAAGCAGTCAAAGTGCTGTGGATCCATCAAGATCTCCTTTGTGTGAAATCCCTCACACCCAGGAGTGCTAAGGACTTCTATGTAAGTGTTTTAAAACTCTGTATTATTCCTTTTCATTTTAGAGATTATTTGCGTGTATAAGTCAATGTCATTTTATTTAATAATTTTTAGTAACTAAGCCATAGAAATATTTTTCTGATTAAACGCAATTAATCTAACATATTTCTCTGTGATTCTTATTGGACCTGTGAGGCCCATGTTACATACCTGTGTGTAACAGAAGGTGAATTATTAATAAGTGTTAGGGAAATGCAAAGGGCCCATCATTCCTGTTCGTGGTGGCAGTGTGATCTTGGTAAGTGACCAAGGTGTCCCAGTGCCATGACCAGCTGGTCCAGATTGCTGTGTCTGAGAGATAGCCCAGGTTCGGGACATTAGTGATTGTTCTTATTATGCAATATGTACACTGTGACTCAATATAATTTAGGGCATTATGTAATGATAATATGTGGTAAGATTATATTTGGAGAGCTAGGCTGTAAGGCTATGGTGTCTATTTAGTAAAACTTCCATTACAGACTCAAAAATTAACATTCCTTATCACCACAATAATGTAATAATTTTTGGTGCATTTTCTGAAATACCTCTTGCTGGAATATGCTTGGACAGGTCACGCATGTACAAGCGCAACTACCATAGAAGGATTCGAAGATTCCTCTATGGAAAAAATAGTGATATTTTAAAGTTATATGGGGATCAAACTTTGAAAAGCTTGCTTTGGAGAAGACAGCAGCGTCCATTTAAAAAAAAATAGGGACTGCAATATACAAAGTTAGTTAGTTGAACTTTGGAGTTATCAATTATATATCTTGTATTAATCATTTGCTAAAAAGCAGTGATACTAAAATCATGCAAAATTGCTGTTAACATAGGGGGAAATGTTTAATAAATAGGCCCATATTGCGTGTTGGAATGATTTGATTCATTCACAGCAGTTCTGGTACTTGCATGTACTGTACTTCTAGAACAGGACTGGAGGAGGATAAGGCCTCAGTAGCTTTATTGAGTAGAACAGTGTTGGCTAACCTTGACACTCCAGCTGTTATGGAACTACATAACCCAGCATGCACTGCTACAGTTTTGCTATTAGGGCATGCTAAAACTGTGGCAGGGCATGCTGGGATATATAGTTCCACAACAGCTGGAGTGTCAAGGTTAGCCAACACTAGAGTAGAAGACAGTGTTGGTTTCCATTGTCTTGTCTACCTGATGGACATCTCAACAGCCAAAGAATTTAATTATTTATTAATTTTCATCATAAAAGAGTTAATCTTTATTTTTTTACTGACATATAGTTACAGTACAGTATGTCTCACTTATGCCATGATGTAAACTGTTTATTTAATGTGCAACAAACATATTCGTTATCAGACATCAACTAAACTAAGAAAAAAAAAAACTGTAATGCAGCAGGAACAATTTCCCTCTGTAGAATAAGCAGAAAAAAGTTTAAGCACTCTCACAAAAGTATAATCTATGCCCGACTGATGAAAAAGTGATGAAAGCATCACTCATTGTCAGCAGAACATGCGCAAACAGCCAATCACAAGAGGTTTCTACTGTAAGATCATCATGTGTTATTGCACCTGTCTCTGACCACGTACAGAAAATATTACTTTTCCAGGAATATACAGTGTATGCCTGTTTCCTGGTCTGCATGTGCTGAAATTGAAACGCATATCACCCTTCTGTACATAGCCTAAGTAACTTAGAACACCCCTGTGCTGCCCCATTACGAGCAAGTGATAGATTCATGCCAATATGCATGTTTCTCATATTCAATATGCTCTGCAAATTTTACACAAAAGATATGATATCCCATATGTCTCAGACACATAGGTCTCCCAACTTTCTTGATTCATGTTTTGTTTTTTACAACTAGGGGCCATATTCAATTAGAAGTGAAAAGCAGAGATCCGCGAAAAGTATCGCCGATTGTGACTTTTCGCCAGGCGGAAACTTATCTCCATATTCAATTGCAAACACAAATAGCGGGGACGTGCGCGCTAAGTTTCCGCAGCTAAAATTTGTGGTGTAGGCAAAAAAGTATGGCAGGTGAAAAGTCCGGCATGCAAAAAAGTATCGCGGGTGCAAAACTAATTCAATACGGCCCTAGGTCGTAACTTAATCATGTCACATCCAAAATTACGTACCGCTACATCCTTGGCCACTAGGTCATGTCATTAGCCTATTGAATTGTGGGTTATCTCTTAAAATGAAGAATGACTTAAGGGGTCTATTTATAAACCTTTTGATGGCGATAATGTGAACGGAGATAAAGTACCAGCCAACCAGCTCATAACTGTCAATTTTCAAAGACAGCCTGTAATATTGCAGTTAGGAGCTGATTGGCTGGTACTTTATTCAGCTGTTAAACAGCGTTTTTAACTAGCCCACTCCAATGACTTTGTGATAACATTATTCATCAATTCACATGACTAATGGTATAATAATGTAAATATTGATATTACATAGAACATTTCAAACATTATTATATCACTGAACAATGAATGACAACAACTACATCTGTAGCCACCTGCCATACAACTCTGTGAGCTCTGTGGTAAAAGAGTGTTAGCCTTATAACCGTGCTCCAGCTACTTGCAATTGAACTTGTTTATGAGTTCCTGAGTATGACCCTGCTTGATACTGACTATTCTCTGCTCAATCCTTGTAGCTCTGATTCCTCTATTAATATGAGCCTTGGTTTGTCAACGACCATTCTATGCTAATTCTCTGTGGCTTTCTAGACTTCCCAGTGCATAGTCCTAGGCTTGTTTGTGACCCTCCTCAGCTATTCTCTCCTGGCATTTCCATGACTACTTGTGCATTAAACTTCGGCTTGATGGCACCTCCTCATTTATTCCATTACCAGCCTGTCATGCTAGGGGGCTGTGAACTGCATAATGGGCACAGCAAAGCCCAAACTTCCTTGCAGGGGTTCTTGGTGAATACCACCACTGCATTAAATGTTGTGCCTCTGTCTCTGGTTGCACAAATAGTAGCTGATAGATTAAGAATCCGGAATCCTTCACAGATTTGTGACACCAGCCTTGATCAAACTGATCTGTGCACCAACAGCTAATTCACCAAGATCTTCATACCATGAGGGTTATTTCTTAACATTAGCAACTAGCATTTATCTTACTAATGAGAATTAAACAATGCAAATCATATAATTAGTAGTAAAGTAAATAACTAATTTTTACATGCTCAAATGTGATGCTAACAACAGCCAGACAAAATACATTTTTAAGAACCTTGTGTCACACTACATGACTCAACTCAGTTTCTTGTTAAAAAACTGTACTAGGGATGTATAACTAAGTTTTTTGAAAGGTTGACTTTGCTAAATATAGATTGGACCTACCTATGCATACTTTAAACATATCAATTTGTTGCCAAGGCTATTATAAAAAGCTTAAATACTTAAGGGACATGAGAATGGAGACAGATAATGCACCTGCATCCTTGTTTCTATGGTAAACTGTATATATATATATATATATATATATCTATAACCATACAGAGTGTCCGCACTTGCAGCACCAGAATCAACTTGGGGGTGCTCAATTAAGGACAAAACAGCCCATGAAATATAAAAAAATGAGAAGAATTGGCACTCACCAGGTAGCTGACAAGAAAATTGGTTTTTAATTACCCATCTTGAGGGAGAAAGTGCATAGAGCCATAAAGTGCAATAGTCATAGTCTACGTTTCGGTCCTATGTAGGACCTTCTTCAGGACATCACAGCAGACATGTTTCAGCTTGAAAACCAAAGACAGACTAAATACCACCACCACTAGCTGACATATATACCCACTTCCATTAGGTGGAGCTCCACCCACGCAAAACACAATGTATGCTGGGACATAGTCACTGCATATTATAAACAACTAAACAAACATATCCCAGTCGACACTAAGATGATTTCCTTATTAGCAATGAGTCCCACCGCCCATAGAGCGTCGAGAACAACTTCCACATGGAATTAAACAACAGATATAAGAGAAAGAAAACGGCGCTATTACCGGAAGTTATTTTATACAACGTAAAGGCACCGCCATGGGGTCAAATTTGGCGCCGGCGTATGCCAACCTATATATGGCACAATTTGAACAGATGCATATCCTACCTGTATTTGGGTCAAAAATTTTATTTTACAAGCGTTACATTGATGATTTGTTTTTGATTTGGTTGGACTCTGAGGCTCAATTTATGGACATGGTCAATTTGTTGAATGAATTGGATTCCCCTATAAAATTTACTAGTCAAGTACATCATTGTGAGATCAATTTTCTGGATGTCACGATATATCGTGATGGCAACACTCTCGGCACCACCCTTTATAGGAAGGACACTGATCGCAATACCTTACTTTACTCTACGAGTCAACATCCAAGTCAATTAAAAGAAAGTCTACCAATTTCTCAATACTTACGTATCTTTAGGAACAATTCCTCAGTTTCCCAAGCAGAAACACAAATTGCGGGGATGACCCAGCGATTTTTGGAACGAGCTAGTGGTGGTGGTATTTAGTCTGTCTTTGGTTTTCAAGCTGAAACATGTCTGCTGTGATGTCCTGAAGAAGGTCCTACATAGGACCGAAACGTAGACTATGACTATTGCACTTTATGGCTCTATGCACTTTCTCCCTCAAGATGGGTAATTAAAAACCAATTTTCTTGTCAGCTACCTGGTGAGTGCCAATTCTTCTCATTTTTTTATATCTATCTATATATATATATATATATACACACACACACACATAAATATATATACAGTCAGGTGCATAAATATTGGGATTTATAAGAATTTTCATATTTTGGCCTCTATTCACCACCACAATGGCTTTGAAAGGAAACAAACAAGATGTGCTTTAACTGCAGACTTTCAGATTTAATTTTAGGGTAATTACATCCAAATCAGGTGAACGGTGTAGGAATTACAACGGTTTCTATATGTGCCTCCTTCTTTTTAAGGGGCCAAAAGTAATGGGACTATCAACTCAAAAGCTATTTCATGGACAGGTGTGGGCTATTCCCTCATTATTTCATTATCAATTAAGCAGGTAAAAGGTCTGGAGTTGATTCTAGGTGTGACATTTGCATTTGGAGTCAGTTGCTGTCGACTCTCAATATGAGATCGAAAGAGCTGTCACTATCAGTGAAGCAAGCCATCATTAGGCTGAAAAATCAAAACAAACCTATCAGAGAGATAGCAAAAACATTAGGTGTGGCCAAATCAACTGTTTGGAACATTCTTAAAAAGAAAGAACGCACCGGAGAGATCAGTAACACCAAAAGACCCGGAAGACCACGGAAAACAACTGTGGTGGATGACAGAAGAATTATTTCCCTGGTGAAGAAAAACCCCTTCACAACAGTTGGCCAAATCAAGAACACTCTCCAGGAGGTAGGTGTATATGTGTCAAAGTCAACAATCAAGAGAAGACTTCACAAGAGTGAATATAGAGGGTTCAAAAACAGGAAGACCAGATTAGAGTTTGCCAAACAACATCTAAAAAAGCCATTACAGTTCTGGAACAACATCCTATGGACAGATGAGACAAAGATCAACTTGTACCAGAGTGATGGGAAGAGAAGAGTATGGAGAAGGAAAGGAACTGCTCATGATCGAAAACATACCACCTCATCAGTGAAGCATGGTGGTGGTAGTTTCATGGCGTGGGCATGTATGGCTACCAATGGAACTGGTTCACTTGTATTTATTGATGATGTGACTGCTGACAAAAGCAGCAGAATGAATTCTGAAGTGTTTCGGGCAATATTATATGCTCATATTCAGTCAAACGCTTCAGAACTCATTGGACGGCGCTTCACAGTGCAGATGTACAATGACCCAAAGCATACTGCAAAAGTAACCAAAGAATTTTTTAAGGCTAAAAAGTGGAATGTTATGCAATGGCCAAGTCAATCCCCTGACCTGAATCCGATTGCGCATGCATTTCACTTGATGAAGACAAAACTGAAGGGAAAATGCCCCAAGAACAAGCAGGAACTGAAGACTTTGCAGTAGAGGCCTGGCAGAGCATCACCAGGGATGAAACCCAGCGTCTGGTGATGTCTATGCGTTCCAGACTTCAGGCTGTAATTGCCTGCAAAGGATTTGCAACAAAGTATTAAAAAGTGAAAGTTAGATTTAGGATTGTTTAGTTTGTCCCATTACTTTTGGCCCGTTAAAAAGTGGGAGGCACATATAGAAACCGTGGTAATTCCTACACCGTTCACCTGATTTGGATTTAATTACCCTCAAATTAAATCTGAAAGTCTGCAGTTAAAGCACATCTTGTTTGTTTCATATCAAATTCATTGTGGTGGTGAATAGAGGCCAAAATATGCAAATTCTGTCAATGTCCCAATATTTATGCACCTGACTGTATATATATATATATATATATATATATCTATATCTATCAGTATGTCCGTGGCAAACATTTCGGCAAGTTGTACCCAGAACATACGTATGGAAAACATATGTTAATATGACAGAATAGGGTAATAAAAGATTTGTTTGAACCTATTGAGTAAGAATACATTTAAAAACATATCATTGACAAAGTTTTTCAATTACATAATGAAAATTGACTAAAATTATTATCTTACAGTTTATTGAGCAAGTATATAAAATCAGAAACGTATAATATTATAGCAACAGTTCTTTAAGAAAATAATTTTGTTATAATATTCCCTTTTATAGTGGAAAACATGCCACCTGTTAATTTATACTATACATGCTTTATTACATAGGTACGCATAAACTCATAAACATACACTCATATACATATAAAAATACCCACATAGAGACCCCCATGTATATATTTATACATATATTCATAGGTACACTCAAACATAGTAAACAAAATAAACACACATACAATTATATACAGAAACACATTTCCAGAATTACCTACTATGCCAGTTGCACGATTGCTGCAAACTTCATTCTCAGTCTCAGCCATACAGGTGGCTCTGCCTCCTCGTTTTCTGCCATGTATTTTCCCAAGGGAAGTGGGGTGGAAAGAGAAGTGGAGGAAAGCTGCCGGGGAAGGGCACCTGTGCTTGTTTCACAGCGGACATCAGCTGATGAGGTCATCTCTGTGACAGCACGGGTGGACAGACCAGTGTGGGATGATGATTGAATATCTTAATTAGTCTTTCAAAGAGTGTTCCGGACAAAGGGACTAAGCTAATTATATATATTAGATATTGTAATGGGAGTGCAGAAAATGGTAGCTGAAAGCCATGTTGTGTGCAGTGAGTTTATAAATGTATCAGGCATTAAATAATGGTCAGACATTAGGAGGTGGCCAGACATTGCATTTCGTGTTTTTGACAGAGAGAAGCTAAGAAAGTACAAAGATCACTGTTACCAGACATACTTAATCCTGAGTCAACATTGTGTTACCTTCAGTTTATCTAAGATATACACCATAAATAGTTGTTGTTGAGCTTTCCAACATTCATAATTGAGGCAACAGTGCCCCCTACTGTCTATTAATATTTATGTATATTTCCAAACATGACCTTTATACCTGTTAAAATGCTTATGCAGGGGTTTTTCTCATAGAGAACAGCCTATATAAGATGTAATTTGTCAATATAGAATCAGCCTATGCCATTTTCTCGATGCACGAGATTCCAGCTCTAAGGTGTTGGAGGAGCTCCTGGGAATGAAACCATTTATGTCCCGAGTAGATGATATGATAAGCGAGTTAAGTGTTTATACTTTACTTTTTCTTTTACTTTGTAATAAATCTCTTTTTAACTGATATTTGTTTGTGTGGCTTGATTAACGTCTTTGTATCCAAGAATCTTATCTCGTTCCATCGAGACCATATGTATATATAGATAAATACACACACATGAATATATATATATATATATATATATATATATATATTGGCTCAGTTTAAAATTGAGACTTTTGTTTGTACTTTTAGCCATTATATTATAGACAATGATCACGATAAGTAGTTCTGCATAGAGCTGAGCCTATAGCAGGACAGGGGTGCTGACAGATCACCAGTCAGTGACTGTCCTATCAGTATGGGTAGTGGTGCAGGGCTTTGGAACATTGGGTCATGCAGTTAACTTGGCAGGTCTCCGGAGCTAAGAGGAGGACGTCTTTCCACCACCATTTTGTGCATACACAGTGGCAAGATGGCGCTACACATGCGCAGATACACTATTGGTGGCCATCTTGGTAAGGGAATGAAGTATCCTTTGAGTAGCCATTTTGTTGGGGAGTGCTAAGTAACACACTCCACTATTAAGGCACTAGACATGTGCCTTAATAGTGCCTTAATAGTCTGTAATCAGGAAATACTCACCTAAGACAGAGAGCTATTGTCAGAAAGAAACTGAATAAAAGGTGATTTCAACTGTGTTTTGTGAGCTGACCATGAGGCCACGTCTTTATTAGTGGATTGTTTTATTTAGTTAGAGCCAGAGAAGCACATTGTTTTTTTCCATTTTATTCCTTTATCCAGTATGTGGGAAAACTGCATGTCTACTCCAAGATACTTATACCCCATTGGTACGGATATACAGCAGAATTTGAAATACTGTGGGAATGTGTAAAATGGTAAAGCCTAACTAACTGGGTGCATTTCTCCTTTGCAGGTACCCAACCTTGGCTTTTACCCCCCCAAGTGGAGAGTCAAGCCTCATCTTTTACACTTTAATAGTACACATTTTGGGCCTGATTCAGACCCGGTCGCAAGCACTGAGCGCTCGCAACCGGGTCATTGGTGGCCCAGAGCACATGCGCACGACGGAGCCAGCTCCGTCGTGCACATGCACGAGACCCGGACAGCGACGGGCAATCCGTCGCTCCGGGTCTCGTACCAAAGGGGGCGTGCTGTCAATGTTGAGTGACAGCACACCGCCTTTGGTGGGTGGGCCGGGGGAGTGGCTGCCCAAATGGAGGTGTTCCCATGTGAACGCCTCCATTTGGGGGCGGCCCCACTGACATCACGAGTGATGTCAGTGGGAGAGATTTCGGCTCTGTTAGAGCCAAAATCTCTCTGGGGCTTGCGGCAACAAGACCCTACCACAAGGTTTCGTCGCAAGCCCGATGGTCGCGATGGTCTTGACCATCACGTCCATCTTCCTGGCCACTCGCTATAGCTGTGGGTGGTCACCCACAGCTATGCGAGCGGCCAGGAGGCCGTTCTAAAGAAAAAATAGCCCGGCCCTGATTCAGAGCGAGCGCTCTGTCAGAGTGTCCGGCTCTGAATCAGGGCCATTGTACCTTCCACATTTTTGCAGAACAACAGCTTTGTGTGTGTACTTTAACCTATGTAATAGAAATATTCAAACAAAAAAACCTGGCCCTTCAGTAATAGTGACATAGTTCTGGTGGCCTCTCACTTTCTGTAAAGCGTAAGGCTGCCTTGTAAGCCTGAACCACTTTAAGCCTGAGGTTGAGTTGAGAGTCAACCCCTCTTTAAGTGATTGCCACTTGTAGGTGGTCATTATCTTTTCATGTATCTTTTCCCTAGTGATTAGGGAGCCTATGTTGTGTAAGGGGACGGAGTTTTGTAATTTCTATTAGGGATTGACATCATTCGTCTTGTCTTCTGAAAACTCTCTCCCTCCTTATAATTATTTTTGTTGTATTGTTGTCCTGTCATTTGCAGGTGGTGGAGAGAACATATTTTTATTTCTGAATGATGATGATGTATCATTCCTTTATTGTCCCGAATTCAGATGTGCTTTGCAGATTGGGAGTTTGTACACCAATGATTGAGTGGTTGTACACAAGTCATTGTTTTTCACTCTTTTTGTTTGCTGCCAAAATACAGTACTAACATTTTAATACTTCAATTCAATGTCAATAAATACATTTTACCATTTTTAAAATGACAACTCATTTATTAGGTGAAAAATTTTAAATATTTATTAAAGGGGGATGAATGATAAACTTTAATTGTTAGGGAGTTTATTGCTACTTTAGACCATGAATGATTCAAAACTGCTTAGAAATGTTTACAGTGACAAGGGATACAAAGTAAGGAAAATGGTTTACAAGTTACCAAGCACCACTACTGATAACATATCAAACACTATTGCATAAAACTGTTCTCACTGCTTTCTATCTCCAAAAAGTTACCCACTGTATCTCCCTGTCACCCTCTGCCTCTCCCTGTCACCCTCTGCTATGTGACATATAATGAAATTGGGGAAGGGCAGAGGAGGGGAGCCCAAAGCATATATTTGCACCTGGGCCAACCACCTCCATTTCCGTCACTGGTGCCTCCTGTCTATAACTGGAACCTGTGCTCTGTTTCTTCTGACAGTGACTGTTAGGGAAACCTTCAAATAAGCCATTGACAAGTTCAGAATATATTTAGGTTCCAATATGCATCTCGCTGCTTCCATACCTAACAATAACGGACTGCTATAACATGAAGGTGATGGGGGGATGAAGGCACAAGCAGTTAAATCAGTCCTTCTTCTTCTCATGTTATAATATGGGCAGCCACCACTAGGCAGGGAATGAGACAACTGCATTCACCATACTTTATATGATTGTCACTTTTGTGTTGATTATATTGACGATCCAATAACTATGACGGCCAGTAGAGCTTTTCTGGATCTTATAAATATAAAGACATGTAGCAGCAATTGTCAGAGGAACCTCAGCATCATCAATGAGCAAATAAAGGTTACTGGCCTACTCTGTCTATGCCTAAATACAGTCCTGGCATCATTACAGTTTCCATAAAGTCACCTCCTGAGCAAGTGGTATACACAACATTATAAGCATCAGCTGCTGTGAAACTACACATCCCAGCATGCCCTGTCACAGTTGTAACATGCCCTAACAGCAAAACTGTGACAGGGCATGCTGGGAGGTGTAGTTCCATTTGTAGCTGTAGAGCCTCAGGTTGCCTACCCCTGCTTTAGAGTATGGAATACTCTGGACACTTGAAAATAAATAAGAGCGCTAGGCATGAGGGTGAAGGTAGTGTAGCACCTGACTAGACAACCCAGATTCACAACACATGTGTACAGTATTATTATCTAAAAGTAGAAAACATTTTTTTTTACATTTTTCAGCATTTTTTATTTTTACTAGATTTTAAAGTTAAATTAGATTTAATTGTGCCATATTTGTATAATGGTGATTGTACCTTCTCATTATATTAGGTTTTATATTTCCTAGATGCATTGAACAACTGAACATTCTAACCAGAGTTTGTGCATAAGAAGCTTTCAAATCTGTACAATGTCTTTCAAATTTCTTTTCATCATTCTGCAGAATAAAACTCTGAATTACAGCACTTATCAATTCATTTTCTTTAAAAATCCCCTGGCAGCACAATTACAATGAGATAACTCAACCTTCTCCCAATAGGCTAGGAAACCCTACCCAATGAAGTAGATACAATGAAGCAACCTTTTCTACATGGAGATAAAGTATGTCTGAAGAGAAACTCCTGACCAGAGCAAAACAAAGTAATGTTATTTGAAGGTGGGATACTACCAAGGGAATCACAAGAAAAAGGAAGACTGAAAACTTTTAATGAAGTATATGTTACCAAAGATCTTGGTGTGATAATTGACTTCAATGCCACATTTATATTTTGAAGCTGCTTCTTCTTCTGACTGTTTTTATGTCTCGTCAACTTGCAGTTCAACCTTCTCAGCCCAGTAAAGGTGCCTACACACTAGACGATGTGCTCACGATGCAATATCATGAGCGATTTCCCTTGAACTCTCCCCAGAAGCTCCCCGGATTTCCAGGACACGATATGGTGCTAAAAAGTGTCCAATCTGACTTAAGATCTATTGTGCACAAAATCTATCTATTGCACAAAATTGTGTATGAGATTGGCAGATCTTACCTGCAGTAGGCAAGATCTGAAGATGCGATGTACCACCAGCGTTTATGAGCATCAGCATCGTGATCGTGAGTGGACACTCATGATTTGGACATATTTTACACGATTTGTCGTTCCGATGAGTCAAAATCGAGCGAATTGTGTCAAATATCGTCTAGTGTGTAGGCACCTTAAGACAGGCAGCCTGTCTGTAATCGCAGAGCAGCTCACAGACACAGTGGTGCTTCCACTCAGACAGAGATCTAGCCAGAGGTGTAACTAGGTATTTGAAGGCCCAGTAGCAAAAGTTTGTAAGAGCACCTATGTAACACCAAATTGTGAAAAACTTATATAACACATGTAACTTTGACAAGGAAGATGGGCCCCCCTAAGCTCTGGGCCCCATAGCAGCTGCACCCTCTGCACCTATGGTAGTTATGCCCATGGATCTAGCCATAGCTCTCCTGCTTTCAGGTAAGTAGCTCTATGTGTAGTATTTGGCTTTACCTTAGTACATATAAAACTTTCCTCTCACACTGATTTCTTCAGACACATACAGTACTATTCCTTCCCTCACTACATACAATGCTATTCCTATCATCCCAATATACAATGCTATCTCTGCCATTCTTACACAGTGCTATACCTTCCATCCTTATACAGTACAACACTATGTCTACCGTTACTACACAGTGCTCTTCCTGCCACCCCAACATACAACACTACATCTACCATTGCTATGCAGTACTATTCTTGGGGATGTGGTTAATTTACTGCCGCCCATAATGTCGGCCGTCGGGACTAAACATAGGCGCCGAAATGCCAACGCCTATCTTTAGCCCCACATTGAAATCCCGATGCCTGGCATCCCGAACAAGGTAAGCCGGGGACATGCCTCCTCTGGTGGCTGACCACACCCCTTAAGCATGAGTCCCTACCACTGGATTACCTCAAAGGGTCCTTCATGCTCCAGTTCGACACTGGGCAGAAGCAGTATAAGTCATTCTTTTGATACATTTCTAGTCAGTTCACTCCTATTATTTGTTCTATCTTTTTAAAAATGTTAATAACAGTTTCCAATGTGATCTCAGCAATGCTTTTAACAGTATTTGGTACTACTTATTTTTGGTCAGATGATCCTAATAACGGATAATTAGTTTGAGCAATTTCTCTTTATAAATGTATTTAATCTGCCGCTAACTAACAATATGAAATTGGATTTTGTAGGTGAATAATGTAAGGCCAATAATAACTTGGACTTATACGCCTAAGCAAACAATATACTTAGCATACTAAACATACATTAAATGGTAATTGATTTGTAATTATATTATAATTATGTTGGTCAACGTTTGGGTAAGTGTACTGTAAGTGTTTCCAAAGTAAGATAGCCTGGGCTGTGGAATTAAAAAGCAAATTGCGCTGTGATTTTTAAAGCATTTATATTTTAATGTGCAGTAGTGTTGTACTTGAAGATTGTAGACATATTTATACAGTCACCGTACAAGGCTTTATTTCTATTCTTTATTTGGTGATAAAGATTTTAATAGTCCAGATGCTATGCATCCAAGCATAGTTATATAACTAAGGAGAGTGCTCATTAGTTTGTCCAATCCTTTTACCCAATCACTACTGCCAGGTATAATTCCTGGTGGCTGCAGAATGACAAGTAACAACTGATACGCAGGAAGACATCAGGGAAGAATGTGCCAACTATAGACTTAAATGTAGGGACACTAATGGAATTGTGTTTAAGAAAAAGATTATTGGGATTCTACTACCCTACACAAAGCTACTAGAATATTTCCACATATACCTACAAGACTTTTGTAAATACTTACTAATTCACCAATGGCTACAGAGCTTCCCTCCCACACAGCCTAAACTCTCTGATATCCTGCAGCACATCTTAGCAAAGGACGCATCACTTGGGGGGTTCCACCTGTGGCCTTCTAACCAAAAAGGAGCCAAGATCCCAGCTGAAATGGAGAGCACAACATTTCCTAAGCATTATCAGAGGATGACTTGTATATAAATGTCAAATTAATTAAACGCACAGAAATGTTCCTTTAACTGATTCATGCACTATACCTGACCCCTGATAAGCAACACAACATATGGCTTTCCACATCCAACCATTGTGGCCAGATGGGTGCAATAATTAACTAGAGTATACCTAGCCCCTAACACACAATTTGTCCTCTTTCATATATTCCCAGGTGAGATACACAAATTGAATGTGATACACCCCGCCACTGATCTCATGCATACCGATGTAAGTAATGCCAGTATGCATGTGCAATTGAGATTAAAATAGCAAATAACATCTCTTCTGAAAAGAGCTGTCCTTTGTGATGAGAGGACTTTCGGGTTTAGGACCCAGGAGTCCTTCTGCGCATGTGAAACCACAGGGGACCCTGGGAGGGATCCTATTGGGGAATATTGCAGAAAGGAAATCCATGGGCTTCTATTAGGCAACACCATCTATAGATGGATTTTCGATTGTGTACAAGCTCTGGAAATTTTCACTTTCCCGAGCTTTGTACATATGGGATACACGGTCACACTACAAAAACAGCAGTTTTAATAGTCCAGAGGTTTGACCACATTTCAGCATTAGTACAACCTGCCCTTTAATTGATATTATAGCAGAGATTACAAAATGTGGGCGCTTTGCCGCTATTCTCTCTGTAAAGCGCTGCGGAATATGTGTGCGCTATATAAATAACTGGTAATAAATAAAATAAATAAATATTCCCCGTCTAGCCATTACTGGAACTGGAAACTGTGGATTGTGAATGCTCTACCTCAGCATCCTCTTCTTTAATGAGGTGGTTTAGGTGGGATGATTACTGTGCAGGTAAGTGAGCCTTCTATGCTACTATGCTATGATGTAATTGCATAGTTTAAAGGGGCTTATCCATTAGCATATAAAATGAACGTTTGAACGATATATCGTTGAATCGTTCATTATATCTGCTAATGGATAGGCCCTGAAAGATGACAGATGCGCACTCCCACGGCCGATAAATCGCATCTATCATCTCTCCAACATGTTGGTCAATTATCGCATATAGCTGTACGATATTAGCAATATCGTGCAGTTTATATGCGGTAAACGATGAATGAAAAGCAAGAAAAATATTAGCAGCAGCTACAGAGCGCTGCAGAGAAAAAAATCCACTCCCTGAATAATGTCATGCGATATCGTTCGTCGTTTGCCAAAATCTGTCATGTACATGACAGATATCGTTCAGTACAGCCACCGGAATTTTCAATAGATATCTTTTGTCTTTCATCGCTCAGAAATACATCTGCTAATAGATAGGCCCTTAAGGATTTCAATCTTCCCAAACAGAAGGGTCTTTATTGCAGCTACGGATTCCTGTGTACCCCTTTAACCCTTATGTTCCACTGCTTATTTAGATTTCAGCATGACATTTGATATGATATCCAACAATACACTTATTTAGAAAATCAATATACTTTGTTGATGTAATGCAAAGATAGTAATATACAGTACATTTGGCAAAAAGACAGTAGACAGAGTGTTGTAGTCAGTAGTGTAAGACAACCAGTGTAATGATGTTGTCTTATGTCGTGCCTACTTTTTGGTCTTGTTGGACAACATTGCATCATCTGCAGGAAGGCAAAAGTCTGCAGCACCTACTGGAAGGGGTTTGGTAGATCAGCATTCCATGCTGAGTACAGATTAAATGCATGAACAAACATATACTAGAAGAAGAACAGGGACGTTAGGTAATCAAAGGAAAGGGATGGGGAGGCACTGGCTAGTATCAGAGCCAGATTTAAACACACATATACTGTATGAACCTGCCCCACTTGCACAGATCTCCCCCCTCACACATATCTCCCACTAGCACAGAAGATCCCCCACAGCACAAAAGATTTCTCCCACACACACACAGATCTCCCCCTAGCAGCGGACCCTAAGTACTTCCTTGACTGGTCACCTGATCATCAGAGGTGCCCATCAGAGCTCAAGGCACGCCCCCTCACAGTGAGGCATACCTCCATTAGCTCTTTTTCTCTGTGTTCTATTGGCTGCTTTGTGGCCCAGCCCCCAGCTCCAGGCAGTGTCTAAGCTATCAGAGGTGAGGCTGAGCTCTTACTGTCTCATCTCTCGTCTCTCCCTGTATTTCCAGGGAGTGTTGCAATTATGGTGAGTTTTGCCTATAAAAAATGATCAGAGTAATACAAAGAAAATATTGATAAGTTATTAATACCTTATTTGTATTGTTCTAATCATTTTGATAGTCAAAACTCTGTAGTCTTACAGGGAGTACTTTGCACACCTGCCTGCCCTGACTGCATGTCCCTGGTGTAGAAAAATGGTTAATTTTTCAATATACAGTCAGTTTATATGTAGTAGTTTTTTTATAGGCATGGTGCTCTAAATTATAGAGAGACAAAAATATTAAATGGAAAACTTCAAGTCCCATGAATTCCATGTAATATTTTGCACACCTGTAATAATTAAAGGATATTTAGGGATTATACTGTAAACTGATTGGGGATTGTTGCAGTGAAGCAATATAAAAAAAAAGTCCTCACAACTACCAAAGCAGCAGAACGTGTCACAGAAAGATGGTTTGTCAGACCTATAATCTGGACAGTTTGTAGCATATGCATGCGGCACAGATGGATGTTAAAGCAATAAGAAATACAAATAAGAGCTGATGTTGGATGTGTTTTGTGATAAAAATGCATAGTAAAAAGACTCATTTTGCACAGGTTGCAAAGCTCGATGAATCCCAAATCTTGTATGTGTTAACCCTGTGTATGGCGCTGCGGCACCTATGTGGCGCTATATAATTAAAAGATAATAATGGATTAGCAGATCTCAATTGAAAAATGCAGATATAAAGATAACAGGTAAGCCACTTTTGTAGGGTAGAATCATTTTTCATTTGTATTCAGATTTACTCATGTGGGCTAGAGTTATCTGATTATTAGTTAATATTAACACATGTAGAATAGCTTAGTTTTGCCATTGTCACTAGATACTGCACCAACCACATTACACTGATAAAGATACCTGTACTTTGTAAGATCGCCATAATTATACTAATTATCGGCAGCTGTACTTTTGCACAATGCTTCGCCCGCTCATTGTGATACAGGCCCCATATTTTGAAGACCTCCAAATACTCTTCATTTTCTTGTGTATACTTCAAAAGCATTCCTAATGAATATGAGAACGAGGCCATTACAACAGTAAAATGTTGCAAGAAGGACAAAATCACCCTCATTAGTTTCTTAAAAGGTTGAGAGACATGAGATGTCCAATTACTTATTGATAAAGAGCTTCATGTTGATTTCTCTCCTTCAACAAAGCTTGAAAGAATACGATCCTTTAAAGCTTGACAAAATACATTTCTGTGCAATGAGATATAATTGAATAGGCGCACAATGTTTTAACTCTAATGCATTATTTATTTTCTACAACATATCCCCTCCAGTCATACAATTAGATCATTCTCTGCTGGTGTGTGTATGGTTCTAAATGTGATGCATGGTCATTACAGACCTTGTACATACAAGTGACACCAGTGTCCATTCACTAGCTGCTACTGCCTTGTACTTTCTTTGACACTGTTAACATTAACACTAGTCGTATACTGGCACAGGTGGCCCTGCTTTTAGATCACATCACTTTTGTCTGTTATACTGTAGGACACTGTCAGTTTCATCTTCTTGCTTAAAATGAGTACAAAATACTTCTGAGGGTGCAGCGCTAAATCATTCTCAGCGGCATTAATGCAAACATCCCGCATAGCAGCACCTACTCCACTCACCTCTTTCACTACCATAGAGTGCAAATAGTATATAAAGCTAAACAGAATTCTTTCTCTTGGCCACTGATATTCAGAATTAAGTTCATCACTGATTTCATATCAATGCTATGTTTATATGTCATGATTTAGGACAAGGCTGAAAGTAACCTCTTTATCCAAACCACAGCAATATTACTGTAATTTCTCAAAAAAAAAAATGACATGGTGCAGATGGTGTAACGGTTAGTGTTACTGCCTAACAGCACTGAGGTTGTGGGTTTGATTCCCACTATGGCCCTAACTGTGTGGCATTTGTATATTCTCCCTGTGCAGTCCAAAAATATACTGGTAGGTTAACTGGCTTCCAACAAAAACTAACCCTATTGTGTGAGCATGTGGTAAGGTATATAGGACCTCATTCAGAGGTGGTCATTAGATGCAAGCGGTCGCTCTGAATGAGGGCGGTCGCTTGCATCTTGTAGAGCCGCCTCTTGGTCGATCGCTAAGCTGACAATCGGGGCTTGCGACAAGACCCTAAGGTTGGGTCTCTGCACTCGCAAGCCGCAGGGAGCTTCCTGCTCTGATCGAGGTCCGCCCCCAAACTGCAGGGGAACGCCTCAGTTTGGCTGGCCACGCCCCCTGCCCACCTCCCAAATGGGGCGAGCTGTCACTTCCCATCGACAGCTCGCCCCCTTTGGTGCGAAACCCCAGCGACGGAGCGCCCTTCGGAGCCGGCTCCAACGTGCGCATGCCCAGTAGGGGAACATCGACCCGGTTGCGAGCTATCAACGCTTGCGACTGGGTCTGAATGACCCCCATAGATTGTAAGCTCCACTGGGGCAGGGACTGAGGTAAATAGACAAATATTCTCTGTAAAGCGCTGCGGTATATCGGTGTGCTATATAAACAACTAGTAATAAAATAATAAAATAAAAGCACACTTGCACAGCTACAATGTGGCAACCATCTTTTATGTGTATGCTCAGGCAGAAAAACCGCATGCAAATCTAAAGGAGCCTCTTTGGGGTTAATTCACTTATCTTGCCCCAGCGAGTGAGTGCCAATGTATGCTGCACTTTCCAGACTTGCTGATTTTTGTTCATAACCCCACATGGCTGAGTACAAAATTAAGTGACTCTGGGATGAGATTGGGCCAGGGGGCAAGATGAGGTGCCTTTGCTGGCATTTCATGCCATTGCAAATTCAACTTGCCCCCCATTGCAGCTAATTAAACTGACCCCCTGTCTAATGCTTAGTTGCTAACACTCCTGGAACATTCAGGACACTCCTTATATTTTTGGGATCCCATGTGCGCTCTCTCTCTCTCTCTCTCTCTCACTCTCACTCTCCCTCTCCCACTTCCTAGTAAAATGGTCAGTATGGGAGGGCATGATGGCCCTGTTATCAGGGAATTGTGTCATCCTGACCCTCTCTGTGTGATGTTGTGATTTGTGGCATTGCGTCACTGTGGGCAGGCCAAAGTACTTGATTTGCCCACACCCACAGTGGCCTCCTGCATCTCCTCTCCTGGAGGGGAAAGAAAATACTGTCAAGTCTGGTTTAAAGGCTTGTCCTAACAATATTTTATTATTTTGACAGACTGTGACATTTGGATGTCTAAAAGTGACTACACACTAGACGACTCGCAAAAGATGTGATGTTGTCCATGATTTCCCTTGAACTCCACCGGCAACTCCCCTGCACTCCCAGACAAATGATATCTTGCATAAACTGTCCAATCTGACAAACGATCTGACCTGTGACCTGAATCTTGTTAACAAGATTGGCAGATCTTGCCTGCTGTAGGCAAGATCTGAAGATGCGATGTATGACCCGCGGGGACGCGCATTGGCATCATGATGGTGAGCGGACACTCACGATTTGGACATATTTTACACGATTTGTCGTACCGATGTGTCAAAAACGGTCAAATCGTGCAAAATATCGTTAACTGTGTACGCACCTTAAGATATACAAAGTATGTGTGTGCTACATCTAATCTGTTAATAATAATGCATTCTTACTACCGTGGCAATATGAAAAATTTACTTAGCAATGCATCATTTGCTCAATGGTATTACTTTAGAATGACACTTCATATTAGAAACTACTGTGAGCATATGAATACTGTAGTTCCAGTTATAATGGATACACTTTTCTCCATTGGTGAAATGCACTTCTGAGATTTTATTTTTTTGGGCTGATTGTTGTATTAATTCCACAAAAAGAAATATAACCATTTAATGGTGATCCATGGATCTTTGTGGCCCAAAGAGATTTAAGGTAGCACAAATTCCACTTGTACTTTGGTCTAAATATTTTATTGTCAATAATATTTTCTAAGAGGAAGCTTTGCATTTATTTATTTGTTTATTTATTTATTTTTAAAAAACATGGTTTGTTATATTTCTTTCTTTGTGCAGAATGATACTTGTTTTAGCGCTCTGTATTGATCCTGCCATTATACAGACAAATATTGTGGAGTAAGACTACATTTAAAACAAATTAATAAGAAAGTTAAAAAATAAAGTCAATAAAAGAGAGGAAAATGGATCAGTTTTATTGTGGTTTATTGTCATAGACTTTCCATTTTAGTCATCTTTCCCAGTTCTAGTTTATATATTAAAAAAAGAAACCACGCATATTAATTTCCCCATTGGCAATTGTTGCCTACTATCTTTTAACAGTTTAGTATAAGTTTATGCTAATGGCAGAAATGATCTCTCTGTCCCATTTACATTGAAAATAAAAGGGGTGACATTATTAACTATAAAGGTATTGAGACAATGAAACTTACAATGCCCTTGGTAGTGCCCTGAACTAGTCTTCTGGGGTTTGAAGCATTTACAGTATCAATAAAAAGAAGACTGGCTACAGCGCTAATATAGATTGTTTTTTCCAAAAATATAATTTATAAAGTTCAATCTCAATTCATTAACGGCAGCTACAAAGTCCCTATACGGGCTGGAGTTGCCCCATATAACCATAGACAGAAAAACAAAGAAAATAAGACTTTGCGCTTATTGCCTAATAATAATCTGAAATGGCAGAATGATTTCAGCTAGACTCAATCTTATACGGGTAAATGTACAGTTTTATTCATGAAACATATTTAAAAAGATGTCCTCATGGGGTCTGCACATTTTTATTTATTTATTTTACAAAAATCATACTGTGGACATCTGTCTGTCTTGATACTGTAAATCTAATTGCATATATTTAACCAAATTGCTAGTCATTACTTATATACAAATAACATATCTCCAATATAAAACCTTAATCATGCATGTATAACTAAAATAGCATATTGAGCACCACACAAATAGATATATATATATATATATATATATATATATAGGACTGACATTGTTTCCTATATGGAGAACTTGACACTATTGTGCGGCATTGTCAGCATGGACTGGCTGGCAACTTTTGGCCTGGGGTGGCAGACACAAGTAAGTGGCCCGGTTTCTCCACCAGCGCAATGCAATGGAGAAAAGACACATGATAATAGTCTCTGTAAGTAAAGTGTGCCTAATGTGGGTGTGCTTTAAATAGTCAATGAAATATATGATAAATTGTTGTTATTTCAAAGAGCTATAAACAAATACAATGATCAGTCCCATCCCAAACCAGAAACTATTCTAGTGACCCCTACAAAATGCTCACAGCACTCTAGTGACGGATATTAAATGCAGGAACTATTCTACTTACCATTATACAATACAGGGACCATTCCTGTGACCATTATACAATACAGGGATTATACTTGTGACCAATATACAATACAGGGACAATTCTTGTGACATATACAATAAAGGGACCATTCTAGTCTCTGATACGCAATATAGGGGACAGTCTAGTGACTGGTATAGAATGCAGAGACAATTTTAGTGACCGATAATTCATGCATGGACCATTCTAGTGATCAATATATAATACAGTATGTAATATAAGGGACCATTGCAGTGACTGGTATACAATACAGGAACCATTCTTGTGATTATGACAATTTATAAAAAGTATGGTTAATAAATTCCCATTCTATAAGAAAAAAAATAAATAAAAACATTACAAATGTGGCATAATAATAATGTATTATACTACTTGTTAGTGAACAATAAGCAAACATCCCAGGTAGAATATCTGCATTATGCTCATAGGCTATGAAACTGCAGCACAAATACAGTTTTCATTGATAAGTTCAAAGGCGACGGAACGGAAAATATAAATTTATTAAAACCCTCATATGAGAACTTATAGGCCACAGTCAAGCAAGAGTTCAACGCATCTAACAATGGCTGCAGCAGCAAAAGTTAGAAATGCATGTTTTCACTCATTCACTGACTTGAAATAGTTTAGCAAAAAATTTAAATATAAGCAGCCTACCCAACATCCTGGAATTGGGTCTGGCTCTTTCACAGTGCTATGGGCCTGATTCAGACCCGCTCGCGAGCGCTCGCAAGTGGGTCGATGGTGCCCTAGTGCGCATGGGAGCTCCGTCGTGCACATGCGCAAGACCCGCATAGCGACAGCCATACTGTCACTATGGGTCTCGCACCAAAGGGGGCGTGCTGTCGATGGTGAGTGACAGCACGCCCCCTTTGGTGGGCGTGCCGGGGGCGTTGCTGCCCAGACTGAGGCGTTCCCATGGGAACGCCTACCTTCTGGGGCCGGCCCCACTGACATCACTAGTGATGTCAGTGGGAGTGCTTTTGGCTCTGATAGAGCCAAAAGCACTCCAGGGCTTGCGGTAGCGAGACCCTACCGCAGAGTCTCGTCGCAAGCCCGATGGTCGCGATGGTCTTAACCATCGCGACCATCTTTTTGGCCGCTTGCATAAGCTGTGGGTGGTCACCCACAGCTATGCGAGCGGCCAGGAGGCGGCTCCATTTTTAGGTAGGAGGGCCCTGATTCAGAGCGAGCGCTCTGGTCAGAGCGTCCGGCTCTGAATCAGGCCCTATGTCCTTTGACTAATCGTACTGTCAAACACATAGCCGTACTGAGACATTTTTGCAATCAGAGGACCCTGTTAATTTCACCTTCCATATTTATCTTTGTAGCATAAGACAGGAGAGACTTTAGATGATTTGAACAGTGGCTAGTACCCGTTACATAATATACAGTGAGCATTGTTGCAGTGACCACTATTGTAATGCAGAGAATATTATGGCGACCGCCATATAAAGCAGGCAACATCACAGTGACAGCCATTTAATGCAGAGAATATTACGGCTACCACCATGTAATTCAAAGATCATAACAATATCCACAAGATAATGCAGAGAGCATTGCAGTGACCACAATATAATGCAGAGAACTTCATAGTGACCAGCATATAATGCAGAGAACATAACAGCAGCAGTCTGAACATGCAGAGAGCATCAAAGTGACCGCTATATAATATACACCAACATATAATGCAGAGAGCATTGCAGTGATCGCCATATAATACGGAAAGCATTGCAGTCACCACTAAGTAATACAGAGGGTATTGCAATGCCTGCAATATAATACAGAAAGCTTCACATCGGGCACCATATAATACAGAGAGCACTGCAGTGACCACCATAATACAGTGAACACCGCAGTGACCACTATATAATGCAGGAAACATCACAGTGATCGCCGGATAATGCAGAGAGGTGTGCAGTGACAGCCAGATCAGGGAGCGTTGTGGTGACTGCCATATAATGCAGGGAGCTTTGCAGTGACCACCATAAAATGAAGACAACATTGCAGTGACTGCTGGATAATGCAGAGAGGTTTGCAGTGACCACCAGGTCAGGGAGCATCGCACAGGCTACCAGATAATGCAGAGAGGTTCGCAGTGATCGCCAGGTGAGAGAGCATTGCAGAGACTGCCATATAATACAGAGAGGTTCACAATGACCCTCAGATCAGGAAGCGTTGCAGAGATGTGCCTTATAAAGCAGAGAGGTTAGCAGTGATCGCCAGATCAGGGAAAGTCGAAGTGACTGCCTTATAATACAAAAAGGTATGCAGTGATCTCCAGATCAGGGAGTGTCGCAGACACTGCTAGATAATGCAGAGAGGTTTGCAGTGACAGCCAGATCAGGGAGCATCGCAGTGACTGCTATATAATGTAGAGAGGTTTGTAGTGACCACCAGAACAGGGAGCGTTACAGAGATGTACCATATAATGCAGAGAGGTTTGCAGTGACTGCCAGATCAGGTACTGTCGCAGAGATGTGCCATATCATGCAGAGAGGTTTGCAGTGACCACCAGATCAGGGAGCATTGCAGTGACTGCATATATAATGCAGAGAGGTTCACAGTGACCGTCAGATTAGGGAGCGTTCCAGTGATGTGCCATATAATGCAGAGAGGTTCTCAGTAACCACCAGATCAGGGAGCGTCGCAGAGACTGCTAGATAATGCAGAGAGGTTTGCAGTGACCACCAGATCAGGGAGCACTGCAGTGACATTATAATGCAGAGAGGTTCACAGTGACCGTCAGATTAGGGAGCGTTGCAGTGATGTGCCATATAATGCAGAGAGGTTTTCAGTAACCACCAGATCAGGGAGCGTCGCAGAGACTGCTAGATAATGCAGAGAGGTTTGCAGTGACCATCAGATCAGGGAGAGTCACAGTGACTGCCATATAATGCAGAGAGGTTCACAGAGTGACAGCTAGATTATGGAGCATCGCAGTGACTGCTATATAATGTAGAGAGGTTCGCAGTGACAGCCAGATTAGGGAGCATTGCAGTGACTGCCATATAATGCAGAGGTTCGCAGGGACCATCAGATCAGGGAGAGTCGCAGTGACTGCCATATAATGAAGAGAGGTTTGCAGTGACTGCCAGATCAGGGAGCGTCGCAGTGATGTGCCATATAATGCAGGGAGGTTCGCAGTGACCGTCATATCAGGGAGCGTTACCATATAAATTATAATGCAGAGAGGACGCAGTGAGCATCAGATCAGGGAGCGTCATAGAGATGTGCCATATAATGCAGAAAGGGTTCACGATGACCGTCAGATCAGGAAGCGTCGCAGTAATGTGTTGTGTAAATTCTAATGCAGAGAGGTCGCAGTGGGCGTCAGATTAGGGATCGTTGCAGTGATGTGCCACATTATGCAAAGAGGTTCGCAGTGAGCGTCAGATCAGGGAGCGTCGCAGTGACTGCCATATAATGCAGAGAGGTTCGCAATGACCGCCTGATCAGGGAGCGTTGTAATGGCTACCCCCAAGATAAAAATAACTACACCCCCCCTCAAATATCATTTAAACATGTACACCTCCACTGGCACTTACCTGCCTGGAAGGCTGTTGTGCCTCTGGTCCCTGCGGAGCTCCAGGGTAGAGGAAGAGGTGAAAGAGACAGGTTAGACTAGAGAAAGGGAGGAGAATCGGGGTGAGGGGGTGGGGTCTTCAGCAGGGACAGGAGGAGATAGATTAAAATAGTCAGACAGGGTAGGAGAAGGGGCGGGGCTTTCTAGTGAGGGGCAGGGCCTTAGCCGGGGAGAGGAAGGAGCCCGAGGGAAGGGACAGAGGACTTACAGAGAGGTAGGTGCACAGTCCCTGCAGTACAGCGGCCTCGGAAGGAGTGCTGCTCAGTGTGCAGCCACAAGCTGCATAGATGCGAGTGACAGACAGCCCGGTAACAGGCAGAGAATCCTGCCCAGCCACTCTGATGCTGCTATAGTCGGAGCGACAGAGTACTTTCTGCCTGTCACCCGAGCGTCAGTCATACATGTGCACTAGTGATACTGGCCCTCACTGAGGCAAAGGTCTACTGGCCCGGGGGGCATATGGCACCCTGCCCCCCGGCCCAGCCCACCCCTGATTTGTCAGTGATACATTACGGACTCAGAATTCAGTTCGGCAGCCCTGTATTGATACAAAGATATATCACCCTTTGTTTGGAAAAAGGAATACTTGCTTATTGTTTTCTCAGTGCTATTGAGATATAGGTGTAAGCCCCTTCTACCACTAAAAGGGATACTGGGTTACTAACACCTTTGTTACTCCTAATGTACCCACCCTTAACCTCTCTAAGTGGTGTACCTTTCATCTTATCATTAATCCCCAATGTCAGTGCCTCCACCCAAGTACTTATGGTTTATGTGGGTCTACTTGGGAAAACCCAATGGTTAAAATATATAGTGTGGTGTATAGATAATGTGTAATCACAATACAATACTGTATCATTTCACTTCACATTTACCACCAATGTCTTTTCCTTCCATAGATTCTGCAGTAATGGATCTCCCACTGTAATCACTCCAGGTAAGTAAACATACAGATAGTTGACTTGTCATATATTACTTTTATGAAGAACTTAAATGAAAGCTGTTCCCATACATAGGCATTCACTTTACATTTGACATAACAATAATGACAACGCAGTAACAATATTATTACAATTCACAATGCTTATACTACTACCTTGAATATGGCACCTAATATACTAAACTTCTAAGCAATAAAGTATTACAATCTTAAGGAATAAGTATACATATATTTCATGTTCATAAATCACAGATACTGTCCCTGGTATTAGTCCAATGGTCCTCTAACCTAGTTATAGGACTTCCTCTTGCTGCAAATGAAGTTATGGTTGTACCACAAATTAGTATTTGTATATTCCAGGTTAAATTAGAGTAAAGTTCATGCAAGTATCTATGCTGATGCCTGGTATAAAAATAAACTTTTACAATGTCAGTATATAATATCCTGTGGGATTATTCATGTAAAAGCCAGAGAACAAGGCTGTGTGCCTGTATAAGATTTGAACTCCTCTTGTGGCTGTAGAATTTACTTGGAAACTTTGTTATAGTCTGCTAAAGAAATGAGCAATTACTCTCCTAAATATCCACTTGTTACACTGTAGCTTTTGCTGTTCCCAATATACTGTAGTAATACTCAATACGTAGTTATAGTGCAACTGTCTCTGAGATTCCTCTGGCTCAAGTTACACTGTATTCAGGTACTGTTTCAGACCCTGGATTAACTCTACAGAATGTAATTAGAGGTTTCCTCTGATATAGTCTAAAAGGTAAATATCTATAGTTTCTCTGGTATGAAGTTTGTTAATTGCTCCTCTTAGACAAATGTGTATGTAATTATACAGCTGTGGTAGAACCACTATAAACAGCACCACTAGTAGATAAATCCTATAGTGCTCCTTATGATCCTGGGATATAAGCCTCTGTCCCTATAGAGCCTCTTTGCTGCCACTAGGGATATCTGTGTCTGTGTGAGTGCCAGGTATTAATTACACACAGCCCGACTAGCACTGCTGATGCGTCCATCTAACACTGGAGCTGCCTTGCCTCTCAGTCTCCGGCTCTCATTGGCTGCACGCCGGACCGGCTCCCAATCAGCGGCATACAGCAGTGATTGATGGCCCTGCAGCCACTGAGTTCATAGCTATGCGCCGGCTCACCTCGCAACGAGCGCCGCCGGGCAACAGCACTACCGCCTCCTCCGGCAGACAGGGTGAGTACCGCTGTCTCACCTTCTTCCCCAGCTCTAGCAGGGCTCCCTCTCTGGCTCTGCCCCCCTGCGCCCGGCAGCTCATCGCCGTTCACTGGCTGCCCGGGTCAAAGGAGGGTAGGCACTGGAGGGAGGGATCAGCAGACTGCCTCACAGCTGCTGCTAACAGTTGTTATATATCCTCCCTCTCACCGGATCCACATTTCCTGATAGGAACCAATTCACTCCCACCTATATTACTCCGCCCCTTTTCCTCCAGTGCACTCAACACACTGTAGCACATCCTCACCACAGAGATAAAAAAGTACCACATAAATTGACATTAAATACATATATCATGAATTATGACTATACAAAATATATATATTTGACCTCATAAATTGTACATTTAGAAATATTACATATGTTTATAAGTACAGTTCTTATTTTAACTCTTAACCAGGGTTACATATGCAAATAGTTGTATTCAGTTAACCTCAAAGAGGAATTTCCGTGCTGGTGAAATCAGACTATACAAGCTAATCACAAGTGGGCTTGCAATGTAGGGGTCACTAAAATAGTTTCTGGTTTGGGATGGGACTGATCATTGTATTTGTTTATAGCTCTTTGACATAACAATTTATCATATATTTCATTGACTATTTAAAGCACACCCACATTAGGCACACCTTACTTACAGAGACTATTATCATGTGTCTTTTCTCCATTGCAATGTGCTGGTGGAGAAACCGGGCCACTTACTTGTGTCTGCCCCTTCAGGGCAAAAGTTGCCAGCCAGTCCATGCTGACAATGCCGCACAATAGTGTCAAGTTCTCCTTATAGGAAACAATGGCCCTCATTCAGAGCCGTACGCTCTGAGCAGAGCGCACGCTCTGAATGAGGGCCGGCCTCCATTTTCATGGAGCGTCCTCCTGGACGCTCGTATAGCTGTGGGTCACCAGCCACAGGCTATACGAGCGTGCATTGTGATGGTCGCGATGGTCGAGACCATCGAATTTGCGAGCCGGAGCCTGCGGTTGAGGTTTTCAACCGCAAGCTCCGGAGTGATTTTGGTTCTATCAGAGCCAAAATCACTCCCACTGACATCACTAGTGATGTCAGTGGGCCGGCTTCTGACGGGAGGCGTTCCCGTGGGAACGCCCCCGTCAGGGAGGCACGCCCCCGGCACGCCCACCAAAGGGGGCGTGCTGTCAATCAACATTGACAGCACGCCCCCTTTGATCGGACACAACGAGCGAAGGACTTTCCTTCGCTCGTCGCGTCTGGCGCATGCGCACGACGGAGCTCCCTCCGTCGTGCGCATGCTCAGTGCATAACATCGACCCACTTGCGAGCGGACAGCCGCTCGCGAGTGGGTCTGAATCAGGCCCAATGTCAGTCCTATATATATATATATATATATGTCTATTTCTGTGGTGCTCAATATGCTATTTTGGTTATACATGTATAATTAAGGTTTTATATTGGAGATATGTTATTTGTATATAAGTAATGACTAGCAATTTGGTTAAATATATGCAATTAGATTTACAGTATCAAGACAGACAGATGTCCACAGTATGATTTTTGTAAAATAAATATATAAAAATGTGCAGACCGCATAAGGACATCTTTTTTTAGCAGTCATATTGCATCTTTCACAGGTTCCTCTTCCCATATCATTAAACACCTCCCAGCACCTTTGCTCCTATCACCTCTTATTTAGAGATCATTACACACAGTAATGACTGCATCCATTTATTTATTCCTTTGCTCAGTTATGAATTAGCCTAGCCATGCAATCTATTCATATTACAACCTGCTGTCTTCAAAGTGATTTAGACTAATAACTATAGAAATATCAAGCTAAATAAACCTCACCCACAATGTACAAGGCATTGACACAGTCCTGTTGCTTAATGAGAATTTGTAAATTCGATCCTCTAATTGCTTATATTGTAGGTAAAAATGCTGTAACTTGTGAAGGTTGTTAAAGTGGTTTAGGAAAATAAGTGGGCCTGAGATGTCACAGAGATTGCCTCTGTGTATGATGCTTTCTATTATATTCAAAGCTGAAAGCAAAATATATTAACTTAGGTCTCTAATACTGTATTAATGTAAAAATCACAGCACTAATCTGCTCAATTTTATAGTGATAACTCAAAATTAGTCCCAGTTTTGCCGCTCCTCTTAGTACAGATGTGTCCGCATGCCCCTATCCTCAAATCTCACCAAATAGCCCCATTGGCACCCCACGGACATTGCGCCATGTGTCCCCCCACACACAGTTTTGTACAGAATGTGCCTTTTATTCCTGTCACTGGCAATGGCATTACAGGGGGCAATTCAGACTCTAACTTGGGTAAAAAGGCAAAAGACTGAGATGCAGTGCTGAGCTTAATCTGCAACTTTATACCAACTCCATTGTGGCAAAAAAAACTAATCCTAAATGCACAGGACCCTGAGGGGAATTCAATCAGCACCGGTAAAATATTTGTTTACTGCGACTTCAAGACCATCGCGACCATCGCCAGTGCGTGCAGAAGCCTGCGGTTGAGTTTCTCAACCGCAAGGCCTGGAGTGATTTTGGCTCTATCAGAGCCAAAATCACTCCCTCTGACATCACCAGTGATGTCAGTGGGGCCGGCTTCTGACGGTAGGCGTTCGCTTGGGAACGCCTCCGTCTGGTAGGCACGCCCCCGGCACGCCCACCAAAGGGGGCGTGCTGTCAATCAACATCGACAGCACGCCCCCTTTGATCAGACACAACGAGCGAAGGAAAGTCCTTCGTTCGTCGCGTCTCGCGCATGCGCACGACGGAGCTCCCTCCGTCGTGCGCATGCGCAGTGCACACCATCGACCCACTTGCGAGCGGACAGCCGCTCGCGAGTGGGTCTGAATCAGGCCCTATGTTGGATACACATATACACATGTATCTAACATGTCTAGTTTATTACGGTATAAAGTGAAGGGAAACTAAATTTGCAAATTTGTTTATATTAAACCATATCTGCCAACTCACATTACATACTAGTGACACCTCTCATATTATTAGGACTAAACAAAACCAATGCACTGAGAATATGTAGCTATTTATATCATACTCAAATCTGTGTTTTGTTTTTTATAAGAACATATTTGTTGTTGGTTTTTGGTCATTATAAGGTGAAGTCTGAGCATGTCTTCCTCTTCTGGGTGTAACTAGCCCAGCATAGTGTGTGTGTAGTGGTGTCTGATAATAATTCCCATGTGTGGCAATGTGTACTGCACGTATTGCGCTAAACCTAATGCATTATTAGTTGTTGCATGAATTACCGGATTGGAGGGATTGGGAGTCACTATGTCTGTCTTTTGGTGGAGTCTGTTATCACCATATGTACGTGTTCATGTCTGTACATAGGGTGGTCAGATGGAGCAATGCGACATTTGATATGTATATGTTTTTCATCCTTGAATATTTTCTCTTGTTTTATACCTACAGAATATTTGCAGTGGTGTGTGTATAGTACAGGGAATAGCAGGGTGCATGAGGGTCCTGCGGGCCGTTCACAGCAAACTGGAGTTGCATGATGGTCTCTGTAGTCCTAGAGCGAGGTTCAGTGTACTGTAGTGATAAGCTCCAAAACCTATGCCAAACTAACTCCTGGCAGCACGTGGGTAACCGTCCTTCTCTCCCGATGCTGGTTGGATACTTTGTCTGTATAGGGATGTGCTATTGGCTGCAAGTGTTCGCAGAGCTCTGCAAAAGTGTTGTATTAGTGTGGTGTGTGTGAGTTAGGAGACTGGAGAGAGCAGTGATGTCTGCATACAGAGGCCAAATCAGCATAAGCAAAGACCCATCAGGCTTACTGATCTGTCATCAGGTAGGTGGTGTGGCGGGTCACTCCAGCTGCCCTGAGGGGGTCGACATTCATCGATTTAGGGGTGGCAAAATTAAATCATATCTTGCCCCCCCCAACCTAAAAATGTTGTAGCAACCTTGGCTAGCACTATAGAAATACAGTAAATTAGTGGCCAAAAGCAAAATATTGGGGTTCTTATAAGGTGTCAAATGGCAGATTTTTCCATTTAATAATATTGAAAAGATAAAAGAAAGCAAGTGTTTGTCAGAAAATGAAACCCCTATAAACTGTTAACGCTGCAAATTGAATCCCCCCCTGTAAGCGACTTTGAATGCAGCTACGAAGTCACACAAACACTAAATTCAGAAATAAGTAAGAACGTCCAGGAATCACTGCACGTCTAAGTCATGCCATGCATTTTGAGCCATATGACCCAAAAAGGATAGGTGTATGAGGACACATCTGTAGATCTGCACCAGCAAAAGATCTAAGCAATCAAAATACAAAACCAGGGCTGGCTCGAGGGTCATTCCAGCAGAGCAGCCACATGAGGACACTACCCCAAATGCAAAAACCATCTTCTGGCCATGGCAGCGCTGGGCTCTTCCAGGCGTCTCAGATGTGGCCCAGGCCATGACCTATTGAGATTAGGCAGCATGACATCATAGGTCACACAGCCCCCTGCAGTCCTGCCCACACAGTGCTCTGCAGTAACTTATTCACTGAGGCAGGATGCCAGTGCCACCTGTGGCTGAGGGCAGGGAGCTAATGGGAGCTCCTCTCTCTCCTCTCTTCTGCTACCTAGTCCTGGTCCAAGTAAGTCTTCTGTGGGGGTCTATGGCAATAATTAATGTGTGTTTTATTTTTTCCTGTGAGACCCAATGTGTTTGTTTGTTTTTTTCCTGTGGGGGCCAATGTGTTTTTTTTTTTACTGGCTGCTTGAGCAGACCAGATAGTGTGTAGATTTGCTTAGTTCCACAGATGGGCAGCAGTTCATCAAAATTACGGACAATCTGAATCAGTGATCAATTCAGATAGACTCTCAATGAAAGTATGCCACACATTACATCGTATGGGCTACAGAAGCAGATGGCCTGCATGTATGCCATTGTTCCAGTTTTTTCAGGAACATAGGAATTGGCGAGTAAATAATTGGAAACAGGCCATATGGTGTGAGTAATCATGTTTACATATACACCATGAAGTTGGCAGGGAGAGGATACAGAGACAACAGCACGAAAGCATGGAACCTTCTTGGATCTTCACGACTCTTTGGGCTGGCAGAGGCAATGTTATGGAGATGCAGTTCATCACATTTGGCCTAATATTCCCCACAAAACATACTGACTGTTAGTAGAGTCCATGCCTAGAAGAATTCAAGCCGTATTAATGGCAAAAGATGTCCCAACAAATTATTAACCCAGAGGACATAGTAATTTGGCCACTCAGTGTATGTGTCCAGGAATCAGTTTGGCTATTACTGAGTTTCTCAAACTTGTTCCCTGTTACAGTTTGCACAATTAGGAATGGAATTTTAAGAGCTGGATTTGGGCCATAAAGGAGCATTATCCACATAAATGTATTATACATACAGTAGATAGAATTTTTAAAAATGTTATTCAAATATGACCATGAAGTTACTAATGCACAAAGGGGAATTGGGCTAAAAGTGACAACCTGGCTAATCAGTTTGCTGTCAGCTGTCCAGTCAGAGGACAGATCTTTATATATCTATACACTGTAAACTTCTAACATCTAGATAAGGATCAGGAAATGCTCCGCTGACAGCGATTAGGTCCCAATTCAGAGGGAAGATCATCTGCATTCACTTTGAAATGCAGTAACCTGTGTTGTTATTTCGCCAGTAAAAGAACTCCTCTAGGCTGAATGTGTCCTTCACATTGACAGAAGGCCCACACCGTCCCAACCACATGGGTAACCCCTCTATTGTGGTCAACACACTTACAGAACAAGAAGGCTGAGCTGTGAGCACTGTCTCTGAGGGTAATCACATTGTTTGGGAATTCTGGAAACAACTGATTCTGAAGTTTATTCACAAATCGGTCATGGTGAACTCCATAATGGTACCAAAATATCAGTTTCCAGTAAAGCAGCAATACCTAAATCCAGAGATAGCTCAACTGTATCAGGGACTTAACGGGATATGCCAGGCTGTACATATATCTAGTCAGTAGCATCTCTCATTGGTTCATATATGAAACATGTATTAATATGTGCTAGGTTAAAATTATATTCATTATAGCTGGGTAATGCCGAGCAAGTGGTTTAATATTTGCAATATTATGGGCACTAAGTAATGTTTCAGACATGTCCTAAGATGTTCTTCTTTATATCCACACTCAATAGTGATCATATTAGTCATTTAACATTCATACCCTACCTCAAGCACTGCGATCACATGAGTGTAAAAAACAGCAAGGTGACATGTACAATGACGCTTCTTTTTAATTATGCATGCCTTTGAAACGGAGTTCAGACACTCAGGCACGCCTGCGTTCACATCTACACTCCCCCGTTACCACCCACAAACGGTTTCTCCTGTCACTCACTTTGCTGGGCAGTCTATGCTTGGCAAGTGAACGCATCTTGATATTTCACACTGGTTCGCGCACGCACACTGCAATGCATATGCATGCGCAGAAATGCGAACATCAGCCAGCTATGAGCGAACACTTCGTAGCGTCCGGGTCTGAATCAGCTTTTAAGACCTTTTGTGCTTAATAGTTTCTGATAATATGTTTTACCATATTATAGTAAAGTTAAAATGCACCTAATAATAATAAATAGCTTACTTTTCTTTTAAATCATACACAACATTGTGTTCCTTTCAAGTGTTACTTAGAACTAAAACTGAAAGAAAAATCCCATTGACAGCAATTCAAACGTCTCTAAGTTCTTACCAGTAATCCCTGATACAAAATGTTCCATTTAGCTGTGCAAATATGGTTCTGTTTGAGCTGTAACAAAACAAATAAGCTGGGTAAAGCAGACCTGTTCTGTGTTTGAATTTTATCATCCTGGACCTAGTTTTAAATCATTTCACATTTTGAATTCCACAGATCAATTACTTCTTCAGTTTGAAATTTTTTAAAGCTGCAATCACATTTCAAAGATACTGTACACAACTTATTACATCATGTCATGTCACTGTGGTTGGTGGGCAGTGGTAATTGTGTGACATGTATCAAACTGGAAACCATTAGTAGCAGCTTAATAGTTCAAAAGCAGCATGAAAAAAACAACAAAACAAGTGTGTTCCTACAATAAAAGAAAAGAAAAAAACCTGGACTGTTAGTGTGCCTTGAGGACTGTGGTTGGGAACCCTTGCATTAGTGCAATCTACACTAAAATGTAGCAACTCATCAACAATTACATTTCTTGTGTGCAATGATAGTTAGACAATAATAACAAATAGCAGCCTGAAGGGAAATTTCCTATTGATCAAAGAATTACGCCAGTGGTAGCTATCGCCAAATGTTTCTGTTTTAAAATAAAATAAATAAGGGTTTCAAGTTTCACTTCCCATATACAGTACAAGCCAGCACAGACTGGCTGGTGAAGCATTAAGAGTCCTCTTACTGCAGACAGCCAGTATCGCCAGGGAGCTGAGAATTGCTGTTGCCCTGCAAACTTCTTTCTGCTAAATTGGTCCAAAAAAGATTTTCTATGGCCTCAATAAATGGGAACACAAAATTTTCCCTTCTGACCAATACTTATAAAGAGGACTTTCAGGAATTTATTTATTATCAATAAGCAGCATTTTTTTTAAAGCAATTTACATTATTTTTTGCCTTTAAACAAATAATCTGCTACATTAAATCCCACTGCAAAAGCACAGAAAATCTGCAGTTGTTAAACTACACTGACTGATAAATACTCTCCTCATTTTTTTTTTAAATATAGTGTGTGCAGCATGTCCCAAATTCAAGGAAATGTTCAGGATTCAACTCAGTCAGGGCTGCTTTGATACTGCTTCCCCACAGGGGCAGAGTCTATTGGGGCACACGTTTTCACCAGCTCACTAATGATCCATCGGAGGTACACCAGTGACCAGGAGGTGGCTATAGCAGATATAATAGTGCTGAGGCATGAGACACCAAGAGGCAGTTGCAAAAGAAACTCTAGCACTGAGGCACAAGACACCAGGAAGCAGTTGTAATGGAAACTACAGCACTGAGGTATGAGTTACCAGACAGCAGCTGTATTGGAAACTATGGGGTTTATTTAATAAGCCTTGGATGGAGATAAAGTGAATTGAGATAAAACTCCCAATCAATCAGCTCCTAACTGACATATCACAGGCTGGGTTTGAAATATGACAGGAGCTGATTAGTTGGGGCTTTATCTCCATTTACTTTATCTCCATCCAAGGCTTAGTAAATAGACCCCTATAACACTGAGGCACAATACACCATGAGTCATCTGTATTGCTAACTGCAGTACTGAGTCAAGAGACATCAGGTGTGGAGTCGTATTAAGAGAGAAGGGGTCCCTTGTGCGGTTCCATCTGGGTCCCTCCTCTCTAGCCAGCGGTGCAAGTGAGTAGATACTGGCGATTTGCCCGGTGTCTACTGCACATGCACAGGTCTCTGGGAAAATAACATGGCAGCCATTGTCACAGTCATTTTCCTAATGCACATGGGCAAATCGTCAGGTGAATGGCTACGTTGCCATTTTCCCGGTGAATTGTGCACTACCATTCCTTAGAGGTAAGTATTGAAAAACAAGGGCTGTGCAGTATGGGCCAAGGGGGTCTATGTGCCAGGTGGCAACTGTAATGGATATACCATAGCACAGAGCAACAGAGTGCCAGGGAAAAGTCTGGGAGATCAATCAAAACTTGGAGAGAGATAAAATGAAGAAAGATAACGTACTAACCAATCAGCTCCTAACTGTCATTTTTCAAACACCGCCTGTAAAATTACATTTGAGAGCTGATTGGTTGGTACTTTATCTCTCTTCACTTTTTCTCACTCCAAGCTTTTGTAAATCACCCCCTCGGTATCATAGTTAGAAGTTTAGATGAAGATCTGGCACTGAGTTGCCAGCAGATAAAGTATACAGAGCTTGCTTGTTGGCTGGTCATTGGCTGAGCCAGTCATACAGTGTGACCGGAGTTTAAAAATGGGAAACTAATGCAGATACTCACAGCTATAGGGAAAATGGCGACTCACACCTCTTCTATTCATGTGCAATTTAGAGTGTTACCTGGCAGACTGGCATCACACAGGGAGTGTCCAGAACACAAAACCCAGTAAGCACAACCGATGTTCCAGTCCGTGACACAGTAAAGCTCATATTAATAATTATGTATATTTTAAGGTTTTATGTGGAACATTCAATTAAAATGTGAAAAGTCTGGCATCATTGAAAGTTTTTCACATTGTGGTAGCAACCAGTGAATTAAAATATAATTAATAATAGATTGAATTTCAATTGGAAATATTTTTAAAATAATGTACTGTATATGCAGAGACTATTATCATCTTACAGAACAATCAGTTAAAACAAAACCTACAGATTGCAGACTGTAGTCAGTAACTAAAATGCTGATGGGATCATGAATCAAAAAGCGTAAATGGCAAAATAAATCATGATCGCATTTAATATGAAATATCCAAAACTAATTAACAAATCTGCAATTTAATAGCAATCATCACCAAAGTAAAGCCCACCAAATTAATTAAAGTTTCATCCTGATAAAAAGTGACATTGCCGGTCATCATTAAATATCAAAAAGAGTAAGAAATGATGTAGCTACTAATGAGTGCAGATACAGTAAAAGCGCTAAGGAAAGGGTGTCACATAAAAAAGCATGATTGGAATAACAAATAACTTTCAAATTTAGAATCTACATCACCATTCATTTGATATCTCAGGCCTCAACTTTCTTGGATGTCTTGAGCTAGATCTGACCTTGAAATTTAAAGTGCCACTAATATTAAATGCAAATTTTGGAGTGTTTTGCACTTAAGTTAATATTAGTGATATTTTAAATTTAAATATCAAACCCACTGAGAAGTGGTAGCAAACAAAAGATGTCGCTTAGTAAATCTAGCCTCAATGATTTGTCTATAATAAGGGGCGCAGGCTTCATAAGTCCATGTGGGCCCCATACAGTACACCTTGCAACCAAGACTAATACGCTACTGTGCTCATGCACCCCCATACTTGCGTCCGTTTCCACCATAGCGATATCTTCAGAAAGATTTTGCTTACCTCTTCAAATACGCCTTCTATTCAAATATATCACCAGCAACAGTGCGTCACCAGGAGCACGCTGCACACCGTCCCCCAGAGTCATAAGTAGACATTTTGGTTTCCTCTGTTCAGAAAGAGCATCAGTGCCCCCCCAAAAAAAGGATTTACAAGTTGGGTGGCCTCATGGGGAAGGGGCATGGCCTCATGGCACAGCCACATTTTCATCAATCTGGGGGGGGGGGGTGTCCAGCACTCCCAGAGATGATGGGCGGCATCTATTTGGTGACAGTGCGGTGGAAGATCATGGGGCGGCTGATCTGCCGTGTCCCCGCAAGTGCTGGTGGCGGCCTGACCGTGGGTGGGTTGCGCTACCTAGGGCCTACACTCCCATAGTAAAATGCCCATACATACTTAACACGTTCATACTACATTAAAATCTGCATCTGATTAGCCAAACTACTGTAAATGCCCAGGAATGCCAAACACATTTCTAATATAATTCTTCGTGTGTAGGTCTGGATCTGGACTGTGTCTCTCTCTACGTACACAATTGGGATGTATTCATGGTGCTACTCTGACACATGCGCAGACAAAAAATATCACACAAGAAAAAAAATAAAACACTTTCGCTCCCACAGGAAAAAAAACACATTGGACTCAATAGTAAAAGACTGATCTGTCAGGATGAATTGGGCCAGACCCAACTGCCTTGCCAGGCCAATGACAGAGGCAACTACTGGGCTCCCAGGTAGTCCATCTGCCAGCTAATGGCCCCCATAAGTGTCTGCAAATTGGAGCAGATGACAGCTTCTGGTTTTCCTTCCACAGTGGAATGCAAATCCCTGAAGCACAGCAGCCAGAAAGAATCAGCCTGGTGGGGAGTGAGGGGAGCCAGTGCTGGAGTCAGGCCTACTGCTATTAACAACATCTCAGCAAGCCCCCAGCAAATGGAGTTTGAAGCCCCTTGGGCATCATGCGCTCCATGCAGCTGCAAAGGCTGCGCTGCCCTGGTTATAGCCTTGTATAGATCAGCTTCAGCTGGCTCCCTGTGCTGTGTCACATGGGGCACCCCTGGCTGCATCCACAAAAACCGCTAACCTACACTGCACCCTCAGATCACTGCTCTCCAAAACCTACAGCGGCCCTACATAAATATAGAGCACCCCAGTCATCAGCCCCAACATAATGGTAGAGCCCCCATGCCTTACAAAGACCCTAGCCCATATATCCCCCACATTAACCAGAGACTCCAAGTCTCCACCAAGCCCTGCCCTGTAAACCTCGAAACTCCCAGTGATAAGCTCCCCTATCTATCACCCCCTGAGCCCCCCTACTGTCTAGCACCCCTGGGTCCTGTCCCAGTTTGCAGCACTAGTGCAGTTCTGCTCCGTCCGGGTGAGTACTGGAGAGGAGCTCTGTCTCATGAGACAAGGACTGCAGTGCCAGCTCCACTGCAAACCACTCTGCTTGTAATGACATGCGCCGGCGAGCTACCAGTTAATAATATAATAACAATAATAAATAATAATAATATTATATTATTTACATTTCCATTACAATTTGAAATTGGTGCCTATTCTACCAAATGTTTTGAATTCCAAATAATAAACCTTTATAAATAACACATGCATGCAACTGTTAAATTCACTTCAGCAATAAAAATAATAACACAAAGTCTGCGCAATATAAAAAGTCCAGCACACTATTGGAGCTAAAGCTTAACATAGCAGTAACAAAGTGAACAGGCAAGCATATATTTATTCACTGCATCACAGTGTCAGTATTACAGTAACAAGCGTTAAAGGAGTGACGATGCAGAACAAGGTCACAAAACTGGAAAACTTGAATTTAATTAATAGATCTCAATAGATGTTAAAGTAGGGTATTGGTCTCTATAGCCAGCAATCATTGTACTCCACAGTACAAATGTACAGCAAGTCTATTCACAGTATAAGTACACTTGCATACACCCATAGCACCATATCCCTGAGGGCACTGACTCCTCGTGTATCCATAGCACCACATCCGCTCATAGCCCACCATCACTGAGGAAACCAGTTGCACAGTAATATAATGTAATTATGTAATGGAGCCTTGGAATGTGCTTGCTACAAACCCCAAGTACTGAACAGTGTTGCAGGAACACAGTAATCACCATGCACCAATGATCAGTCTCCCTCATGTCCCTGGATTGCCCCCTCCCCACCAGATCCTGATTTGTAATCTTTCTCTCTCACAAGTATATATCTGTCTGCGTAGCCGGAGCCATGATCCCACTTTGCCGTACCGGTTCCCACTTTAATGCAAGAGCCCCCTGGGTCATGCTTGGCCTCCCTGTTGTTTATCCCCCTCATGAATATGTCCAGCGGCGGACCCATATGCACACTTGCACAAGCCCTGACCTTACTTAGGAATTGCTAACAGCCAGGCACGCTATGGGACCTCATATGTGCTGCATATGGTATCGCAGTGGATAATTTATGCACGCCCCTGTACGCCTACGTTTGGCTGACTACCCCTTCCCTGTTACCACTCCCAAATGGCACTTCCTGTCAGTCTGCGTATCCTCTGCAGTCCTGATGGCAGTGACTAGTTCACGTATGCGCAGAACGCAACAATCAGCCGATTGAGTGCGCATAAGCATCCACATTCCTTGCTGAAACAGGCCCTGGGTGCGGTTAATGCCCGGCTCAGAATCAGGCCCTAGGGTCCAGTGGACCGGAATTCCCATTTTTATGCTTTCAAGAATGAAAACAGTGCACAATTTAGATGTAACAATCAAACAATGGTATGCTCCATCATATCGTTTCCACACAAGTCAAAGTAAAAGTGGATCAGAGCCAAATAGAAACAGTTATGCAGGTGTTGTGGGGCAGCGGCAATGCCCCAGGGCCCTGTGCCTGGGACAACAGCACAGTTGGCACACCTATAGTTACAGCCCTGTTCCTTCCCAACTATAAACCTCTCTGCACAGTTTAAATCTGCTCCAGCTACAGTGCAGCATGGTTTTGCCAAGAAGCAAATTGCTTGTTTTTTTAATTAGTTCCTAATTTTAAATCAGGCCCATTTTGTACATAAGTAAGTTATACGGTAAATTGAATATACTTAAACCAGTAGTTTTGTTTTGGATTAGCATAATTCACAATTTTCTTCTACTTCAAATGCTTGGTGGTTTATTTATCAGTTTAAATCCAATATACACCTGGTTTTGCTTTTAATATTGTTGCAACTTTAATTCCTTCAGCAAAAAACCATCAGAAATTGGCGGTGCTCAGAAGCGCCTATTGTAAATAAGCCCCATGTGTGCAAGAAAGATAAACATAATCATAGGATAGAAACAATACAGAAATAAGGGAAAATGATATTTTGCTCTATAACTGCGAGAAGGGACAGTGTCCGGGGTAAAAACGTACAGGGCAATATCAATGAAAAAAGAAAAAGTAGATTTGTATAAATCAGGCACCTCTAGCAACTAATCATGTTTGTATCATTATTATACTGCATACATATACTGCCTAGCACAAGCACAAGGACTAACGCTGGCATCAGTTTTATACTAGCTGGGGAAAAAAACGAGATGTTCATTTCACATGATAGAAAACATTCTGTCACGCAGGTACTAAACTATAAAACTATTCCAAGGCTATTAGCATGAACTGAAAATTGTAGTGCTGCAGGCAGTGGTGAGAACCATTCCAAGCTTATTAAGCTATAACACAAAATGATTTTTTGAGAGAGGCAAAACATTGTGCCAGTCAACTATTTACTATTGGACATGACTTTAGCTTAGTCTGCTTTCAAAATGTAAAATCTATATTTAGCTGCTTATTGGTTCATAGAAAATGGTTATTGATATTGTGCAGCCAGAATTAATATACCTGTCAATTAATTTATGTAAGATAAACAATTGCTGCTATATATCATAGAAATGTAAGAAAGAACACCTTATTCTGAAGTAGGGGTGTGCACCGGCCACTTTTCGTGTTTTGGTTTTGGATCTGGATCTTTCTTCGTGTTTTGGATCTGGATTGGTTTTGCCAAAACCACCCTTCCGTGTTTTGGGTTCTGGGTTTTGTGTTTTGGATCTGTATTTTTTTTTTAAAAAGCATAAAAACAGCTAAAATCACAGAATTTGTAGGTTTTTCTGCTCCTATGCTATTATTAACCTCAATAACCTTAATTTCCACTCATTTCCAGTCTATTCTGAACACCTCACACCTCATAATAGTGTTTTTATGTCCAAAAGGTTGCACCGAGGTAGCTGGATGACTATGCTAAGCGACACGAGTGGGTGGCACAAACACGTGACCCATCTAGGAGTGACACTGCAGTGGCAGACAGGATGGCAGTTAGAAAAACTAGGCCCCAAACTGTACATAATGCAAAGAAAAAAAAAGAAGTGCAAGATGGAATTGTCCTTGGGCCCTCCCACCCACCCTTATGTTGTATAAACAGGACATGCACACTTTAACAAACCAATCATTTCAGCGCCAGGGTCTGCCAAACAACTGTGGCTGAAATGATTGGTTCGTTTGGGCCCCCACAAAACAAGCTGGCAATTAATGTGTCCCTGCACAAACTGGCTCTACGGAGGCAAGATGTCATCCTCATCCTCCTCATCCACCGATTCCTCACCCTCTTCAGTGTGTACATCCTCACAAAGTATTAACTCGTCCCCACTTGAATCCACCACCACAGGTCCATCTGTACCTTCTGGAGGCTGGTCTCCCTGGAAGAGCTGATAATTCATTTTGATGAACATCATCTTCTCCACATTCTGTGGAAGCAACCTCCTACGCCTTTCGCTGACAAGGTTCCCGGCTGCACTAAACACTCTTTCGGAGTACACACTGGAGGGGGGGCAACTCAGGTAAAATAGAGCCAGTTTGTACAGGGGCCTCCAAATTGCCTCTTTTTCCTGCCAGTACAGGTATGGACTGTCTGACATGCCTACTTGGATGCTGTCACCGATGTAATCCTCCACCATTCTGTCAATGGTGACAGTATCATATGTAGTGACAGTAGACATGTCAGAAATTGTTGCCAGGTCCTTCAGTCCGGACCAGATGTCCAAACTTGGTCCTGCCTGCCCTGCATCACCGCCAGCGGGTTGCTTAGGATACCTAAGTTTTTTCCTGGCAGCCCCAGTTGCGGGAGAAAATGAAGGAGCCGTTGACGTGTCACGTTCCGCTTCAGCTGACAGTGTGTTCACCAGCAGGTCTTTGCACCTCTGCAGGCTTGTGTCGGCCGGAAAGAGAGACACCACATAGGCTTTAAACCTAGGATCAAGCACGGTGGCCAAAATGTAGTGGTCTGATTTCAACAGATTGACCACCCTGGAATCCTGGCAAAGCGAATGAAGGGCTTCATCCACAAGTCCCACATGCCGAGCGGAATCGCTGCATCTTAGCTCCTCCTTCACTTTTTCCAGCTGCTTCTGCAAAAGCCTGATGAGGGGAATGACCTGACTCAAGCTGGCTGTGTCTGAACTGACTTCACGTGTGGCAAGTTCGAAGGGCTGGAGAACCTTGCACAACACGGAAATCATTCTCCACTGCACTTGAGTCAGGTGCATACCGCCTCCTTTGCCTATGTCATAGGTGGATGTATAGGCTTGTATGGCCTTTTGCTGCTCCTCCATCCTCTGAAGCATATAGAGGGTTGAGTTCCACCGCGTCACAACCTCTTGCTTCAGGTGATGGCGGGGCAGGTTCAAGAGTGTTTGCTGGCGCTCCAGTCTTCGGCACGCAGTCGCTGAATGGCGAAAGTGGCCAGAAATTTTTCGGGCCACCCAAAGCGTCTCCTGCACGCCCCTGTCGCTTTTCAGAAAATTCTGCACCACCAAGTTTATTGTGTGAGCAAAACATGGGACGTGCTGGAATTTGCCCAGATGTAATGCCCGCACAATATTGGTGGCGTTTTGTCAGATATCACAAATCCCCAGGAGAGTCTAAGTGGGGTAAGCCACTGGGCGATGATTTCCCTCAGTTTCTCTAAGAGGTTGTCGGCGGTGTGCCTCTTACTGAAACCGGTGATACACAGCATAGCCTGACTTGGAACGAGCTGGCGTTTCTGAGATGCTGCTACTGGTGACGCTGCTGCTGTTGCTGCGTAAGGTGATACATCTACCCAGTGGGCTGTCACAGTCATATAGTCCTTAGTCTGCCCTGTTCCACTTGTCCACATGTCCGTGGTTAAGTGGACATTGTGTACAACGGCATTTTTCAGGACACTGAGGACACTTTTTCTGACGTTTCTGTACAGTCTCGGTATCGCCTGCCTAGTGAAGTGGAATCTAGACGGGATTTGGAACCGGGGACACACTACCTCCATCAATTGTCTAAATCCCACTGCACTAATGGCGGATACCGGACGCACGTCTAACACCAACATAGCAGTCAAGGCCTCAGTTATACGTTTTGCTTCAGGATGACTGCTGTCGTACTTCATCCTCCTCGCTAAGGACTGTTGGAGGGTCAATTGTTTAGTAAAAGTAGTGGTGTTCCTACTTCCTCTCTGGGATGATGAACGACTCCCAGCAGCAGCAACAGCAGCAGCGGCAGCAGTAGGCGTAGCAATGCAGGATCCTCCGGAGGAATCCCGGATAGGAGAGTCAGTCATGCCAGTGACATGGCCTGTAGGACTACTTCCGATCCTGACTAAGGAGGAAATTGACGAGGAGGGAGTTGATGGTGTGGTTTGCAGGCGCTTGGATACAACAGGACAACGGGATTTAGGTGTCCCTGGACTGCTTACGGTCTTAGCCAAAGTTTCTGAACTTGACAGTAACTTTTTATGAACGCGCTGCAGGTGCCGTATAAGGGAGGATGTTCCTAGGTGGTTGACGTCCCTACCCCTACTTATTTCACCTTTACATATGGTACATATGGCAAGACAGTTGTTGTCCGGATTTGGATAGAAATATTGCCAGACCAAAGAGGTGGAATGTTTGGTCTTCTGCCCAGGCATGACCGTGATGGGCTTTTTCATCCCACGGACAACAACTGTCTCCCCCGGAGCCTGATTTAAACAAACCACATCACCATCAGAATCCTCCTCGCCAACTTCCTCCTCAGCGCCAGCTACACCAGTATCCTCATCCTGTTGTACTTCAACAGTGACATCTTCAATTTGCATATCAGCAAGTGGACTGTGGGTGCTCCTTTCAGCACTTGCAGGGGGCGTGCAAATGGTGGAAAGAGCCACCTCTTCCCGTCCAGTGCTGGGAAGGTCAGGCATCGCAACCACCACCACACTTGGACTCTCCTTGGGGATTTGTGATATCTTCTTAGAAAGCACAGTTCTTCGCTGTGCTTTTGCCAGCTTAACTCTTTTGATTTTTTTAGTGGGAGGAGGGCTTCCATCGTCATGTGAAGCTGAACCACTAGTCATGAACATACTAGGGATCGACCTTAGCCGTTCCTTGCCACTCCGTGTCGTAAATGGCATATTGGCAAGTTTACGTTTCTCTTCAGCTGATTTAAATGTCTTTTTCAAGGTCATTTTCCTGAACTTTGCCATTTGGGATTGTATGTGCCCTCTACTATGACATTGGGCATCGGCCTTGGCAGACGACGTTGATGGCATGTTATCGTCTATGTCATGACTAGTGGCAGCAGCTTCAGCACTAGGAGGAAGTGGTTCTTGATCTTTCTCTATTTTATTTTTATCGGAGAAAGTTTGGTCCTCCATTTATGTTATATCGATTTGATATATACGTGCGGCTAAACACAGAAAATAATTTTTTTTTGGGTTTGGACTGGAGTGTACTTTGTGGGTTACAGCACCCTTTAACGGTCAAGCCAGCCGGCCCTTTACTTATGACACAGGCGCACGCTTGGCACTACTTTGTTGATGCACGTGCGGCTACTGCGCACACAATTCACAAACACAGAAAATAATTTTTTTTTTGGTTTGGACTGGAGTGTACTTTCGGGGGTTACAGCACCCTTTAACGGTCAAGCCAGCCGGCCCTTTACTTATGACACAGGCGCACGCTTGGCACTACTTTGTTGATGCACGTGCGGCTACTGCGCACACAATTCACAAACACAGAAAATAATTTTTTTTTTGGTTTGGACTGGAGTGTACTTTCGGGGGTTACAGCACCCTTTAACGGTCAAGCCAGCCGGCCCTTTACTTATGACACAGGCGCACGCTTGGCACTACTTTGTTGATGCACGTGCGGCTACTGCGCACACAATTCACAAACACAGAAAAATATATTATTTTTTTAGCACTTGGGGGGAGCACCCCTGATGGACAGAGCACCCCCTGGACAACACTACAGCACCCCTTTAGGACTGGGACACTGCACAGGACTTTGGAGTGGACACAGCCCCTATGGAGAACTGACTGCACAACACAGTCCAGCCAGCCCCTATGGACTTTGAAGTAGTGGACAACAGCAGCACTACACTACACTACACTACACAGCCCTAACTCCCACCCTCCCTCTTCACTGTCCACAGCCGAGTGAGAAAATGGCGCCGACGCGGGTACCTTATATAGGATCCAAAACCCGCGAGACTCGGAAGGCGGGATGATGACGTTTTGCCTCGATTTCAGATCCGAGTCAGGCGGGAAAAGTCGAGCCTGACTCGGATCGGACTCGGATCGGGGGGGCTCGGGGGGGTTCGGATTTCAGAAATCCGAACCCGCTCACCCCTATTCTGAAGTACTGATAATAAAACAATGCATTAAATCAGAAACCAAGTCTACTGCCACATGAAACCAGGTGGCAAATATGGCCCGGATTAATAGTTGTGCTTGCATTGTGCTTTAGCTCTAAGCCCATTTTTTGTCCTGTACCCTATATTACATTATCTTATACACAATTAAATGACGGATTCCAAAGCAGTGTTTCTGAACCTAGGGGGAGTGGACAAGTGGAGAGGTTACCAGCAACCAACCAGCTTCTATCATTTTATAGAATTTACTGGATAGAAGTTGATTGGTTGCTATGAGCTATTTCCCCACTCTTTAGGAGGTTTGATACATCTCCCCAATGTTAGGCTAAATGCATTACTGCAAAATATTATGAGAAAGGGATAGCTATTATTTTTCAGGAGTCTCATCTCCTGGCGGCAAAAGTTGCCTGTTGGGCTGTAATTGGGGGATTTGATTAGGTATTGGGGGCTTGTACCTGATTCTGTAGGGAGAATTTGAGCATGTAATACAAAAACTGGTGTCCTCTATCTAGTATGAAAAGAAAAAGTAAAATAAAATTTGATTGGGTCCTTGACCTGTGCAGGTTACAATTTTTAAAAGACATTCTGCACATTTTACCTTTCCTTTTCATGTAAGATCTCTTACCCACTAAGTAAAAAATTATGTTTTTTAGCATTAGTAAAAGCATGGTAATGAGTATTGAATATTGGAGTGGCCCTATTTGTTCATATGATCCCATACCCAATTGTTCATATGATCCCATACCCAATTGCAATTTGGCCTCCAGTCATGGATGGACTGGGCATGTAGAAATACCCCCGTCTCTTCCCGGCCGAGCAGAGTGACCAGCCCATCACTGCTGTCAACCCCTTTCACCTGAGCTGACATAATGAATCCGGTGGTGGAGGGTGGGGACACTTCTGCCCTCCTCGAGCCGGTCCTGAGGACGTCTGCGCTTTGGGCATTTGCCAGAAGTGCCAGATGGCCAATCCAGCCCTGCCTCTGGTAGTGACTTTTATAATACATTGACCTTCCCCAGCATAAGTGCATGCCCTGGAAACCAATGCATTTCACGCATATGGCTGGAGGTGTGCCCATGGGCACCCAGCCTAACACTTCAGCAACCAACACTTTTCCACATTTTACATCCAACCTTTGCCATCTTCTTAAAGGAGAATGAAGCTTAACATGATGTGCATCACCTAAGCAATAGTTGGTTCTCTCTAAAGAGAGGGACAATTAATAAATGAATATGATATGATTAAACTAAAATCAATTATAATGCTTTGAACTAAATGAGTGCCTTCCTCAAGGGGTCTATAATCTACATGGATATACGCTTAATGCTGTTTGAAATACTTGAAGTTACGATTTGAATTACAGTGCCCAAACATTAGCAAACTGTCTATGCTAGTGAGTAAATTAAGAATGACTGCTTATGATATTCAGCAGGGTTAAAGAAGAAATGAGTCAATTATACTTTACACAGAGCCAGCTGGCATAAAAACACTGTTGCTGCAAACAATATTTCTTGTGCCAATGGATTAGATTCAAAAGTGCAACCTCATCTGTTGATTAAAAAAGCTGTTGTTTCACATTCTTAATTTAGAACTTAATTTACAAACCCTTAATTCTCCTGGCAGGGCACAGTTAGCAACATGAGCAATAGCACATTAACTTATAAATGCATATTTTATCTCAACGTAAAGTTCTTTGGTAAATAATGGCTTGTGCGTAACAATATGTAATGGCCTTTTGCATAATAATATTCTATATTTTTACTTTCTGTACTTTATATTTTGCAATGGCTGCTTTTCCACTTTTGACTTAGCAGCTTCTTTCCACTCTTAGAGCTACTGTAGGTTAGTTGAAACTAATTGCCATTTGCGGTAGGTTAAATGGAAGTTCCATTTATAAGCATTTATAGGACTTTTAAATCAAATCCTTTTTTTTTCCAGTTATGTCCTCTTTCTATCTCATCTTTTCAGCTCACTATATACTTTACAAACTACCCAAATTATATAAAATATCAAAGATTAGATGGTTCAATTTTGTTGATATAATACACTCCAACCAGAACGCTCATTTGTAGGTACTGAATGAAATTGTTTTTTTCAAGGTTAAAAAAAATGGCTCTATTCGAGAATTGCTGTGTGGCATACAGTATGGAGAAGTAATTTTTCCCAGTCAAAACACTTGTGACAGTAAGGGTGTAGAACATTTTAGGGGAGTATAAAAGCTTATATTGTAAGAGAGTATAAAATCTGTAAAATATTGTAACAGAGTATAAAAGTGATAAGGGAATGAAAAGCTGGGTACACACTACACTGTCCATTGCACAATATAGTGTTCTGATGCAAATGTGATGCAAGGGAGTTGAAAACTAAGACAATAGAAAAGCTGTGAGGGTGTATAAGAAAAGAGAAAAGCTGAATAGGAACAGAAAAGCTATAAGGACCTGTAAAGGTTCTGAAAAGCAGAGAGTAGAAAGCTGATGGGGACTGTAGATGAGCAGAAAAGCTGATGGTGACTGGAGATGAGCAGAAAAGCTGGTGGGGACTGTAGAAGAACAGAAAAACTGATGGGGACTGTAGATGAGCAAAAAAGCTGATGGGGACTGTAGGTGAGCAGAAAAGCTGATGGGGACTGTAGATGAGTAGAAAAGCTGATGGGGACTGTAGATGAGCAGAAAAGCTGATGGGGACTGTAGATGAGCAGAAATGCTGATGGGGAATGTAGGTGAGCAGAAAAGCTGTTAAAGAGTAGGAATGCTGTATTGAACTGTAAACTGAAAAGCTGTAGAGGACGTGAGTAGAAAAGATATAAAAAGAGTAGGAAATCTGTAATGAAATATAACGGAGTAGAAAAGCTGCAAAATAGTAGGAAAACTGTAATAGACCGCAAAGGGAAAGAACAGCTGAGTAGAAGTGTAGAAGTAGAAAATACATTTTATTGGACTGAAATGGAGTAAAAAAGGTGAATGAAGTTAGTAGAATAGAAAAGGTGTAAATGAATTTAAGAGCTTGGAGTTATGTATTTTATCAATAAATATTCTTCATTGTGGCACTAAGACCAAATGGTGAAATAACTTATTTTAAAACTCTTTGTAAGACTCACACATGTAAAAGTAATATATCTGTATTTTCAATGAACTTTGGGCCAGTTTCTGAGACAGGTTGTAATGCTAATGCAACTGCATTCTCTCACAAACTGTAGTTGCTAAAATATGCTAATGCCTTCCAAAGCACAGCCGAGCATAGGGACACCCACTGCTGCCTTCATACGACAATGTTTAACAGCGTAAACATCGGTGCCATCGATGCACAGTAGGTTTCACAATCGTGGAACTTTGAGGCTGTGTTCCTGGACTGGGCCTTGCACCTGTATTACTTGGCTCAGATGCTCGCTGGAGGAGACTGGGCTTGATAAAGTTTCTGCGCATGAGAGGATGCAGTAGACTGATAGAGGATTTGGGTAATGCAGAAGTAGCGTGGTGCGGCTGGATAGCCGTGTGGAGAAGGCGGTAGCCTGGAAGCTACTTGGAGCAGCTGGATAGCCGTGTGGAGAGGCGGGAGCCTGGAAGCTACTTCGAGCGGCTGGATAGCCGTGTGGAGAAGGCGGTAGCCTGGAGGCTACTTGGAGCGGCTGGATAGCCCAACAGAGCGCAGTGGGGAGGTTCACTCAGTTTAAACTAAGGGACTTGTTGCACTGGCAACTTGTGTCAGTAGTGAGGGTCCTTTTATAGTGAACGCTGGGTGCTGGTAGGCTGAGAGAAAAGGAGGAGCCTGCTCATTGGTGGCAGTGGAGTCACATGGGCAAATCCAATATGGCCACGCCCATGGACCATCAGAGAGCGCTTCCTGGATGTGCGCAGCGGGAGCCAAGCAGTCAGCGGGAGGCAGAACAGCGGCAGGACCTGTCAGGGGACAACAGCAGGACCCGTCCCAGGAGAGGAGGAAGCAGCGCACAGCACGGGAGCCGAGAGACACAGCGGGTCAGAGTCCACAAAGGTAAGTGATGGGGTCTGATCCTGGGGTCTCTAGTGTGGCGTGTGACAGTACCCCCTTCTTCATAAGTGGCCACCGGACACTTCCTTGGTTAATGAGGGAATTTCATATGGAACGCCTTGACTAAACGGGGCGCATGGACATCATAAGCGTTTATCCAGATTCATTCTTCAGGTCCATAATTTTTTCAGTCGATGAGGTACTGAAGAAGGTTGTATCGATAGCGAGAATCTAAAATTCTGTCAACTTCGAACTCCTCTCCATGTTGTGTTTGAACACTAGAAGCTTTAGGAAGGATCTTCTGGAATCTGTTTAGGACCAATGGTTTTAGAAGAGAGATGTGGAATGAGTTAGGAATGCGAAGAAACGGAGGGAGCCTTAGTTTGTAGGCCACGGGGTTCAGGACTTTGATGATTGGAAATGGAACAATGTAATGTGGGGCTAATTTCTTTGAAGGAACTCGGAGTCTTAGGTTTTGAGTAGAGAGCCAGACCATATCTCCAGTTCGAAGACTTGGAACCGCTCGTCTTTTGTGATCAGCAAATTTTTTGTACCGGGCTGAGGTTTTAATCAGAGAGGAGCGAACCTTCTTCCAGATGTTGGAAAACCATAGGAGAGACATCTTAGCAGCAGGTACATCCAATGTTGGAAGAAGCGGAAAATCTGGTACCCGAGGATGTTGACCAAAAACTGTAAAAAAAGGAGTTGAATTGGTGGACGTGTGATAATGATTGTTGTGGGCAAATTCGGCCCAAGGGAGAAGTTCAATCCAGTCATCTTGGAAGGAGGAGAAAAAGATACGCAGGAATTGTTCTAGGTCCTGATTGACCCTTTCGGTCTGACCATTGGTCTGAGAATGATATGCGGTACAGAATTTGAGTTTTTCTTGAAGGGCTGAGCAGAGTGACCTCCAGAATTTTGCTACAAATTTCTTACTTTGGTGGTGCCCTGGGGCGGCTTGGCTGGGCCAGTTTTTGGGGGGTCCTGCGTTCTGGATTTGAACCCTAGTATGTTAGGGACCTACCCGAAAGAGGTTACCTGGATATGGTGGGTAGGCCCATAACCTTGGCCATGATTATGCTAAAAACCTCTATTGATTGCAACATTTTATTGCATTTATATATATTTTTAATAATTTGGAGTTGTGCACCTGAGATTTGTCTGTTTCTGTGCCTATAAATTTCTGGGCAAGTTGGGATGCAAATGGAAGCCCAGTAAGAGGTATGAAATGGGCCATTTTGGAAAATCGGTCCACGATAACCCAAACTGTGTTGTGGCCTCAAGATGGAGGTAGGTCAGAGATAAAGTCCATAGGTAAGTGGGTCCATGGCTTAAACGGAATCGCTAGAGGTTGAAGCTGTCTGAGTGGAGACTGCCGGGGTACTTTGTGCTGGGCACACTTGATGCAAGACGATACATAGGACCTGACGTCCCCTTTCATCGAAGACCACCAATAGGACCGCTGGATGAATTTGAGAGTTTTGGCCATACCTAAGTGGCCAGAGAACTAAGAAGCATGAGCCCACTGGAGTAAGTTCTTGCGGAGCCTATGAGTAATGAAAGTTTTCCCGACAGGGGGCATAGTTGACAGTTTGGTAAAAGTGAAGGTAGTCGGATTCAGGATTGGATGAGATGGTTCCATGGGCTGGTCAGAGTCACTCGACATGGAACAAGAGAGTGCATCAGCTTTACAGTTCTGTGCGCCAGGACAGTAGGAGATTTTAAAATTGAATCTGGAGAAAAACGTGGCCCACCTGGCTTGCCGAGGATTCAAGCAATTTGCAGACTTGAGATAGAGTAGATTCTTGTGGTCGGTATATATGGTGATAGGGTATTGAGCGCCTTCTAGAAGATATCGCCATTCTTCGAGCGCCAGTTTTATGGCGAGCAGCTCTTGGTCTCCAATAGTGTAGTTCATCTCTGCTGGCAAGAATTTCCGTGAAAAGAAACTGCAGGGATGCAGTTTCTCCTCTTCAAACTGTTGGGAGAGTATGGCACCATCACCCTCGGAGGAGGCATCTACCTCCAAGATAAATGGCCAGGTAGAATCCGGTTGCTTTAAGACGGGAGCGGAGATAAATGCTTGCTTGAGAAGTTGGATTTGCTCCCTTGCGGGTAAGGGCTGTGATAGGGGCTACCACTGTTAAAAAACCCTTCACAAACTTGCGATAGTAGTTGGCGAAGCCTAGGAACCTTTGTATGGATTTCAAGGAGGAAGGGAGAGACCAATCAAGAATGGCTTGTAATTTTGAAGGATCCATTTGAAGGCCTGTTCCAGAGATGATATACCCCAGGAATGGTACACTTGAGACTTCAAATAGGCATTTTACTAATTTGCAAAAGAGTTGGTTGGAACATAACCTCAAAAGAACTTCCTTCACCTGATCACGATGAGTTTTGAGGTCTTGAGAAAAGATCAAGATGTCGTCCAAGTAGACGACCACACATTTGTATAGGAGATCTCGGAAAATTTCATTGACGAAAAACTGGAAAACAGCCGGGGCATTACAGAGGCCAAAGGGCATAACGAGGTATTCATAATGCCCATCCCTGGTATTGAAAGCCGTTTTCCATTCATCTCCTGGACGTATACGGATTAAATTATAGACTCCTCTTAGGTCAAGCTTGGTAAAGACTGTGGCTCCTTTGACTCGATCGAACAATTCCGTTATGAGGGGAAGAGGGTAATGATTCTGAACAGTTATTTCATTAAGACCCCTGTAGTCGATACACAGACGTAGCCCACCATCTTTTTTCTTTACGAAGAAAAATCCAGCCCCAGCTGGAGACGTGGAAGGTCGAATGAAGCCTTTACTTAGATTCTCTTTAATATATTCTGACATGGCCTGAGTCTCAGGAAGAGATAGTGTGTAGGTTTGGCCCCTGGGTGGATTCTTCCCGGGAATCAGATCTATGGGACAGTCCCAATCACAATGAGGAGGTAATAAATCTGCGCTCTGTTTGCTGAAGACGTCCAGGAACCCAACATAGGATTCAGGCAGATCCGTAGAATTCTGTAGAACAGAAGATCGAACAGGAACTATTCACTGGAGGCAGCCCTGGAAACAATTAGAACCCCAGGAAGTTATTTGCATGGTTGTCAATTTGTGGTGAATGTCTCTGTAGCCAGGCTAATCCAAGAACTAAAGAATGAGAGGCTTTGGGAATCACTAGGAGGGATAGTTGTTTGGAATGGATCACCCAGATGGTAAGTTTAAGTGGTGTTGTACGATGGGTGATGGTTCCACTAGTAATGCGACTACCATCGATGGCGGTTAAAGTGATGACTCAAGGCAATGCTTCAATGGGAATTTGATGTCTCTGGACAAAGTCCGTGGTGACAAAGTTCTCCGCCGCTGCAGAATCCAGAAGGGCTAATACAGCTTTGGAACCTCGAGGAAGCTTTAAATGAGCCTGGACGGTGGAATTAGACTTCCTATGCGAGTCGATGGCAACTCCTAACTTAACCTCTCTGTCATAAGTTAGGAGGAGGCATTTCCCGGACGGATGGGACAGGATTTAACTAAATGTTGAGGAGATCCGCTATAATAAATAGATTTTGTCTCTGCCTTTTCTGCCGTTCCTCAGCCGATAAGCGGGAGCGGTTGACCTGCATGGGTTCTTTGCCAACAGGAGGAGAAGTTATCGAGAAGCTGGACATGGCCTTCCACGATCAAGTCTGCCTCTCTCCAAGGCACGCTCTCTGTGTCGAAGATCCACCTTATTGCAGAGAGAGATTAAATTATCCAGATTGGCTGGAAGGTCACGGGAAGCTAGATCGCCTTTGAGTCTTTCTGAAAGACCACTCCAAAAGGCAGTGATGAGGGCTTCCTCGTTCCAGTTGAGCTCTGAAGCAACTGGATGGCATATTGGCCGACGGTCCTGCTGCCCTAACGGAGGCGTAGAATATCAGCTGATGCGGAAGTGGTTCTTCCAGGTTCATCAAAAATCCTGCGAAATGTGGCAACGAATTCAGAATAATTGGAGAGCAGAGGATCCGACTTCTCCTAGAGAGGCGAGGCCCAATCGAGTGCTTGACCAGAAAGTAGAGAGATAATGTATGCCACTCGGGTTCTGGCTGTCGGAAAATTGGCGGATTGAAGCTCGAAATGGATTTCGCATTGATTCAAGAACCCTCTGCATAAATTGGGATTGCCATAGAACTTGCATGGAGGGGAAAGCTGAAGACAAGCAGGAGGTGGTACCGGAGGAGCAGGTGACACCAGAGGAGGAGAGGCGACTTGAGAGCCAGCTGGAGCAGGGTGAGCCAGCAGGGACTGAATGCTGTCCAAACGTGATGACATATCCTGGATGAATTGGATCAACTGGGCCTGAGAGGTCTCTTGTCTTTCCAGACGAGATAGCACATCTTGAGAGGTATCTACCCCAGATCCTTGACCACTTGCCGAGTCCATGTGGCCAGTGCAAACTGTCACAATCATGGGACTTTGAGGCTGTGTTCCCGGACTGGGCCTTGTACCTGTATTACTTGGCTCAGATGCTCGCTGGTGGAGACTTGGCTTGATAAAGTTTCTCCGCATGAGAGGGTGCAGTAGACTGATAGAGGATTTGGGTATTGCAGAAGTAGCGTGGTGCGGCTGGATAGCTGTGTGGAGAAGGCGGTAGCCTGGAAGCTACTTGGAGCGGCTGGATAGCCGTGTGGAGAAGGCGGTAGCCTGGAAGCTACTTGGGGCGGCTGGATAGCTGTGTGGAGAAGGCGGTAGCCTGGAAGCTACTTGGAGCAGCAGGATAGCCATGTGGAGAAGGCGGTAGCCTGGAAGCTACTTGGAGGGGCTGGACAGAGCGCAGTTGGGAGGTTCACTCAGTTTAAACTAAGGGACTTGTTGCTTTGGCAACTTGTGTCAGTAGTGAGGGTCCTTTTATAGTGGACGCTGGGTGCTGGTAGGCTGAGAGAAAAGGATGAGCCTGCTCATTGGTGGCAGTGGAGTCACATGGGCAAATCCAATATGGCCGCGCCCATGGACCATCAGAGAGCGCTTCCTGGACGTGCGCAGCAGGAACCAAGCATTCAGCGGGAGCCGGCGTGGAGGCAGAACAGCGGCGGGACCCGTCAGAGGACAACAGCGGGACCCGTCCTGGGTGAGGAGGAAGCAGCACACAGCGTGGGAGCCAGGAGACACCGCGGGTCAACGTCCGCAAAGTTAAGTGACGGGGTCTGATCCTGGGGTCTCTAGTGTGGCGTGTGATAGGTGATAGTAGGCAGTCACGCAGCATGTAAGGCAAGTCTAACCAGCTGCAAACACTACAGCTCTCCTAACATGCAGAGAGGTCTCATGCTGCGCAGGAGATCGTAATAACTAATGTATCCACGCCCACAAAATGGCGTTAAAATAGTCAGACATGCCTGCGTTTTTCTAACACCCCCCATTACCACCCCCAAACACTGACTACATGTCACTCACTTTGGAAGTGGGTCCTCTGTGCGTGCCTGAAGGCAATGCAATTTGTGCGCATGCGCATTGCGGAGTTCACGTTAGCAAACAAACGCTCGATCTGCTTAAAACTCGCCATTGCGTCTGTCCCTGAATCAGGCCCTTTGTTCTATATTCTTAGTATTTAAGTTACACCCTGACATGTAAACAACAGCAAAATTACATTTTAGTCTCCTTACAGTAGCAACAAATGTCCTTTTTCCAGTAGAGAAGAGGGCTTGTGTACAATACATTTCTATATAGAATATATACATATTCTTAAGTGCCCATGTACACACCTGATTAATATTATAAACTAAAGGTGTGCTTCCTATCCCTAGAGAATGAATAGCAGCATCAGCATGTACTGCAAACAATGCTTTAGCTCCTGTAATCTAGCTAGCCGCTTGATGCTGTTCAGTGATTTGAACAACTTATTTTACTTTCATTGTTCTGAGATATCAACCTCCTCCTCGCGAGGCTGATGCAGATTGGGTTGTAATATAGGTGTAATACTGTATACGATTAATAAAAAGAAAGCAGTAGAAAATAGCGTATTTCAAACCAATTCAGCCAAAACAGTAGAAAGGAAGAAAATCTTCTAAAGCATAAATAAATGTTATAAACTATACAGTATGTCCAATCAGAGAAGAAAGCACCTATCAGCTTCAGGGTTGTATTCTCCATCCACCAAATACAAGTTTGCTTGTTCTGGCGATTGTCATCATCACCGCCATTATCACCACCAGCAGTGTATTTGTACTTTCCTCTGCAAATAATACTGTTTCTTAGGCATATATGCATCTTTCTTCTGGTATGCATGTATTCACAATTGCACAAACGTCCCCTAAAGTCCGGTACATGCTAGACGATGTCTAGTTGTATCGACCTCGGAATTCCGGCATCAGCTAGTGCGTACACACTTGCCGATGCCGGGAGTGACGGAGCAACTGTGGGGGCCATACTGCATTCGGCAGCATGGCCCCCGCTAACGATATTGCCCAATTGGACCTGCATTCAGGTCCGTTGGGCGATGTCTCTGACGATAGACTCCGCCTATCCAGACACAAGAAGGCAAACTGGCACTGTACTAACTCTGCATCAGGCCCCAAATAAATGGCCTAAACGGGATGAAGTTACCATTCCGGAGGTCGAGATGCCGGCCCTCAGAATACACTCATATTTATGCCCCACAATTGGACATATGTCCAACTTTAAATTAGTGATATATATATATATATATATAATAAATATACATCTATATATATTCCATCTTGTGAGTGATGGAATAATTAAAATAGGGAAATCCTTGATACTGTATATGTACTATCTGTTAAAAAAACCTCAACCTGTATCTGTTCCACCAACAAGCCTGCAGAAGAAAAATCACATAGAAGAATATATTCATGCGTTTGTCTATGAACATATTTTAGCCCTCACAATACTTTTAAAACAAATGCATCTGAATAATAAGCCACAACTTATTGATACAAACAGTACAATAGATAAGATGTTCAAGTGGTTATTTCGAGAAGATTCAATAAATACTTGGATTTCTCCCAAAGAACAAGGGATTTTTTCATTATTTTAATTGTAAAATATGGTATGAAGGATTAGTTAGGCAGAAAAAAAATGCAAGAGGAACAAATGAATATATGTATTGTATGTCACCATATTGGATACAAATGTAAAGCAATTTCATGTGTTTTCTCCTACTATTATCTAAAGCAAACACAACTGCTTATCATGAAACTACATTACACCTTTGTCACTGGATCTGCTTCCCGATAAATACCAAAAGCAGAGCCAATTGATTTTTGTTATGAAACGCAGTAATGAACTTTTCAAAAGAATATAAATCATGTGCATAAAAAAGCCTACAAAAAGAAAGCAAATATAATAATAAAACAACTGCATAGAATGTACATTTAAATGATTCAGACCTGGGCTTCAGATATTAAAATACTACTTGCAGTTTGTACAGATTGTATATATATGAAATTATTATGGCAATTAAGTAGAGACAAACAAAACAGTGTGTTATATATAGACACAAAACCTCCTAGTAAAAGTAAGTACTGTAAAACCACTACAGTATATACCTACCGTTTTTTCGCCACGTGGCGCAAGGCACTTGGCAAGACTTATATGATGCGCCAAAGGCAGCGAAGCGTACAGTACCTTTTCCTAAATATTGTTTTTGTCACATGCACAGCCTCTCACAGTGTACCAGGGATGCTAGGGTACTACTTTTGTCACATGCACAGCCGCTCAGAGTGTACCAGGGATGCGAGGTTACTACTTTTGTCACATGCACAGCCGCTCAGAGTGTACCAGGGATGCGAGGTTACTACTTTTGTCACATGCACAGCCGCTCAGAGTGTACCAGGGATGCGAGGTTACTACTTTTGTCACATGCACAGCTGCTCACAGTGTACCAGGGATGCTACGGTACTACTTTTGTCACATGCACAGCCGCTGACAGTGTACCAGGGATGCTAGGTTACTACTTTTGTCACATGCACAGCCTCTCACAGTGTACCAAGGATGCTAGATTACTACTTTTGTCACATGCAAAGCCACTCACAGTGTACCAGGGATGCTAGGTACCTACTTTTGTCACATGCACAGCCGCTCAGAGTGTACCAGGGATGCGAGGTTACTACTTTTGTCACATGCACAGCCACTCACAGTGTACCAGGGATGCTAGGTTACTACTTTTGTCACATGCACAGCCACTCACAGTGTACCAGGGATGCTAGGTTACTACTTTTGTCACATGCACAGCCACTCACAGTGTACCAGGGATGCTAGGTTACTACTTTTGTCACATGCACAGCCACTCACAGTGTACCAGGGATGCTAGGGTACTACTTTTGTCACATGCACAGCCACTCACAGTGTACCAGGGATGCTAGGTTACTACTTTTGTCACATGCACAGCCACTCATAGTGTACCAGGGATGCTAGGTTAATACTTTTGTAACATGCACAGCCTCTCACAGTGTACCAGGGATGCTAGGTTACTACTTTTGTCACATGCACAGCCACTCACAGTGTACCAGGGATGCTAGCTTACTACTTTTGTCACATGCACAGCCACTCACAGTGTACCAGGGATGCTAGGCTACTACTTTTGTCACATGCACAGCCACTCACAGTGTACCAGGGATGCTAGGTTACTACTTTTGTCACATGCACAGCCACTCACAGTGTACCAGGGATGCTAGGCTACTACTTTTGTCACATGCACAGCCGCTCACAGTGTACCAGGGATGCTAGGCTACTACTTTTGTCACATGCACAGCTGCTCACAGTGTACCAGGGATGCTAGGTTACTACTTTTGTCAAATGCACAGCCGCTCAGAGTGTACCAGGGATGCTAGGGTACTACTTTTGTCACATGCACAGCCGCTCACAGTGTACCAGGGATGCTAGGTTACTACTTTTGTCACATGCACAGCCGCTCAGAGTGTACCAAGGATGCTAGGTTACTACTTTTGTCAAATGCACAGCCGCTCACAGTGTACCAGGGATGCTAGGGTACTACTTTTGTCACATGCACAGCTGCTCACAGTGTACCAGGGATGCTACGGTACTACTTTTGTCACATGCACAGCCGCTGACAGTGTACCAGGGATGCTAGGGTACTACTTTTGTCACATGCACAGCCGCTCACAGTGTACCAGGGATGCTACGGTACTACTTTTGTCACATGCACAGCCGCTCACAGTGTACCAGGGATGCTAGGTTACTACTTTTGTCACATGCACAGCCGCTGACAGTGTACCAGGGATGCTAGGTTACTACTTTTGTCACATGCACAGCCGCTCACAGTGTACCAGGGATGCTACGGTTACTACTTTTGTCAAATGCACAGCCGCTCACAGTGTACCAGGGATGCTAGGTTACTACTTTTGTCAAATGCACAGCCGCTCACAGTGTACCAGGGATGCTAGGGTACTACTTTTGTCACATGCACAGCTGCTCACAGTGTACCAGGGATGCTACGGTTACTACTTTTGTCAAATGCACAGCCGCTCACAGTGTACCAGGGATGCTAGGTTACTACTTTTGTCAAATGCACAGCCGCTCACAGTGTACCAGGGATGCTAGGGTACTACTTTTGTCACATGCACAGCTGCTCACAGTGTACCAGGGATGCTACGGTACTACTTTTGTCAAATGCACAGCCACTCACAGTGTACCAGGGATGCTAGGTTACTACTTTTATCACATGCACAGCTGCTCACAGTGTACCAGGGATGCTAGGTTACTACTTTTGTCACATGCACAGCCGCTGACAGTGTACCAGGGATGCTAGGGTACTACTTTTGTCACATGCACAGCTGCTCACAGTGTACCAGGGATGCTACGGTACTACTTTTGTCAAATGCACAGCCTCTCACAGTGTACCAGGGATGCTAGGGTACTACTTTTGTCACATGCACAGCCACTCACAGTGTACCAGGGATGCTAGGTTACTACTTTTGTCACATGCACAGCCGCTCACAGTGTACCAGGGATGCTAGGTTACTACTTTTGTCACATGCACACATTGCACAGCCGCTGACAGTGTACCAGGGATGCTACGTTTACTACTTTTGTCAAATGCACAGCCGCTCACAGTGTACCAGGGATGCTAGGTTACTACTTTTATCACATGCACAGCTGCTCACAGTGTACCAGGGATGCTACGGTACTACTTTTGTCAAATGCACAGCCGCTGACAGTGTACCAGGGATGCTACGGTACTACTTTTGTCACATGCACAGCCGCTCACAGTGTACCAGGGATGCTAGGTTACTACTTTTGTCACATGCACAGCCGCTCACAGTGTACCAGGGATGCTAGGTTACTACTTTTGTCACATGCACAGCCGCTGACAGTGTACCAGGGATGCTAGGCTACTACTTTTGTCACATGCACAGCCACTCACAGTGTACCAGGGATGGTAGGTTACTACTTTTGTCACATGCACAGCCGCTGACAGTGTACCAGGGATGCTAGGTTACTACTTTTGTCACATGCACAGCTGCTCACAATGTACCAGGGATGCTAGGTTACTACTTTTGTCACATGCACAGCCGCTCACAGCGTACCAGGGATGCTAGGGTATTATTTTTGTCAAATGCACAGCCACTCACAGTGTACCAGGGATGCTAGGTTACTACTTTTGTCACATGCACAGCCACTCACAGTGTACCAGGGATGCTAGGTTACTACTTTTGTCACATGCACAGCCACTCACAGTGTACCAGGGATGCTAGGGTACTACTTTTGTCACATGCACAGCCACTCACAGTGTACCAGGGATGCTACGGTACTACTTTTGTCACATGCACAGCCGCTGACAGTGTACCAGGGATGCTAGGGTTACTACTTTTGTCACATGCACAGCCGCTGACAGTGTACCAGGGATGCTAGGGTTACTACTTTTGTCACATGCACAGATGCTCACAGTGTACCAGGGATGCTACGGTACTACTTTTGTCACATGCACAGCCACTCACAGTGTACCAGGGATGCTACGGTACTACTTTTGTCACATGCACAGCCGCTGACAGTGTACCAGGGATGCTAGGTTACTACTTTTGTCACATGCACAGCCTCTCACAGTGTACCAGGGATGCTACGGTACTACTTTTGTCACATGCACAGCTGCTCACAGTGTACCAGGGATGCTAGGTTACTATTTTTGTCACATGCACAGCCGCTCACAGCGTACCAGGGATGCTAGGGTATTATTTTTGTCAAATGCACAGCCGCTCACAGTGTATCAGGGATGCTAGGGTTACTACTTTTGTCACATGCACAGCCGCTGACAGTGTACCAGGGATGCTAGGGTACTACTTTTGTCACATGCACAGCCGCTGACAGTGTACCAGGGATGCTAGGTTACTACTTTTGTTACATACACAGCTGCTCACAGTGTACCAGGGATGCTAGGTTACTACTTTTGTCATATGCACAGCCGCTCACAGTGTACCAGGGATGCTACGGTACTACTTTTGTCACATGCACAGCCGCTCACAGTGTACCAGGGATGCTAGGTTACTACTTTTGTCACATGCACAGCCACTCACAGTGTACCAGTGATGCTAGGTTACTACTTTTGTCATATGCACAGCCGCTCACAGTGTTCCAGGGATGCTAGGTTACTACTTTTGTCACATGCACAGCCACTCACAGTGTACCAGGGATGCTAGGTTACTACTTTTGTCACATGCACAGCTGCTCACAGTGTGCCAGTGATGCTAGGTTACTACTTTTGTCATATGCACAGCCGCTCACAGTGTACCAGGGATGCTAGGTTACTACTTTTGTCACATGCACAGCCACTCACAGTGTACCAGGGATGCTAGGTTACTACTTTTGTCACATGCACAGCCGCTCACAGTGTACCAGGGATGCTAGGTTACTACTTTTGTCACATGCACAGCTGCTCACAGTGTACCAGGGATGCTAGGTTACTACTTTTGTCACAAAAGAATTGGTATATAATGTGTATACAGCAACAGATTAAGCACAATGAAACGTGGCAGGAGGAATGGTTGCGGCGCTCATATGGGAACCTTTTTTACATTTTACACAGACTTGCAACTTAAACCGTATTCAATTAGAGGCGAAAAATCGGAAAGGTTTCACCTTTTCGTGCGCGTCCCCGCAATTCAACCTATTCAATTACTAACCACGTGAAAACAACAGTAACCACTGAATGAAACAAATACAATAAAACATACACCATGGTCAGAGCAATGCTGAGTTGCTATTACAAGTTGGTTGTTATGGATAAAGTGTTAGTAGTAGCTTGTCTAAAGTCAGGTACAGTAGGCGAGACACTATACTTACAGGATTCATGTAACTTGAATAATTAGGGGGCAAATTACTGCATAGATGTAGCAATGTCCCAATTGGTAGCTTGCTTTATCCTTGTTTGAATGTCATCAATCAGGCATATATATATATATAATTATTAATTATTATTATTATTATTATTATTATAATTTTACTCTCTAACTCAAGCTGGGTACACACCTAACATATATATCTGCAGATGATGGTTGTTCATACACACTGAACAACCATCATCTGTTATCTGGCCGCCACCTCCGCTGCAAATATACGGGTGCTCGACTGACCGCCTGTACACACAGCACAATCAGCAGATATATCTGCCATCGGTTTTGCAGACGACGCATAAGGTCTGTGAACTACATAATTCACAGACATATCGCTGGTACACACTGACCGACGGTCAATGGCGGGCTTGGCTGGGGGGCAGGGTGCCATATGCCCCTGGGCCGGTCCCCGCTGGGCCGGTCCCTACGTTGGTCCACTGCCGCGATCGGAGCAGAACTCTGATCGGACAGCTATAGTCAGCCCCTGCCACGATTGGAGCACAGCTCCGATCGGGCTGTACAGGCTGGCAACAGTGGTATTTGAAGTGATCAGAAGCCTCTGATCGCTTCAGAGGCCAACGTTCCCAATGATGCAGCGTGAGGGTGACGTCATGACGTCACCCGCGTTGCCTGCGTCTGCCTCACTGGATCTAATTAGATCCAGTCAGCGGCAGCGTCTATGCGGGACGGCATGGACTGGAGGGGTGCCCAGCAGCCGTCATGAAGAAAGGTAAGTACTGCACAGACCAATGACTGGGGCGTGTTCTATACTGGGAGGGGGCCAGGGGCTGGCTGGCAACTTTCATCCTGGGGGGCAAGCATAAACATGTGGCCCCAGCCTTTCTACCAGTGACTTCTATAAAATTACAGATAGCATTACAATAACCTCTACACAATCCACAAAGTATTCTAGTGAGAGAACAGAGACCATTATGAGTAACCCATACATATTAAAAAGAACATTCTAGTGACTTATATAAAATTCAGACCATATTATTATTTGAGCTTTTGGTGACTTTTACAATTAACCATTCCTATGGTTTGGATGATGATACTCTCATCAGACATAAATGTGACAGAGAGAGGCAGTGGGTGATGCCATAAATAGGGTGTCAGGGAGGAGCAGTGGGTGACGCCAGGTAGAGAGTGAAAGGCAGTGGGTGACAGGTAGAGGATAATGGGGAGGGGCAGCGTGTGGTATATAGGGGGGCACTGGGCTGGATGGAAAGAGGGCAAAGATGGTAGTAGGAAAGGGGAACACTAGGCTGAAGAAGGGGTACACTGGGCTGAATAATGGAGGGACACTGAATGGCTAGTCCCTGCCAAGCTTTTCATGACTACAGCCTTCTGCCCCCTTGTCTTTCTAGCCTCCTGCCCCTTTGTTTTTCCAGCCTCCTGCACTCTTGTCTTTCCAAGAACCTGCCCTCCCTCTCTTTCCAACCTCCTGCCCCCCCTCTTTCCAGCCTCCTGCCCCCCTTGCTTTCCAGCCTCCTGACTTTACAGACTCTGTCCCCCTCTCTGAGTCTTACCATTTAAATGGTCCTGTAGTAGCTGCTCCTATCCCAGATGGCTGCCAGCTCCTCTTTGCGGCAGGGCGCGTGACATGATGTCACGAGGACAACATTGCGCTCCCAGCCGGGTCCCTGCTGCACACAGTGCTACTGGTGCTGCCAGAGATATGCTGCCCTTTCACGGCAGCGAGTGGCCGGGACACAGGCACATGGTGGAGTCATTGCTGTCGCCGGCCGAGGAGCAGACAGGGAATGCTTCCTGACTGACAGTAAGACAGAGCAAGGCCCGCTGGCTGCCTGTGGGCGGCCCCAAAGTGTCAAGATTGTACCGGCCCGGGGGGCAGATGGCACCTTGCCTCCCTGCCCAGCCCGCCTCTGGAGGGGGCACAAAATAAGGGGCATTACTGGGGGCACAAAATAAGGGGCATTACTGGGGGCACAACATAAGGGGCATTACTGGGGGCACAACATAAGGGGCTTTACTGGGGGCTCTGCATAAAAGGACATTATTGATGGCACTACTAAGGGCATTACTGGAGGCTCTGCATAAAGGGGCATTGCTGGGGGCTCTGCATAAAGGGGCATTACTGGGGGCTCTGCATAAAGGGGCATTACTGGGGGCACTACTAAGGGCATTACTGAGGGCACTACTAAGGGCATTACTGGGGGCTGCATAAGAGGCATTACTGTGGGCACAACATAAGGGGCATTACTGTGGGATCTGCATAAGGGGCATTACTGGGGGCTCTACATTAAGGGGCACTACTAAGGACATTACTGGGGGTACAACATAAGAGGCATTACTGGGGGCTCTGCATAAGGGGCACTACTAAGGACATTACTGGGGGCTCTGCATAAGGGGCATTACTGGGGGCTCTGCATAAAGGGCACTACTAAGGCCATTACTGGGGGGCTCTGCATAAAGGGGCATTACTGGGGGCTCTGCATAAGGGGGCATTAATGGGGGCTCTGCATAAGGGGGCATTAATGGGGGCTCTGCATAAAGGGGCATTACTGTGGGCTCTGCATAAAGGGGCACTACTAAGGAGATTACTGGGGGCACAACATAAGGGGCATTACTGGGGCACTGCATACTGGGCACTGCACTGGGTCTGGGAGTGTGGAGCTGGGAGACGTACACTGGGTCTGGGGGAATGAGTGAGAGACACAAACTGGGTCTGGGGAAATGAGGCAGACACATACTGGGGCTAGGGAATGTGTCTTACTGCTGTTTGTTAGATACTGAAAGAGGACCATAACCTCTTTAAGTAAGTGCTAAAGGTATTCTGTTTCGTTGTTAAATGGGGCCCTATTTTGTCTCTGTTTCTGAGAAATATCCACCATTCTATTTTCCTCTTATAATAGTTTATTTAAGTGTATGTATTGAAACTAACATCCCTATTTGAGCCATTGATTAGGACACGCTCTCTCGCAGTCGGTCTGCGTGCGAGACCTCGCAATCTCCATTTAAGGATAAGCCATTCTTTATGGGACAGTGCCCTGGACTTGCCCCCCAGGCTAAAAGTTGCCAGCCAGCCCCTGCTGACGGTAACCCCTAAAAAAAACAGTCTCATTGTAGCTTTAAGTACTTCCCTCTCCCTTTGAATTACAATGAAATAAAATCAATAAATGATCAGAATTATCTTAAAGAGAAAGAATTCAAAGCCATAAAACTGTCATCTCTTTAAATTTTTTCCTCTTTGGATTTTTATTCTGGGGTGGAGATTTAATGTCAATGTAAGAACCAGTTTAATGAAATATTGTAGATGAAAGTTGAGTTTCATCCCAATACTTCTTGGGTCATAGGGCCCGATTCAGACCTGGTCGCAAGCGCTGAGCGCTCGCAACCGGGTCGATGGTGGCCCAGAGCGCATGCGCGAGACAGAGCCGGCTCCGTCGTGCGCATGCGCGAGACCCGGATATCGAAGGGCAATCCGTCGCTCCGGGTCTCGTAACAAAGGGGGCGTGATGTCGATGTTGAGGGTGGGGGTTGTTGCCGCATGCAAGGAAAATGGTCATGTCTGTGATGAATAAATGCCACTGAAAAAGGGCATGGTCATAACAGCTTGGGGGTATGGCTATGCCTGCCTGGCAAGTATGGATATTCTATACTTGGCCCACCCTCCTTAGTAGCCCTGTGTAAAATTAGGATTGTCCACTAAAGGGGCCATTATAAATGGTTGCCATTGATGTCACCATCTAAACCCAATCATTTATGGCAGGCAACCATTGGCAGAATACCATCATTGGTTTAAAACCATACTAACCTACTTTTGAAAAAGCATTTCAGGGAGATTGTGAAAGCAGCACCTATGAGAGCTCGCTAAAACGGACATGTACTGCTACATCTGAGAGGCGTGTCATAAAATGAATTTATATCCAAATGTAAATGAGCCCCAAAGCAGTTAGTAAGATCCACTTGTTGATGAAAACACACTGATACTTTTCAGAAAATGCATGTAGCCATAGGGATCATTGTGCCTTATAACCAATGCAGGGACATGATGCTAACGATCTCATTTGAATGTATATACTGTATCTCTGCAGGAGGTTTATTTAACAGCTACATAATGGGGGTAAGGTGCAATCAGGGAGATTGCTAGACTCTTCAGGGAATCAGGGAGATTGCTACTATTTCAGGGAGTCTCCCTGCAGTGGCGTCACAAGGGGGGTGCGGGCCACACCCGGGTGTCGCCCACCGAGGGGTGACACCATAGTGCAGACTCCCCCTCTGGTGACAGGAGCCCGGGTGCTGCACTCGACTCCTGTCACAGTGAGGCAGCCAGCACTACAAGCACACTGGTCCCCAGGGGCAGCCTGCAACTCCTGGACCCCCCGAAGATACTAAAACCGGGGTTCGTGTGCGTGGCCTCGCCCCCACACACAAGGCCACATCCACTTGTCCCAATTCCACGCCCCTTTTCCCCAGGGCACGCGGCTGTGCCACACTCACTCTTGTACACCAGCACCAGGTGCAACCAAAGGTAAGGGCGCCACTGTCTCCCTGACAATCAGGGAGAGTTGTTAAGTATGTTTAAAACATCAGTAGGCATCCCCAGGGGCGCCGAGAGGGGAGGAAGCGGGTACAAATTACCCGGGCCTGGGTCTGCTGGAGGGGCCGGGCTGGGGCCCGGGACCGGCACCGCTCCCCACCTCTTACATCACACAGCAGCCCAGCACACGCTGCTGTGTGCTGGGCTGCCCTGGAGACTGCTCGCGGCTGCTAAGAAGCAGCTACAGCAGTCTACTACAGTATGCCTGTGGGGGGAGTGATCAAGCTGATCGCACCCCCCACTGGTTATGCCCCAGGCTGTGGGACCCCCCCCCTCGCCAGCACCTACAGGGGCGTGGCCATGCCTCCCGCGATTAGGCCATGCCCCCTTTTTTACCAGGGCCCCGTGCGGCTCTTGACGGGTCTGGGCATCCCTACACTAACTGTATCTAGCAGCACAAGTTAATGTGGACTGATACCTACGCACCATGCACACATTGTCACTGCCTTTTCCAGTCACATTAGGACTGGGCACCTGTAGATGATTCTCTGAGGAAAAACAAGCACTACATACATCCTGGGCCAAAGAAAGGGAGCTATCACCCTGTGAATGGAACCTGCCTGCATTGGACACTACTCTTCCTCTCAGTACAGTAATTTGTACTCTTGTATGCATCTGACTTCTCCAGCTTTGGTCACTCTGCTAAAATTGAAGTATGTAATTTCACGGGATGTAGTCAGGATACCGGCAGGTGCTATCCCACCCGACAATATCCCGACACTGACATCCCGACATGGGACTAAAGATAGGCATCGAAATCCCGATGCCTATCATTAGCCCCACTACAAAATCCCAGCAACCGGCATACCGAACTAAGCTAAGCAAAGTGTCTTAGCGTTTAGCCGCGGAGGGGAGGGTTAGGTTTAGGGACCCCCGGGGGGACTTAGGGTTAGGCACCCCCCAGGGAGGGTTAGGGTAGGGAAAGAGGGGGTTAGGGTTAGACACCACTAGGGGTGGGTAGGGTTAGGCACCCCCCTGGGAAGGTTAGGTTAAGGGTGCAGGGAGGGGGGTTAGGTTTAGGCACTAAGCAGGGGAGGTTAGGGTTAGGGTAGGGAGAGGAGAGGGTTAGGGTACTTACCTGCTGCAGTCGGGATTTCGATCTGTCGGGCTGCCGCTGTCTGTATTTGATCCGTCGGCTAAACAACCGCTGGCATTACATACCGATTCCTAATTTCACTCCATGCATCTATTTCTTCATAGGGCACTTCAAATATGTATTCACATACAGTACATGCCATGCCTGTACCACATCAGCAATATGGGACTTTTTATTTTGCATGATCGTACTGTACATATAGTTTGTTCTGAAGCTCCCTTGTTGCATTTATTTCATTTTCTGCAGGGTAATGTTTCCCTGTCTATATCAGAGAAGGACACAGTGTCTTGGTAGGGAGTGCTACACAATTTGTGCTACATACGGTATCTATGTTCCCCTCAGTGATCACGTTGCCTGGCAGACTCAGTCAGTACTTACTAATACAGAACCACAGAGCAATGCTTGCTGGAACTCCCTAGACACTGAGGTGCAGTGGGATGCAGCCAGTGCCAAGTGATAGTGGAAGACTGCTAGTGGTCCACTGAGTGACTTCCAACATTGGTAGAAAACACTGGTTCAACCCACTGATTGAGGAGACACATTGGACCCCACTGATGGGAAAACAATTGACTATCAAACTCAACCATCAATGTTTGTTACAAATTGATGGTTGAATGGACAACCCTATGTAAGATTACTGTACCTCCATAGTGCAAAAGATAACTACAGAATCTAAGACTAAGACATTTATATAATAATCTTCTAAGGTCTGTTCTGTCTCCGACATGTATGTGCAGAGGGAACGAGGGCACACGCTGCCCATCCTATGGCTCCCACTGTTAGGGAGGCAGGACAGACCTAGCTGGAGAGGACCAGCCAGGCCGTCGGGAACGTGGTAAGTATGGGAGCAGGATGGAGCTGAGGAAAGGGTGGGTTGGTTTGGAGCAAGGGTGCTAGGCGGGACAGAGCAGGTGGCTGTGCAGGAGGGGGTCTGGATGGGACATAGCAGGCCATGGTGGAGCAGCAGATAGAAGGGATGGGGTGGAGTTGGGGGGGCAGACTGCGGTGACAGGAATATATGCCAAGTCCCTTTACTAGTGATAGGATATTTGGCCTCTGTCTTTAAATGCCTACATTATTAGCAATAATAAAATTAACTAAAACTATATGGTTTGTTTTAAACATTTGTTCTTTAGCTGAGCTCCAGTATAACTCTTTCTAATATATTTAAGATTAGTATTTTAAAATTGGTCATGCTTATTATAATGATTAAACCATAATTTGCATGACACAATTATTAGGTATTGTAAAGAAAGTTAATACGGCATAGTGGGAAGCAATAAAATAAGCAGCCACTTTTATTCAAATGGATTTTTATAATTCATATGACATTGAAATTAAAAGGCTCAATAAAATATTTTTGGCGATAAATATAAAAAGTTTTGTTCCATGTAGAAGTCAAATTATCATGAGCTAGCACAATCATTAGGGCTCTCCATGGAGCGCCGCTGTGGAATGAATAGGATAAAACATATTTCAATTAGCAGCTCAGAGCTGGCATTAATTACTGTGATTTCTGGTGCTGAGGTAATCTCTTCACCTTCCTCTGTATGAAGGGAAAGCTAATAGAATTTGAATAAACAGGGGAAATGTCTTTTAATGGTCATTTAATTCAGTAAGTGGCAGTTAGATTTGTTTAAAAATAAAAGTGTTTTTTTTCTATTTCTGGTATGTTTTTGTAGGTCCTCAGAAAAGTGAAAACATGAATTATGTCATTGAAGCAAATTTAAATAGAAAGTATAGTGACTAAATTGAATTAAAATAATTGACACGAAAATTAGCAGGCAGCTTACTGTAGTCACATGTAGCAACTGCGCTCTGGATCCAACTTTATCCTGTTATTTATCAGAATTCACTGAAACAGAGCCAGTAAAAATGAGTACATGCTTTTCATTGTGCCCATGAATTCTTGCACCTAATGGACAGTCCTGCTGAGCTGCAACAATGCAATATGTTATAGAGCAGTGGTGTCAAACTCGGGCCCTCCAGCTGCACTGGAACTACACATCTCAGCATGCAGTGCCACAGTTTTGCTATTAGGGCATGTTAAAACTGTGGCAGGGCATGCTGGGATATGTAGTCCCACAAATGCTGAAGGGCCCGAGTTTGACACCACTGTTATAGACTGTAATGCTGAATGGCCAGCTCTCTTTTATATGCTAAGGGGTATATTTACTAAAGTGCAGGTTTTTAGAATTGGAGATGTTGCCCATAGCAAACAATCAGATTCTAGCTATTATTTTCTAGAAGGTGTTTGATAAATGTTAAGTAGAATATGATTGGTTGCTATAGGCAACATCTCTAAAAACCCGCATTTTAGTAAATATGACCCTAAGTATGGAGCTGTTATACTTTGGATAATTGCCACTACATAATGTATTTTATAATGGACATTATGTTGAACCAGGGGCATATCAATAATGGGTGCAGGGTGTGCGGTGCACTCAGGCCCCGTGTCCAGGGGGGTCCGCTTCGCACACCCTGCACCCATATTATCTAAAACTTACCTCTCAGAGATCCCGCATCGGGTCTCAGCGCTGCTCAAAACCGCAGCTGACATTTTCCGGCGTTTTGAGCTTGCGCTGTGAGGAAATCGCCAGGAAAATGGTGGCTGTGGCATTTCCCCGGCAATCTGCGCATGCGTAGTAGACTCTGGGCACACTCTAGTCTACTTGCCGAGGTGAGAGGAGGGGGCCCATGACGGGGGATGCACACGGGCCCCCTCCTCTCTAAAAACACCCCCCAATTATGAATTATATGAATTATACATTGTACATGCAGCTGTATTACTGTATAAGTATATAATAATCTATACTGGGTATGGGACATATTATATAGGTTGGGTATTTGGGGCTGTGTGATATGATGGTCATTTGTATAGGTTAACTGTCAGAGGAGCTGGGTGATATACAGATAGTGAGTATTATTTGGTATATGAAATGGATGGGGTCTCCGTTAAGGTTTGGCTCTTGAATTGAATAGCTGGAGGCAGCTTATATGGTAAATGGTCTAATGATATCTGCATCAGTTAGGAAGTCTTTGATTAACAATGCTACAGTAGGTAATAGCATATCTGCTGCCCAGTTCAGTATTTTTATCAAATCAAAATAAGCATCATGCCATACGGATCATGTAATTATATCTAAGTCCCAGGGAGTACATATCACCACGTGTGCAGAGACCATCACATTCTGATGGCCTCTGTTCACATATCAGTGGGTGATAGTCCAATTGCCTAGAACTCTGCATGCTCATCCTCGTTGGACTGTCACACACATTGATTTGTGAACAGAGAGGTGCCATAAATACAAGCCAGATGATTGAAAGTACTGTACAGGATTCCCAACCAATTTTAACATTGTTTAACTCTAATATCCTGGAGTTTTAAAAGGCTGAATTTAGTGTTAAAGACATCTAATTGCCTTGCTGCATGCAAAGAATACTGTATAAAAATTAGATAGTCTGCCCAAAAAAAAGAGTTTGAAAAGTGTAAAAAATATATTGGCATTTTACAGTACCTGAATAGGGAGAGGTTTGTACCGGCGCTCTCTCTTTCCTCGGAATGATTAAGTATTTCTCCAAATGGGTATTTCCGGAATATGAGGGGTAAGAGAGACTGACAACAGTATGTACCATAATGATGATCGGATAACTACCTGTAAATGTAAATATATAAACTCGCTCTTGATTTGTGGTAAACAGGTGTTGGACAGAAATCACACCGTAGTACTTATTCGATAGGAGACACAATGTGCTGCTACCATGGTCCAGATCAATTTGGAATCAATATACTGTATTGTAAGATGATATATAATAGATAACGTGGATCCGATAATTGAACACCATAAGATTATATTTTAGAAAAAATGGTCCATATTATAACATATAATCTTATTGTGTTCAATTATTGCATATTCATTGATCCAAGTTATATTTTCGGATCACAACAAATACCGGCTGACATCAGGTTAATAAATGAATGTCCAAGGCACATGTACATCCAACTGAGGGTGAGTACATTATAGATCATCTGTGTAAAGTATAATATATTTGTTCCAAATTGATCTGCACTACAGTGTGCTTTCTGTCCAATGCTTATTTACCACCAATTAAGGGTGAGTTGATATATTTACAAATACAGGTTATGTGAACATCATTACGGTACACACTATTGTCAGAGTATTTTCTCCACATATTCTGGGACACCCATTTGGAGAAACTCATTCAGAGGAAAGTGAGAGCGCCCACTATATTGACTATTTAAGGAGCCCCACTGAAAGGCCCCATCTGTTCCTTGCCCCAAATAATTTTACTCACTTGCTCCCTATGAAGTATCTGGCACCAGCAACTCACATTCCCATTTCACTGTACCTATAACTTAAAGTTTTGGTCATTAAATACAAAATTCTAGTGGTAACTGATTACATCAATCTCACTTGGTTTCCCGATGCTATTATAGATTACTCAACATTTTCTTGGAACCTGCTGCCTGTGAAAGTGAGACACTTGCTAAATGTGTACAATAAATGAGGAAATAGATAAAAGATTAACTTTGTTGGTTTTAGTATTCAGACAAAAATTTATAGAAGACATTTATCATACATTCTAAAAAGGAAAAGTGGAGGTGTTGCCGTATCAACCAACAAGATTTTTTTTCGGATTCTCGCGGGTTTTGGATTATATAAAGGTCCCCGCAATCGGCGCCATTTTCACTCCAGCTGTAGAGAGAGAAGCTAGCAGACTTAGGACCTCATTCAGACCCGCTTGTAAGCGCTATGCGCTCGCAAGTGGGTCGATGATGAGGGCCTGCGCATGAGCAGTGCTCGCACAAGCCCCGGAGCGAGTGACAAATGCACTCACTCCGGGGCTCGCTACAAAAGGGGCGGCTGTCGATGTTGAACAACAGCTCACCCCGTTTTGTAGGCAGGGTGGGGGGGTGGCAGGACAAACGGAGGCGTTTCTGAAGGAATGCCTGCCATTTGTAGGCGGCCCTACTGACATCACCAGTGATGTCAGTAGGGAGCTTCCTGCTCTGTTAGAGCAGGAAGCTACCTGGGGCTTGCTGTAAACGAGACCCTACCGCAAGGGTCTCGTCGCAAGTCCCGATGGTCTCGACCATCGCGACCATTACCTAGTCACTCACTAAAGCTGTGGATGGTAACCCACAGGTTAGCGAGCGGCCAGGAGGCTGCCTTTCAAAAGAAAAGCGGCCGCACTCATTCAGAGCGAGCGGCTCTGAATGAGGTCCTTAGTCAGTCACTCAGGCTGCAGTAAAGGGGGGCTTCAGTGGGTGCTGCAGCCGATGTGTCACTTGTCCTGTTAATTAACTATGGCTGCTGCTGTGTTTTCATCCTGTCCATCAGGCTAGGGCTGCAGTCCATAAAACGGTGCTGTGTTGTCCAGGGGGGTGCTCTTTCCCAGTTTAAAAAAAAAGGTTTTTTTTGTGTGTGTGAGTTAGCTACTTAGCTGGGCTATTATTTTACGGTGACACTGTAGCAGTTTATCGTCCACGTATTTGTGACTCTGCAAGTGGTCTGTCTGCACCCGGCAGGGGTGCTTTGTTGTCCATAAAAAGGGGTGCTGTCTATGTTGTCCATTAAGGGGGCTGTTGCCTCATTCATAGGTGCTCTTCCCCAGTGTAAAAAAATAAAAGTGAAATTAAATTAATAATATCAATATCAATCCACAAAAGTAAATAAAAAAATATATTATTTTTGTGCGTTTGCATTGGCAACTTAGCAGCACTATTATTGTTTAGTGACACTGCCGGCCAGACCACAGTTTATCGTCCACATATTGTGATACTATAAGTCGTAACACAGAGTGTTATTCTTATTCATAAATAATTAATCTTGTGACACTGTAAGTGGTAGCACAGTCTAATATTCAACTTTTCACTTCTTTCCTCAATTGTGAATAAATGATTATCTACACGCTGACTACAAGACCACAACAAAGTGCTAAATAACATGCGTTATATTATATTAAACATAATGACATCACTGTAAGTGTTAGCGCAGTGTGTTATTCTTATTCATAAATAATTAATCTTGTGACACTAAGTGGTAGCACAATGTGTTATTCCTTTTCATAAATAATCTTGTGACACTAAGTGGTAGCACAATGTGTTATTCCTTTTCATAAATAATCTTGTGACACTAAGTGGTAGCACAATGTGTTATTCCTTTTTATAAATAATCTTGTGACACTAAGTGGCAGCACAGTGTGTTATTCTTTTATTATTCATAAATAATCTTATGACACTGTAGTTCATTGATACCGCTGTGTAATATTTAAAATTGGTACAAATTGATGTGTGTGCTGTACCCCACTTTATTCATGTTTGCTGATATGGAGAATGATCAGTTGAGACCAATGTTCAGTATGTGGTCATTTGTGATAAAAAGGAATAAGACTAAATACATTTTGTCCTTTCCACATTTCCACAGTTCAATCAATACATGTCAGCCTCCAGGATAGTACACTGGTCTCAAGACCAGGAACAGCCCATGTGAATGACAGAGGGAGAGACTGATGTGTCCCCCAATACCTGTCCCTATTCCTCAATTGTTCTCTGCCACTCGCGGGTTCCAGTGTTCACCTCTAGCAGCATACTGTATGCCACTGTCTTCTGTCACCAATGTATCTGAATACTTGTACATTGCTTGAGCTCGAGCAGCCATTTGAAGAGCAGAAAAATGAATTTGTTCCCATGTGGCTGCTAGAGATAACTGTTTAAGAACAAGAAGGAAAGCAGTTTTGTTACCAAGGAATGGCAGAATCTTACATTACTAGAGTGCTTTCTAAGACTAAATCATGCATCATTTTCATCATATCGCTGTTACCTATTGGGCAAGTTTTATTATCCTGTTCTGCAATTCATTTGTTGCAGATCAAAATTTCTGATTGAGGGTGTACAAAATGCCAGAGCAGCAAAGGGCAAGAATTCACCTGTATACACTAAAACTCCCTGGGTCATATATGTAACAGAATTTCCCAAAATTGCCACTCTGCACTAGTGACTCCCTTTGAAATGTCAGATAATCTTGGGGCTCAATTCAGACCCGCTCGCTAGATGTGTTCGCACGCAGCCAGCGGATGCAAATCCGGCCAACCCACAGCAAGGCAGGATATCGCACGGCAAGGCATTAGCACGCCCACTATGTCTTAGCATGCGATCGCATTGTGTACGCATTGTGTATGCCCACATGCGCATGTCTTCTCCAGGAAGTGTATGCAACCATCGGCGACATTGAGTACCATCTGATGCATAGGCAGCAATTGTGGTTGACTGTACCCTACCGCAAGCACTGCGATCACTTCAATGTAAATTTCAGCGAAGTGACGTGTACTATGACGCTGCCTCTTAATTATGCACACCTCTGAAACGGTGTTAAGACGCTCAGGCACGTCTGTGTTCGCACCTCCACTCCCCCGTTTCTAGCGGCCAGCCCCTGTTACCACTCACAAACGGCTTCTCCTGTCACTCAATCAGCCGGGCTATCTATGCGCAGCAACAAATGCTTCCCGATCGCTCGGTCTGCTTCATGCACGCGCGCTGCGATGCGTTGCAAAAATCATCTGGCTGCGTGCGAATGCAGCCTAGCGAGCGGGTCTCCAATAATTGTAATCTCTTATTGTCTCATATCGCAATAAGAAATTATTGCGGCAAAAAGAAATTAAGGATTGCCGTGATTTACCATTAATAGCATACACGGACAGGGGCTCTCATAGGAGCCAGACCCTGCAATGTGTTAGTAACATGATCGCTAATGCAATGACTTTACTTCTGCTAGATTAAAAAACTATTTGGAGGTATTCATCATGCTTCCCTAACAAAAGTATCACTTCCAAAAACCTGCTCTTTTGGCAGAGTCAGCTTTTCAGAAAAGCGATATGTTTTGCCATAAACCCGCCATGAATCTATGGATTTCCCTGCCACCGCCACTGTTTGTGCCCCCCCCGCCCACAGTTGCAGCCCCACCCTGCAGCTGCCAACAACTGTGCCCCCCACTGCCCTTTGTATTATGTTTTAAACACGCTTAGAGTTTAAAAACATCTTTTGGAAGCATTCATCATGCCTCACTAACGAAAGTATCACTTCCGAAAAGCTGCTTTTTTTGTGGAGTCAGCATTTCGGAAAAGTGATACTATTCCCCCTACAGGTGGAGTATCCATAAGTATCTCCTCACTGCTTCTGGCCCCCCTTTATATTCACTACTGTCTCCCCCCACGGCCTGTGGTTTCAGATGGGGCCGCCTCCCCCTCCTCCCTGCAGGTGTACGATCTGGCCCGCCAGCAACCCACCCCCACGTGGGTGTATGATCCAGACCTGCCAGAACCCCCCACCCCCGTGGGTGTATAATCCAGCTCACTAGCAAACCCCCCAACCTCCACGGGTGCCCAATCCGGATAGCCATCCCCCCTGCACCACGGCATTGCGGGTGTCCGTTCAGCACCCCACCCCATAAACCCTCCTGTCACAGTTTGGGGGGTCTGCAATGCAGATACAGCAGGGAGGGATTTTAATAGATCCCTCTGCTTGCTACAGTGGCTGGGCTGCCAGGTATTTCTTCACAGGCTGCCATGTAAACAGCAGCCTATGAAGATATTAGGGGCCTGTATTCCATCTAAGGGTGGCATACAGTTTGGCAATCAAGTTCCGAAAAAGAAAGCTTTATCGAAATTTGATGAATTTCATAATTTCTACAACCCCATACTAAAGTATGGGGATTGTGGAAATCATCGAGGCACAATTGTAACCAAGAGATATCTGTGATATATCCTGCGTTACAAGAATGATGAATGGGGCAGACATTTAAATTATTCAAAATTAGTTTGAAAATTTTATTTTTCAACGGCTTTTGTATAAATTAAGTGGTAACGAATAGGCCCCAAAGTCTTTTCACTTGTATTGCACTTTTTCATCTGTACTCCATCCTCAGACATTCATAAGCAAATCCATACGTGTCAACTTCAAAAATCAGTGAAGTTATAATACTATATAGTGTGGAATTCACAATATTAAAATACTATAATACTGTACACAAAGCAACAACTTGTCCTTTCTTTGCTGAATACTGTTCCTTAATATATTTTTGGAAAATGTTATCATTACTATTACTTTAGATTATGTACACAATTATAAATTTACTTTTATAGTACAAATCTTAGCCATTGCATGTTTTGCTGACAATAATTTTATTAAATAGTCACTAAAACTAACAATTATATTTGTCATATTAATTTGCTAAAGGTAAAAAACTAAAAAAATCACCATAATGTTTCTTTTGGAATTTCCCTTATGCCTTCTAAAGCTATGATGATTTAAAGTAGGCAGTAACAAGCTACAATCCATTGTGCTACTGATTATCTTCCTGTTCTTGTTCCCTTCCATCTTTGTAATCAAGAAACCCAAAGCATACCTGTTCAATTCTGTATATGTGCAGTAAGTACGTAGGAAGAGCTACAGTAGATGAAGATTAAGGGCCTGATTTAGAGCCGGACGCTCTGACCAGAGCGCTCGCTCTGAATCAGGGCCCTCCTCCATTAAAATGGAGCGTCCTCCTGGACGCTCGTATACCTGTGGGTCACCACCCACAGCATATACGAGTGTCCAAAAAGATGGTCGCGATGGTCTTGACCATCGCGACCATCGGACTTGCGAGGGAAACCCTGCGGTCGGGTTTCCCAGCCACAAGCCCTGGAGTGATTTTGGCTCTATCAGAGCCAAAATCACTCCCACTGACATCACTAGTGGGAGTGATGTCAGTGGGAGTGAATTTAAATCAAATTCCACTCAAAAATAATTAACCCATGTATATGTCTGGTTAAAACCTGTTTTTATCTATAGTGAATTATCCAAAATAAAATTTGAATGCTACACATGTGAAAATAAAATACACAACTTTAGGAAATAACTTACCCAAATGCTCATTGAAAATTAACTTCACTTATTAAAACTAATTAAACAGGATGCTGCATTTATTAATCTGTTTGATTGAATTTCCCTCCCAAAAAGACAAATGGGGTAGGATTATATGCTACTAAAAAACATCTGCTCGAGAAAATCAAAATGAATGATAAACAGAATGGCTTAGTTTAATGACTAACTTTGATCCAGCTGTATACAACCATAAAAAAGCTATTAGAGACTGTTACCAATTAACAAAACTATATTCCAATGTTATTGAAAGCGATGCAGAGATTGCAGAGGAATTAAACTTTAGTAGTTTGTTTGAATCTTAAGATGTTTCATTGTATATAAACAAAACAGTGCAGCCTACAGTAATAGACTTGGAATAGCCGATATTTACATTTTAAAAAGGTAAAGTACACTATTAGATGGCACACTATATGGGATGGTTCTATTTATTGAGAATTGTTGGCAATAAATTATTTACTTAAATTCTTTAAGCAGAACAGTGTAGTTGGCAATTAGCAAAGTGAAAGATAGTTAAAATTATATCAATTACTGTTTTTATTATATATGCCTAAATATTTTGTAAATGCTAAAGGGATTAAAGTAATATCTATCTTAGCTTATACGATAACGTTATGTTCAAAAGCAACGTCGAAAAATGTTTGATTTTTTTTCTGTACAACGTTTGCAAAACTATTTACTAGCTCCAGGTCATGGAAATTCTTTGGCTGAATTATTTATCTTAATCTAGTATGAACTTAAGGTGTATGGGTTGCTGTTTATTTTTAATTGAGCCTAAAATGTATCACACTTTTCTTAAGATCTGTTTTTACTGCAAAAACTGTTATTCTGCACTTGGCACTGAAACCGAAGCATTTGTTGTATTTGAAGTTATCAAACTAGTTCTTAAAGGATTGTTACATGTTCCTATTACAAAAAAAAATAAGAACCACCTTACTGCTGAATGTAAAAGACTTGCTTAAAGGACCAAGCATACCACTTTCATATGACTGACAATAGTCATAAAGACCTTTGTCAGTAAAAAACAAAAACTTTATATAAAAAGTTTGTCAAAATAGATTTTTATTGTATATTCTTTACTTGACCTATAATTTAGAACAAAAAGAAATAAAAAAAAAGTAAAAAATACATGGCAAAGGTAAAGTAAATCAGGTGGTGTTGTGCTGCAACTCTGATCATTGAGAAATTATTATATAATTATTTTACTGAACCTTAATTATGATCGAGGGTTCATGGGTGAATAATAAAAAACATAAAGACCCCTAAGATGAAGATAAATGAAAGACATATTGTAGTTAATTTTCCCATTTGGCATCAAAAATTGCTGATTGTGTTTAATAACATGATATCAACTGAGAGTGTAACATTGAAATAAAATGTTAAGGTGGGTGCATATCTGTTACACACAGGGCCTGATTCAGACCCGCTCGCGAGCGCTGAGCGCTAGCAAGTGGGTTGATGTTGGCCAAGTGCGCATGCGCACGAGGGAGCCGGCTCCGTCGTGCGCATGCGCGAGACCCGCATAGCGACAGGCAAGCTGTCGCTATGGGTCTCGCTACAAAGGGGGCGTGCTGTCGATGTTGAGTGACAGCACGCCCCCTTTTGTGTGAGTGTGCGGGGGGCGTTGCTGCCCAGACGGAGGCGTCCCCATGGGAACGCCTACCGTCTGGGGCCGGCCCCACTGACATCACAAATGATGTCAGTGGGAGTGCTTTTGGCTCTGATAGAGCCAAAAGCACTCCAGGGCTTGCGGCAGACTAGACCCTACCACAAGGGTCTCGTCGCAAGCCCGATGGTCGCAATGGTCTTGACCATCGCGACCATCTTTTTGGCTGCTCGCTATATCTGTGGGTGGTCACTCACAGCTATGCGAGCGGCCAGGAGGCCGCTCTAAAAAAAGAGAGGTAGGGCACTGATTCAGAGCGAGCGCTCTGAAAGAGCGTCCGGCCCTGAATCAGGACCACAGTACGATCAGTCAGAGATAACTATATCGCTGACTGATCTCCCTGCACCACCCCTGCTCTGTCTGGCCCTGCCCCCTATTCTGACCGGTGCTTGTCTTCTTCCTCCTGGCTCTGTCCTGTTCGCTATCCCCTACTCCTCTCACTCTCTCCACTCCATTTGCTGCCTCCCTTGCTCCATCTAGCCATCCACTCTTATACTTACCACGTTCATGGCTCCTCTCCTAGGTCTAGCCCATCTCCCTTGCAGTGGAAGCTGTTGGGGTATGTGCACTGGCTTTCATGGCATGTGCATTCAGGAGACAGGACAACGCTTATGATATTATTATATAGATATATTGCTTTTGGCAATGCCACTTCTGATTGTACTGGTCCCTTCTCCTGATTGTGCACCCAACCAGGACAGGTCTTATAAAAGACAGTTTGAGATTGGTTGCTCATCAATAAAGCAGGTGTATATGCCAAGTCTTAACTTTTTGTGTCATGTAGCTCAAGGGAGCAGTCCGATCATTTGTTCAGAGTTTTTATTTTTCATAGGATCAAGCAAAAAAGGTCAAGAAAAGCAAGTATAAGATCCATTATATTACAGAAAAAAACATTATTAATGTGGGGCAATGATAACTTTCATGGGGGCAATATTATTGTTTGATAATAATCTATATAATCTACAAAGGGCAAATGACTATTATTTTTGATTCACGGTGTATACATATATCTGATTCAAGTGGCACAGATATTATTTGTATTGAGCCAGGCACAAATTTACTAGTATTATTGATTCATGGGGCATATATTTTAGTTGTATTGATTCAGGTCATGCAGATATCAATTTTTTTTTAGGGGTACACATTTCTTTTTTTTTTACCATAGTTCCCACAGCCCCAGAGTACCATAAAGAGCCAATGCTACTTATTATTGGCCTTGGTGTCTCCGTGGTGTGGTTGCCAGAATATATGTTCAGGTGCTCCCTAGTGGTCTAAAAATTGATACTAAGTAGTATAGTCCATTCACTAAGGTGATAAAAGGCTTTTTTATTTCTACAGAAAGACTGGAAATGTAAGGTAACTGCAATCTTGCTGTCATAACCATTAGAAAATGGCAGATTAATGGCAATTCACCCAAAACCAAGCCACAAAGCATTGCTTTGAACAAATCACTGCTTTTTATTGCAAAATAACAAAAATAATTAAATTATATGTTTACACACAACCTGAGCTAAAATTGTTGTATCCCAAACTAATTTCATTATCAGCAATGGAATATAATAATAATAATAATAATAATAATAATAATAATAATAATAATAATTATTATTGTTATTTTATACAGTTTCTGCATACATGCTCTTTACAGGCAAGAAAGGTATGAACATGTGCAGAAACAGGTATTTTGAATTCTGCTTGTAAGAGTTTACAATCTAGAGGGATTGGGAAGGTAGTAATAATCAGCTATGAACAGACAGAATTTGGGTTTTCTACAATCATTTCTGAGAATTATGCAAAGCACACAATACGGAGCAAGGAAGAATTCAAAAACATCTTCCTCCTTTCTTGCTAGTGGTAATGGTATTCTGCTCCACCAGCAAAGTCCAAAGAAGCATCTCAGACTTTTTTTTGTAAAGCTCTGTTCTGTAACTTAAAAGCAGGTTTTGTAAATTCGTCATCATAAGGAAGCTCATCAATTGCAAAACAAATGCCCTACTTGGTTTCACCAGCATGATCTCAAAATGTTAAAACTTTGCTTGTAGTATACTATACTCCTGTATAACTACCATAACAACTACTATAATTTGTAGGTAAAGCTCACAGATAAAAATATTAACAGGTCAATTAAGCAATAGTAAATAGCATAATGCTCAGAAAATCAAGTGAAAGGGAAAGGATACTCATACTTATGTACTTATATACTCACTTCATTGAACATCTTTGTTTAGAATAGTTCTGAAGCCTCTGAATGTAAAATACATATGTAATTAATTTATTATTGGACCTATGTTTCAGATTAGAAACCTTTAGACAAAAAGGAAGATATGTACATGAGAACATATTGTACATAAGGATGTTACTGTAGGTGATTTAGTCTTCCTTTCAGACACCCGGTCCCATCTCCTGTGCCTCACTACTCCTTAACTGACAACCTGCTACATACCCCTTTATTGTACCTGACCTGTTTTTGCCTGCACCCTTAAAACTCTGCTGGATACCTGGATGCTGACCCATGGATTGTACCTGACCTGTCTGTGCAGTGGCATAAATTCATCCCAGACGCCCAGAGGCAAGTTATAATATGGTGTGTGTCCCCTAAAAAAAAGGGAAAATAAATATGGTGCTTATGTATCTATCTATCTATCTATCTATCTATCTAATATATATCTATCCATCTATCTATCTTTCCAATATCTATCCATCTATCTATCTTTCCAATATCTATCCATCTATACACACAAAAACACTAATATAGAATATGTGAATTTGTTTCTATTAAGCCTATTTACTAAAGTAAATTTGCAATATATCCCCCCAAAACACCCTTTTTTGGTATATACAGTATAGCAATGCGTTAGTCACAGATAAGATAGTAACCTGTATAGTGAAATTAGCATGAGGCTCAGAGTTCTCCTGATGGAGGTGAAAGCCAGTTGATATGGGATGGGGAGCCCTTCTGATGCCCCAGATAGAGGGGAAAACCACCTGATGTGGGAGCTTTGAGGACTGAGTATGAGTCAAGATACTGTAGGACTGCTACTGTGGTGGGACTACAAATCACAAAATGAAATGCCCGGTCTACTGCGGACTGCTTCGCATGCCGGGAAGTTGCTCCACCAAAGATCTGCCCCCAGACTCAGTCGCTGGTGCCACAGGTCCCCGCCTCCCATGCCCTCTTACCCGCAGCTCAATCTGGTGCATCCTTGTTGACATCCAGCTCCTTGAAGAAGTGCAACCGCGCTTATGCTCGGCCTCGCCGCACAGGTCCGCGGCTAGACCTGCCACCACGGAGGAGTGGGACAGGGAGTTGTGGCTGAGGGGGGAGGGGGGCGCGCCGGACGTGTCACACTGGCATGAGAAGCTGCTGAGCGGGGACATGCTATAGATAGATGGAAGCGACATTTTGGGATTCCAGCGCCAGCATTCTAAGCATCGGCATCCCGACTGTTGGATTGTTCTTGGGTGAAACAGAAATGTTGGATCATGTATTAGATCATGTATTAGAGAAATCTGGACTTTTTATATACATTCAGAAACTGTAGCACTGCTGAGGACATAGTGGGATGTGATTATCAATAATATTAGATCTACCAAAGTGCTCTACTTTTCTTAAATACAAAGTGAACTATAGGTGGAGGGATCCTACAGCAAATAAATATTATTCTTAAACTTTGGAGAATTTTCCAGTAGAGACTGAGTTAAAAAAAGCAACAACAGAAAAATCCCCAGCAGATATAATGTGGCAGTTTGTGTATAGTTCAACTATAAATATAAAGTTCTGGTCTGCTGAAATAAACAAGAACAGAAGTGTCTGTATAAAGCAAACCCTATAGTAGTTCTATGAAAAACATCCTTGTAGTACTCCACGTGAAGCTGGGTCAATAAAATGGACAGACATTTCCAAAATGTACAATATTGTTTACATCCTCTATAAGTTATGTACAGTATTTTAATATAAACTTATAGAGAATTAGCCACTGAATACAAAGTAAATTAATCCCATGACCAAGACAGTATTAGCAAGACTGGATGTTTTAGATACACCTCTTACATATAATTAGGCAGGTGAGAAACCCCATTGTTTTTTAGTTTCTTAGAAGAAAATACTAAACCAACAGAAAATACTGCATGCTGCAGGCAACCAAACTGGAAACCTGCACAAATAAATATAAACTCATTGTTTAGGATGGAATTTAATACATCAATTGCTCCCAATAGTAATAAATGTATCAATTTTGGATGGAGTTGGATGAAAATTAAACCATTAAAATTCGCCTAGCATTGGCTCACGATAGCTCAACAGTTTGATAGCCATGAAAATGGTACTACAAGAAACCAACAATTTAGGTCCTCTAGGCAGCATATTTGTTTATTTATTTAAAAAATTATATTGATCAAATATTGGACCTCAGTTATGCTAACATGTGTACCACTGTAATAGATACAGTAACTCATACAGTACATTAATATTACCGTTACACTAATGCATAACTGCTATGCTAACATCATACCATGTATAAGATATCTGTATACATGCTAAGCTCCACAGAGTTCTTAACAGCAAAATAGTTTTCTGTATAAATTGATTTCCAGATTTCCAGCAGTGCTCGTGCTGTGTTTATAAGCTGTGTGAACCGCAATCATTAGAAAACAGGTCTCTATAAGATTTTGAAGTTAAAAGTGTTTTTTTCTTACAAGAGTCACTTACAGATACAGCAAACAGGATGGCCTTTGTCAGTTTTTCCAAATTTGACATATGGACGAAAGCCACTTTCAGGAAATTACGAAACATATTTATATACTACAACAAAACTGTTTTTCTGCAGAACAAATCCTGAACATACTGCGGCAAAGAAGCACATTGTTTTTCTTACCTTGTCTTTGTGTAATTTCAAAGCGCCTTTGTGCCTGGAGGGTTACAAAAGAAGAAAAGAAAACAAAATTCAGAAATTTGTTTGAGAAACTTTTTCATGTCACAGTTACAAATGATTTGTTTAGTCCTCATGGATGAGTGTTAGCTGATCATTTAACAATTCAACAGCCTGTGTTTGTAAGTGCACTTCATTAGTCTTCTACCAAAAATCTATAGAAGACGTTTTTGAGGTTTGTTTCAAAAAGCATCACGCATCCTAACAGTCATATTATACAATATATAAAAAAATCAGCATTGAGCTTCCAGAATGAAATAATAATAATAATAATAATAATAATAATAATAATAAATTGGTAATCACCCATTTTTCTATTTATGCTAAAGAGTTTGTAAAGACTGGGTGACATGGTTACTTTTCAAACCTCCCCGTAGACTTTGCCCTATATCAAGGCCATAATTAGGGGGTGTGCGACCGCTGGCACCACCCAGGTAGCAAGGTTGAGAGGGTAACAATTTTGCTGCCCCAGCAGTAATAAAACATAACAATGAAATAAAATGAAAATACATTATTGGGAAAAATCCCTAATTATGAAATAAAAACAGTTCAAGAACAGTCATCTAATTTCAATCTAGAGTCCAACTACAGTACTAATACAGACTGAAACAGTCTTTCTTACCTTGACACATAATTTTAAGAACTAGGGACTGACTCTGAGACACACACAGCTCTGAAAAAAAAGGGGGGGGGGATGGGCTGCACAACCTAATTACATAATCAGAGGTGCTACCATGCTGAGACCTGTATTCTGTATAATCAATATAAAAAATATATAATAAACTATCAATTATCACCTGCCCCAGGTGATTTTAATTAGTATTGGTCCTTGCATTGCAGTACACACATGTAATGGGCACTATTACAGGTAAGTCCTAGATAAATTTATACAATGTGTCAGTGTTAGGGACCCACCTGATGAGGTTCACCGTGAAGTGGTAGGTGGGCAAACATCTTTGGCCAAACATGTACTAAGAACCTCTATATAACACCATGTTAATTGATAGAATAATAAATATAAAAAATATATAATAAACTTAGTACTTAGAGTGTGCATCAGCTTCCTTGCTACCTCACTTCGAACGCTTGTAGTTTGCTAAAGTAATGATAAAGCAAGGATACGAACATCTGTACTGTATGTGTACTCATCGAGCTGCCCACTATTTTTTCCTGCCCCAGTTGTAGCTGTCAGCATTAGTAATGACACTTACACCTAACTCAGGCTGGCAGGGCAGCACACAGTTGTTACCCAACTAACACCCATTTCACATACTGAGAGAAGCATTCAAGATTTGTATGATTTACAATCAACCAATGATACGCTAGGATGCATATGCTCTGAATCACAAAGTGACACACTAGGATGCATATGCTCAGAATCACCCGGTGGTACGCTAGGATGCATATGCCCGGAATTACCCAGTGACACGCTAGAATGCATATGCTCAGAATTACACAGTGACACGCTAAGATGCATATGCTCTGAATCACAGTGACACACTAGGATGCATTTGCTCTGAATCACACAATGATACGCTAGGGTGCATATGCTCTGAATCACAAAGTGACACACTAGGATGCATATGCTCAGAATCACCCGGTGGTACGCTAGGATGCATATGCCCGGAATTACCCAGTGATACGCTAGAATGCATATGATCCGAATCACCCAATTATACGCTAGGATGCATATGCACAGAATCACACAGTGACACACTAAGATGCATATGCTCAGAATCGCCGGTGATGCGCTAAGATGCATATGATCTGAATCATCTGGTTATACGCTAGGATGCATATGCTCGGAATCACCCGGAGATACGCTAGGATGCATATGCTCGGAATCACCCGGAGATACGCTAGGATGCATATGCCCGGAATCACCCGGTGAAATGCTAGGATGCATATGCTCAGAATCACCCGGTGATACACTAGAATGCATATGCTCAGAATCACCCAGTGATTCGCTAGGATGCATATGATTGGAATCACCCAGTGATACGCTAGGATACATATGATCGGAATCACACATTGATACGCTAGAATGCATATGCTTGGAATCACCCAGTGATACGCTAGGATGAATATGCTCGTAATCACACAGTGAGACGCCAGGATACATATAATCGGAATCACACAGTGATATGCTAGGATGAATATGCTCGTAATCACCTGGTGATATGCTAGGATGCATATGCTCGGAATCACCCAGTGATATGCTAGTATGAATATGCTCGTAATCACCTGGTGATATGCTAGGATGCATATGCTCGGAATCACCCAGTGATATGCTAGTATGAATATGCTCGTAATCACCTGGTGATATGCTAGGATGCATATGCTCGGAATCACCCAGTGATATGCTAGTATGAATATGCTCATAATCACCTGGTGATATGCTAGGATGCACATGCTCGGATTGACCCAGTAATATGCTAGGGTGAATATGCTCGGAATCACACAGTAATACGCTAGAATGCATATGCTCAGAATCACCCAGTGATAGGCTAGGATCAGAAGCGTATCTATAATGGGTGCAGGGTGTGAGGGCACATGGGCCCCTGGGTCCAGGGTGGCCCACACCACACACCCTGCACCCATACTTTCAAATATTTACTTCTCCAATGTCCCACGTTGGCTGGAGAGGTGCTACACAGAACTACTCGAAAGTGGCCAGAGTAGCCACTCTCCCAGCATTCTGCGCTTGCGCAGTAGGGAAATCGCTGGGAAAAGGGCTGCTGTGCCCTTTTCCCGGTGTACTGCGCATGCACAGTAGACTCTGGGCACAGACTAGTGTCAGTATGCCACGGGCAGAGGAGAGAGACGAGGTGAGTGAACACGGGCCCCCTCCTCTCTAAATACGCCCCTTGCTAGAATGCATATGATCAGAATCACCCGGTCATATGATAGGATGCATATGATCTGAATTACCCGGTCATATGATAGGATGCATATGCTCGCAATCACCTGGTGATACAATAGGATGCATATGCTCAGAATCACCCAGTGATTTGCTGGGATGCATATGCTCAGAATCGCCCAGTGATACGCTAGGATGCATATGCTCAGAATCACACGGTGATATGCTAGTATGCATATGCTCAGAATCACCCGGTGATACGCTAGTATGCATATGCTCAGAATCACCCGGTGATATGCTAGGATGCATATGCTCAGAATCACCTGCTGATACGCTAGTATGCATATGCTCAGAATCACCCGGTGATATGCTAGTATGCATATGCTCAGAATCACCTGCTGATACGCTAGTATGCATATGCTCAGAATCACCCGGTGATATGCTAGGATGCATATGCTCAGAATCACCCGGTGATATGCTAGGATACATATGCTCAGAATCACCTGCTGATACGCTAGTATGCATATGCTCAGAATCACCCGGTGATATGCTAGGATGCATATGCTCAGAATCACCTGCTGATACGCTAGTATGCATATGCTCAGAATCACCCGGTGATATGCTAGGATGCATATGCTCAGAATCACCCGGTGATATGCTAGGATGCATATGCTCAGAATCACCTGCTGATACGCTAGTATGCATATGCTCAGAATCACCCGGTGATATGCTAGGATGCATATGCTCAGAATCACCTGCTGATACGCTAGTATGCATATGCTCAGAATCACCCGGTGATATGCTAGGATGCATATGCTCAGAATCACCCGGTGATACGCTAGTATGCACATGCTCTAGTAACTGTTACTGTGCCCTTGTATGCCTTGTTGTCTATCATTCATTCACTTTTTTGGTAAAGGAGAAGAAAAACATATTTAATATGATTTACTCTATTCTTCTGTAACTGTACATTTAAGGAAATTATTTAGTTAACAGTCTGGTTGGCCTGAATCACATTCTATATTGTATAATGTTGGTGGTAGTCTGCTAGGGCAAATAACATATTGTGCTGACATTTGTTGACCATTATGCAAATTACTTTGTGACATATATTCAGGGTTATCTTTTATGATGAAGGGACTCCTGTGCAAAGGGCACACTAACAGTGCAGTGTGCCCCCCAAGCCTTTGTCAGCGGTGGGCGTCAAGTGTTACTGTGCACACATAGTGATATTAATGCATAGCAGTATAAATACTGCCATTAAAAGCTAAAATAATGTCTCTATTACTATTATTATATATGTGGCAGGATGCATTGCGCATTCCGCCACTGATCGCATGCATACTGGCGTTTATTAATGCCACATGCATGTAGATTTAAACAATTGACAGCTCTCCCAATGAGAGCTGTCCTTTGCAGTAAGTAGTGTCCTATATCAGGGCCATAGGCAGTGCCCTAAATCAGGGCCATAACTAGGGGTGTGTGACAGTTGTTGCCGCACAGGGTGCAAAGTTGAGAGGATGGCAATGTAGATGCCACAGCGGCATCTTTGTTGGGTTGAGGGTATGTCCAGAAGGACACCCCACTGTTTTGAGCCCATGCTTTGGATGTACCTAGTGCCAAGCTTAGTTGTCCTGGCCCATGACGTTACATGTGTAGGGGGCAGTGTTTACCAGAAGAGGAGAGCAGAAATGCCATCTCTGTGGACATGGAGCCATTATTTGTGATTAAAAGGCTTCTGTCTAATTATACAAATGTTATGTCATGATAGCCCGGCTGAACTTCTTAATGAATAGTTCATAAAAAATATTTTCCTATCACTGCGATTTGTAGTGATAAAAATGGAATATTGATCTGGACATTTCGTAACAATTGATAAATAGGCCGCTTAATTTGAATGCTGCATACATGATGTACTGAAGGTAAGCAGAGAATGCACTCATTGGTTATGCAATGTTGTTGTAATGCTGGTCCATTAGGAATTTTGTAGAGAGCTTGTCTGAGCCCTGGTAATGCAGGGGGCATGGCCTGATCACTGATTTGTGGTCATGTCCCCTTATTAAAAAAAACATAAAAAAATTACTGTTCAGGTGCTCCAGGGGGGGAGGGGGGAATGGGGTGCAATCACTCCAGCCCCTCAGGCAGACTAAACTGCTTTACTCAGCGGCAGTGGCCTCCCTGGACCCACCGCAGCCCAGCACACAGCTGAGGAGAGAGGCTGCTATCATTGACAGATAAGAAGGGGAGGTGTGGACCCAGGCCCAAGTAAGTAGAACCCACCTCCTCTTTCATCACCACTGTATATATCTGAAGCAAAGCATACCTCCCAACATATGAGAGCATGAAAGTTGGGAGCTCCTACACACTCCTGGAAAAGGGGCTTGGGCTCATGTCACACCCCATGTTTGTCACTCTGGGGGCATACCCAGTTCTCCCCGAGCAACTGGGCTGCTACTAGGCTCACCCCCTCACTGTTATTCCATCTAGTCATCCACTGCTCAGAGCAGCAGATGCTTCCCAACCCTTTCCTTTGCACAGGACACTGCGGCCCATAGTGGGACAGTGCCCAAAGAGTGGAACTGTCTGCCAAAAGCAGGACGGTTGGAGGGTGTGGGAAAGATTAACATATAGCAGCAGTGTTCGCAAATACGCGCTATAGCGTGTATTTTACCCGATATCGGGCACTGGGGACCCAATTTTTCAAAGTTACTGGGTCCCCGGGGACGTGCTGTGCTGTGGCCAATCCCTGACAGCTGGCTGCAGCACAGCGCATCCCCCTGCAGAGACAGACATAACGCTGTCTGTTAGAGCAGCCAATGAGAGTCAGATAGACTCTCATTGGCTGCTGCTGTGGAAAGCCGTGCTGGGATCAAGTATCTGATCCCAGCATCGGCACAGCGTCCGTGCCCGTGCTGGAACAGTGTTTGTTCCCAGCGCCGGGTAAGCCACCACGGCGGGTACCTGGTGAAGGGACCACCTGGTCCCTTCCACCAGTGGCGGTGGGAGAAGCTTGGCTCTGGGCGCGAGCTGAGCAGAACTCGCTGCCCAGAAGCCAAGTAGCGGTGGCGGTTGTTTGGCACTGGCCGAGAGCTTTTGGCTCGCAGTCCAGCAGCCAATAGGAGGCAGACGCGACGAGCCAATCGCGGCTCGCTGTGTCATAGCCCCGCCCACTCGCGGTGTCTTGAATAGACGCCGCTGAGCGGGAGCATTCAGTCCATCGGCTAAGGGGAGGAGTGAAGACCTCCCGAAGACAAGAGAAGAAGAGCGGCGCGGCAACAGTTCTGGCAGCCACGCAAGAGGCCAGAAGACGGTGTGATCAAAAAGGAACAGGCGGTGCCGCTGGCAAGGACGGCCAGCGGCAGAAGACAGAAGCTGAGGACCAAAGAGGACTGCGGGGGAGGAAAGCAAAAGAGCTAACGAAGCTCCCCCCCGCAGCCTCTTCCACTGTACCGGTAGGCGGCCTTGGGCCACCGGTATTTTACTCCTTCCTAGACCACCAGGGTTGTTGGGCACTAGGCCCATGAGATAAATTCAGGCAGTAGGCCTGTGGGTCTATAGGCTGGCACAAGGCCCGGGCAACATAGGGGGCATTAGGCCCAATTGAAGGTATATGCCCCCCAAATAGGTGTGTGACTTGGGCATTAGGCTCAGGTCACTAGTAGGCCCACCTATTTGCCCTTTAGTGGCCTGGACCTATTAGGGGACAGATACCTTAATTGGACTACATAGGTGGTCTGACAGGCATACAGGGGGGCATTGCATAGGGAGACTACTGCACAGGGGGACTGCTACTGGGGGCACTGCACAGGGGAACTGCTGCTGGGGGCACTGCACAGGGGGACTGCTGCTGGGGGCACTGCACAGGGGGACTGCTGCTGGGGGCACTAAAGGGCATTAATGTGCGGCATAATGTGTAAAGGGCATTAATGTGCGGCATAATTTTGTAAGGGGTATTACTGCATGGCATAATGTGTAAAGGCTGGGCTTTGCTCTGTGTTGCATAATGTGTAAAGGGCATTCATGTGCGAAATAATGTGTAAAGACTGGGTATTTATCCTTTGATAAATATGCCTATTACCTAAAGTGGCTAACCATAATATCACTTTAAAACGGGATACGTGAATTAATTACAAAGGTTCTGTGACTGGCTGACTTCATGCCTAGATTTCACCTGGTTTTAATGAGCCACATAACCTGTGTAATCCATGAGTGTTCCAATTTAAAGCCTACTTATTCACTATGGGTTTTGTGAACAGACAAGTGATTACCTGAAAGATCATGGAGGCATTAAAACATACATTTAAGGGGCTTGTGGGGATATCTGATGCTGTTGGGGGTATCAGATCTGCATTTTAGGGGCATGTCAGGATGTGTGGTAGCATGTGGGGAGGTCTGAGGAATATGGGGAGCTCTAAAGCATAAATTATGATGGGACCCAGAAATGGTCCGGTAGGACCCCATTTTTTTTAAAGTGGTGGGTCCCTGGGACCCACAAATTTTGTCGCTCTCCGCGATCACTGTAGCAGTATGAAACAAAGATTTATAACTACAAGAGGACAGATGAAAGTACTGCTTTTATACACCCGGAATTTGACTAATTTGACTGTACATATACAGTATCCATCCTGCACATATTTCCCTAAATGTATTTATTGAGCATAAAGTGCAACTTGCCAAAAAAAAAACAAGCCTCAGGGCATATGCACAGAGGAACAAAATTTCCTAACGCTTTCATAGCATTTCCAACAACTTGTCCATAAAGCGTAATTTAGGAAATGAGCTTCTGGTCCATATGACAGTAAGAGATGATAGCACCATTGGGATAACAGACTTTCTTACTTTTCTTTTTTTTTTTAATCTTCTTTTCTTTGCCCAAAAACATAACAAGGTGCAGATAGAAAGATATATGGACATACTGCTCGGTCAAACAGCACAGATGCCCATTGCTAGCAGATTGTCATCACATGGGTAAAGCATTTATTACAGCTGTCTAATGTGAGCACAGCAGTATCTCAGCTGCATTACCTGAGAATAGACAGTCTGCATCTGTTTAATCATATGCGAACAACAGAGACACAGCAGTATAACTAAGACAGAGCAAATTATATGACACAGTTAATGTATACAACGTTTGGTTGAGAGATTCATCCTTTTTGGTTCACGAAAGAGGTTTATAATTTTTGCTATATGTACGGTAAGTATATTATGGTGGATTGCTGTAATAATTGCAGGTAAAAGTACTATAACGTACTTGCAAACAGGCTGCATGTATAGAAAAACAAAGTGCAATATATAAGACTAGTAAGATATTCATTACCCTACATAATTATAGAGTGCATGACATTATCTGATATTGATTTATATTTCTCCCTGGTGTATTCACTTATAAAGAGAATAACCTATCACGTCACAGAGAACACATTGAAGGTTATTGCTAATTATCTCATCATTAATGTTTGTATACATTTTATTTGCGTTCTATGCCAGTTATCATGGCCAGGTCATTGGGAGGAGCAGCTTTGCTACGGCTCCCTGAGTAAATACGCAGTCAGACATGGATGAAACATGACCAGGCAGCAAAATCACTGTACAGTATGTGATCAAGCATTCATACTACTATGCCCCACATCCTCTCCCACCCCATCCACCGCACAATAACAGGTCTTCTCATTTTAATAACTAACAGGAGCCATTTTAATTTGTAATCCAACTTAATTAAAACACATATTCTGTTTTACAGCTCATTACGCCATTTAATTAAAAAAAAAAAAATGTATTCACCATGACAAAGGGTACGCATCACCGAGTAGCTGCTACAGCTTCATCTACAAGCGGATGGAATAGGACCATGCAGCCACATAAATACAGGTAAGTCTGCATATGGGTGAAGATACTGTTTATTTCCGTGCACGCAATGTTGCCGCATTTGTGACGGACTTGCATGCCACTCTCAATCAGCCGCCATATGCCAGAATGATAAGGTCTAGTTAGAGGGTCAAACAGTCCACTGGTTGTCCTGTATAGCCTAGGGATGGCCAGTAACCATCGATCGTTAACAACTATCATTGGTTAACTACCGATGGTCAATGGTTTTATCAGTGATGGCAGACTAGGACCCAATTAATATTTTTTTTAGAAGGCACAGAGCTTAGCCCCACCTCCTAGTGGCCAGCTAAGCCCCACTCCTGTGGCCACTCAAGTCCCGAGCAAAGGTGGCCATTGAGGAGTTCAAACCATCGATGGTTTTGTGCCATTGACGGTAATCATCAATGGTGACTATCGATGGACAGCCCATCAATGGCCATCCCTAGTGTAAAAATGTTTTGCAATCGGTTGTTCAGACCCCCTACCACTAATGGCAGATCTGATTGCTGATCTGTGGAGAGCCATGCGTTATTTAAAAGAACGTATAGTCTTTCCCACATGACAAAGCCCACAAGGACATTTCACCAGATAGACTTACCTGCTCAAGCACCTATGTAGTCTGTGTTTAATTTCATATTTTCTACTTTCTGGATATACCTGCAAGGCCCCAAGTGCCTACAGGTTGCTGTGCACCCCGCTGCTGGAAACATTGAACTTTCTATATATGCTGTGTTTACAGCTTTGTTAGCACCCATCCTTGGATTAAAAGTATATACTGGCTGGTGGACTAAATGGATTATAAATCTTTCAGCTTTACAGTTTTCTGTGATGCTATTTTTACCACACATCACTCAATGGATGGAATGTGTTAAAGTGCTATGTGCATGCCTTTTGAATAATTTATTGTGCTCTGTACCTACTTAATTCTGTTGGAAACTGCTCTGTGCCTATTTAGTTTTGCTACATTGATTGCCTAATAATGGTGCTTATTTAGTGGGCACAGTGTGTATATATATATATGAGTTAAGTTACATAGGGCTCTATATACTATAATCCGCAATGGTAATGCAGATTGTACTGTGATATTACCAACTGAATTCGCATTGCGAATTCAGGCTATATCACAGGGATTTACTACAAATCCCTTGCAGGGACAGAGCTTGCGAGAAAGCTCTGACACTGTGAATTCCCTCCGTACACTAGTCACGGTATTTTTACAAAAAAATACCGTGACCATTGCCCCACGCATGCGCCGACTAACCGTCGCTGCTACCCCCGGTGCTAAGCCCTGCCCCATAGTTAAGCCCCACCCCCATGATCGCGGACCCCCCCTCTCCCTTAATTACACTTACCTGCATGATCCGGGCTCTGGTGATGTCTTCCATGTCCTCCGGTCAGGTGATATCCAATACTGCACTGGGACCAGATCACCTGATGACCGGGCCGCAGTGCAGCATGGGAGACCAGCTGACCAGAGGGAGGACATCACCCAGAGCCCCGACCACCGGTCCCTGGAGTCAGGTAAGTAAAAATTTTTTTCTTTTTTTACAATGAATCAGTGTATGGTCTGTTTAGACCACACATCTGATTACTGGGGCAGACTCCTGGCTCTGCTCTTCTCATTAGAGCAGGGCAGGAGTCCAGTAACCGGGGGAGACCCTGGATAATGCCACCTCCAGGTGGCGTTATTATCACAAGGCTTTCCAAGGGTATTTTTTTACAATTTATTTTTAATAACTCTGGACGGATCACATTTCCCATTACAATTATGGGAAATGCGATCTGCTTACTAAAAATAAGTGATACATAGGTGTTGGAGTAGAATTTACGAATTCTACTCCAATTACCCTATAGTAACTGTAGGTGAAACTAAAATAATGTGAAAAGGTTGTGTAAACACCCTTTTTCACCTTATTTTAGTAAAAATAATGTTAATAAATAGAGCCCATAACCTAGATTGGGGGTACTAGGGGACTAATAAGTAGTAATTTATTGTTTCACTATGTCACAGATAAAACCTATTGCACTTGAGGGCTTATTGTTTGAGGCTGAACATTTTCTGTGTTCATTAACTGATGATGATGCCGAAAAAGTATTGTTTGACAAAACTGATTTCAATTTGCTGCCATCTGAGAAACCGGTGGATCTTTACTACAAATATACTCCGTTTAAAATATTGAGAGATTGATTTGTCCTTACATGGACAATTTTTGTTTGAGTACTTTAGACTTAAGAAATTTCACGTGGTTTTAGGGTTATTAATCTCCCCACGATTGGGCGTACTAACCCCAGATTTTGTGCAAAGTGGTGTGGTGTCCTCAATAAGTGTGCCGTAGATTTGATGTTACTTGTTATCGAGGAGGTTGGCACAGAATTATCCCAAATTAAAGAGGACATCAACCACTTTGAGGCAACTAATTTACAATGGCTGTCTAATGATAAAACTGATAACTGGTGTACTAAATTACAGGGACAAATTGAGACATAAATGTGATCTAAACTTATTTAAAAGAAAAAAAATGACGACTGTAAATAATGATTAGAAGTACCACCAGGTATATATGTGGTTAACTGGTGATGTGACTAAAAAAAGATATATGAGATCCCAAAGACCAGGTCGACATAAGGTCTTGAAGACCACCGACTCAGCCTCCTCAGCCACAGCCTCTGATATGGATGTATCCAAAAGTCTCTCACCTAGTAGTTTTTTAGGCCATGGGTCAGGAACAATAGGGGGACTTGTCTCCCCAAAAGACATAGACCGCACCTGAGGAGGGGTGGCTACAAGGAGAAGAGGGCGTCAGAGGAGAATGTAGATCTGATCTTTAATTTGTCTAGTTATCATCTATCCCAGTCTGACTCATCATTAGTTACATTGGGGTTGAGCTTTGTCCCTACCATACATTATGATCCCTTTGAACATCAGGTTGATCAATAGAAATTTGGCAGAAAACTTAGATTAAGGGAGTTTTTCTCTGATTCTAATACTGTACTACGTAATAAAGATAAATTTAAAAAGTCTTGTCTCTTTGACCCCCAATCTTATAATCCTAGCATCAAATCCTTTTTGAGGATGATGGATAATGATATTGGTAGTAGCACCTATGATAATCTTGCATGTGATCAGAGGCATTGATGGATAAACCAGACCTGGTGATCCACCCCGCTGATAAAAGGGGGTGCGGTGGTGTTGATGGACTGGGTGGACTATGACAATGAGATCAGAAGTCAACTTGCAGATGAAAAGACATATATTATGTGTGATACTAACCCCATGCTGGGTATTAAAGGCAAGGTTGATCTTGTGATCGAGAGAGCATTGGCGTGTAGTTGGTTAGATGAGGCGGTCAGTGATTTTCTGACAGTTGAGTACCCTAGGTGTGTAATTTTATACACTTTACCAAAGGTACATAAGACCCTGATAAAACCACCGGGACGCCCTATTGTGTCTGCACAAGGGTCAGTTCTACAACCTATTGCACAATTTGTTGATAGTTTTTTGCAGCCAATTATACACTTGATCCCTAGTTACCTTAAGGATCCGGGTGACTTCCTTAAGAAGTTTCATGAGATAAATTGCTTTGGTGATGATGTTTTCTTGGCCTCTTTAGATGTTTGCTCACTGTATACCATAATCCCCCATGGGGCTGGTATAGATGCTGTATGGTCTGTTTTTATTGAGTTTGGCCATATAGGACCTCCCATCAAATTTATCCTTGAACTATTGGAGTTGGTACTTAATGAGAACCATTTCTTGTATGGTAATAAATATTTTAAACAATGCTCTGGCATTTTAATGGGCAGTAACTTGGCACCCGCATATGCTGATGCTTTTCTGCATATATATGAGATGGATAACATCATGCCCAAGTTTGGTCACTATATTGTACATTATAGCAAATTCATTGATGACATCTTTATGATTTGGAGAGGCACGGAGCAGTAATTTCTTGATATGGTCTCATATTTTAAATAGTCATACTGGGCTCTGAAGTTTAACAGCTAAAATTGATAAACACTATAGATTTTTTGGATGTGATGGTCTACTTTAATGAGAATTGTCTCCAGACCAAATTATTTAGGAAGACTACTGACCGGAATACATTACTCTATGCATCGAGTCATCATCCACCTAAATTAAAGGAAAGTTTGCCTGTGTCGCAATTTATGTGAATATTGCAGTTAAATTCTGAGCCTGATATTGCAGAGACTCAAATAAAAGAAATGATGGATCGCTATGAAGAACAAGGTTATTCAAATAGAGTAATCCTGCATTGTCTGGACAAAGCCAGGAGGAATATTTCCTGGGCACCATCAAAAAAGGTAGCATTGGAGGGACAGATGATTTATATGAGTCAGTATGATTCTAACTCTAGTAACATCCAGAGAGCAATCAAACATAACTGGCCTCTCATAGCTACATATCCTATACTGAAAAAATGTGCACAACGTCCACCAATACTGGCATATAAATGCGGTCCTAATCTGAAACAACTTTTGATGTGACAACTGAAGTGACCAGAATCTGAGCTGAGAGATGTATGGCTCAGACCAGCGAAGAAAGGCTGCTTCAAATGTGCAAACTGTATGACCCGTCGATCAATGGTGGCTGGTTGATCTTTTCCACATGCACGTACTGATGTACCTATCCCTATCCGGTTCCATTTATATTGTACCCTTGACTTTGTAATATATATTATAACCTGTCCATGTGGACTAGCCTATGGGGGCTTAACAACAAGGAATTTTAGGGACAGAATGGCTAATCATAGAAGCTCAATCAGACTAGCTCTAAGTATTGGTCAGTCTGAAAAACCAGTTGCAAGACATTGGGTCCAAAAGGGCCATCAGCTCTCATCTCTTAGATGCCATCTCATTGATTGGGTTCATCCACCCCAGCGGAGTGGAGATCGTGAAAAATTGTTACATCAGTTAGAGGCCAAATGGATCTTCAGACTGGATACTATTGCCCCTCGCGGCTTGAATGAACATAATGCACTACGTGTGTTTTTGACATAGATTTGACTTTCTACTCTCTTTTTCTTTTTTCTATATATGGCATGTGCACAACACTGAGATTTTTTCTATTTTTATTTATTGTTTCTTTTTTGTATGTTGAGTTTATTTTGATTTAATGTTGTGTAATAGGTGAATTGTCATTACCTAGATATCTACACAGTATGTCTTTTTAGACTTATCTGAATAGTATTAAGTATCTTTGATATGGATTAGATGGATATAGTAATATATTTCTGGGTAATTAAGTGGATCTAAATTTTGGTTAATATATTGTTAATAATCATTTTTTGCTATTAATGAGGTTTGTTTTAATGTATCTTTTCCTGTTGTCTGACAGGCTTCTTGATATGTTACCCACTATAGTTTGGTGAAGTGGCTGTGAGTTTATTTTTTACTAGGTTTGTTGTTATAATGTAATATTTCTTAGTATGGCTATATTAGTGTAATTTTGTGGCTTTTAATGGCCCTTTAGTATAAACTATTAGTAATGATTAGGCTCTCTAATCTGTTGTCCGGACCTTTTGCCGGTTGCCTAGCAATAGCCTAACTGGGTTGATTTAGCTGCCCATTGGATTGCTGTATGTGGTTTTGACGCGCTAGCAGGAAGTGATGGGACTTCTGGTTTGTGCGTTCCACGGCTTGAGTGCACGCTGATCTGCGCGCCTTGTGTGGGTGACATTTAAGGAACCTGTTAGACAGGTAAGATTTGTGATCTAGTGGAGCTTGATTTGAACATGCTTTTGACTTGCTTAGTTGATGGACGGCTTGATAAAGGTTGGGGTCACCAACCGAAACGATGCCTGTGCCTGTGGTCTGTACCCCACTGTATGCTATACAGTGTGAAATCACGATAAACTGATTTATAAGCAACCTTATTTTGGTGAGTGCCTGATTTTTTTGATATATATATATATATATATATATATATATATACACATACATACACACACACACACACACACACACACACACACACAGTTAGTTGCATAAATATTGGGACATTGACAGAATTTTCATATTTTGGCCTCTATTCACCACCACAATGGCTTTGAAATTAAACAAACAAGATGTGCTTTAACTGCAGACTTTCAGATTTAATTTGAGGGTAATTACATCCAAATCAGGTGAACGGTGTAGGAATTACAACGGTTTCTATATGTGATGGTGAATAGAGGCCAAAATATGAAAATTCTGTCAAATGTCCCAATATTTATGCACCTGACTGTATATATACACACACATATATATATACATACACACACACACACACATATACAGTCAGGTCCATAAATATTGGGACATTGACAGAAGTTTCTTATTTTGTCCTCTATTCACCACCACAATGGCTTTGATATGAAACAAACAAGATGTGATTTAACTGCAGACTTTCAGATTTAATTTGAGGGTAATTACATATAAATCAGGTGAACGGTGTAGGAATTACAACGGTTTCTATATGTGCCTCCCACTTTTTAAAGGGGCCAAAAGTAATGGGACAAACTAAACAAACCTAAATCTAACTTTCACTTTTTAATACTTTGTTGCAAATCCTTTGCAGGCAATTACAACCTGAAGTCTGGAACGCATAGACATCACCAGACGCTGGGTTTCATCCCTGGTGACGCTCTGCCTGGCCTCTACTGCAAATGTCTTCAGTTCCTGCTTGTTCTTGGGGCATTTTCCCTTCAGTTTTGTCTTCATCAAGTCAAATGCATGCTCAATCGGATTCAGGTCAGGGGATTGACTTGGCCATTGCATAACATTCCACTTTTTAGCCTTAAAAACTCTTTGGTTGCTTTTGCAGTATGCTTTGGGTCATTGTCCATCTGCACTGTGAAGCCCTGTCCAATGAGTTCTGAAGCATTTGACTGAATATGAGCATATAATATTGCCCGAAACACTTCAGAATTCATTCTGCTGCTTTTGTCAGCAGTCACATCATCAATAAATACAAGGGAACCAGTTCCATTGGCAGCCATACATGCCCACGCCATGACACTACCACCACCATGCTTCACTGATGAGGTGGTATGTTTTGGATCATGAGCAGTTCCTTTCCTTCTCTTCTCTTCCCATCACTCTGGTACAAGTTGATCTTTATCTCATCTGTCAATAGGATGTTGTTCCAGAAATGTAATGGCTTTTTTAGATGTTGTTTGGCAAACTGTAATCTGGTCTTCCTGTTTTTGTGGCTCACCAATGGTTTGCATCAATGTGGTGAACCCTCTATATCCACTCTTGTGAAGTCTTCTCTTGATTGTTGACTTTGACACATATACATCTACCTCCTGAAGAGTGTTCTTGATTTGGCCAACTGTTGTGAAGGGGTTTTTCTTCACCAGGGAAATAATTCTTTTGTCATCCACCACAGTTGTTTTCCGTGGTCTTCCGGGTCTTTTGGTGTTGCTGAGCTCTCCAGTGCGTTCTTTCTTTTTAAGAATGTTCCAAACAGTTGATTTGGCCACACCTAATGTTTTTGCTATCTCTTTGATGGGTTTGTTTTGATTTTTCAGCCTAATGATGGCTTGCTTCACTGATAGTGACAGCTCTTTGGATCTCATATTGAGAGTTGACAGCAACTGATTTCAAATGCAAATGTCACACCTAGAATCAACTCCAGACCTTTTACCTGCTTAATTGATAATGAAATAACGAGGGAATAGCCCACACCTGTTCATGAAATAGCTTTTGAGTTGATAGTCCCATTACTTTTGGCCCCTTAAAAAGTGGGAGGCACATATTGAAACTGTTGTAATTCCTACACCGTTCACCCGATTTGGATGTAATTACCCTCAAATTAAATCTGAAAGTCTGCAGTTAAAGCACATCTTGTTTCTTTCATTTCAAAACCTTTGTGGTGGTGAATAGAGGCCAAAATCTGAAAATTCTGTCAATGTCCCAATATTTATGGACCTGACTGTATATATATATATATATATATATATATATATATTAGTGTGTGTAGGGGGGTTTCATGGGGGGCCCCCAGAAACATCAGTGTACCGGGCCCCAAGGTCTCTGTTGCCCGCCCTGCACAAATCCGTAATGTTTAGCAAGACTGCAAAACCATCGGTACTATTGAGTACCATTGCAGCCTCACGCACACTTGGAAAAGCGCTGACCTTACTCAGGTATTGCTAACTTCATTGTACGCTATGAGTACTCAGGCTGTGTAAGGCATTGCAGTGGTTATTTTATGCACGCTCATGCAATGGCGTTCAAACGCTCTGGCACGCCTGTGTTTTGCCGACCACCCGTCCCTGTCACCTCCCATAAATAGCACTTCCTGTCAATAACTCTACGATGGGTCTTCGTGGTCACTGCGATCACAGTCCCAATCACAGTGGTCAGTTCACGCACGCACACTGTGAGGCATATGCATGTGCAGTACGCAACAAGCAGTTGCGATCAGTAATTAATCAGGCCCTTTGTCACCTGCCAAGCTCTCTGTATAAAATATTGTGTTAAAAATTTATAAATAATTAATAGGCCCATTATTAGTGTAAATACTCATAATTTCAAATGTAGTACATGCTAACTATATGGTAAATGGCTGTTCAAAATAGGATATAGTACATTTTATATAATTAAACCACATCTTACAAATAGGCAACTTATTAATTCCAAGGGGTAAATTTACTATGCACCATCTTGCGAAACCACAAATTTACTAAAGGCAAATCTGCTGTAAAACGGTCATAAAACCACCAGCTTAGAAGATAAAACTGAACACATAGCCACATATGTTTTTTTTACATGTGAAGAGTATAAAACACCAAAATGAATCCCGGTTTTGCACACTGCCTGAAAACTGCTGGTCAAACCACCAATAAAAATAAGGTGATTGTCACAGGGCGAGATAGCTCAAACAGCATGCTTTTTCTGCTATTCAGCAAATCAGAAGGAGAGGAATCACATTACCCTTACAATGACTAAAATCAGCATGTATTAAATAAGTCAAATAACATCAATCATTCTCTTATGGGAGTAATAATATGTTTGTTAATATTTTATTGTGCAAAATTAATGTTTAATTTGATGAAGAGAGCAATATTATTTATTCATTACTAGCTAAAGTACCTTGCTTTGCCTAGGTCTAAATCTTCAATTTATTAAGTTTATTATGTGATGCCGTCCAAATCCATTCAGTGGAAGACCCAGAACAGGCTCCCTGGGTCAAAGTTCTGCCTGGCGCACTCCACCATGAGGTCTCAACGGGACCCCAACCACTCTATTAGGTATCCCAGACCAACTGCCACCCCTCTGTGAAGTCTTCATCCAAATCCATCCAGTGGAAGGCCTAGAACAGGCTTCCTGGGCCCCAGGTCAAAGTTATGCCTAGTGTACACCAACTGGACGTCCGACCAGGATCTCAACCCCCTTACTATGTCTTCTGGGATCCAATGTTACCATTTTGTGAAGTTTTTGTCCAAATCCATCTAGTGGGAGGCTTAGAACATGTTCCCCGGGTCAAAGTTCTGACCAGCGTACACCAACAGGAGGTCCGACTGGGACCCTAAACCACCTAAACCTTGGCCAGGATCCAACAGGACCACCTTGCGTTGGTTTCATCCCAATTGGTGCAGGGGTGTCCGAGTGCATAACCGGACAGACAAACAAACAAACAGACCAGTGAATTTTATAAATATGATTTGTTGCTCTGTCGCTTTGTCGCTATGTAGCCAAATAGTTATTTAGTATTGAGAAAGTAAGCTATGTAAGATTTGGCACTGTTGGCAGCTTTACCTTGAGAGCTGTGGAAGATATTTGCCAACAAAGAAACAAACAAACAAACTTCTTTTGAAATAGATAGATATATTTTGAAGGGGCAATACTAATTAATTGATAATTGACAAAAAAAATGTTTTTATGACAGGGAAACATTAAAAATAATAAATATTGCCTTGTCATAAAAAAAATAAAAAAATTTACAACCAATTTACCAATAATAATAAATTAAGATTTCCCTTTTAATATTTAATAAATAATACTGATATTCAATATATAACTATTGCTCTGATTGTAAGTCTATTGTGAGTCTTCAACTAGTTGACCAGATAGACAGTGGATTTGTGGTGATTTTTAATGTCAGTTTTTACTTGTTTAAAATGTGTTTAAATCGCTGAATAGTAAATCCAGCTGTTTGGAGGTCAAAACTGCTAGAGCTGTTTAGCAGTTTTAAATCCGTGCTGAAGCCGATGTTTAGTAAATTTACCCCCATATGTCTGAATGCCTGTTCATAAACTGCCTTTAAAAATAGGGGCTGCAGGTAGATTTTACATGTCATAGACAATAAGATGCCCTAACTTGCTGAGGGGAAAATTTACTAAGAATTGAGATAGGTCGAGGATGACCATCTCGGGATATTTATTAATTTTTTTCCTGCTTGCAAATTTACTAAAGGTAGAGTCGGGTGGGTTACAGTGAGATTTCTCTCATCTCACTCGTAAAACTCGGGTGAGCTAGCAATCTCGAATCATATCACCATCGGGCCAAATCGGAAGTACTTTTCACCTAAAACATACATCTCTCAAATTTACCAAGAATCCGGATGACAAGCTCGGGTGAGATAGAAGCAAACTCTCTGTCAAAATCACTTTTCAAACTCTCAACCTCAATCATTGTGATTTGTGTATGTTTCTTTCTGTAAATGGTTAAAATAGGGATAATTAAAAAAAAAAATGATGTGAGGTCCTCCCAAAAACAATAACCAGCCCCGGACTTGGCAGCTAGTCCTGGTTCTTAAATTACAGTGGAACCCTACACATTTTGTTCCCTGTAATGTTAAGAACCAGCACCAGGCAGCAGGGACAGAGCTGGTTTTAAATATACGGAGAAAGAAAAATTGACGTGAAGTACCCCATATATTTAAAACCAGCCCTGGACCCTTTCTAACGGGGGACTGATGCCACAGCCAGGGGTGCCCTTTCACCGGGCCCCCCAGCTGCAGCATCAGCCCTGACCGCGAGTCAGCCCAGGCCAGGGATCACTGGGGAGTTGGGGACCCCCTGAATAAAGGGGTCACCCTCTTAAGGGCACCCCTGGCCTAGACTGATAGCCCTGGGCTATCCCCGACTCCCCGGGGCAGTGGGTGGCGGGTTGCTAGTGTTAGGTGTAGTGTAAAAATGTGAATTTTAATCATTCTCTTTATAGTAGAACTACAGGTTCCAGCAAGCCTCCCCTGCCTGTTAGTACTTGGAGAACCACAAGTACCAGCATGCGGGCATTAAGGGCCCACTGGTACCTGTAGTTCACCTGTAAAGAAATGGTTAATAAAACACACAACACACCGTGAAAATAAAGCTTTAATGCATACATAAACACACTTACACATACTCCCGCTTCCAGATGTTCCCGTACCTTTGTCAACGTAAAGTATCCAAATGAATTACTTGTTAAAAAAGATCCAATACTCACCTTTATGTCCCACGATGTTCTCCACAGAAATCCAATACGGGCTCCGGATAGACTGTAACAACATGTTTCTGCATGGTGTTACAGTGCGCTAATGACAGCTTATTGGAAAGAGTTGACATTAGTCCCAGTCCGCCAGCCAATCCGCTAATGTAAGCCGCCGCTGATTGGCTGACATCCCGGCAATAATTAGTGCTCAAGCCCTGAGTTCTCATTATTCTTAGTGTATCAACATGCTGATGCGTGTTGATACATAGTATCCGGGCCCCTCTGGATTACTGCGGAGAACTTCGTGGGACAAAAGGTGAGTATTGGAGCTTTTTTACAGGTACTTCCATTGGATAGGGTGAAAGGGTACCCATGGCTGTGGCATCAGTCCCCTGTTAGAAAGGGTCCAGGGCTGGTTTTAAATATACGGGGTACCTCACGCCAATTTTTTTCTCCGTATATTTAAAACCATCTCTGTCCCTGCTGCCTGGTGCTGGTTCTTAAAGTGGAACCTTACACATTTTTTTTCCCTGTAATATTAAGAAATAGGACTGGCTGGCAAGTCCGGGGCTGGTTAGTGTTTTGGGAGGGGACCTCGCATAATTTTTTTGGTACAATTAACCCGTTTATTACAGGCACAACACAAGCAGCTTACACATATCTCACTGATATGTGCAGGCTGCTTGCTAGGGAGAGTGGTGCTGAGAGAAATCACTGCAATCTCAGGTGATATAACTCACTCGAGCTTACTTTAAAATCACCCGAGAATCTCGATCTACATCACCATCAGCAAACTCGTTTTTCAGCAAATCGCCTGTTGGTAAATTTGGTTAAAAAAAAGTGAAAAAAATCACCCGAGTTCAGGCAAGTTATGCAGAGATGAATCACTTTGAAAATCGGGTCAATCACGATTCTTAGTAGATTTACCCCTAAGTAAATTTACCCCTTAGTAAATTTACCCCTGAGTTTTAGAAGAGATGGTGCCCATAGCAACCAATCAGATTCTAGCTATTTTCTTCTAGAAGGTGATGTTAAATGTTAAGAAGAATCTGATTGGTTGCTATGGGAATCATCTCTTCTAAAACTGACTTCTAAAAACTCTCACTTAAGTAAATTTACCCCTTATAGTCATCTACTTTAATTTCACATAACTGAAATTTTGAGAGGGCAAAATATTGATCCTTTGTACTGTTTCTTTAACACAAAAATGTCCTGACTGATATATCTTGCACTAGCAAATTGCCCAGGCTTCGCACAGGAGCAATTTTTAAATTTACGGTGATAGTATTTTTTAACCAAGGCATTTGTCGTTTTTCCTCCTGACATCAATTTGAAAAGATTTAGGCCCTCATTCAGAGCCGTACGCTCTGAGCAGAGCGCACGCTCTGAATGAGGGCCGCCCTCCATAATTATGGAGCGTCCTCCTGGACGCTCGTATAGCTGTGGGTCACCACCCACAGTCTATACGAGCGTGCAGTTTGATGGCCGCGATGGTCGTGACCATCGCCACTGCGAGCCGGAGCCTGCGGTTGAGGTTTTCAACCGCAAGGCCCGGAGTGATTTTGGCTCTATCAGAGCCAAAATCACTCCCACTGACATCACTAGTGATGTCAGTGGGCCGGCTTCTGACGGTAGGTGTTCCCTTGGGAACGCCCCCGTCAGGGAGGCACGCCCCCGGCACGCCCACCAAAGGGGGCGTGCTGTCAATCAACATCGACAGCACGCCCCCTTTGATCAGACACAACGAGCGAAGGAAAGTCCTTCGTTCGTCGCGTCTCGCGCATGCGCACGACGGAGCTCCCTCCGTCGTGCGCATGCTCAGTGCAGACCATCGACCCACTTGCGAGCGGACAGCCGCTCGCGAGTGGGTCTGAATCAGGCCCTTAGTCGTGACATGACATGCAAAAGGGCCACGTAAAGTTATCCATAAGAAAAACAGTCTCCACTCTGGTCAACTCCATCCATGTTAAGTGTCTGTCCCGGTGCCTGATTTATTGTCATGCCATAGCAGGCTCTTACCAGGAATTGGACTTGTTTGAAATTAAAGAATCGTTTTACACATAAATGAAATAGAAATGGTAAAAAAAGGGAAAAAAAAAATTTTGTACAGTAAATAGGGCTTACTGTACATCAAAATTTCTGGAGAAACCGGATAATGCATATCAATCTCTACATGGTATCAATTAAAGTCCATTGTTGTGATATATCTTTAACGGTTTAGGCAGTGTAAGCCAAGAAAGCACTTGGATGTCCTTTTTTCAAAGACTTGCTTCACTAAAATCGTCACTGCTTGGCTCCCTTTTGTCATACATTAATGTTTCATACACCTAAACTTTCCTCGACAAATGCTCTATAGCACAGGTTCTCAAACTTGGTCCTCAGGACCCCAAACAGTGCATGTTTTGCAGGTCACCTGACAGAATCACAATTGAAATAATTAGCTTCACCTGTGGATCTTTTAAAATGTGTCAGTGAGTAATGAGTACACCTGTGCAGCTGCTGGGTGACCTGCAAAACATGACCTGTGTGGGGTCCTGAGGACAGAGTTTGAGAACCACTGCTCTATAGAGTAGTGAAAACTGCATCAAAATCTATCCAGTGGTTCTCGAGATTAGCCTGAACAGACAAACGCCTAACAGGGACATTATTTTTATTATGTATAGATGAGTAAAACATGCAGTTGGAACCTACTTACAATCAAGGATCTAATCCAGATTTATATTATTATTATTATTATTTCTCTTTTCACTACTCAGCTTCTTTTTGTAAACCTGAAAACTACTTTTCATAAGGTTCTTAAACTTATGCTTAGAACTTCCTAAGCAGTAACTTGTCTGTTAGTTCTGACATTTTACCTTTTGACATTAACTGATATTTGCTAAACTTTTGATAAAACTGAATTACAATATTTATTTATTTCAATTTTCACCTGAGCACCAGTTATTGTGACTGCCAAGCATTATCCTTTATCTGAATGGACAAGATACATTCCTGACATTGCCTGTGATCATGACCCTGCCTAAGGATATATCTTAGCAATCCACTATTTTCCCCAAAGCCTCTCTAAAAGTGCCAGATGTCATGAACTGTGACCTATATTGACACTCCTTTGTCATCACTCTCTATGTTACATCAGCAAGGTTTGAGGACATCATGACTATGACATAGGAATGGCCATTGACCATCAATGATTAGAAACCAATAATGGTCACCCACTGATGGGTTTACCATCGAAGGTGGAGATACAAATGGTATCTGGCCATTTATGGTAACATGTTTTTTTTTTTCACACTTGAAGACAGAGTGCCTCAGCTTCTGTGCATGGCTACTAGGCTGTCAGTTATCAGCCATACACCTCCTTCAGCTTACACACATGTACAACACAGTTTGTGTGCGGGCATGGGTTAGCCAGCCTTGCTGACTTGGCAGGCTGAGCTCAGCTGTCAGTCAGCAGACTAGCACACCATCGGCTCACATAAAGCAGTGAGTGTGCTGGCTGGGAAGGTTGACTGGCCCCATTCTCTATCTATTGGTTGCCTCCATTGGTCTCTCTAGCTGACTTGACAGGCTCATACATCGTGGCGGGATGGATGCGCATCTCTTCGGTGCATGTGTGAACCTTTGATGGTTAAAACAATCGATAGCATGGCACAGCATAGCTTACTACCATCGATGGCTCATGTCGTTGTCACGAACAATGGAAATCATTGATGGAGACCACACCAATGGCCATCTGTACAATGGCATAAGGGTTCCCCATTAAAAACTATTATTAGTGAATCCATGCCCTATAATAATACTAATACTTTTGATAGTTTCTGCACTAGGACCTTATAATTCACTATATTTTGCATAGTTCTCCCATTCACTGAAGCCGCAACTTTTACCATTCACCTCCTGTGTTTCTTGCCTCTCTATAGCAGGGGAGGACTGACCCAGCAGCAATAAAGCTTTCAATTAATCTGCTGTGTTGGATTTACACTACTACTGAGAGAATCGAGCCATGCCAAAGGTGATTGGCAGATGTCCTGACTATATGTATGTGCCAAGATCCTGCTAAATGCTGCATGCTGTTATTGGGAAAAGATTTAGTAAAAAAAAAAAGATTTCTTGCAAACCAGAAAATCCTGAATATTTTCTCTGACAAGTCTGATTTTTCAATGTACAGTAGATGTGAAATTTCTGCTCAGTGTCAGCAAGTTCTGGTCTACCGTAAAATGACACAAGTTGCTCTTAATAATCAGTATGTTCTGGAATCCTTTGTCTGCCGCAGGAGCTGACAGAGCCCATCTCTTACTCCCTACACTTGTCCTTTACTCATCTCACCTCAAAGATAAAATTAATCTTCTTGCATATACTAGAATCTTTTGCAACAATGATATGCTCAAATTAGGCCAGTGTCCTCTGAGTCTCCTCCAAACAAAAGAAGCCAGCTTCAATGCCGTCTATTAACAATAATATGTCTCTATGTATATTTAATATTTGTACAGCTACAAGCTTCAATACTATACATGCTTGCATTTGTTTTTAACTACACCTTTTTATTAAAAAACCCCAAAAAACAGTACATGTGACAACACATACTGCTAGTCTGCACAGTACTATTGATCTTGTATTGTATGACATTCTCTGTAGTTATCTGTATATAATAACGCCCTTGGTACAGCCCTGTGAGATACAGCACATAGCTGTTTTCAGAGTAGGAGAAGACTTTGATTCATGTTGTAGGGTGAGGATATTTTATTCTACTAATTACTGATGTGAATGAAGATAACAACCAAGTACACCCAAGACGGATTAGTCACACTTACAACTGGAAGCGACACAGGATCCGCCAAAAGTTATCCTGACGTCAGCACCAGACCCGGAAGACACTGCTGGAGCCGCTGGACCATGCATGCCAGCTAAGTCACCAATGGACCACCAACGAAGTTTTCATCAGTATCGACATGATAAATGTTGACATAATCTATGTCGACATATTCCGCATCGACATTATGAACATGTTGACATGATGAATGGTGCTGGTATTTGTATATACAGCAAGTTGGGTCATATATTTTGTATTTAATATTTTGCCAAGATGCATGCAAGTTCTGCCACCACTAAGATTTAGTTCAAAATTTGACACTCTTAGTACTTCAGTTACTCCTTGACTTAGAATAAAATAAAAACCTGATTTAATCAGAGATATTCCAAACCAAATAACACCCTTCCTACCCGTAGTGTTATAAACACCAAGCTTACCTGATTCCTACGTTACTTAAGAACACAAAGAACTAAAGCAGACCTTAAGCAGAATTTTTAATTATAAAATATTCAGATGACTAATTGTATCTAATTTAATTAATACTATTTTTATTTATTCAAACTACATATATACAATACAGTGTTCTTAAAACAAGACATAAATAAAAGCAGAAACAGTCACAGTGCACCTAGATAATTTTGTCTTCTGGGAAAAGTTAGGCTGGGCAATTGATCAGTGATACCTACAAATTAATGTGCTCTTGTGTTCATATAAATGCCTGTGTACCAAAGGGCCAAATATCTGTGCACATCAAATGGTAGCTTTCAATTTAGTGAACTTCCGTTGATCACCTCCAGACTCCCACAATAAAAGGATAAGTGCTATTCTGTGACACAACTGGGGTACTCCAAACCACAGCAAGACATTGCATGTGTACCAGATATAAGCAAAGTTATCACTTTATTGTATGACCTTTTATTCTGTCTCATTCTAATCAGGTTTCATGGGAAAAAAAAAAAAAAGACAGAGAGAACCATCTATTATAGTACGTATTAATTAGAGATGAGTGGTTCAGTTCTACTCGGTTACGTTCGGATCTGGAAAACAGTTTTTAAATGACTATCCGGCTCTCGCGTTTTGGATAAATCCAAACTTGTGCTAATTTGGCTAAAAGAACAGTAGAACCGAACCACTCCTCTCTAGTATTAATAAACTGTATATTCAATACACAAAAAAACAGGCTTATCTGAACAAAACTGCACCAAGCTCTTCCACTATTGGCAGGTTCAAACAGCATCCAGAACAGGAGGACAGGTTCAAAACAGTATGATGTCTCTATACCAGCATTTTTCAACCACTGTGCCATGGCACACTAGTGTACCGCGAGCGGTTGTCAAGTGTGCCGCGGTGGTCAGCACAGCGCACTTGTACAGAAGTGTGTTTTATTCCTGTGGAGGCCAATGTAGTGTGTTTTATTCCTGTGGAGGCCAATAGAGTGTGTTCTATTCCTGTGGAGGCCAATATAGTGTGTTCTATTCCTGTGGAGGCCAATATAGTGTGTTTTATTCCTGTGGAGGCCAATATGTGTATATATTTTTATGTGGGAGCCAATGTTTATGTTTTTTCTATTGGTCACGCACACTGCATTGCCGGATAGTGTGCCTCGGCAATTTTTAAATCTTGTGTAGTGTGCCTCGAGTTGAAATGATTGAAAAATACTGCTCTATACTATATAGGTAGCGTGTAATAGAATGGAGGAGACAATGAAGGTTTTTAAATAATAGAAAAAAACACATCCAGTCTGCAAGTAGAGGAACTCAATCAAATATAATTTAGACACTTTGTTGTTATGGGTTACAGAACATTTGCACTTTCTTAGTAAACAACCTACAAAAGCAACTATTACCTTAGTGAAACACCTTTAAAAACAGGTACAGGAGAATCTTTCAAAGCTGAGGATATACTCTCTCCCATCTCTCTCCTCTCCAGTCTATCCTTAATGCTGCTGCACGGCTTATCTGCCTCCCCTCTCCTACAAGCCCTCCACTGGCTCCCCTTCCCTTTTAGAACCCAATTTAAGGTTCTCATGATTGCTCACAAAGCCCTCACCCAATCTTCTCCCATATACATCTCTGATCTCATCTCCCTTCACGCTCCTCTCTGCTCTCTTCATTCAACTAATGCACGCTGCCTTTCATGCCAGCTGATTACTTTCTCCCACTCCCGCCTCCAAGATTTTGCCCACACTGCTCCCCACCTCTGGAACTCTCTCCCACTCCCCATCAGGCTCTCCGCCTCTTTGCAATCCTTCAAACGGGCTCTCAAGACCCACTACTTCATCAAAGCCTTCCAGCTCTCATCCTAACTCGCTGCTACATGCTCCTTCCTCCCCATCTACCCCATCTGTGTCAAACCAATTTCTCTTCCCCCACCTTTTTAGAATGTAAGCTTTCACGAGCAGGGCCATCTACCCTCTTGTGCTTCTCCTTACTTTAGTGTAATTTACTTCTTACTCACCACTAGGGCACCTAACACTTGGTTGCTTATGCTCTGTTGCTTATCTGGGTGATATGGTCGCTAATATAGCAATATATATTATCCATGTCCTGTATTTTATTGTTCTGTAAGTCGCTTGTCTACAATTTGTTTATGTACTTTGTAAGGCGCTGCGGAACACTTGTGGCGCCATATAAATAAAAGATAATAATAATAATAATAATAATAATACTAGAAAAGTTAAAAGCTATATTTATATACAGCTTGAGTCTCCCAAATCCAAAATGCTTGGAACCAGGGGTATTTTGGATATCGGATTTTTCTGTTTTTTGGAATATTTGCATACCATAATAAAATATCTTGGGAATGGGACCCAAATCTACACAGATAATACATTTATATTTCATATACAACTAATATATATAGCCTGAGGGTAATTTTATACAATATTTTTAATAATTTGGTCATCAAGGAAAGTTTGTGTATATACACATTAAATTCATTTATGTTTTATATACACCTTATATACACAGCCTGAAGATAATTTTATATAATATTTTAATACAGTAATTCTGTGCCTTAAACAAAGTTTGTGTACATTGAACCATCAAAAAGCAAAGGTTTCACTATCTCAGCCATGCTAAAAAAAAACAAAATCTGAATTTTGGAATATTCTCTATTTTGGAATATTTGGCTATAGGAGACTCAACCTGTACTGTACTCAGGGGCTTTCTAACAACTCAGATGAAGCAACATAGATGGCCGTACTTTACTCTTTCTTGTGTAAATTATCCAGTTAACTATATTTACCAAGAACTTTTTAATTTGTAATTATCTATATAAGCTAAATGTACCAGGTAATATACACCTATTTTGTCAGGATGGATAGTTACAGTTCTGACAGTTCCACATGATTTACTACATTAAAACGTGTATACTTTACATATCTTGTTTAAATGTTAAAAGTTTTGTCCTACTGTTCATTCTAAACTAAAAAATGCATTATCAGTCTCTGGTAGTATTCCCACAGTACATTACTGAGCAAACAATGTGGGATTCTGGTGTGTTATGCTTTTAGCATACTTAGTACATACTGTATCCTGCAATTTGTTTCTTAAATTGCACTTTGCTGAGGCAAGCTGTCAGTAAATACTTATCTTTAAAATCAAATATGAACATCTTTTTGCCTTTCACATATTATCTTGATCAAACATACAGCATATGTTTCATTGCTTGAACTCACCTTTATACTACTGTAGGTTTATGGTTCACAATTAACATACTGGGCAAAATGATTAGGAGAATTGTTGGATGTAATGAAATCCAACCCATACATTGTAATTAATATGCTGCTGAGGGTTACATATGATCCATGATCCTTTTATACCATTAGATAAGTTGGTTACCTGCTCCTTTTTTAGTTTGATTATATATGTTCAGCCTGTAATTAAATAATCATATTAATGTGCACACAGTAGTTGGTTCTGCTACATTTCATTATTAACATTAAGGCACTTTCAACTACAGTATGGTTTCTGAAGCAACTGCAGTCCACTCGGCAGCACGTCACATCAAATACATCAGTCGTATATGATGTCCAGCGTATACTTAAGTCATTTAGGGATCTTTTTATCAACTAAATATGTGCTTTAAATCATGGATATATGTCTGCTTATTGTCATACATCTGGATCATAGCCCAGTTAGGTCACCGCCATCCGTGGCACTCCTGGCCGTGTCTGGCATCCCTAAGTACTGTCTGCAGGGCCGGTGCAAGGTTTCCCAGCACCCTAGGCAGAACTTCAGCCTATGCCACCCCTCACTCCATTACACTTACTGATACTCAAAATACATGTGTTGTTAATATACAGTCAGGTCCATAAATATTGGGACATTGACAGAATTTTCTGATTTTGGCCTCTATTCACCACCACGATGGCTTTGAAAAGAAACAAACAAGATGTGCTTTAACTGCAGACTTTCAGATTTAATTTGAGGGTAATTACATCCAAATCAGGTGAACGGTGTAGGAATTACAACGGTTTCAATATGTGCCTCCCACTTTTTAAGGGGCCAAAAGTAATGGGACTATCAACTCAAAAGCTATTTCATGGACAGGTGTGGGCTATTCCCTCATTATTTCATTATCAATTAAGCAGGTAAAAGGTCTGGAGTTGATTCTAGGTGTGACATTTGCATTTGGAATCAGTTGCTGTCAACTCTCAATATGAGATCCAAAGACCTGTCACTATCAGTGAAGCAAGCCATCATTAGGCTGAAAAATCAAAACAAACCCATCAAAGAGATAGCAAAAACATTAGGTGTGGCCAAATCAACTGTTTGGAACATTCTTAAAAAGAAAGAACGCACCGGAGAGCTCAGCAACACCAAAAGACCCGGAAGACAACGGAAAACAACTGTGGTGGATAACAAAAGAATTATTTCCCTGGTGAAGAAAAACCCCTTCACAACAGTTGGCCAAATCAAGAACGCTCTCCAGGAGGTAGGTGTATATGTGTCAAAGTCAACAATCAAGAGAAGACTTCACAAGAGTGAATATAGAGGGTTCACCACAAGATGCAAACCATTGGTGAGCCACAAAAACAGGAAGACCAGATTAGAGTTTGCCAAACAACATCTAAAAAAGCCATTACAGTTCTGGAACAACATCCTATGGACAGATGAGACAAAGATCAACTTGTACCAGAGTGATGGGAAGAGAAGAGTATGGAGAAGGAAAGGAACTGCTCATGATCCAAAACATACAACCTCATCATTGAAGCATGGTGGTGGTAGTGTCATGGCGTGGGCATGTATGGCTGCCAATGGAACTTGTTCCCTTGTATTTATTGATGATGTGACTGCTGACAAAAGCAGCAGAATGAATTCTGAAGTGTTTCGGGCAATATTATATGCTCACATTCAGTCAAATGCTTCAGAACTCATTGGACGGTGCTTCACAGTGCAGATGGACAATGACCCGAAGCATACTGCAAAAGCAACCAAAGAGTTTTTTAAGGCTAAAAAGTGGAATGTTATGCAATGGCCAAGTCAATCCCCTGACCTGAATCCGATTGAGCATGCATTTAACTTGATGAAGACAAAACTGAAGGGAAAATGCCCCAAGAACAAGCAGGAACTGAAGACATTCGCAGTAGAGGCCTGGCAGAGCATCACCAGGGATGAAACCCAGCATCTGGTGATGTCTATGCATTCCAGACTTCAGGCTGTAATTGCCTGCAAAGGATTTGCAACAAAGTATTAAAAAGTGAAAGTTAGATTTAGGATTGTTTAGTTTGTCCCATTACTTTTGGTCCCTTAAAAAGTGGGAGGCACATATAGAAACCGTTGTAATTTTTACACCGTTAACCCGATTTGCATGTAGTTACCCTCAAATTAAATCTGAAAGTCTGCAGTTAAATCACATCTTGTTTGTTTCATTTCAAAGCCATTGTGGTGGTGAATAGAGGCCAAAATATGAAAATTCTGTCAATGTCCCAATATTTATGGACCTGACTGTATATATATAATATACAATAGATTCGAAGAAATGTATGTTGTGTGTGTTTTGTGTGTCAGTAAGGGTAATGGCACTGTAGACAGTATATAATATACTGTCTACAGCGCCATTACACTTACTGACACACACAACATACATTTCTTGTTAATATATATATAGAATATTATACTGACAGTCCACAGCAGCGCCATTATTACGATTACTACTAATAGTTAAGACTGAGGGGAAAGTTTACTAAGATGAGAGTTTTTAGCAACCAATCTCCACTTAGGAAATTTAGTCTTTGAGTCTCGTTCCTTCCCACTCCCAGGCTCTCAGCCTGGCCAGCCTACATTCCCTGCTCTCGCCTCTCTGAAGGAAGAGGAGGAGCAAAGGGTAAGTACAGAGCAAGGAGGCAGGCGATTGCTTCATGATTGGCATGCCTTGCTTTCACAAACAACAAGCGAATGCAAGAGCTGCGAGTGGCACGTCAGTGGCATCTAGAGATGAGCGGTTCGGACTCTGTGGAATCCGAACCGCTCCAAACATTGGGGATCCGAGTCAACTCGAACAGGTTGGGGTGTTCGCCGTCTTATTCGGATCCCCGTTCGAGGCCCACTAGTGTAGGGCAGACCGCAGTGAGAGCGGTCTGCCCTACACAAAAACAAACACACAGCCGCCAGCAGCAGCTGTTTGTTTGTTATAGCAGCCAATGAGAGTCACACAGACTCTCATTAGCTGCTGCACTGTGGGAGCCGGCTGGAGCTCACTCATGAGCTCCGTCTTTCGGCTCCCTCTTCAGCGGATGACAGAGCAGAGCAGACGGCGGCAGGAGCAGGGATTCAGGTAAGTTTTTTTTTTATTTGTGTGTGCGTGTGTGGAAGGGGGCGCTACTGGTGGCATACTACTGGGGGCATTGCTAATGGGGGCACTACTACTGGGGGCCTGCTAATGGGGGTACTGCTAATGGCATACTAATGGGGGCACTGCTACTGGGTGGCATACTACTGGGGGCATACTAGGGGCACTACTAATGGGGGCATACTACTGGGGGGCATACTACTAATGGGGGCACACTACTGGGGGGCATACTACTGGGGGCATTGTGTAAGGGACACCACTGCTGGGGGCATGGTGTAAGGGGCACTACTGCTGTGGACATTGTATAAGGGGCATTACTACTGTGGACTTTGTGTATACGGGTCACTACTGTGGGCATTGTGTAAAAGGGTCACTACTGTGGGCATTGTGTATAAGGGTCACTACTGTGGGCATTGTGGATAAGGGTCACTGTGGGCATTGTGTAAAAGGGGCACTACTGTGGGCATTGTGTAAAAGGGGCACTACTGTGTGTCATAACATAAATAATAGACGCTACTTTATGGTGTAATGTGAATCAGGAGCACTATGGGCCTGATTCAGAGGTGCTCGCTGTTTTTTTGTTTCGGCCTCCAGGCCGCTCGCAAAGCTGTGGGTGACCACCCACAGCTAGTGCGAGCGGCCTGGTGATGGTCGCAATTATCGCAACCATCAGGCTTGCGTCGAGACCCTGCGGGAGGGTGTCGGTTCCCGCAAGCCGAGTGGACTTCCTGATCTAATAGAGCAGGAAGTCCACTACTGACATCACAAGTGATGTCAGTAGGGCCGCCCACAAATGGCAGGCGTTCCTAAGGGAATGGCTGCGCTTGTACAGACACCCCCGTCCCACCTACAAAATGGAGCGAGCTGTCAATCAACATCGACAGCCGCCCAGTCTTGTAGTGAGCCCCGGAGCTGCCGTCGCTTGCTGGGGCTCACGCATGCGCACGCCGGAGGTGGCGCAGTGGGGGAACATCAACCTGCTGGGTCTGAATCAGGCCCTGTGTGCGGTGTAATGTGAATAAGATTGTGCACTGTCACTCCTAGGGCCGTAGCCCACTTTGTAAACAAGTAATGTGATTCTGCTGGCTGTACCCCACTGGGTGAGTGCACTACTTTTCATTTCTGCCACTGCTGTGTGGCAAGGTTTCATAGATGTGTTTTAAACTGTGGTGTCTGTGTCGCTGCGCCGCTGCTTTGTCGCTTAGTAACAAGTCAGCTCACTGCAACCTTTGGCCAATAATGGTGAAAACAATACTATAAGCTGTGAGGTGGTCTAAATTGACTGGAAATTAATGTTATTGAGGTTAATACTCTATGAAGAAAAAAAAACCAATATGTGATTTTAGCTTTTTTTGTAAATGTTTATAAAAAATCCAAATCCAAAGCTGGATGACGAATTAGAACCAGATCCAAATCTGGCAAAAATGGTCCAGCGCACATGCCTAGTGGCAGCGCTGACACAGGCAGCCTCAGCCAGGACATAGCGGGCAGACACTGCGGTGGAGTGAGGAGACAGTGTGCAGCACTGCCAATGCACATGGTCTCAGTTACTGACAGAGCAGTGGCTGCAGCTGGCTGCACCAGTGCCATGGCTGCTGCTCAGACTTCACACAGGCAGCCATGATCAGGGGTGGATTGGGAATTTAAAGTGGCCCTGGAAAACTTTCTGAAAGTGGCCCTATGTAGGCATGGACAAAAGCAAATGTTGATGAGGTTATTAGACCATTAGCTCTAATACTGACAGCATCCCAGTGAACGCCATACAGCATACCTCCCAAGTTTCTAGTAGTGGAGATTGGAACTATTGAGCACGCCGAAAACACGTGCCTATAAAAGGAGGCATGGCCTTGCATGGAATGGCATACCCGCAAAGCCACTACCACCATTTGTGTCATGCTGGGGGGCACCCAGGGTACATAAAGGAAATTGGAACACCTCAAAATATGTTCTTTTAAATTCTGGCTGAATACTTATAATTGTATAGAGCTGGATGCATGCAGAAGAGACCTGTAAAGGTTATATAGTGCTACACACAGATCATGGTTCACACAGCACGGTTCCTAAATACAGCATCTCCCAGGTATGGGAATGCCACCATTTACCGAGTGAGGGGAGACCAAGATGAGGCCACACACAGATTACTGGTCTAAATAAAGCATCTCTCAGACATAGGAGTACCACCATTTACTGAGTCTGGGGAAACGGATATGAGGCTACACCCAGATTATTGCTCATACAGTGCAGCTCCTAAATACAGTGTTTTTGAAACATAGAAACACCACCATTTACTGAATGTGAGGAGACTGAGATGCAGCTACGGTATACACAGATCACTACTCACATGGCTCAGGCTCTAAATGCAGCATCACCTGGACATGGGACTACCACCATTTATGAATTTGTGTTGTTTTTCCCCACAATTCAGATAAAAAAAAAGCAAAGTTGGTTGAAAAACAAAACAAATATAAAAAAACATGGAGATTTGGCACCTGAACCCACAGAGAGAGCACTGCCAGCAGACACAACCTCCGTCAAAATAAACAGCCACCAACCAATCTCATTTTAGCCTGGTAAATGGGAATCTGTACAACAAAATGTACAGGAAGGAGGAGGAGCAGAGCAGATGGATAGGGGGGACTATGGGGTGTCAGGGGAGGGGCAGTCCTAATGATGGTGGAGACAGTGAGCTGGATGAGGAGGTAAAAACTGGGGGGCAGTGATATATGAGAGTGACACTGGGCTGGATGGGAGACGCGATGTGGGGGCACTAGATTGGAGGAGGGGCACTGTGATAGGAATAACTGGGGGTTCTAGGTGAGATGTGGCAGTGGACTGGTTTAGAAGGAGGAGACACTGGGCTGGTTAACTTAGGTGGGATACACTGGCATATGGGGGATCAGTTATAGATGGTAATGGATACTGGGTGGGAGTCTGTGAGATGGGGATACTGGGAAGTGGGCATCTTTATGTTGGCATGCGACAGCATTGCAATTGCAGACATTAGCACATTTTTGCTACACGTCTGAATGTGTAATCGCAGCTGCGATCGCAATAATGATCCGCAATGGATCAGGCACAGAGATCCTGAGATCTGATAACGGTGGAGAATCTCAACAGAGTGATGGAGCAATTTTTAAGAAAGTATGTAATAGAGCATCAATTGACCATATTCCTAAGAAAAATGGTGTCAATGAATGAGCAAACCATACACTAGTAGAAAGAGCAAGATGTATGCAAAAGGACACAGGCCTAGACAAGCAATTTAAAGTGGAAGCCGTGTCCACAGCAGTTTGTCTCAAGAACCGTTCTGCTACAGTTGTCCTAAAAGACATAACTCCTATTGAAGTGTGATCTAAGAAAAAACCAAGTGTGAGACACCTCAGAACCTTTTGAAGTACGGCCTATACCAAAAAAGAAAAGACAAAAGTTGGATTCAAAGTCAGTTAATTGCATCATGCTAGGCTATTGCCATGACAGCAAAGGTTACAGATTGTGGATTCCAAATGCCAGAAAGATTAACTCCAGAGATGTTATCTTTAAAGAAACAACACAAATTGAAGAAAGTCAGAAGCTGATATGCAGAGCAATTATGTGTCACTGGATATACCAACAGTTGCAGATGTACCTGAGTCAGAGACTATTAGCGTTGAAGTAGAACCACAAAAAAGGTGTTCTGCAAGATCAAATATCAGCAACCATATAAGAGATATGATTAAGGATTTGCAAAACATTGCAGTCAGTGATACTCAAGATATCCATATGTGAAAGCAAAAGTCTGATTGATGTGAATGGAAATCCAAGATAGGTAAAGAGACTTTGCAAAATTTAAAAACCACATGTGTGATAATCATCATGAATCATGATAGCTGCAGCAGTCCCAAGCAATGTCGGACTGGGGCATGAAGGGCCCACCAGGAAATACAATGGTAGGGGCCCAAGTTTAAGGGGTATGGCAAGCCATCAAAGAGGGTGTGGCTAGTCACAACAGATGGACCTGCCCAACCATTAGAAAAGAAATGCAAGAACAGGGCCCCTTTATAAAAGAGGAGACTGGGGTGTGTCAGCACCACCCACTTTGATTGGCAGGAGGGATAATCTTAGTGTAGTTTCCATAGAAACAAATCAAGCACCCAAGTTCACCTATGACCCTGCTTCACCCCTAGAGGAGGGGGGTGGGGCCCTCAGGCAGTAAGGCCCACTGGGGATTTCCCCTGTCCCCCTTTGGGCCAGTCCGACCCTGGTCCCAAGTCTGTGAGTTGAGATACTGTAGTTAAGGCCCATGCTATCAGTGAAGGAACTTTTGCTAAAGTATCTTCCGAGAAGGCCAAGTTAAAGTTGCATCATTTGTTGATGCCTTTTCATAGTTTATTTTACAGATCACTACAGAAAAGTTGAAATTAAATGTTTGTGTAACATGGAGAAGCTTTTAGAGAGGAGGGGCTGTTCAAAAGCAGTGCAGTCCTGCACTTTTTCCTCAGTCTGCTTACATTATTATCATCATCATCATCAGCCTTTATTTATATGGCGCCCCAAGTGTTCCGCAGCGCCTTACATAGTACATAGAACTAATAGGTGAAGAAACAAGTAACTTACAGTACATTACAGTGCAGGACAAGGACACGATTTATATACATTGCTGCAATAGCGATTAAAGCACTCACAATAAGCAGCCGGGAGTTGGCAGTCACGTGTTAGGTGCCCTTATGGGGAGTAAAGAGTAGAAGAAAATGTAAAGAGGAGCACATGAGGGAAGAGGTCCCTGCTCGTGAGAGCTTACATTCTAAAGGGGAGGGGCAGACAGACAGGTGTGACACAGAAGGGGAAGATAGGAAGGAAACATCATGAGGTGGGTTAGGATGAGTACATGCTTGGCACTAAGACCCAGAGTCTGCAGGAAGGTCTGACCTTCAACTTGATGTTCTCCTGCACATGTGACTACAGTCATCTTTAGTACTGTGTGTGAATGACGTGGTGGGAGACAGAAGTCTCCTACTTAGCTCAATGTAAGGGACCCCAGTATACACTAATACATTGCTCATTAGAGAGGGTATTTAAGTCCGGTTAGGAAACTAAACCACCACGCTTCTGAAGAAGGACTTTGTAGTCTGAAACGTGTTAAGCGGGTGGAGGTGGAGGAATACTTGGACTGGTGACCTGGTGGATTGGGTTAGGTTGGTGTCCGGAAACCCTCCCTGTTGATCTTAAACATCGGATAAGTCCTCTGATTTCCACATCTGGTTTTACCCCTGAGTTTGTGTGCATCCTGAGTGATGCAATATGCCTTATATTTTATTTTAAATGTGAGTGTGACCATTTATTAAATTGTGTTTTTTCTATCATACGCTATTGCACTATGTCCCTTTAATTTCTTCTTTGAGGAAAATACTGAGGATAAAGATCTTTTTTGGGATCTCCCATTCTGCAAAATTAAGAAGATAAAGGGATAAAGGGAATAGTGGAAGGAAAAAGTCGGTTGGAATGAGACTTTTCTTAACCATAAAGGAGTGTTGGATGGACTTATTCCTCTATTAAATGTAAGACTGGTCCTTATATAAGTGTGTGAAATATTGACAGCGCCGGAGTGGGACTCTTATTTTATATATTTTGTACCAATAAGGGATTGATAAGGAGTCCCTGGAGTCTGCGCTTAGCTGCAGTTTCAGTACTTATTTATTTGTACATTTTCTATCCCATTTCATGTTCAAGCTTCATTTTTACTAGAGATGAGTGAGTTCGGATTTAAGATATCCGAACCCACCCGAATTTGGGGGATCTGAGCACAGCTCGGATCTCTCTCCCTGCCCCGGATCCCTGACCCGAGGCAAAACCTTGCGACACCACTGTCGGGACGTGAGGTTTTGTTTTCAGCGGGCTTAAGGCTGATTGGCTGAGAGAGCCGTCTGTCACGGCTCTCAGCCAATCAGCGTTAAGCCTATTGAAAACAGCTCAAAAGAAGAAAAAGAAGATGGCGCCCATCATCCCCTGCCGGCACCCCCCGCTGCCGGCACCACCACTGCTGACACTCCTGCACTGCTGCCCAACGTACTGAGGACACCGTCAGTGACCCCCACAGTGCCGACACTCCCACACTGAGGACACCACCAGCACCCCTGCACTGCCGACACAGTCAGCAAACCTGCACTGAGGATACTGCTGGCACCCCCGCTCTGCCAACACCGCTGGCACCCCTGCACTGCCTACACAGCCAACAAACCTGCACTAAAGACACCGCTGGCACCCCCGCACTGCCGACACAGCCAGCAAACCTGCACTAAAGACACCGCTGGCACCCCCGCACTGCCGACTTCAACGATCCCCTTCACTGAGGACACTGCAAGCACCGCAGCACTGCCATTCCATGTACTGAGGAGGACACCGTCAGCAACCCCGCTCTGTCGACACTGCTGTAACAGTAAGTGCACTATTGGTGTATCCAACCCACACTGTATAACAGTGTATCCGTGTTGGAAATTAGAAACTGAACTGCCGCCCACTGTGTCACTTAGCTTAGTCAGCCAGCTAGCTGGATGCAACCTTTTGGCCCTAACTAGATAAAGTAAATAATATTGTGAGGTGGTCAAAATTGATTGGAAATTACTGGAAATAAATGTTATTGAGGTTAATAATACTGTAGGAACAAAAACAGGCCCATTTTATGTGATTTTAGCTGTTTTTATGTTTTTTTTAAGAAAAAAATCCAGATCCAAAACACGAAAACAAAACACGGACGTGAGGTTTTGGCAAAACCAATCCAGATCTAAAACTAGGGTAGATCCAGATCCCAAACCAAAACACGGGGGTCGACGCACATTTTTTTTTTACCATGCCAGACTGCCAATTCAGTGACTGCCTCAGGAGGCAGCATGTCATACTGTATCAGTCCTCCTGGAGTTTTCAACTGACCCATAAAACCACTCTGCATTTATCTGGAAATAACATCCAGACTACTGTCATGTTATGACCATACTCTTTATGACTTTTTACTTTTTCATTTTCTCTTAAAATACTTGATTAAGTCTAATTTCTGACTTATAAAATTGTACATCTGGACTATCTATTACATTTGTCACAATCGTACAGTTGAATGCTTTATTACATTGGTAGAACTGCACCCTCCCAGATAATGTGCATTTAGAAGGTGCCCAAGACGTCCCTTTGGAAGCATAGGTTTAGGCTAGATCTCCAACATTTTGCGGGAAATTAAATGATTTAAGTCCTTTTGCGGGTTGTGCAAACCAGGGAATTACTCACCATACTTACCTGCAAATTCTAAGCACAATTTTGTTGACATTATAGAAGCAATATAGTTGCATGATGTTGCCATGGACCAACAGTTTCACACTCAAAATTATCCTTCCTATTTTCTGAGCTGCTATAATAAGAAAAAATATTAAAAACTAAAGACACTTACATAAATGTAATATATATTTCTAAAAATATGAGTTTTATTATGGTTAAAATTAGATACAATTGAGTTTTTATTAATTAGCAAAATTGTATTGTCTTTTGCAGCAATTTAATTATAATTGATTGTATTTTAATGTCAAGGATATTTTTATTACTTTAATAAAGTTTTATATTGTACTATGAGAAGGACGATGTCTGTGTTTTTACACTAAGGTTGTTATGCTTCCATTAAATTTTACTGATGCTATCAATGGAAACCATATATTAAATAAGAAAAATATATGTTTGGCATTGCCATTTGCATTGAATATAATTGCCCCTTTGACTTCAGTGGCTGAAACCACTGTAGCTGTGGTGGCTTTGAAGTGCAGCATAGTAAATTTTGCCCGTAGATTTGCAGTACACAGTTAAAATACAGGACTAAGTATTGTGAAATTTGTATTTTATGGGAAAACAACATAATTAAGGTAAAAAATTATCAGTCTATTTTTATTTTCTCCCTTTTCAAGACTGATGAAATCATTGAAGTCATTTTTTTTCTTCCTCTAAATGTGCTCCTACTTGTATCACATCACTTCATTACACAGCAGGATCATCCACTCTAGTTTATGAAGCATTTAGCAAAGGGAAGACAAGTTAAATACTACTGTATATAAAAGGGAAAAAAGGAGTAGATTGTTTACGATTTAATAGAGCAAACTATTCATTTGTAATTTAATTTATTCAGATTTTTTTACTTTTAGTTTCCCAAACTAATTGTGACTCACTCATGCACAATGGTATCATATGCACAATAAAAACATTATGCAATTTTTACTACAAATAGAAATATGAAACTATTAATCTAGGAAAAAGAAACAATAAAATATCCAACCTGCAATTTGAACTGTAAATAAACTGATTCAATAGAAGTGGTTAAGAAAACAAAAAAAATATTTAAAAAACCCACAAATATGCATAAACTATGATAATTATTTTAGCATCTATATATCAAATGTAAATGACAAAAGAAAATTACTTATTGGTTGCTTTGCTTGGATTTTCTACATTTATAAATCCAGCGACTGGGTTACAATGAAATGTCACCATGATCCACCTTTGTACAAACAGTTAGCCGTCATCAGTGTTGTAAAACATCAAACATTTGACTTGTTAATTGCAAACGACTTGCGCTACATTTAAATTAGTTAACAATTTCAGAGAATAATAAATGGCATTTTATTCTTTACCAAAAACAATACATTGGTATAATGTGTGTACCAACAGTTTACAAACAAGCTAGACTGGGTTAATTGTCCATCTGGATCTCACATCGTAGACTAAATTGCATGCAAAATTGTTTTTGGTTTCAGAATATAAAATTCACAATTGTCCTCATACGCAATATATTGGAGCACATTTAACATGTACCATTAACTTTTTACAATAGTGTGTCTACTAAGCAATCTATTCAGTGCCCAATAAAGAACATTATTACAAATTTGTATGCTGGACCTCGTATCCAAAATTTAAACAAAACTATAATTAATTGTTATGGGAGAGTAAATGTTGTGTACAGTTAACTACACAACATTTATTGTATTGTTAATTATATTACAGAGCTGCAGACACTTTGTGGCGCCATATAAATAAAAGATAAAAACTACAATTTAATATGAGTAAAGCATTTGACTCTAGTAGTACTGCTATTGGATTTATATGATATAAGTAATCATTATTCTGTGGTCTACACTTACCCTTACACGACCATACAGTACATGAATCATTTTGTGGAATGTTTTAGGTTTGTGTACTGTACACTAGAATACAAAGCAGGAATTTAATTAGTCGTGATAAAGCGTTTTTTTTGCACGTTAAGCTATCGAAAACTTTGAGCAATAATTGCGCTTATCAAATATATATGTGCGCTCCCGTTTTTTTGCACAATCCAATGCAGCATTCGTGCCAAAATTATAGGTGAAATTGGGAAATCTGGCTGTACCACCCCAAAAAAAAGCAACTGATTAGGCATAACAATATAAAACAGTGTATTACTGGCCATAATAAAAGTATTTGGGGTTATTAAATTGTGTCAAATGGCTGTTATATGCATGTTTTTAAAACAGTCATATAATGATAGAAATTTAGTTTTTTTTCTGTATAATAAATGTTCTTTTTAAATTGGGGATGCCTAAAAATGCCTATAAGTATATATTTGTGCAATTTAAAGGCACTTTTAAAAAACCTTCAAAATACGCCTCTAACAGCCCCTTGCAATCTCATTTATACAGCACCCCGTATACTACATCAAATAACCCATTTCCTGCACTTTGTACTTTTATACCCCACAACTGACATGTCATTATTGGCCAAATTAAGCTAATTAAAACATTTTTTTTGCCCAATTAGTCATTAAGTAGGGTGCCCCAGTCATTCTCAACCAAGTCACTACATTTTTACCTTAAAATAGGGATTTTGCACAACTTATCACTTACTTAGGAGGTGGTGAAAACTTTTTTGCTACTTTTTGCTATGTAGAATTCGCATTTGCAAAAAATGTGGCTAAAGGTTTGCTCAATATTTTTTCGCACAAATAGCACAAAAAGCAGTTTTTCGCTGAATAGCATCTAATAGCAGCTAATGGAATTCATCCCATAATCCAGTAGTTCCCAAACTGTGTGTCCTGGCACCCTGGGGTGCCTCAGGTTGGTGGTCCAGCACCAAATCAAATTATTTATGGTCAATGTAATGTAACTATGTGGTCATACAGAAGACCAAACCTTAGTAGGTATGAGACTAGAGTGGCGCTGTCAAAAGCAGCTGGTTCAAAGAGTGCAAACCTGTCCACCACCACATAACTGAACCTATGGATGACAGGTAAGCACAATTTACATCACTTTACTACTTCACTAAAAGAAAAATACATTTCTCAATAACAAACCTTTGGCTTAGTGGTGCCATGAAAACAATACTGATACTCTAGTGCGCCGTGATTCAAACATGTTTGGGAACCACTGCCATAATCTATATATACCTCTGAGTATAAAAATTCAGACTGCTAAATTTACAGTTTTACTTGTATGGCTGCCTATGACTATTGGATTACTGTAACAGAATGTCATCACCCTACTGTATGACTAGCATTTTTTCAGCTGACTCACAATTTTGTAACAAGCGAGACAATAAATATGAACTTTTTAGTTTCTAGAAATCATGTACAACTACAATGTCACAATCCAGTGAAAGTGATCCTCTGTGGAGGTTCAGGTGACTATCGGAGTGACTGTGGCTAGGTCTCCTATTTGTGGCCGAACCCAGGTTTGGCTAGACCTGCACAGAGGCGCGGAGTCTAACTCACTTGGTGGTTTTCTCCAGTGACCCCTCCAATTGGGATTTGGTTTTCCGCTGCACCAAGTGAGCAGGTCGCGGCCCTCTGGACAGGTACCTGGGAATGGCAGAAGACCGGAAACTATATTACGTTAAGTTATTGCTAGAACACTGGAGATACACTGGAACACAATTAGAAATCCTGATCACCGGCTTGCATGAGATTACTGAGAAAGTACTGAGAATCACTAAGAAATCCAGGAGCTGACTAGCTCAGCAGCTCAGGGAGATGTGGACACAGGCAGGTACTGGAGTTTGCTAAATATGCAGGAAAGCACAAACATATACTGGGGATTGCACATACAAGAGTAGAGTGGACTCAAGGAATATATTGGGAATGCTAGAAATGTGGAACTGGACAAAGGCTAAATACTGGGAGAGCTAGAAATGCTGGTACTGGGCAAAGGCAAAATGCTGGTAATAATTATATATGCAGGTGCAGATTGCACAGACAAGACAAATAGAGAAGATAGGCATACACTGGGAGAGTGCTAACTGCAAGTGCAGATTTGCACTGACAAGACACAGAGCAGATTGACACAGACATGTGCTGGGAGGACCAGCTGTGAGCTAATTAATACCAGCATGTAATCTGACACTTCAGTGATACAGGGTAATAGCCACAGGAAAGCTGCAATAGAATTAGCAGCACATATACAAAGACACACAGGAAGGGACATGAAACACTGAAGTACTTGTGAGAAAGCTAAAGTCTCAGAGTAAGGTTTAGCATGGAAGCTAATACAGGAAACTGGGAAACTGAGCAGGCTGAAGCAACACGCTGAAGGATAGCAGAGAGCAACAGTGGGAGTAACACAGGCACTTGGAATAACGAAGTTGAACAGCGTCTTCCTGGAGTTCTGGAGGCGGATTTATACCCAGGGGTAGCAGATTACTGGAGCACAGCATCAGCTGACTGAAATCATGCTACCATAGGTTAGGAGTACTGTCACATGAGAGGAACGGTCATGGCGGTGCCCATGATGGGAACTCCGATCCCCAGCACACACAGCCGACCATGGAAGCTCGCAAAAAGCACCTAAGGCAGAATACTCAGCCCACATCCATCACTGCACCAGACGTCTGACCACAAGGAAGTCAGGGGAAGCTGGCAAGGAGGTGAGAGTGGCCGATCCTAGGCTGAACCCTGTATACAAGCATACATACATGTTTGAAATGTGTGTTTATATTGAAGCCATAACATGCACAACTAATGTATTGTTTTGTACTATCCCAGCCATGGGATGTATTCCTTCTACAGATGCCTCATCCGCATACGCTACGGTATGCTATGGCGTGCACTGCGATCGCACAATGCATTCCTATGGAGGCACAGGTGTGATCGCAGTACACATACCCGCCCATCGGCAAGGATGTAGTTGGGCTTATCTGTATTTTATTCTATTTTTTTTTTGTAACATGATCTTTACCTGCAGTTTGGGGTACATTTAGAATTCATTTATGAGCAGTATGTGGCCAAACATAAATGATAGGGAAATCCACAGCAAAAGAGAACTTGTAACTATAGATAAGGAGCTCTCATAGTCACAGCCGTACTCAATACCTTGATCATGAAATATTACTGCATGTTGCTTGCATCTAGATGAACAGCACATGTCATTAGTGTGTGCACACAGGGAGATCCAGCGAGTTATACGCTGTGCTGACTGGCATGTCTAGCACTACGTATTTCCCTTATCATTTCCCCCATCACCTCACTTACCGATGCCCATATTATTCCACAACATATTGCATCCCAATTTAAGTTATGCCAAATACAGCTGGTCAGTGTGTTTTATGTAGTACATGTGTTTCTCACTGTGCTGCTCTGTCCTCAGCTCCTCCAGGGCAGAATAAGTAGGGAGTGAAGTGTAGCGTAGGGCGCTGCTGCGTATTAACATCTTATGAGTTAATCAGTGACTCACTCACTGACATAGTCATCTCATCAGGATGTCGGTGGCACCAGTAATGATGCTGGCATGGAGAGCACACCCTGCACCCTATGTTCTCACAACTGTATTTACTTGGAGTCTTGTATTGTCAGTAAGATGTCATGTTTTTATTGATAAGTGATAATAAGCGCCAGGACATATACTGACATCTGGTATCCAATAGTTCAGTGTTTGCATATTCTCCATGTGTTCATGTGGGGATCCTCCTTGTGCTCTGGTTCCCTCCCACAATCCAAAAGATAGGTTAACTTTAAACAAAATGAACCCAAATATGCAGTAGCGGATTTTACCTAGGAGCTGCAGAACTGCAGAGCCTCCCCAGTAAAATCTGCCACTTGCAGGGACTAGCAGTGGCAGTGACTTCTCATTTGAAGCACTGCTTGCTGATCATCATCACAGTCAGACAGGCAGAGCCAGTGGGAAATGTTTTCTCCCCCTGATATTGCCAGCCTGGACTGCAATAGTAGAGAGAGTGCTTCCCATGAGAAGTCACTCCCCTGCTACTATGGCTGCCCCTAGAAGCCAGCCTGTTTGCTAGCAGCGCTGGATCTAAGCCACGTCCCTTATTTAAGCCCCACCCATCATTGCCGCCAGACTTAAGCCCAGTCTCCCAGTGACATCAGCTGACAATCAAAGGGGATGGCAGGGATGAGAGGGCTGCATAGACTGTAGCCTATGACGTGCAGACCCCACGGCCAGTTAAGGTGCCGTCGCTGCTAATGTATTTGTACAGTACTATGCATATGTTTGTTTAGAAGAGATTTACCCTAATAATGGGGGCACCCTATGACGATCACTCAGCAGATCAGATAAATTCTGCGACCCCCTGAGCATTTTTCCTATTAATGTGATGCTCATACATACTGAGCTACAAATAGCTAAGTGTGGGCATGAATCAGGAGGTCGTGCAGTTTAAATATTAAAGATCATTTGTGTTACAACTGTTTTAACACGAATAGTGTTTATTGTTGAATAACTTTATTTTCTGAGGTAGTGGTGGCCTCAACAGTCAGCTGCTCCTATTATTTTCACTAACCATCCCCTTTTTTACCTAAATATTAAACATCTGCTGCACCAAAGAAAAGGTGTATAGTGAATAGGTGCGGCGGTGTGGGTTCCCCGGACACTGGAATCCATGTCCATCCACACCCTGCACAAAAGCAAAGCAAGGGGCAGGACTGAGGACCTCATTCAGAGACGGTCGCACAGAGCGTGCGGTCGGTCTGAATGAGGGGAGGACGTCTTGAATTTTCAAGACGTCCTCCTTTGCGGTGGTAAGGCTGTGGGTTAACACCCACAGCCTTACGACCGCCTAAGGTGATGGTCGCGATGGTCAAGACCATCGCGACCATCGGGGCATCGCGATCTGTCTGAGCCGGAAGCTCTCCACTGACATCACTAGTGATGTCAGTGGGGCCGCCCCCAAACGGTAGGCGTTCCCATGGGAACGCCTCCGTTTGGGCTGCCACCCCCCCGGCCCGCCTTCCAAACGCGGCGAGCTGTCAATCAACATCGACAGCTCGCCCCATTTGGATCGAGACCCGCTACGACCGGCGCTGTCGGTCATAGCGGGTCTCACGCATGCGCACGCCGTCGTGCGCATGCTCTGTGGGGGGCCATCGACCCGGTCCGAGCGCATCGGCGCTAACGACCGGGTCTGAATGACCCCCTGAGTATCTGGTCTGGTCAGGAGTCACTATTAGATGCAGCATTTTCAGGAAAAAACTTGTAATATTTGGGTTATCTCTGGAAGTCAGGGACAACTGCGATGTGATATAGACGGATGTAGGATATGCCCACATTTTTAAATGTGTGCCTATTCATGATCTCTAAAACAAAATTATAGCATACACACTTATTTTATCAACATTAAAGTACTTATGTTATCCCCAAGCAAAGAAGTACCTTTCTCTTATGTTCTTGGAATATAATTAACTTTCAGTTTCAAGTTCACAGATGTTGCTGCAGTTTATTGCAAGCCATCTGTTGCTAATTGGAGAAAATCAATATTAAAGCTGCATAGTATCTCCTATGAGTGCTGTTTCTTTTCAGCAGATATGTCTTGCATGAAATTTAAGTTTTCAGTTTTACTAGTTTAAAGAAAGGTTGGATGATTTCATTGAATTGTTAAGCATATATTAACATTTCTTTAAACAATGTCTTTCAATAGCTTTGTAGAAATGTCATTTGATATTCTGTTTACTCTTAAAATCATCACATTTCTCAACTAAATATTGGGAAGTATTTAATATTCATTATTTCCAAAACAAATGGCCAATTGCTGCAGATCCGTCACTGATTTTATGGCATCCTTTATAATTTACATTTCATAATAATTTCATCACAATATTGAATATTTACTACTACTACCAGCTACAAGTAGTGCTACAGCCATGGAGCGCAAAGCCAGTTAATTGTATGACACACCTAATTGAATGGATTCATTTCCACAACTTAACAGTAAAAAAGGGGAGAGAGTCTTCCCATGTATGAGGTCTAGTATGGGTGCGCTACAATGAAACTCCACCTCATTGGGTGTATGAAACGCAACAGCATACTGGAGTACGGAATATTTGTGACTGTACTTGCTGGACATAAAACCAAAAAGGCCACCAGGATGATTAAACTTCCACCAGCGTCACCACATACATCTACACCCCCTATACTGACAAGTTCTTGTTAAATAATCAAAGGTATGCAAATAAATATAGGGATTTCACATAGAAAACAGTTTACTGTTTAATTAAGACCACTACTTATGATAGAGAGTGGAACCCTAAATCCGGCCAAAAACAGCTAGAACTCCTCCATATTTAATAAGCTGTACAGTCTGCAAAAGCTATTCACATCCTATAGTCTTCTCCAGCTGACTTCAGCTAGTTATCACTTATATAACAAGGATCATGGTGATACCTATACCATAGATTATCTCTTATGGCAAAAACCAGGCATGATGCACTTTACTGACTTTGAATCCAGTTTTTGTCTTTTCTCCTTTGGTATATGCACATAGGCAATACTTCCAAAGGTTCTGAGCTGTCTTACACTTGGTTTTCTCCTTGACCATCCTTCAGTAGGAGTTATGTCCTTTAGGGCAACTGTAGTACATTGTAGCTGTACACAGGGCACCTGGTCAGCTGTGGAGGAGGAGAAATGATTATTGTTAATTGTTTTCTTCTATGAAATGGGCGTGACCATGCTTCCTGGGGTTTGTACACACACCCTGGCTCTCCCATGCCTTCAGTTTGCCTTAGCAGACCTGACTGCACATGTAGCTTGGCTTGTGGTAACAGTCGGCATGAACTCTGATGCTTCCCACCAATGTCAGAGATGCACAGAAGAGGACGGTGTAATATATATATTATATATATATAGCATGAGGTACAGAGAGTGAGCATAGGGGCACACGCCCCCGTCTTCCAGGGTGCACCCAGCCTGAAGGGTAAAGGTATGAAGAGACTTGTTCAATCCCACAGACGGACAACAGAGCATCAAATTACAGGTAATCTGAACCAGGGACCAATTCAGATGGCCTCTCAACAAACAGTTTACCACACAGTGTGTAAGGGCTATAGAAGCAGGAGGGCTGCCCGTATGCCATTGCAGCAAACAGGGTGAAACACCTCAAATGATTGGTCATATGGTCTGACAAATCATGTTTTCAATTACACCATACAGATGGCAGGGTGAGGATATGGCGACAACAGCATAAAAGCATGGATCCTTCTTGCATCGTCACGACTCTTCAGGCTGGTGGAGGCAACGGTGTGGAGATGCAGCTCATCACATTTGGGCTAATATTCCCCATGAAATATACAGACAGTTAGTAGAATCCATGCCTAGTAGACTTCAAGCTCTAGTAAGAGCAAATGGTGTCCCAACAAAGTAATAACCCAGTGAGCATAATAATTTTGACTCACGCACGGCGACTACAATAAGTAAGCATATATACTTTCTGATAGAAATTTAGTATCAAAACATATGTATGACAAAGATGTAAATCTTGTTCTCTTACACAGATTATGCTGCTGCCCTAATTTACTATATACATTTGAGTCACTCGACTTGATATACAGTATGTTATATTTCTATGTTTCTATTTTAATTAGAAGAGAGCTCTTACAATACTGTCTCAGTGTGAAATCATATCTGCAAGTTATTGACTCAGACCGCAATACAGCTGATTGGATTGTTATGCTAAGGAAAGTTCACAATTTTTAAATTATTCTTTGTTGAGTCTACCTAAGGGTAAGGAAATAAGAAACCTTAGGAGTCTTCAAGTTGTTCCTGCAGCACACTGAGGAATAGCATGAAATGGCATTGATAGGAATCAAATGTAACAGAATTATTGTCTGCTGGAAGAGTTTTAGCAGACATACACACTCAGCACCTCAGGCTGCATAAGGACAAAATGAATATACATATATAAAAGCAGAATACATTTACGCTTCTATTGAACCTATCTGTTAAGTTTGAGAGCAAGATACCAGGTTACTAGGAATCTTTTCTCTAAATATGATTTTAATCTTAACTTTACTTTGAAGAGTACAATTTTTATTAAACATCAGAAATGAAAAATGAAATAACCAGTGATTGGTATTTTGATAAGATGATAACTAGGAATTGCTGAATAATTATTGCAGATTCCATATTGCTGTATATGAAATATATATGTACAGCATATAGTGTTTATGGGATGTAGTTATGAGACCGGTGGCTGTGATGCCGTTGGTCTCAATACCGACATCCAAAGCCCGACAAGGGACTTTGGACAAGGGACGCCAGAATGCCAAGTCAAATGAGGTAAGTCCGGGGCACTCTTAGCGTTAGCCGCGCGGGGGGGGGGATTGTTAGGTTTAGGGAGTGTAGCGGGGTTAGGGTTAGGTATTGGGGGTGAGGTTAGGATTAAACACCCCAAGGGGGAAGGGTTAGGGTTAGGCAGTAAGGGGGGAAGGTTAGGTTTAGGCACGAAGGGAACTATTGGGGAGGGTTAGGGTTAAGGTTAGGCTACAAGAAGGGAGGGTTAGGGGGAGAAGGGGGGAGGGTAAGTATACTTACCCGACTGCCAGTTGTAATTGGTTGGGGAGACACTGAGGGCTGTTATTTACTGCTGCGGCAAAGACAGGTCAGTGACAGTGTGTCCTGCGGGACCCGTTCATTTTAAAAAACTTCAGTGCCTGTAGTGCGTAAAAACGTGCAACAGTGCATATTTTGCAATCACTGGGTACAGCGCTTTTGTAAAGGCTTGCCAGTGACACCTCCAACACTTCCATAAAACGCAATATCTCTGTGCGACTTTTTTAACCTCCCCTCCCCCCCATTCCCTCCCAGTCACCATCCCTCACATTTCTACTGCTGTGTCCCCGAATCTGAATTGCTACTCTATACCTACACAATCAGGACAAATACGCAGTGTGACAAAAAATATCGATCCATTACGTCCGACATCGCCAATGTTTCTTTTATAACATTGGGCAGCTTTCTGAGACCCCACCTTCAGCCGGCAGGTGAAAGGTTTACTGCTCAGATCGATTATTAGGTAGAGGAGCTTCACAATGTGAAAGGTGCTCATCCTCCTCTTTAGTGATTTCACATAATAAGTGAGATGTATCAAACATTGCATGTTGGATGCGATACATCCCATCATTGATCGCATGCCTACTGGTATTACTAACGCTGCTATGCATGTACAATTGCAATTAAAATTATAAAGTCCACAGGTTAATGGCCTGTGAGTCCTTCTGCGCATGCACAAGCCTTAGGAGACCCTGGGAGGGATACTTTTGGATCCCTTATGGGAAATATTACAAAAGAAAGTCCCTATTGGGTACATGCTCCAGCAAGTTTCACTCTCCGGAGCTTTGTACATATGGAAAAAGTGGTCAAACCTCCGAAAACTGCAAATTTCAGAGGTTTGACTGCATTTCAATGACTCCTGCCGGCATACATCCCAAGACTCTGCCTCACAGTCCGACACACCACCCTGAGACTGCCGCTCACACAGCTGCCGTTGTCAATGTTCACGGAAGACATGAATGCTGGTTGCCAAGTTTGTGTCATCAGGACTGTGAGTATACTTCAGGGGGTATGTTCAAGCTTATCTTAGGTTTTATTGTAATGGTTTTCCCTCAGGATGTTTATTTACATTGCTGGACGGGCATTGAGCATATTAGGTCCAACGAGAGAACACACAAACTAATTATTATCACTACTAAATTGTATTATACAGGTTCTGCTACAGTGATAGCCAGAACATTAAGTTGCTTAAGAGTGCAGAGTGGTCAGTGACCAATCAAGCATAGGAATATCTTTACACTTGAACATATCTATGCCCAGTCTGCTAATCCAAAGAAAAGAAGAAAAGGAAAAGAATTAACAAATAAAGGCTTTTCAAGAACTCTGGACCCATTTATCTTTTTAACTCAAACTTCTAATAACTGAAAAATAATATCAACAAAGGAAAATCTCCATGACGCAGTTTCAGTTACTTGTTGGATTAGCCTTGTTGCTAAAAATTGATCAACCTTTATAAAGCTATTTGCAGTATTAAGCGCAACAATTAATATATGGAAATACACCAGCTCCTTGTAGCAGCTGAAATGTCTTAGCAGAGGGCTCTGCAAACTGATAAATAGAAACAGCTTCAAAACGAAGATCACAAATGGGCTTCATTGCAGGTATTCTTACAGCACCTTTAGCAAACTAATTAACCTTAATCTGTATGAAAGCATGCCCTCAGACTGAAAGACTGTCATGTTTTAAACATTGCCCGTCTTTTCTACCAAGCAAAGTATTGGTTATTCCATAATCTTCATTTCATGTTGCAGTATTTATGCATTTCCCTCATTTTAGAATATATTACAATAAATAAATCTAAGACTGTCAGCAATAAAGACTCGCATCTACCTGCTTAGCCCTTGTGAATGTTCAATAACAACAAAGCAATAGTAGCTTGTTAGAGAGATAGAATAAGGCACCAATAAGAGAGGGAAAAGACTCTACAGTTAATATGCAAGAACATCATTCGAGCAGCTATACATCTCCTGTTCTATAAGAATAGTTAGTATAATAACAGGGAACACATTACTTTCATTTATTCAGTCATTGTAGGGGTTCATTTTCAATTTGCTTTGATCAGTTACCTTTTTAACTCCTGACATTATGTTTCAAACAGACAAAAGTACCTGAAAAAGAAAATACCTTAAATATCTAAAAAAATATAAAAAGATAAAAAGATATTTAAGTATCTGAACAAGGAAATACTGTACAGACAAAGTTTCGTATTTTCTGTTAGAATACTATCAAAAGGCTGCAGGGGAGGTGTTTCAAACCTTGGTAAGAGATAAAGTAACCAATCAGCTTCTAGCTATTATTTATCTATCACAGTCTATATCCCCCAATTCGTCAGGATCTATCCTGATCTGTGTACCTCAAAATGAGTGGCGCTTGCACTGAAGTGGGCAGAGTTTGTCACAAGTGGGTGCAACTCTGAGGAGAGTGGGTGTGTTTGTTTATATGGGGTACATAGTCTATTTTGACCTAATTTTAGTTTTTTTTTTTTTACATACAGTATTAGGAGCTATGGGTGATTTACTAGCATGGCTTAGACAAAGCAGCTCTTCTATACACATGACCTCACATGAGGTGATGTGTTCTGTAATTCTCACAGAAAACAGATGTTAGACCAAATAACATATTAAGGGGTCTATTTACTAAGCAGTGTTAGGTGACAAGTGATAAGTTAAGTGAAAAGTGATAAGATGCCAGCCAATCAGCTCCCAACTGTCATTTTTCAAACACAGCCTGTGAGATGGCAGTTGAGATCTGATTGGCTGGCACCTTATCACTTTTCACCTAACTTATCACCTAACACTGCTTAGTAAATAGACCCCTGAGGGGTAGACTTGCCAAATCCTGGAGATAAAGTGGAGAGAGATAATGTACCAACCAGCTTTTAACTGTCATTTTACAGACTGATAGAAAAACTACAGAAGCTTATTGGTTGGTACTTTATCTCTCTCTACTTTTTTTCTTTCCAAGATGATAAATTTCTCCCTTAGAACCTAAAGTCAAGCTCATTACTGAGACAAAAGTATATATTTTCAGCATGATGAACTAAATAATGACCTGTCAGGATGCGGCCTGGGATCGGCCGCTACTCACCTCTGCGCTGGTTTCCGTGGGCTTAGGTGTCCAGAAGATGGGAGGTGAGGTGAGTGGTGACTGAGTATTCTCCCTGGGGTCCGCTAGGGCTTCCGTGTCTGCATCCTGGTTTCCGGGGTTTTTTGACATGGGCGCATCCATGTTGGTTCATATCACCTGACTAGTCCCTCCCAGTGATAGTCCTGTGGTCGCTCAGCTGATCCTCTGATCCAATGATCAGCTATCATGGGGTATTTTAGTCTGACTCCAGGAACAGGAAGCTGCGGTTCAATTTCGTTGTTCCAGTGCCTCTGATACCAGTGATGCTCCGTGCTATTTTCTTTAAAGAATAGCTTCATCCTGCTCTCAGTTCTCTAAAGTCTCTAGCATTAGCTTCCTTGCTATTCTCAGTCTGAGAGTTAGTTCTCTCCTAGTAACCATGGCCCTCATTCAGAGCCGCTCGCTAGCGGCAGTACGCTCGTTCCGAGCGATGTTCGCACATCTGAGCATGCGTACGGTTTTTAGTACGCATGCGCGAACCAGTCAGTGCGGCCGAAAATCGTTTGTACGCTATATAGCGAGTGCCTGCTATTTTGAGTGACAGAATGAGGCGTATGTGGGTGGTAACAGGGGAAGGTGCTTGAAAACGGGGGAGTGGAATTCGAACGCAGGCGTGCTTAAAGGTCAAAATGGGCATTTTAAGGGAGTGCATAATTAATACAGCAGCGTCATTGACCACGTCACTTGGTTTTTTTTAACTCAGAACTGCTCGCAAAATAGCGGTTGAAAAAAACAACCACAAGAATAGCGAGCAGTTCATACGCTGTACGATGTACTCGATTAATCTAATAAATAGCGGACATGGCGTATGGTGCGAGCGGCCAGGGGGCCTTTTTATCAAATAAACGAGCGTATGTTTTGCGCGCTCGTTCAGACTTAGAGGTGGGAACAGACTGCATTTTGCGAACGGATCATTTGAATAGCCACCCCTTGTTTTTGAACGAACGACTGCAAATAACGAATGGCTCTGAATCAGGCCCCATGTTTTTCTATTTCTGTGTGTCTCTGTATATGTGCTACTGAGGTGTCAGATTACCTGCTAGTACTAATTAGCTCCCAGCTGCCTCTTTTAGCATTCCCAGCCAGTCTACAGTTCTGGGTATATTTGCACCTGCATATGTAACAATTCCCAGTACAATTTGCCTGTGTCCACTTCTCTCTGTGTCTCACTGTGCTAATCACTAGCTCACAGCTGGACCTCCAAGCACTCTCCCAGTATTTGCCTTTGTCCAGTGCCAGCATTTCTAGCTTTCCCAGTATATGCCGGTCTTTTCTCTAGTGCCTTGTCTGTGCAATCTGCACCTGCATATGTAATTATTCCCAGTATATGCATGTGTCCAGTCTGCTCTGTGTTTGCCTGTGTAGCCAGCACAATCAGTACCAGCATTTCTAGCTTTCCCAGTATTAGCCTTTGTCCATGCTACTCTGTTATTCTGCACTAATCAGCACCTAGATATTTAACCGTTTCCAGTCCATGTCTGTGTTCTAGCATCCAGGTTCTTCCCCTGTTTTCTAGCATTCAGATCCATCTCCAGAGTTCATTCATTCCATTCACCTCCAGTGTTATAGCTTTCATTATAGTCTCGGTCTTCTGCCATTCCCAGGTACCTATCCAGAGGGCCGCGACCTGCTCACTTGGTGCAGCGAAAACCAAATCCCAATTGGATGGGTCACTGGAGAAAACCACTTAGTTAGACTCTGCGCCTTTGGGCAGGTCTCACCAAACCTGGGTTTGGCTGCAACTAGGAGACCTAGTCCAGTCACTCCCCTAGTCACCCGAACCCCCCGGCTCACCGTCCTCCACAGATGAACACTTGCACCGGATCGTGACATGACCCTTTACAGGTCCATATTAGTCATGGTGGCACAATGGTTCTTAATTGCTACCTCATGGGTTCTCCCCTAACCAGTTCACTATATTGAGTTTGTTTGTTCCCCTCCGTGTTTGTGTGGGTGTACAATAATTTCCTTCTACAGTCCAATTTAGGGTCCCATTTAACAATGAGACATAACCCCTTTAACACTTGCTAAAGGGGTTATTTCAAATTTATTTAACAAACAGCAGTAAGCTTACCTTACTGCTGTTTGTCACTGTACTGCTTATGCCATCTATAGATGACAAAGGGGATATGGTCCCCATTGTCAATGGAGATCCAGCTATTAGTAAGTCCTACACACATTTTTACTTGTAAACCACATAACAGATTTATGATGCTAAATCTGTTAAACAGTATACAATTTAATGCACATATACATGGGAAACATAATTATACTATAAGGATTAAATAAATTGAAGCCATTTTTTTAAGTGAACTTGTTCACTTGAAATATTTTTTTCTTTTTTATGCCCGAAACATTGTGAAACTTATTTTTGGATCTATAACTATTTTCTTTGGCATTTGGGACATTTATATGCTTTGGAATGGAGTGTCCACCTTCAGCATGACATGGCAATATCACAATCAGTTGTCATCATTGCAGAACTGTCCTGTGTTTCAAAAACGGATTGATGCTGATATCTAGCGAAGTGAACTCTGTGGCCTAATGGACACTGTACACTGATGGCAATGAGATTTATCCCATTCTAGTACTTAAAGCACATCTTTGATCTTTGTGACTTTTGTTCTTGTCCCAACTTTTAAATGAGCTTTAATTGTCCCAACTTTGGTTGCTGCAAAGACTTGATTGGTAATTCCTTTGATAGTGATAGGGTCACATTTGGTTAATTTGGTGGACCATTCCTCATTGTAGCTGAAATATCTTGTTCCACCTGAATTGAGATACCAGTAATCCTATTCTGCAGCTATCTGTAACACTCAGACCTAACTCATCCCTGCTGTTGCATTTCTTGCTTTCTATATGATTCACATTCCTTTGTTTGGGCTCAATTGCTTTGTGACCTATCTTGTGACAATTTTTACACTGGAGTTAAAATTTTCTGAATTTTTTACTTTTTGTATATGATGCAGTTGCCTCAGCACTTGAATCACAAGGCACACATTCCTGAAACTGTAATGGCCCGTACACACGGGACGATCAGAAAATGATCAGATATAGTTGTCTGATCATCCTGCATGTGATGGATGTTCGATATCGAACATCCAGCAACATGCACAAGCCCCCAAACGACGTAAGGAGCCATGATCAATGATCGCGAGTCCCTATAGAAAACAGGCTAACCTGGTTGATATTGACCAGGTTGGCCTGCATGCATGGGCGATGGTCGATATCGACCATCCATGCCTGCGCATCAACCATCATTTGCACGTTGGAGGGGTTAAAAAAAGGACAATATAAGCGATCAAACAATAAATGATATTGTTATTGTTTATATCATCCTTTTTATCTGACAGTGTGTAAACACCATAAGAACTTTGCTGTGTTGTTGACTTTGCTGTTTTTGCCGCCAATGCAATAACCAGGAAGTCAATCTCAGGCATTAAGTTCTGCAGCATTGCTGTCACAATCTCTTCATCACCCACTTGCACTCCAACAGACATCAGTTGCTGAGAGACAGACAACATTTTGTCTATCTAATCACTCAAACTGCTGCATTCATTCAATTTCATGTTTTACAGTACACATCTTAAATTTATCCCCCTCATGAGACCTCCATCTTTATACACTGCTACAGTGACCTTCCACAAACTTTCAATCCTCAATTGCATTTCCATAGCAAATTTCTAAGTTGTATAATTTTCTGCACCGTTTAGCTACAGTATATATACCCCTGGTGTACATTAATCAGATTCACTGCTGCTACACTGCAATGGAAACACTCTGGGTCTGATTCAGACCCGTTTGCTAGATGCAGCTGCTTGCTCCCAGCATATGGAAATTCAGCTAAGTGACGTCAAGGCAGGCGCTCGCACAGCAAGGTATAAGTATGCCCACTATGTCTTGGCGAGTGATCACTTTGTGTTTTCAGATGCCCACTAGCCTGTCTTTAGCCGCCCACTTGCGGACGTCATCTCCAGGAAGTATATGCAACCATCGTTACATCGGGTTCCATCAGATCTGACCACAGCACTTGCGGTTGGCTGTACCCTATCGCAAGCACTTCAGTGTATAATTCAACCAGGTGATGTGTACTATAACACTGCCGGTTAATTATGCACGCCTCTGAAACAGCGTTGAAACACTCAGGCACGCCTGCGTCCGCAACTCAACTCCCCCGTTACTACTCCCTGCCCCTGGTACTACCCACAAATGGCCTCCCCTGTCACTCATTCCACTGGGTTGTCTTTGCAGGGCGAGTGAGCGCATCTCGATGGCTCATACTAGTTTGCGCACGCGCACTGTGAACTATACACATGCGCACATTTGTAAACATCGCCAGCAACGAGCGAGCAGGTCTGAATCAGGTCCTCTGTGCAGTCTTTATTCTGTGTTCTTATGCAGGCTGCATTTCACATGTGCATAAGATGATGTCTGAATGCTGCTCTGGGAGTCTCTATTAGCTTGGATGTCTGTGTGCCTGGGCCCATAACCTGTTGGAAATAATGTGTTTGTAGGTGATGGTATTTCAGAGTTATAAAGGGCACACACCAGTGGATGACTCGAACTATGAACTGCCCAGTTACTTAACCAATGGTGTGGCTTTATTGAAGTACAGTATAATAGGTAAAGCTATACTGTTGCATTTACACTGGTGATTGAGTGGAGTGAGTGTATGCTTTAAGTGGGTAGCAGGAATATGATGTTGGAACAGGTATTAACTAGGTTTTATTTAGGAGCTTAGGACACTTCTGTCTCCCACCATGTCACTGGCACACAATACAGACAAAATGGCTTCTGCACATGATCACAATAGGGCTCAGTGGCCAACTAGGAACATGGCCTGAAGTCTCCCTGGAGAACAGGAAGACTGGAGTCTGCAAAGTAGTGCACTCCTCTTTCAATATTCTTATGAATTTGCTTGTTTCATTATGGGCTCATAATACTGAAGGCATAATATACAGTATAAGAAATAAGTCTTAAGGTCAACACAGTTATCATTAAAACCTTTTCTTACCCTCAAACTTTCAAGAAGGGAACACTGATAATGTACCTCAAAACCAAATACAGGTTTAGCCTATACAGTAAGCAAAAGCACAGCAAGCAGGAAAGCAGAGTTTGATCAGATCCTGTAAGGAACACAGAGGAACATTAAAGTAAACAAAGTGGTACCGTATAGAGGGAATAAAAAAAAGAGCAGAGAAACTACTTTACCGAGATAGGAGCTGCGGAAGAGCTAAGCTGAAGTGTTGGGTTCAAAGCTGAGGGAGAAAAAGAAACAATAGCACATTGCCAAACTGGTATCCTGAATCACCCAGAGCTGAAGAAATTAGATCCATTGCTTTAGAGCCTCTAAAGCAGCATTGGTTATCTTGCATCTGAGGTGAAGTTACTCCATAGGGATCTCCTGGCTAGGTGATAAAAATCCTGTTACCAAGCCAATGGCGTAACTAGAAGGGGGTCGGCCAGAGTACTTGCCCCGGGGAGCCGTCGGCCTGGTGGCATAAGCGGCACTGCATAATGTGCACTACAACAGGGGGCATTGCATAAGAAGCACTACTGCTGGGGGCGCTGCATAAGCGGCACTACTACAAGAAGCATAAGGGGCACTGCTACTAGGGACATTGCATAAGGGTCAATACTACAGTGGGCATTGCATGAGGGGCACTAGTACTAGGAGCACTGCATAAGGGAGCATTAAGGTGCATATGGAATGAAGAGGAATTTTTCCAGAGTGACGAAAAACGGTGGGGTGTCATGTTGACACGCCCCCATTTTTCAGTGGCCACGCCCTTGTGGAATGTGGCAGTACCCACTTTTTCGGTGCACACATACTTGGGGGGGTCCATCTTTCATCTTGCCCTGGGCTCCAAATACCCTAGTTACGCCACTGTACCAAGCATACACAATTACATCTCCTAGGATTCTTAACTCTACCTACTATATTTAGTCTGCAACAAATGGGAAGTTAGAGGACCCAAACTCATTTTATTACAGCGCATATACTATACTTTTCTTATATTTGATACACCATCCTGAAACGTCTAATCATTGGCTGGAAAAAAAATCCAGCTTTATTTGTAACCATCACAGTCTATGGCCAGCAACGTGCAGAGAATTCCACTATTAACCCGGTTACCTACATAGATGCAGGTTGTGTCAATGTTTTGCTGTATCGACCTTTTGACCATACATATGTCTATTATCGTTGTCCATGCTTTGGTTTATCCATGTTTTAGTTGTTGATGATATAATTATGTCTCTGTCGATCTTGATTTGTCTAACTTTTGATTTGTCGATCTTTTGATTGTGTCTGTGTTTTTGATGTTAACATTTTAACTGTAAACAAACAAAACAAAAGTTGATGTGAGCGACCACCATACTTTTTGTTTGCAGTTCTGTGAGGCATGAAAGGAGCCAGCATTGGGAGGATGTGTTGGTCTGAATAGTGCCATTAGGAGGTTTCTGGGGTACCTTCTAGGTGAGTCTGCTCTCAGCTTATACATGTACTGTTATTATGCAGTACATTAATTTGTAATTATATGACCCAGAGTGGGTGCTACTATTAGGTAGCAACAATTATTTTGGGGTGAGCGTTTGGGCGTGGGGCCCCCAAGGTTGCTCTGGCTGGGCCTTTTTTCAGGGCATCACCACTTAATTCACATAGATATTTTTTTATCACCTTTCTATTTGTTTGTCTATTAATTATGTCATTTTAACCCCTTACCATTAACACTTATTGATTTATCTTTACACAACTATACTTTACACTTCACTTTCACCCTTTTTTCCATTATTCGTGTGATGCCCTGGGGATGGTCCTTGGCTGGATTCTTTTGGGGTTCCCAGCGTCTCGGACGTGAACCCCATAATGTTAGGGACGCTGGTATAGAGGAGCCTTGACGTTTGGCCCAGCGCTTATTCATATATTTGCAAATGTATGTAAACCAATACCTCTGAATTTCTATTATCATGTAGGATTCAAGTATTTTTGTTTTTGCTGCAGTGTGCTGGAGGGAAAATCCCCTTTTTTTTCTGTAACATTTTAACTGTGTCAATGTTTTGATCTGTCAACCTTTTGATTATCAATGTTTGACCATGTCGACCTTTTGACTGTTGAGGTTTTGGTGTTGATATTTTCAATGTAGATGTTTTGACTACATCCCGATAGTAAACTAGGGAGAAAGAGATACTTAGATATACTATATCCTGGGTCTCTTTATTCCTCTGTGCTGGTCTTTCCTCTACTGAAAAGAGCCCACTGCCCAGTAAGAGTTCCTATAAGTGACATTCTGTGGGATAAATATTGTATAGTAACACTATCACCACTTCTGGAAATATTTTGTCAGTGATATTGCAGTACTATTTGTTAGGTCATAACTATTTGTTCATTTTGAAGAAAATGAAAATCTTTAGCTTAGAACATTTAAATACAGTAAGGGAAAGGAAAAATAGAATAAAGAGGAGAGAAACTGAAATCTGAGATTAAATTATAATATTGTAAAGGCTTTCAAATAAGCATAAATAGAATTTCGGGATTGTTAGGACCTTATATGCAACAGAGAATGATGACTCGATCCCAGCAGATCTTTATTGTTAAAGATACACTGTTATTTTAGTTAGGATTCATTGAGGGATAGGAGTATACTTATTAAAATAAGCGTTTTTAGAATTGGAGATGTTGCCCATAGCAAGAATGTTGCTGTTTTTTTAAACACATAACATATCGATCTGTTAAAAAAATATCGACTGGCAATATATTGAAATATTGATCATCGCAACATTGTGTCTTTACATTTCTCTGTGTCTGCTCCTCTCTGCAGCTGCCAGGTATACACTGGGGGTTGATTTACATGGGGGTACTCCCAGGCTGCCCGACCAGCAGTGATCTGCAGCACAACAGACACTTTGGCCAGATGGTCCCTCAGCTATTGACGGCTGCTAAAAGATTATATTCTGGAAGCCACCCAGAGGATGTTTCTGTCTGGTCGCATTGCTTGTTACAATGTCAGTTAACGCACAGCTTGGCATGGTCGCACACAATGCAACACACCAGGCAAGTGGTTAATGGTCCTCTTGTCTTCTCCAGCAAGATGGATGTCCCATCTCTGTTGCTGGTAATGTGAGCTGTTGGGGGGTGCGCCCACTACCTCAGAGATATGGACAGACCACCCTTGATTATTATATAGATTTACATGCAACAGAAATAGAAATACTACAGATATTTATATTTTTACTGAATATACTTCAAATTGGCAAAATGATTAAACGTAACATACACATAGATCATGCAAATGATAACATCCATAACCTGCACTAAATAAAGCGTTATCTAATTCCACATTGCATAGATGTGACTCTACATATATAGGAGCTGGTGGGAGTGCTCAACTGCAAATTATAGTGTAGGTCATTATACTCGAGTTACACCTGAAGAGATGCTTTATTGCATTACCTATGTCTTATATTCAGTTCACTAATTTCAGAAAGATCAAAAGCTTTTCAGTGCTATTTTAACAACAAATTGACAGGATGACTTAATCGTTTTGCTTGACACACAGAAAACACAGTTGCCTTCTTGGTAATAGTCACTAGAGCCATTTTAAAGATAAATGTAAAAACAATCATTTTGAAGGCATTGATGGGAAATTAAATCATATTAATGAAAAACTCCCCTGAGGAACAGGAATCAGTTGAGTGCATTGCTAACTGTTATGACAACACAGGACATGGTGATTGCTTGTTTTGTATTATAGCCTGCTCATTACATTACAAATTAGTGTTAATTAGCTTTTCTGCTCAGTTTCCCGGTAACTTGGAACAATAGCATATCTGCATACCTGCCATATATTTTCTAGGGGTGAGCGGGTTCGGATTTCTGAAATCCGAACCCCCCCGAGCCCCCCGGATCCGAGGCCGATCCGAGTCAGGCTCGACTTTTCCCGCCTGACTCGGATCTGAAATCGAGGCAAAACGTCATCATCCCGCCTTCCGGGTCTCGCGCGTTTTGGATCCTATATAAGGTACCCGCGTCGGCGCCATTTTCTCACTCGGCTGTGGACAGTGAAGAGGGAGGGTGGGAGTTAAGGCTGGCTGGGCTGTGTAGTGTAGTGTAGTGTAGTGCAGAGTAGTGTTGTGCTGTGCTGTGCTGTGCTGATGTTGTCCACTACTTCAAAGTCCATAGGGGCTGGCTGGGCTGTGTTGTGCAGTCAGTTCTCCATAGGGGCTGTGTCCACTCCAAAGTCCTGTGCAGTGTCCCAGTCCTAAAGGGGTGCTGTAGTGTTGTCCAGGGGGTGCTCTGTCCATCAGGGGTGCTCCCCCCAAGTGCTAAAAAAATAATATTTTTTGTGTGTTTGTGAATTGTGTGCGCAGTAGCCGCACGTGCATCAACAAAGTAGTGCCAAGCGTGCGCCTGTGTCATAAGTAAAGGGCCGGCTGGCTTGACCATTAAAGGGTGCTGTAACCCCCAAAGTACACTCCAGTCGAAACCAAAAAAATATATATTTTCTGTGTTTGTGAATTGTGTGCGCAGTAGCCGCACGTGCATCAACAAAGTAGTGCCAAGCGTGCGCCTGTGTCATAAGTAAAGGGCCGGCTGGCTTGAAGGGTGCTGTAACCCCCAAAGTACACTCCAAACCAAAAAAAATATATATTTTCTGTGTTTGTGACTTGTGTGCACTGTGGCTGCACGTGCATCAACAAAGGAGCAGCGCCAAGCGTGCGCCTGTGTCCCATAAGTAAAGAGCCGGCTGGCTCATTTCTTAAAGGGTGGTGTAACCCACAAAGTGCACTACTCTCCAGCAAAATAAAAAAATATTTTCTGTGTTAGTGTGCGCTTGGAGGACCAAACTTTCTCCGATAAAAATAAAATAGGGAAAGATCAAGAACCACTTCCTCCTAGTGCTGTTGTTGCTGCTGGGAGTTGTTCATCATCCCAGAGAGGAAGTAGGAACATCACTACTTTTACTAAACAATTGACCCTCCAACAGTCCCTAGCGATGAGGATGAAGTACGACAGCAGTCATCCTGAAGCAAAACGTATAACTGAGGCCTTGACTGCTATGTTGGTGTTAGACGTGCGTCCGGTATCCGTCATTAGTGCAGTGGGATTTAGACAATTGATGGAGGTAGTGTGTCCCCAGTTCCAAATCCCGTCTAGATTCCACCTGCATCCTCAAAGCAGCAGCGACAAGCGTGCATCTGTCTGTTAAAGGGTGGTGTAACCCTCAAAGTGCGCTCCACAAACAATAAAAATATTCTTCTTTTTTTTCTGTCTTTGTGAATTGTGTGGGCTGTAGCCGCACTTGCATCCTCAAAGCAGCAGTGACAAGCGTGCGTCTGTCTGTTAAAGGATTACATCGGTGACAGCATCCAAGTAGGCATGTCAGACAGTTCGTACCTGTACTGGCAGGAAAAAGAAGCAATTTGGAGGTCCCTGTACAAACTGGCTCTATTTTACCTGAGTTGCCCCCCCTCCAGTGTGTACTCCGAAAGAGTGTTTAGTGCAGCCGAGAACCTTGTCAGCGAAAGGCGTAGGAGGTTGCTTCCACAAAATGTGGAGAAGATGATGTTCATAAAATTAATTATCAACTCTTCCAGGGAGACCAGCCTCCAGAACGTACAGAGGGACCTGTGGTTGTGGATTCCAGCAGGGACGAATTAATACTCTGCGAGGATGAGGATGTACACAACACTGAAGAGGGTGAGGAATCGGTGGATGAGGAGGATGAGGATGACATCTTGCCTCCGTAGAGCCAGTTTGTGCAGGGACAGATTAATTGCCAGCTTGTTTTGTGGGGGCCCAAACGAACCAATCATTTCAGCCACAGTCGTGTGGCAGACCCTGGCGCTGAAATGTTTGGTTTGTTAAAGTGTGCATGTCCTGTTTATACAACATAAGGGTGGGTGGGAGGGCCCAAGGACAATTCCATCTTGCACCTCTTTTTTTTCTTTGAATTATGTATAGTTTGGGGCCTAGTTTTTCAAACTGCCATCCTGTCTGCCACTGCAGTGCCACTCCTAGATGGACCACGTGTTTGTGCCGCCCACTCGTATCTCTTTGCATAGTCATCCAGCTACCTCGGTGCAACCTTTTGGACATAAAAACACTATTGTGAGGTGTGAGGTGTTCAGAATACACTGGAAATGAGTGGAAATTAAGGTTATTGAGGTTAATAATAGCATAGGAGCAGAAAAACCCACAAATTCTGTGATTTTAGCTGTTTTTATGCTTTTTTTCAAAAAAATACAGATCCAAAACACAAAACCCAGAACCCAAAACACGGAAGGGTGGTTTTGGCAAAACCAATCCAGATCCAAAACACGAAGAAAGATCCAGATCCAAAACCAAAACACGAAAATTGGCCAATGCACACCCCTAATATTTACCATACATGACCTGAAACAGAGGTGGACGCAGTGTCGATGTCACATGCTAGCAGCCCATGACTTCAGTCTGGGCATGCATCCGAGTCACACTGCACCTGCGTCCCGATGGTAACCGCTAGGAGATGCAGAAGAAATTTAATTTCGGTGGGTGTCTCTGGGTAGTAACAGGTGGGCGGCTAGAAAGGCACGGGTGTGTCGCAGTTGGACACTGTATTTGTCTGCTGTTGCACTGATTTTTCCATAGGGCTGGTATAATGTTTGATTGTGCTACCGATGGTGCATCTTAATCGGTATCTTAATACCGATAGTTGGCATCCTTGTGGTCGGGATGCCGGAGCTCAGAATTCCGGCGCCGGAATCCCAACACCAGTCAGAATCCCGGCACCAGAATCCCGACTGCTGACATCCCAATGGTAAGTATTTGGATTAGGTGGAGGGCTAGGTTTAGAGTTAGGCACTAGGGGAGGGATAGGCTGCGGGGAGGAAGGGTTAGGTTTAGGTTTGGGGTGAGGGTTGTGTTTAGTGGTAGGGTTAAGATACTTACATCCAGGTGTCAGCAAAGATTAGCAGCCACTGGGTGGGGAGTCCTGCTTTGCTGACTGATCAGCAGTGATTGGCAGCACAGCAGACATGGGGAGAGGGTACAGGGAAGCAGAGAGACTGGAAGGACCCTCTGAGAGCAGCAGCTGCAGCCACCCTCATGTCTATCTGACTGGTCGAAATTTTGTGACCAGAGCAGATAAAGAACTGCCCGTTGTGGTCGGAAATTGCAACTATGCTAGGCAAGTGGTTAAATGTCGGCCGCATTGGGCAGTGTATTCCTAGCCGTGGCTGACCAATGTACATTTCCCCTGTTCCTTCAGTCATTAATCACCCCTCAATGCTCAACCCACATTACCTGCCACCCCACCACTGACAGTACACTTCTGTTTACAATGTTTGTTTGAAAATACATTTCTACAGAATAATGTATATTATTGTACATCACCACCTTAATACTGTACACAGCGCTTTTATTTACAAAAACGACATCGGTCAAGGGGAGGAACTATTGGTGGTGCAGCATTTGCACAGCACCAGCACCCCTGAGGACTCAGTGGCTTGTCACTGCACAGACCAGAACCTGCAGAAACCTCAGGATTCATAACAGTCACTTACCTGGTTTGTTTCATTCCTGTTCAGCTGATGTCATTGAGCCAAAGGTCTCATGGCATGCTGTCATCAATTTTGCGGGACCTTCACTGCAAACAAAGCTCGGGAAGGCATTGTAGAGGAGCCAATTGCCGCCATTGTGGATTAAGGTAAATTTAAATAGATTTGCCTTTAATATTTTAGGTACTGGGACACTACTGCAGGGCATTTTACATACTGTGGCACTACTGGAAGGCATACTAAGAATTGTGGATACTACTTTGGAGCATTATAAGAACTGGTGTACTATTTTAGGCAATGTGGGATTACTATATGGAAATTTTAGGTACAGTACTATGGACACTACTGTAGGACATTTCCAGAAATGGGGCACTACTGGGGGGCATTTTATGTACTGGGGCAACTATAGTGGGGGATATTAGGCACTAGGGCACTCAAGGGGGACATTTTAAAATATGGGTGTACTACTGTGGGACATTTTAAGAATGGGGCCAATATTGTAGGGCATTTTGGGAACTGGGGGCACTAATGTGGGCATTTTATAACTTCAGTGGACAAGTTTTCGCAGAGTGCTAAAATTGGATCCCAAAAGAAAAACTAGGGGGTTGAGGTCCCGATCGAACCGACCCGTGGATTCTTGGTAGAACTTTGACTCAGGGAGCCTGTTCTGGGCCTTCCACTGGATATATTTGGGTGACATCACATAATAAAACTTAACTTGAAGATTTAAAACCAGGCAACTTCAGCTAGACTATTATACATCCGCCAGGGATTGCTGAGTGGGTAGCCAGGGATGATTGATGAAACTAACTTCACCCCATAATGTCTGTGTCTGGGATCAATTAACCTACAAACTGTGGTAACGCACTGTACAGAGTAAACGGGATATACTGTATGGCAACCCTAGTTGAGCATACACTATATGGCTCAAACCAAAGCATGTGTTCCATATTGCAATATATTTGTAGTAGAAGGCATTAGCCAATTATACATTTTATGAATGTACTCTCCAAGATGTAAACGGGGAATCTACAAGTGCTGACACAATTGTCTTCACGTTAGAATTATAAATCTCTCACATTATCTATACTGGTAAAATGCATATTTTATTACAAGTACAGAAAAAATGTTAACTACATGTCACTACCAACCAGGGGCGGATTGGGATGGAAAACCAGCTCGGGAAATATCTGAAAGCAGCCCAAATGGAGGCGGGTCTATTGAGGGGGTGTGGTTTGTTAAGGGGGCGGAATTGATCCTCATAGAGCCTGATTCTGAGTCTGAGGCAGTCACAGCCTCTCCTGCAGTTGTGTGAGGTAATACTACTACAATGCCCTTCCCTGGTGTAAAGGACTGAGACTCCCATTGTCAGTGTCTGAAGACACTGCAATCATGCTTTGTGCATCTTTAGACGCTAACATCAGTCACACCATTGAAACATTCACCAGCCCTACGCTAGGTGCAGATCATCTGACCTGTATGACCTCCAGTGTGAGCAATTCAGCGTCTCTATACCCAACCACTTTCAGCAACACGTCTGTGTCACTACTATAACACACCCATACTATGCTATATCTGCGTCTGATTAGCCAGCCCCATGTAACTGCCCAGGAATGTCCAACACATTTCTAATACACTTCTTTGTGCTTGCGTCTGCATCTGTGCTGCGGCTCTGTATGAACACCACAAGGCTACATGCACGGAGCAACCCAGACGTAAAACATTGCACAGGTAAACCATAAAACACATTGTGTTTTTTTTTTCCTGTGAAGGCCAAACACTGGCTCCTATAGAAAAAAAAACAAAAACAACACATTGGCCTTCACAGGAAAAAAACAAACACAAACACTGGCCCCTATAGAAAAAAAACAAAACACATTGGCCTTAATAGGAAAAGACAAACAAATTGGTCCAAAACAGAAAACAAATTAAAAATAAGGTAAAATATTGCATGAAAAAATGAGCTTAATAAAATAAAATGTAAATTCCCCATTATTTCAATCTCAATCAGACATTTTTCGGACACCATATACCCTAAGCTATGTGCCACCTGGTTAGATAGATTTTATATATAGGCTTATGTATACTATTTTATAGATGGCTATATAGATTAATACATGCTCTATATAGATTCAGAATATACTATATAGATGGATACAGGTAGCATTCAGGGCCTGATTCAGACCCGCTCGCGAGCGCTGAGCGCTCGCAAGCGGGTCAATGGTGCCCTAGTGCGCATGCGCACGACGGAGGGAGCTCCGACGTGCGCATGCGCGAGACCCGCATAGCGACGGCCAGCCATCGCTATGGTCTCGCACCAAAGGGGGCGTGCTGTCGATGGTGAGTGACAGCACGCCCCCTTTGGTGGGCGTGCCGGGCCGTTGCTGCCCAGACGGAAGCTTTCCCATGGGAACGCCTACCGTCTGTGTCCAGCCCCACTGACATCACTAGTGATGTCAGTGGGAGTGCTTTTGGCTCTGATAGAGCCAAAAGCACTTCTGGGCTTGCGGCAGCGAGACCCTACCGCAGGGTCTCGTCGCAAGCCCGATGGTCGCGATGGTCTTGACCATCGCGACCATCTTTTTGGCCGCTTGCATAAGCTGTGGGTGGTTACCCACAGCTATGCGAGCGGCCAGGAGGCCGCTCCAATTTTAGGTAGGAGGGCCCTTATTCAGAGCGAGTGCTCTTGTCAGAGCGTCCGGCTCTGAATCAGGCCCTCAGTACTATATAGATAAATGGTAGCATATATATATATACACACATTGTGGTATGTACACAGCCATTCCGGGAAAGCAGAGAAAAAAACTCTGCCCTTGCAGTCAGGCAACGGTTGGGGGGCGTGGCCGAGCATCTTTAGTATTAATAGGTCCCTGGCAGCTCCCTGCAGCTTGCCATCAGTAGTAGGGAGGGTGTGCGCGTGGCCAGCCCGCACGTCCCTGCATCATCACGCTGATGACGCAGACGCTGATGACGCAGGTGGGTGGGCCAGCCCCGTCGGAGCTGCCGGATGCAGGGAGAGGTGCGCGCACAGCGTGGTAAGCTCACTGCTGTGTGTGCAAACAAGCACAGCAGCGGTGGCAGAGATTTCGCTCCAACCTCCCCTGCCCACGGGACACTACATACTATATATACACATACATACACACACATACATATACATATATATATATATATATACACACACATATATATTACACACACACACACACACATTATATATATATATATATATATATATATATACACACATATATATTACACACACATATATATATATATACACACACACACACTCATACTCCCTAACAATAGACCAGTGGCGTAACTAGGGTATTTGGAGCCCAGGGCAAATTTGAAAAGGGAGCCCCCCCCCATGTGCGCACGCCAAAAAATGGGCGTGGTCACTTAAAAATGGGGCGTCAACATGACACACCCCTTTATTTTCAAACTGAACATTCCTATCCATATGCACCTTAACCCCAGTAGTACCCCCAGTATGCAGTTGTGGTCCCTCTCATGCAGGCCCATAGTAGTGCCCCTTATACAGTATCCCCAGTAGTGGTCCCTCTTATACAGCCCCCAATTAGTTCCCCTTACACAGTACCCCCAGTAGTGGCCCCCCCAAATGCAGTGCCCCACGTAGTGTTCCCCCTTATGCAGTGCCCCCAGTAGCAGTCCCCACAATGCAGTGCGCCCAGTAGCGGTATCCCCTTATGCAGTGCCCTTTTATATAGTGCCCCTAGCAGTAGTTCCCCCCATGCAGTTTTCCCAGTAGTGGTCCCCTTATGCAGGCACCCTGTAGTGATCCCCCCTATCTAGTGCCACCTGTAGTGGTCCCCGCAGTGCCCCTAGCAGTAAGCCCCTTATATAGTGCCCCCAGCAGTAGTGTCCCCCCCTCCCATGCAGTGCGCCCAGTAGTGGTCCCCCTGATGCAGGCTCCCAGTAGTGAACCCCCCCTATCCAGTGGTCCCTGTAGTGGCCCTTCCTATTATTGCCCCCATTAGTGGTCCCCCGAGTGCAGTGCCTCTAGTAATACTAGGCCCCTTTTATAATGCCCCCAGTGGTAGTCCCCCCCAAGTAGAAGTCCCCAGTAGAGTAGCCCCCCCCCAGTAGAGGTCCTCCCAATGGCACCCCCAGTAGATGTCCCCCCCCAGTAGATGTCCCCCCCAGTAGTAGCCAACCCCTCCCCCGTTGTGCAGATAGGGAAGGTTTAAAAATAAATAAATAAATATAAAAATATACTTACCTGATTCCACGCTGCTCCTGTCCGCGATGCCGATGCTGCTCCCGCCCTCCAGTCCGCCCGGGCTGGCGCGCTCAGCATTATGGGACTGACGTCATGACGTCATGACGTCAGTCCCATTACCCACTGCAGGAGCCTGACTCTCATTGGCTGCTGTTTAACACACGCATCGCCGCCAGCGCTGGCGGCGATGCGTGTGTTATGCACAGCCTGAGCCCGCCTCCTGGCGCTACTGGGCAAGCGCACAGGGGGAGGGATGGGCTCAGGCGTGCAGCACAGGACCGGCGCTGGAAGCCTAGCGCCAGTCCTGTGCAAATGTGTAGCGCTGACCGCACTCATTGCGGTCGGCGCTGCACTGGCTATCTAGGGCGGGCGGGCCGGTACCGTGGCTGGCGGTGCCCCCCCGCGCCGCCGGTCCAACGGTGCCCAGGGCACGAACCCCGCTCGCCCTGCCCTAGTTACGCCACTGCAATAGACCCCAGCATGGAGACAGAGTGCAGCGAGGGGAGGGTAATGCTCAGTGCATCATGAGGGCACAGTACCATTTATGGGAGGGATAGCTTCTGCTGACTTTGTGTCACCCGGCTCCAGGCGCTGCTGCTGATGCCGCCGCGGGTGCAGGGGAGCCGCTGCGCTGGACGGCCAATGGTCCTGACCCCTGAGAGGCGCAAATTTCAGAAGTATGGCCGCGAGCCCGGGCCGGCAGGCAGCGTGAGCCGGCCCGGCAGGAAATGTGAACTGGCCCTGCGGGGGGGAGGATGGGACCAGCCCAGCGGGAACCTTCCCGCTATCCCGGTGGCCCAATCCGCCCCTGCTACCAACAAATCTCTCTAGTTCCCTTGGATAGTGCAAACTTTCTTTTTTATGGTTGTTTGTGTTCAAATAATCTCCTTAATGTCAACTGTTTGAGTTCAAACATTATAATACTACTGATACAGATTGTTACATATTAATTCATTAACTTTCTAAAATGACTATTTGGTCCTGAAATGAAATTTAGTCACATAGCAAAATGTATAATTGTAAATTGCAGCGTGTGTGCATATTGCATATTGTGGGCCAGATTCAGTGGTGGACACTGCTGCGCCCGCCCTTGCGTCTGATGCAGCAGCATACTTGCCTGCTTTTGAAAAAGCATTTCAGGGAGATTGTGAAAGCAGCATTAAAGTGGATGTGTAGTGCTCCATCTGAGAGGCGCATCATAAAATTTACATCATCCAAATGTAAATGAGCCCCAAAGCAGCATATATATTAAATGTTGCAGTTGTTGCTCAGTAAAATCTGCTTGGAGATGACAATACAGTGATACTTTTCAGGGCTTGGTTATGTATTGTGTTTTACTCACAAGTGGTTTCATTTAAGTGGGCAAGGTAAGTGTTATTTGAAAATGCATGTAACAATAGGGATCGTTGTGCCTTATAACCAATGCAGAATGTATATATCTCTGATTTCTTTTTTTTTCTTCAAAGTATATGACAGCTTTTTTTTTTAGGGGTAAGGCACAATCAGGGAGATTGCTAGGGGTAAATTTACTAAAATGAGAGTTCTATTAAGAAGTGATGTTGCTCATAGCAACCAATCAGATTCCAGGTATTATTTTCTAGAAGGTGCTAGATAAATGAGAAGTAGAATCTGATTGGTTGCTATGGGCAACATCACTTCTTAATAGAACTCATCTTAGTAAATTTACCCCTTAGACTCTTCAGGGAGATTGTTACTATTTCAGGGAGTCTCCCTGACATTCAGGAATGGTTGGCAAGTATGTGCTGGAGACATGATAATATCCATATACTAGTTTCAGCCTTCTCCTGGTGTATGAATGAGGAAGCCCAGAAACACCCACTTGTAGCGTCTCTGCACGCCACCATCAGTGCACCACTGACACGTGCACCACCCCTATGGCAGGTGTATTTTCTCCATCTGAACATGGCCTATGTGGCTGCAGCTCTACGTCTGAGAACGCAGCTGCTTCCACTGACACGCCCGTGATGCCTTTTTGTTTGCACTCACTTCAGGACACCTCACACTCACTAAACAGGAATGCCCATCACTTTGCCGCCCCATTTCTGATACAGACTGTCTCGACTGAAATACATTTTTTGTACATACACTTTGAGCTTGTTTTAGAAATGCCAGCAGTTGCGGTCACAGATACATCATTTTCCGCATCTCAAGAGCGATAATATGCAAATGCTAGTTTCAGTCTTCTCCATGTGTACTAGCGCACTGGAATGTGCAAGCCCTAAGATGCCTACTTTCAGTGCCCGTGCATGCTGTAACACCACCGGAGGTTCTGGACATCCAACATCAGTGCACCATCACGTACACCACTGAAACTTGCACCTTTTCTATTGCAGGTGCAATTTCTCCATCTGAACATGGCCTCTGTGGCGCTTTCACTGACACACCCGCTACACTCCCTAAAAATGCTCACATGACTGATTTTTTTGGGGTTCACATAAAGCGACCTCCCACTCACCACCCAGCAACACCCATCATTTTCACTCAGTTTCTGATACCTTCTCTCGCGTACAAAACAGCGCCATTGTGCATCTAGTCCATACATGCCTACCCTCCCGGAATTCGTGGGAGGCTCTTGATTTTTCAGGTAACCGCCCGCACCCCCGGAAGGGAAGGCACTTCTCCTGTTCCTTGGCCACTTCCTAGATAATTGGGCAGAATGGGGAGAATTTTAGCGGGGATCGGCATGTCCGTGCTTCGGGGGCGGGGCCTAATGATGCAATTCTATGAAAATCTCGTCATTTAAATCCATCCTCTATTTGAAACCGTCATCGTCACGGCGAATTCCCACAAGGGGGTGGGGCTTAATGATGTGATCCGGTCAGCCCGCTCCCAACCCCGCCCACCTGCTTCTCCTCCCCAGGCTTCTTCCAGGGAGGAGAATGAATAAGTCGGCAAGTATGATCTAGTCAGGGTAATGCATGCACTGTGCTGGTTTTCCGAGTATTTTGCACATGTGCATTAGCAAATAATCACTTATCTACAGTATGAGAACATCAGCACTGCGTTTGAAGAATTACATGCACCTCTGAGCCTGGCCCTGTATCACTGAGATCCTTCTCCACACACAAAACTGGGGATTTTTTAAACAAATTGACCCTGAGAGTCTTCACAATAACAGTAATATCATACTGATCTTCAGAGAAATAAATATTTCCTTGAACCTGTGGTCCTAAAATGTGACTGAATAAACAGTAAGAATGTCACATAAATGTAATAAACAGCTTTTACCTTTGGGTTTATAAAAAAGCACCAAGAAGGAGCTAAGAGCTGCTAGTAATTGCATAACATAAACCCACAGCTGAAAATAAATGGAACAACATGAAGAAACTATACGGATATATTACAAAGCAGTAAAACTGTGGCTCTGCACTGCATATCTCTGTTTGTAATGGTATCCATATTTGTGCTGCTGTTCCTGTTTCTGTATATGAGAAGGCCATGGCTTAGTACATGTGTTGGGTACACAATGCTGGCGGTCATAACCCGATGGTGGAAATCCCGACGCATGCAGATAAGTAATTTAATCCTTCCCCTAAACCACCTTTCCTGCAGCCTATCCCTAAAACCCTCCCTCCGCACGCAGCCTAACCCTAACCCTCCCTCCGCACGCATCCTAACCCTAACCTTAAGCCTAACCCTAATACTCACCATCAGGATCGCAGCCACCGGGATTATAGAGCCAGGATTCTGAGTGCCGGCAGGGTTGCCGACTACATCCCGATTGCGATGTAGGCTTGGCCATCGACCATCTATTGTTAGCAGCCAACAATGGTTGACCACTGATGGTTGATTGTTTTTGCCATCTTTAACAGACAAGGTGTCAATGTTTTTTTCTCCCCGCTCCAATTACAAAATTGACATACTGTATAATGCATACATTGGGAATACTAAGGGGTGGTTTGCCACCCATCAATACCACCCCCACCCATGGCTGTGGACTAGAGCTGTCCGACTGTTTGCACTGCCTAATAATGACATAATAAAAAAACATAAAGTATAAAAGATATATGATATATTAATTTAAAACAAACAGTAATACCAACAGATGCTGTTGGTTATTAGATCAGACTGTTATGCAAATAGATCACAGGTTCTCAAACTTGGTCCTCAGAACCCCCCACAGTGCATGTTCTCCAGGATTCCTCACAGAATCAATGTAAAATAATTAGCTCCTCCTGTGGATCTTTAAAAACTACACCTATGCACCTCCTAGGTGACCTGGTAAACCTGAACTGTTTGGAGACATAGGGCTTCATTCAGAGGCGGCCGTACGGTCTACGACCGCACGGCCGCCTCGATGTTCGTCCAGTGCACATGCGCACGAGGGAGCCGGCTCCTTCGAGCGCATGCGTGAGACCCGCTACGACCGACAGCACCGGTCGTAGCGGGTCTCTTTCCAAAGGGGGCGAGCTGTCGATGTTGATTGACAGCTCGCCCCGTTTGGAAGGCGGGCCGGGGGTGTGGCAGCCCAAATGGAGGCGTTCCCATGGGAACACCTGCCATTTGGGGGAGGCCCCACTGCCATCACTAGTGATGTCAGTGGAGAGCTTCTGGCTCTGACAGAGCCAGAAGCTCTCCGGGGCTTACGACAAGTGAGACCCTACCCTAGGGTCTCGTCGTAAGCCCCGATGGTCGCGATGGTCTATGACTATCGCGACCATCACCCTAGCGGTCGTTAGAGCTGTGGGTGTAAACCCACAGCCTAACGACTGAAACAGAGGTGGCCGGTCAGGATGCAAGCGGCTGCCCAGTTTCTGAGCGACCGCTTGCATCCTCCGACCGCCTCTGAATGAGGGCCATAGTTTGAGAACCATTGAAATTGATGATGCTGTTGGTTCTTTGAGCAGACTGTTTTACCAATAGATGGGGCTGTTGGTTCTTATAGCAGACTGTTATACAAACAGAGGGCCTGATTCACTATGGATTGCTATTGCAGCTGCGCTTACACACGCAGATCTGCTGTGAAAATATGCTAATGTTTGCAATCGCAAAGTCAGAATAGACGCTCACTACCGCTATCTCAGATCCGTAGGACCTTGCAGTCCTGCGCATACATCGGTACATCGAGTAACATCGGACCCTCATGCACAATTACAGCAGGTCTGACCTCACTCAGAAATTGCAACTGTCATTCCACACAGTGAGTACTCAAGCTACGTATGCCGTCGCAGTGGTAAATTTATGCACGCATAGGAAATGGCATTCAAATGGACAGGCATACCTGCGTTTCTCCAACTACTCCCCCGACACCACCCTCAAACGCTGACGTCCCATCCTTTGATCTGCTATGACTTTGTATCTGCGTAAACAATGCGCAGTATGCACCATCGACCATCTCCGTATGCTGTTGGTTCATTTGCCACAATGTTATACCAATAGAGGGTACTGTTGGTTCTTTGAGCAAATGGTTATACCAACATAGGGCGCTGTTGGTTTATGGAGTAGGCTGTTACACCAATAGAGGACACCATTGGTTCAGAGCAGGCAGCTATACCAAAAGATGGCACTGTTGTTTTTTAGAGCAAACTTTTATACCCACAGATGGCACTGATGGTTCTTAGATACCAATAGATGGTGCTGTTGTGTCTTTTGAGTAGGCTCTTATACCAACAGTTGGTGCTGTTAATTCACGGAGCAGTCTATTATACCAATAGATGGTGCTGATGAATCTTGGAGTAGACTATTGTAGCAATAGATGGTGTTGCTGGTTCTTAGAGCAGACTGTTACACCAGCAGATGGCACAGTTGGTTTTTCAGACCAGATTTCTTTTACTAATAGATGCTGTTGGTTCTTAGAGCAGATTCTTATACCAAGAGATGGCGCTGCTGGTCCTTAGAGCAGACTCTTATACCAAGAGTTGGCACTGTTGGTTATTAGAGCACACTCTTACACCGAGATGGCGCTGTTGGTACTTAGGCCCTGATTCAGACCTGCTCGCTGGGTCTGTGGGCGTTTTTTAATTTATTATTTTTTTCCTGCGGCCGCTCGCAAAGCTGTGGGAGACCACCCACAGCTTGTGCGAGCGGCCAGGAGACCATCGCGATAATCACGACCATCAGCCTTGCGACGAGACCCTATGGTAGTTTCTAGGCTGCCGCAAGGCTGAGTGGACTCAGTAGTGATGTCAGTAAGGCCTCCAACAAACGCCAGGCGTTCCTAAGGGAATGCCTGCATTTGTCCAGCCACCAACCCCCTACCCGCCCACAAAACGGGGTGAGCTGTCACTCGACAGCCGCCCCCTCTTGTTGCGAGCCGCGTAGCAACTGAACTTCAGTCACTCAGCGGGGCTCGCGCTCGCCGGACATGGCACATGTGCAGGGCTGTAACATCGGGCCGCTTGCGAGCGCATAGCGCTCACGACAGGCTCTGAATGAGTTCCTTAGAGCAGACTCTTATACCAAGAGATTGCGCTGTTTGTTCTTAGAACAGACATGCTACAAAAGGCTCCATAAGGTTTTACCTAGGCTGCCTAGACAATTCATGTGTAAACATGATTAATATATTATAGTATATGTTATTTAGTATAAGTAGTAGTATTAGTAAATTAGTATATGTAATAGTATAATAAAAGCAATGACTGGTCAGTAAAAAATTATACAGAATTATAGTGAAAGTGAAATTCAAAGTTCAAGTCTATCTGCTAAGAAGAAAGCATAATGTAAGTTTTCCTATATATTATAAATAAAAATGAGTTTCCTATGCTGTCCATGCAGAAAGTAGTATTTTATGCATGCATGCAATAATGGACTAAGAAGAAAAGTAGACATTGCATGCATGAGCTTAAAAGATTGATTCTACCTGGGCAGGATTAGAAATCCATCTTTCCTCATAATATATAGAAACTGAGCAGACAACCTTAAAGCAAGCACACCCCTGGCAGCTCTAGGCATGCTCACTCCAGTAGAGCGATGCAAAGAGTTGTTTCTCTAGAAGCTTCAAATATTGAGTCCCATAGAGTTCTAGTTACACCCCTGTGCAATGATACACCGACCAAGGAGAAGAGTTTGTGTACACCTATGTGTGTGCATAGAAGACAAATAGGAAAATCTGCATAGAAATAAAATCTCTTGCAACTTTGCAGTTAGTAAATTACCTGCAAACTTGATGTGTTGGCCACAAACAATAGGACTGTTAAATCTACACATAAGCACTCAGGAGCTGATTCAGACCCGGACGCTAAGAATACCCTGCGTATGCAAATCCAGCGCACGCCCAGCAATGCAGGCAATCGCACGGCAAGGCATTAGCATGCCCACTATGTCTTGGTGTGCGATCACTTTGTGTATGCAGACGCCCACCATCCATTCACAAGACGCCCCCTTCATCTCCTGGAAGTGCATGAAAACATTGGTACATCGAGCACCATCGGATGCGATTGCAGCGCTTGAGGTACACTATACCTGGCAACAAGCACTGCGATCACTTCAGTGTGATATACAACCAGGTGACGTGTACAATGACGCTGCCTGTTAAATATGTACGCCTCTGAAACAGCGTTATTTTGGTCAGGCACGCCTGCGTTCACATCTACACTCCCCCGTTTCTCGTTGCCAGACCCTTTTATCTCCCACGAACGGCTTCTCCTGTCACTTGCTATTGCGGGCTGTCTTTGCTCGGTGAGCGAACGCTTCACAATCTTTCGCAATGACTTGCACACTGCGATGCATACACATGCGCACATTGTGAACCATTGGCAACTACGAACGAACGCTTCTTAGCGTCCGGGTCTGATTCAGCTCCTCAGTCTCATGGTCATACCAGGAGAGTTCACACTACAAATCAGGGATTTGAATCAATAAGTAAACTTATAATATACCGCATTTTGATATCATCTCAAACTCAATTGAATTCAGCCCCATACTGAACAGGTTAGAGCTGTATTACTCTATGACAGGGAGACACCCTGTTGCAGGTTTCCTTTTTATACAGTCCAGGATGTCAGTTTTATGATGTCCCTGTACTGCGAGTGCTGGGGATAACTTTGAGAGGGACTTCCATTTTTTTATTACGTGTTAATATAAAACCTTTTTTTTTAAACAGAAAAGGTCAGTTGATGAAAATCATAATCAGCACAGATTGTGGCACCCAGAGCCATGGAGTCGGTACATCAAATCTTTGACTCTACCGCCTCTATTTTTTACTACCATCTGTCTCCAACATCTTCACAAATGGGAAATATATTAATGTACGGTACAGATGTGTCATCCCTCGTTGTTGCTCAGGTTGCTTTATACAGCTGTCTTAGTTGCATTATGAAATACCGTGGAAGGGCGCAGTGAGACACGACTGAATCCAGGGCATGCAATACACAGCTTGACTGCTGGGTGGCCAGTGCTTTTAAAAATATACTGTATATAACAAATTAAAAATTATTCTTCAATAGCCATGTCCTCAACAGGAATCAAACCATAGGTAAGGCTATGCTAAGCAGTCAACAAATCAGGCAACTGATGTATTTAGCTGCTGCACACATCCCTTTCTTATGGTCCTGATTAATTTCACTGTTACTGCATAGGGGCTTGTGCAGTGTGAGAAGCTCGTGCTTTGAATACGACCTTTGTCTACAAATGTTATTGCAAGCAAAAAGATACTGTACAGTAAGTTGTTAGAAGATATGTCAGCATTTAACTAGAGTGCAAGTGTCACAATGAGAACATCTCATTCTATTAAAGACTGCCCGTGTGACATATTTGCTGTCAAACTTGAGACTTTTACACAGGATAACCTCCCTGTGCACTGCTGCTCTGGTTGTGTGCCATACTTTACATATGTGAATTTACAGCATCTTCTGTCACGGGCAGCGGATCTGTTGACATACAGTACAGTAGGTGAGTGGCCCGCCTGTCAGTGCTTTATAGTGCAGTGATTTCACGCATGTGCAATGACGATTAGCAAAAGTGACATCTGGTGGATGGAATCCAGTATTGCACTTTTTGGCATCTCAGTATACTGAGCTGCAATTGAATATGTTATGCTGTGACTGAATACCTTACAATACATTTGATACTGTATGTGCGTACAAGACGCGACTAGCTAGTCGCGCTACAGCGCCTCTCGTATGGAAGCTAGATGAGCGAGGACACATCTGTATATTAATTAATAATAACAAATTCTGAACAAAACTTTATTGTTTTCAGAACAGAGTACAAACACTGCTGTGGTAGTCATTTTTTTTTGGGGGGGGGTTTTGCCTTGGTCAACAACACTTTATTGGTGTTCTACTCCTGCAATATAATAATTAGAGATGAGCAGGTTCGGATCTCAAAGTTCCAACCCCACCCGAATTTACAGATCCGTGGCGAGAACCCAACGTGCGTTCAGCTCCCCTGCCGGCCGCAGATCTCAAACCGAGGTAAAACCTCTCAGAGATGAAATCTCGCGGCTCGCGAGCTTTCATCTCTGCTTTATAAGGAGTCCCCCCGGCTGTGGAGAGTGAACAGGGAGGGTGAGTAGTGTAGGGTCTGGGCTACTGTCCTGATCTATCTGGGCTGGTGCTGTCTGCTGTGTCAATCTGGGCTGGTGCTGTCTGCTGTGTCAATCTGGGCTGGTGCTATCTGTTGTGCCATCTGGGCTGCTGTGCTGTGTCCATCTGGGATGGTAGCATACTGCCTGTGTCATCAATCGCTACTGCCTCGGTCACGGGTGCTCCGGGCCCCAAGTTCTGGACCCCAAAAAATAAAAATAATAAAAGTGTATTTTTTTTTTCTGAGTGTGCGTGTGCGTTAGCCGCACTTATTAGCAGACAACAGCAACCTAGTGCTGCCTGTGTCGTCAATCGCTGCTGCCTCAATCAGGGGTGCTCCGGGCCCCAAGTTCTGGGCCAAAAAAATAAAAATAAATAATAATTGTATTTTTTTTTCTGTGTGTGCGTGTGCGTTAGCCGCACTTATTATCAGACAGCATCTACCTAGTGCTGCCTGTGTCGTCAATCACTGCTGCCTCGTTGTATTGTAATGGACACACTCAGCATCTCCTGTATGCCCCTTTCATTTTTTTAAAATGGCCACATGTTAGTGCCGCCCACTGCTGTTGCTTAGTTTAGTCAGCCTGCTAGCTGGATGCAACATTTTAACCCTAGGCCTGACCTAGATTAAAAAAATCAATATTGTGAGCAGTGAGGTGGTCAAAATTGACTGCAAATGACTGGGAATAAATGTCATTAAGGTCAATAATACTGTAGAAACAAAAACAGGCCCAAATTATGTGGTTTTACTTGTTTTTAGCATTTTTTGAAAAAAGATCCAGATCCAAAACCAAAATACGCATATGTATCACTCTCCCCCATGTAGCTCTATACCCTGTTTTTCTCTCTCCCCTTATTATTGAATTCAAATATATGCACACAGCTCAGCAGCACTTATTCAATGACGGTGTGCAGGCACATTGTCCATCATTGCGAACAAACAGACACTTTCTTCACGAGCCATGGTAAAGTGATCAAACCCTGGTACGGTAAAATGGGGCCAGGGTGGGTAGGTGAGTGGGCTGGCCAAGCTGGCCCAGTGTGATGGTAGTGGCATGTCATTGACCAGTAACCATGGCTTACCCCTTCACCCTTTCACTCTGTCTCCCACTGTGTAGAAGCCATTGGTAAGGAAGGGAGGGGTGAGCCGCAGATTTGCACTCCAGCTTCTACCTCTCATGTTGATCTCAGGACATGCTTTGGAGAATTATTACATAGAATTTGATTTTTTATTTTGAAGCTGAAGTCCAACTTCATCCAAAATTGCCTCTTACTTTAACTCTGACGCCACAGCCCTGTTGCACCAACCTTTTCACTATCACACAAGTGATAAAGCTCATGAAAGGCAGGTATGCAGCTGGACCCTTTTCACTGGTTTATTGCAGTGTGCTGGGGAAATCTTTTTTATTGAAATAATTAATAGATTTATAAAAAAAAAAAAAAACTGTGGAAATGGGCAGATCGAGTTTTGTTTGGGTGCCACCTAGGCCATGCTTGTGATGAAATTATGATAAGCGAAATTATGGAAGCCAAACACCGAGAACTTGCCATCACATAACTCAATTGTCTACACTTTTGGAGGAACAAATTGCTATGTGTATGGTGGTTGAATGGTCGCTGAAACACCTGGTATAGTTAGCTTGATATCTACAGTATAAACACCAAACTGGATAAGTGAAGTGAGACCTGAGGAATTCCTTATGGCAGTGTCTACAAACCTATCAGTACCTCTACAAATATACTGAACTGGATAATCACACGCTACGATTGGCTATATTTGAAGGAGTGTTTGGAAATATTAATTCTGGGATTTGTTGTTCCACATGAACATGTATGCATATTTAGTACTTTACTATTCTGGGACTTGTAGTTCCATAAAAGCATGTTTATGTAATTTGTTTGTGGTTAAAGTAAACCTTTGATCCCATATTTATTTTTAAATGTAAATTTAATTTGAGTTGTTTTACTAGTGTCCAGAACAATCCTAGTGCCCAATTGGAGTTTGTTTCTGGAGTTTAAATAGAAGAAAGTGCAATTATTTCTATGTGTGGCTGCTGGTTTTTGTCTGAAATCCCTATTCAGGTTTGGTTGCACTTTTTCAGCCCATTAGAACCAGGAGATACTCCCTTGGTGGGCTGTCCATCACCACTTGTCTTTTTTTCTGCCACCTGCGGATGCAAAATATGTCTCAATCATATTGAGAATGTAATGATATCAATAATTAGATTACCTCAAACAAAATATCCTTTATTTTAATACCTGTACTTTAAATTGCTAACTGTATCATTTTATCAGATTAAGTTCTACTTGCGGTTGCAGTGCCATTGTTGTGTGGTAATGAAGTGCACCTTGGGTCCCATTCAAAAGATATTTCATTATGTTATGCAAATATTCCAAAATATGGAAAAATCTGATATCTAAAATATAGACTCAACTTGTATAGATTGTCTTTTCTTAAAATTGGAGGACTGTCCAATTTAGAGATGTGCGCATAACCATTTTTGCTGGTTTAGTTTTGGTTCTAAATAGTCGTGTGGTTTTGCCAAAATGGCGTGACTGGTTTTGGTTTTGTATTTTTCCAAAAATGTACAAAAAAAAAAGCTAAAAATCACATAATTTGGTACTTTTTTTGTTCCTAGAGTATTACTAACCTCAATACCATTAATTTCCACTCATTTCTAGTCAATTTTGACTACCTCACAGCTCACAATATTGTTTACTCCACTTTAGTCCAAAGACTGCAGCGAGCTGGCTAGTTACTAAGCAACAGAGCAGCGGTACAAACACACAGCAGTTTATAGCACATCTATGAAACATTGCCACACAGCAGAAAAGTGGTGTAAGATGAAATTGTCCTTGGCCCTCCCACCCACCCTTATGTTGGATATTAAAAAGGACATGCACAGTTTAACAAACCAAGCATTTCAGCGACAGGAACTGCCACTTTTGTGACTGAAGTGCTTGGTTTGTTTGGGCCCCCAAAACATGGCTTAAGGCAGCTATGTTAACAGCCCTTCAGCGGCAACATGTCATCTTCATTATCATTCTCATCCTCACACTCATCAGTGTGTACATCATCCTTACACAATAGTAATTCATCCACCCTTACAGAAGTCTGTGTACTTTGATGTAACTGCCGGTGAAAGGTCTTCCTCATGGAATTTCCTGTTCATTTTAATGAACATCATCTTTTCCACATTTGAGGAAGTAATCTCCTACACAGATTGCTAATAATGTTCCCAGCTGTGCTGAAACTCTTTATGAGTAAACACTGAATGGTGGGTAGCTTAAGTAATGCAAAGCCAGTTTGTACAAGGGCCTCCAAATTGTCTTTTTTTCCTTCCAGTATTCAAAGGGACTTTGTGACATGTATATTTTTATGGTGTCATGAAAATAATCCTCCACCATACTTTAGATGGTAACCCAATCAGATGGAGTTATGGTAGAGGTGTCACTAATTTTGGCCTGACCAAATGTCAAAATGTTGTGTTGACTCCTCTGCATCACCACTGGATCTTTTGGGAAAGCTTAGTTTTCTTTTGGCAGCTGCCGGAGAAACTAAAGGAGGCGACATCATTGTATCATGTATCACTTTAGCTGCCAACTTGCTCACTGGGAGCTCTTTGCATCTCTTAAGATCTGGGTCAGATGGAAAGAAAGACACGACATACGACTTAAACCTAGGGTTAAGCATGGTCGCCAAAATGTAGTAATCTGATTTCAAGATATTGATGACCCTTGGATCCTGGTGAAGCGAATAAATGAATTGATTTACAAGTCCGACATACTTAGTGGAATCGCTTTGTTTCATCTCCTCCTTCAATTTCTGGTTAGGCCATTAGGGGAATAACCTGACACAAGCTAGCAGTGTCTGAACTCACTTCACAGGTGACTACTTTGAAGGTTTTTAGCACCTTGCACAAGACAGAAAGTATTCTCCACTGCGCTGGACTAAGGTACACTCCCCCTCCTCTCCTAATGCCATAGTTTGTTATGTAGCTGTAGATTGCTTTTTGCTGTTCCTCCATCTGCTGAAGCATATAAAGGGTGGAATTCCACCTTGTTACCACCTCTTGCTTCAGTTGTTGACAGGGCAAACTCAACTGTTCTTACAGCTGCTGCAATCTCCTGCATGCTGCAGCGGAATGCCAAAAATGTCCCAGAATTTTTCAGACCACAGACAGCATCTCCTGCATGCCCCTGTCATTTCTTAAAAACCCTGTACCACAAAGTTCATTGTGTGAGCAAAACATGGGACATGTTGGAATTCATCCAGCTGTAATGCTCTCACTATTTGTGGTGTTATCAGAAATCACAAATCCTGAGGAGTGTCCAAGTGGGGTAAGCCATTTCGCTATGATATCCCTTAGTTTATCTAAGAGGTTGTCAGCAGTATGCCTCTTAGTGAAGCCAGTGATAAACAGAGTAGCCTGCCTCTGAAAGAGCTGGCATTGTTTGTTAGACACTGCTACTGAAGGTGACTCACCCACCCAGTGGGCTGTCACAGTCAAGTAATCTTTAGTTTGCCCACTACCACTTGTCCACATATATGTGATTAAGTGGATAGTGGGTATGATGGCATTTTGTAGGCCAATAATTAGATTTTTTTAATGTCCTGGTACAACCGAGGAATGGCTTTTCAAGTAAAATGGAACCAATATGTAATTTGGTACAGGGTACACAGGACCTCAGTTAACTGTGTAAAACCCACTGCATTAATAGCAGATATTGGATGCAGATCTAATACTAGCACAGCCTTCATGGCATCAGTGATCCAGTGTATGACTGGATGACAGCTGTCATACTTTCTTCCCCTTGCAAAAGATTGTTTCACTGTCCATTGTTTTGTTTTTTGTTTTTTAAATACTAGTTTTCTTGATCCCCTTCTGGTATGAAGATCCATCCATGGAGCAGCAGCAGACCTAGCACTGATGGATTCTTCACCAAGTCTTAACAAATTGGATGCAGGACTACCTCCGATCATTACGGAGGATAGTGAGGATGAATGTGTTGGCAGTGGACATTGCAGGTGCTGGGATCTAGTTAAGAGAAGGGAGCTAGCTGATGCTGGACTGAATGTTGGTATTTTTTTAGCACTAGTTTCTGATGCTGACAAAAACTTTATGAGCTTGCTGCAAATTACGTAATAGGCAGGAGGTTCCTAGATGGTTAACATCCCTACCTCTACTTACTGTAGTTTTACAAACGCTACAGATGGCTTGACAATTGTTGTCAGGATTTGGATAAAAATAATTCCACACATAAGAGGTGGATTTTTTGGTCCCATGCTCAGGCATGACAAAGGCCTTCTTCCTATCATGGCCAAGTACACAAATATCCCCTTCATCCTTTTGCACTTCTATGGTGGCCTCCTCAATTGCTGCTCATCCCCACATTTGCAGAGGGAGCAGAAATGGTAGAAGGTGGATTTTTTTGCAAGTAAAGTATCAGAAAGGTAAGGCTCACACACAGCACTTGTGGACACACTTCAACTCCCCTCAAGGATTTGTGACATTTCTGTATGTACAGTTTGTTCTACTGCCTTAGTGGTTTTAATTTATTTTTACACATCTTCTAGAGTCTGAGTGATAAGGTCTTGCATCATCATGAGAGGCAAAAGATGCCTCACTGACCGTTGCAGAACCACCACTCATAAATAAAGGCCAAAGCCTGAGTCTTTCCTTGCCACTGCCTGAGGTAAATGGCATGTTGGCAATTTTATGTTTTTCTACAGCAAACGTTCCCTTTATTAGAGGTGTTGTTTACTTTACTACCATATATTGTTTTTTTTTAATTTTAGATGCCCTGACTTAAACTCTCTATGCCCTTTAGTATCAGCTTTAGTAGAAGACATTGAATGACTAGTATCATCAGTATGACTGGTGGCAGCAGCTGCAGCAATAGTTTCCATTTTTCAATTCACAGATCACTGCAGTGATTCAAAGAGCTCTTAGATGTACATGAATAATAAATGCACAGGGGTATTAGTGTGCAAGAACAGTACAAAAATAGTAAAATATATTTATATTTCACTTCGCAGCTCACCTCAAACTGCGTCAATTCAAATTGTTTTTATATGTATGTGAATAATAAATGCACAGGGGTACAGTGCACCAGAACAGAACAAACAGTACAATATATATATTTTTCACTTCTCAACTCAAATAGTGGGAATTTAAAGGGCATTATATGTATGTGAATAATAAATGCACAGGGGTACAGGGTGCCAGAACATTACAAACAATAAAACAATATTTTTTCATTCTTTTTTTACTCACAGTTCAGCTTACACTGTGTGGATTCAGACTGCTTTTATAACACACTGGGGTACAGCGCACACAAGTAAAACAATTTCATTATTTCAAATTTGTATAAAAGTTTTCACTTTTTTTTTTTTACTTTTTTTGAAACTGACAATACACACTGTAGTCCTTATATGTGAACGAATTGGGTGGGGTATGACCTGCGGAGTCAGTGCAGCACCACCGTGTGACAGAATTAGACTGGGGACTGGACACTTGTGGATGGACACAGCACAGCCACTTCAGATGGATACATCACAGACACTTGTATGGACAGTGACAGCACAGCCACTTGTCTGGAGACTGGACATAGCACAGCCACTTGTATGGACATAGCACAGTCACTTGTATACTTTTGTCCAATTCGCCATACGCGACAGTAGATATTATGTTGTTTTTTTCTGTACCCCTTTCTGTGTATCCTGAGGAACACCTACCAGAATGTTGGAAAGCCACCAGTGCAATCTGCAATCACCGGTGGGTAATGGTGCAATATTACCCAAGGTTCAATTCCATTAAAGAATCTGTGAACATATATTTTATTGAGTGTATGTTTTTGGACTCACACAGTGTATAAAACATATTTGATTCGCTCTTTTTATGGTAAAATAACCCACACATCTTGAGACTAAGGTTGGAGAAGTGCTGGAACACTCTTTTGAACCTTCTATCTTCTAGCAACTTATTGGTTAAGTTTCAAACGTTTGAGGTGGATACTACTAACCTCCATTGGACCTTTTTCATTGGCACAAAATTATCTTCACTTTTTATGCTTCAGTGGAGGAAAGGACTGTCTTATGTGGAATTGGCAAGCAACTGCTCTGAATCTGGCATTTGACACAGTGTGTGCCTTCTTAGCAGCCTAGACATTGAAACATAGTTATGGAAATGTCCAGTAGATTTAGTCACATCAACAAAGTGTTCTGATAACTAATTTTCCTGATGAGAAAGTGTCATTAAAAGCTAGTGATCACTGATCTAATGGATGCAAAGATCCATGTGTTGTGAATGGGGATCCCTCATGAAAAAGACATACTGTTGGTTTGTTGGTTTAAGGTGGGTACACCTAACAAATATGTCTGCAGATGATGGTTGTTCATACACACTGAACAACCATCATCTTCCTTCTGTTCGCGGGTCCCGTTGGCCAGGAGGAAGGGGAATCATGCCCCCCTCCCCACGGCTGCCGCTGCAAGTGTAAGGGCGTTATCATTCAATCGGCCAATATAACTGCCAGTGTGTACCCGGCAATATATTATCTGCAGACAAGATGAAAGGACAGAGGGAAGAAATATATTAATCAACATGAGGGACTGTACATGCAGAATATAAGAAGGGGTGCAATGCATTTGTATGAACAAAGTAGCATACAGTCGAACGGTAATTCATGATCATGTTCTGGAATGTAAAACACAACTATATTGTAGTCTTGCCTCATATGGCTAACTTGTTTGAGTTTAATAGTGCAGTAAAGGCATAATTTGATATATGCATATTAAAGCACAGAGGAAAATGAGAAACCTCAATAAAAATGAACTTTTCAAGGTGAATTACTATGCCAAATAGGTTTTATGGGTTCTTCCTCCGTGTGCTGCCATGTCCAACAGTGTGCATTTCTCTTCTGTCATATTTTCATGACGTAATTTATTACTACCTCTTACATGAACTATTAGATTACAGGATCATTTTAATCTAAATCTTTCATGTAAAATTGAATTTTGTTATCAATGCTTAACAACTGGTGTTAGAATGGCGGCTGGTTTGGTTTCATCTGTAGATAGTTGTTTAATATATTATCATGAATTATAAATATAGCATAAATATAATATGTCCTTTGGGGAGAGTTAACAGTACAGACCTTTAGATTGCTGAAGGCAAAGCTGCTATTTATCAGAAACTTATTAAGGGGAGATCTTATTTTAACCTCCCCAAAACATTTTTCTGCATTGCACACAAATTATAACTATTTATGCATGCAAATAAAAAAATCTGTCGTCAATTATAGATTAAGGTCCATTAATGTATACATTTGTTCTTTGTCTTTTCTGATGTCCCAACCTGTATTGGAAATCACTAGAATGCTTTGAGAATCATTTATACATGGTAAATAATTTGCGAACAGTATTAAGAAGAGACCATTGGGTAAATTTGCTATGGGCAACATCTCCACTTCTAAAACCTCTCACTTTAATAAATATACCCCCATAAGAATGCATACAAAAAATCTAAATATAGAATATGGGGTTCTATTTATTTTCAACAATTTGCTCCAAGAAGTTTAATCTGTTATCGCCACAATTGAAGCTATAACAGATGTGATTTCCGGGCAATTTATCCAAATCCTCTTGCCATGACAGGCGGTCTGATTTTGGCCTGTCCCAGCAAAGAGTAATAACTAGAAACAAAAAGGGATATCGCTTTACTACTGGGTTATGACCATCGAGACTTGCATTCAAGTGTAGTTCACTGTCAAGAAGTGCAAAGATCCTCCTCCAGTGAAAAGGTAACCTAAACATGGCAATAGTTAGAGGGGCCAAGCTCCAAATAAAAGTTTTTTGGGGAGTTTGGTAAATTGGACTACACCTGCCTCCCCAACAGTCATGCAGAAAAAGCAATTGCCGCATGATTTTCAGAAATCATAACAATATTATATAGGCCCATGTTATAAAATAACTTTACAGGCCCATCTAGTCCTGTGTTTTATTTTCAAATAATATGCAAGACCTATGTTTGTACAATAGACTTATGTTTGTCCCAGGAATTGTTGATTCTCTCAGCTACTGCAGATGAAACTGATACGAAAAACCAGTGTAAGAATTAGAGATGAGTGGTTCAGTTTTGTTGAATACAGAACATACCCGAACTTTGAGGTTCTGAATTGAACCAAGTCCCGTCTTGGAGCACTTTGGGGTTTCAAGCAGAACAGAGTCCTGACTCGGGTCTTCACGTCAAGGTAGGAACTCAGATTTAAAAGCCAGATTTTGCATGTTTTGGATTGCATTTAAGTCCCGCTGTGAGGTGGTCAAAATTGACTGGAAATTAATGTTATTTATGTTAATAATACTCTTGGAACAAAAATAGGTCCAAGTTACATGATTTTAGCTGTTTTTATAAATTTTTAAAGAAGTCCAAAACCAAAATACTTGAGGGTGGTTTTGCCAAAATCAAAACACAACAATGATTTAGAACCAAAACAAGAGGTATTGGGCAAATCTTTAGTAAGAATGCAATCAATCAGGGCTTGACTAGTCATTTGGCTGTTCTGGCAAATGCCAGAAGGGGCGTTAGCAAGAAGGGCTGGTCTGGCTAGTGCAGCTGAGGAGGGCCCGGGTGGCAGCAGTGTGGATATAGTGCCGGGCCACACCAGCAGGTAGCCACAGTCCTTGAGAGTCAGCGCCGTCATCATTCGAATCTGGTGCTGGTCACGGGCCATTCAGAGCTTGTGGACCTGCAGCCAATCAGCAGATGGCTCGCAACCAGCACCAGATCCGAAATGCAACAGGTGCTGTCTCTCCATGGCTGCCCTTCCTGCTGGTGCGCTGGCATCCATACACCAAATCCACACCTGCTGATGGCACACAGGGGGAGGTGAGAGGCTGCTGGAGGGACACAGAGGGAGGTGAGTTGCTGGATGGAGGCATACTCTGTAAGGGGTATTACTGTGTTATAAGGGGCACTACTATGTCATAATTTGTATAGGACATTACTGTGACAAAATGTGTAAGGGCATTACTGTGTGTGGCATAATGTGTAAGGGGTATTACTGTGTGGCATAATATATAAGGGACACTACTACACTGTGGCATAATATGTATAAGGAGAACTACTGTGTTGCATAACGTGAAAGGGCTCTGTGTGGCATAATGTGAATAAGGGGCACTACTGTGTTATATAATGTGAATAAGGGACACAGCTGTGCGGTGTAATGTGATGAAGGGGCACTACTGTGAGGTGTAATGTGACTAAGAGGCACTACTATGTGACAATTAGAATTAGGGGTACTATCGTGTGGTCACACCCATTCCCAGCGAGACCACATCTGTTTTTCGCTCTCCCTGCTTAAATTATGGATGGAGGCACCAAAGCTCTTTATATACACAGGGCACCAAAATGCTTAGTTACGACTCTACTTTGGTGTGCACAGATGTGTTCAGCACCCGTGCCCTAAAAATATCCTACAGTGATCACTATCTAATCCTCTACAGCTGATAAACTAGAGCTTGGTCAATTGGGAAAATGTCTTCCTTTTTCTTTGTGTGTGACCTACACCAATGAAGTGCCAGCTTTACGTAAGAGAAGCAACCAAATACCACATGTCTGACTATGCCACATTTGAATCCCCATGCAGGATGTTCTCTGTTGTGTGTATTTTAATACAATGATGTACATTTGTAGTGAAGTGGAAGGAGTCAGGAATAGTAAGGGGAGGAGTCTATGCCTGGAGCCAGATGCTGCCACGAGGTGGGCCTGTGTGCTTTAACGCCAAGGCCTATTTTTACTCCTAGTCTGAATTCTGCAATAAAATGCAGCACACTAGATGCTATATCTGCATTTCATCACTGGTCACAATATAAGCTAAATGAAAAGAGAAATATGAAGAATAAAAGATTGACAAGTCGCTATTTTAAATAAATTAGCAGTGCAGCAATAGGGGTTGCAACATAAACATTTATGGCAATAAATGCTAGAATGAGTAATTAGATACTGAAAGGAAATAAATATTATACCTAGACTTACAAGATGGGAATTCACAAGCACTTGGCCCACTGCAAAATACAGATGTCAATTTAATCTTAAGGTATTTCTATTTTCAACTGAGTATACATGGAGACTAATACTACTGTGATAACTTAATATTGTACTATATGCAGTACTGTGCTATAACCAATAGCCACCAAACACATTTGATTTCATGTTTAACTGCAGTAGGTGTCACACAGGTAGTCAGTGGGGTATTTCTCGTCAGGGTGCTGCCATGATGTTTGGCTGTGCCAATCCCCGAGAATCATGGTAGCTTCAAATTGCAAATTTTCCTGCACACCTCTATGGCATGCAAGGGAAAATTAGCAATTTTGGTAACTAACGTTCCAAAAATCTCAACAGCATTTCATAGACATTCAACCGAATTCCCCCCTTAGAATCTTAGAGATTTCAATAAAGTGAAAATGTATCACAGGACTTCTTCATCAGATGTAACAGAGTACTGCATACACGCCAGAAATGTATGTAATGTATAAACAGTACTGCATCACACCAAAATATAAGAGCATTTCATAATCAGTCGCATACATCATGTCAGCTTACAATTGTAAATAAGTAATTGAAAAGGAATAAAAACACATGAAATAGAAATATATATTTACTGGATTATCAATAATATATTCTTTTTATCTTTATATTTATTAATGTCTTAAAATGATTATTTTTTTATTATGACTTAATACATTACAGTGAAAGGTGTAAGTGAAAAACTCTGCCTTGCGGACGAAAGTTCTGATCTCTGTAGAACTACTCAGTAAGATCAATGGAGGCCACAAAGCAAATCATGTCTCCCTTGTGATCATATTCTCCTACTTTTTGCAATTGTACTTGTTTTGCTTGAGACTTGGATAAGATCAATAAAAGATGAACAGTTGCAGTAAAAACACATTTTGTTTAAGATGACTGAGAGACCGGGCTGTACATGAGTAATTGTGGCATTCCATTCACATACTTCCCAATAGTCTAGAAACACTCAGGTGTGTATTACCGTTTATACGCTGTTACATGGGCGTGCATAAATCATCATCCATTGTGATCTCCTAAACAGCATGAGAGCTCTCTGTGTGTCAGGAGAGCCGCTGTATTTGAAACAGGTCAGACCTGCAATAAGGGCAGGATGGCTGCTCAATGTGCGATCAATGTTAACGAATTTTTACATTGTTACGTGACATTGGAGGTAGATGAGAAGGCAGCAGGGGGCATCTCTATGCTCGGGTAAACTTTGGAACCTATTAGCATATTTTCACAGCTGCGATCGAATTAGCGTCCATCTGTAAATCAGGCCCCTTGTTTTGTTGTTTTAAATGTGGCTATATGTATACATTACAGCTATGTACTATACAGCCAGCTAGAGGAGCACAGAGCATATACTGTAATTATATGGATTAAAGATGAAGAATTTGATATGCAAGTCTTAATGTTCTGTGCGGCAAAACAGACACGATGACCTTTAAAAGAAAGTGCTTCATATGTACTTGTATTTTCCAGGTTTGCAGAGTTTAAGCTAAATTCCTTCTTGAAAAGATCATCTGTTGGCAATTCCTGCCTAATGCCATCATGAGGGCAGATGAGTGAGGGAACTGATGAAATAGTTATTTAAGCCTCTAATACTGTGCTAAGAAGAATGCACAGGAAGATTACTTGCAGTTTATTTATGATTAGAGCACAACGAAATTGAGCCTATGGTAAAGAGCAAATTAACATGCATACAATGTACAACAGTATTCAATGCATACTAACCAACTTCTATATTCTTCTCTCTGGGAGAAGCCCAGGGAGGAGAAGCAGGTGGCCCCTTATGGAGCTGGGGCCAAACTCTTTGCATCACAATATAACATCTGCCCCACCTTCACTGCAACATGGTTTTTACCAAGGTGCAAAGTTACTTGCTCTTTTTGCTTTGCTCCCAACTCAGTATACACTCCTATGTCTCCGTGGATAGTCTGTCAAGCTCATATCAAAGCATCCTTTTCCTGCAATGTGCCTAAATATAATGGAGAGCAAAGGCTGTTTAAGTCTGAGGGAGAATTAAAAGGTAAAGTTCTTAATGACGGTCACGGCTGTAATGGTGAGGAGTGTGCTGGGGAGTACAGTCTTACTCATTCATTTAAGATTTCAGGGCTAGAGCGAATTGCTGTTCTTGAGATTTTCTTTGACACCATGGTCAGTAAAGATGGGACCTCTTTGTGCCATAATTATTTGTCTGTGTATTTTTTGTTAGTTGAGTGCAGAGGCAGTTTGAAAAAATTCTGAGAGTGGCCTCATGTAGATGGGAACAAATAAACTGGGGACCAGCGCAAATGTAGATGGAGTCAGCAATCCTTTAGCTCTAGCCACAATACAGAGTATTGACGTGACAGTCATACAATACAGAAAACATCCATGTGACCGCCATGCAATATAGCAAACACATGACACGCATACAATAAAAATAGCATACCAGTGACTGACATCCAACAAAGACAGCATGGCATTGATCACCATAAAACAACCCAGTGAACATTATACAGCACAAAGAGCATCCAAATGACTGACATTTATTATAGACACCATCCCATTACATAGGCAAATGCAGGGGGGGTTTCTGGCTGCCTAGAACCCCCATTCCCCAGCCCAAACAATGACCACAATAGAAATAGTAATATAATAGAATTTTACTAGTGCTGCATGTTCTTCTCAGTTTAACAAATTAAAAAATTAGCACCACCTGTGGATCTTTTAACATGTATCAGCCAGTAATAAATAACCTGTGCACCAACTAGGAGATCTGGAAAACATGCACTGTTTGGGATGTACTGCTATAGAGCCCAATATGTACATATGTCCAGGGCAGTGCTAAGTTATTCTGCTGCTCCCCCAGATTCCCTCACTTGCTCCCATGCTCTGTAATGGTGCCCACATCTAAAATAAAAACATTCAGCTCAGGCAGCATGGCCCTACTGCCACATCTAATGGCTTACTGTGATCGCTAGTCCTGTATATGCTGGAATTATGACACACACTATACTTTGCATGACGCATATTAAAGCTGGTTCAGTGCTAATTCTACCCTCTTCATGGACTGGCCACACGCTCTAAAACCAAGCATTTGGAATCCCCCCCTCTAGAAATCCTGTGTTTGCCACTGCATTAGCTGCCTTACAGCACAGACAATATCCCAGTGAACACCATACATCATAGACACCATTTCAGTGACCACCGTATAGCACAGACAGCATCCCAGTGAAGAGCAAGAAGAGGAAGGCTGATTATAGCAGCGCAGTAGATAGGTCCTCTACTAACATAATCCATTCAAATGCAGTGTAAGGTTTGGGGCATTAATCCGGCTCTACAGGTCTTTGGTTATTGCAGAGCTTCATTTAATTAGTAGGGACCAAGTGTACTAATTTGGACTGCAGAATTGCCTGGCTAAAAATTAATTTTGTGTTTATTTCAGGATATATAAAACTTATTATCGATGTTGCTATGGATAAATGTTTTGCTGAAAGCTAACATATTGCTAAATGACAGTATTGTCTAACATACAGTAAAAAGCTCTAAATGGAAAATATTTTTCATACTCTGAAATGGATGCCTCGAGACACATGATGGGAGTTGTAGTACAGCCAGATGTTACCTAGATAATGTCACCTGTAACACAATTATACAATACAGCTGTTACACCAGAGGACAGCACTGTCTTTTATGACAAACCTATTATCACACAAACAGTAGCTGTCACATTATCACTAACAAACATTAGTAGGATATGAGATGCAGGATGCCCTATACAGTTTCACTGGTGTAAAAGGTGAAATTATATTTGGTGTATTAGACTTAGCAATATCGTTTAAGATGCATATTTTCTGAATATGCAATGTCAAAAAATGGGTTCAATACATGACTAAGAAAACCCTACGCACCAAAGGAGTTACCCAACTTAAACATGTAAAAGCTTAATTGGATATATTAAAATGTGATCTGCAAATGGCTAGCTTCAAACTTCAAAAACTGTAATATTTACAACACTAATATGTAACCATTTAAGCTTAAAGTGGCATCCTTTTATAATTACTTTACAATCTTAAATATGAATCGTAAACTCGAATACGAAATTCGATCAAATCTCTACCAATAATCCATGTCTGCCTCAAAATAATGATTGAAGAGATACGTTTCGGCTATTCTGTCATGGAAAAGCTCTGGACATTATCAAGAAATAAACTGGTAAATTTAGTATTGAGTTAAGAATTATTAGCACCAGAACCTTAGGAAACAAACATAATGTACAACACTGACACTCTGACTAGCATGTTAAACTTAATAGCCTTTAAAACAATGTTTTATTCACATCTATTTTTTACAGTGCTTTGGAAAAAAACCCTTTGTCATGTTAGATTTCAGACATCAATAAGGTAAAATTACCCTCAAACCACTGTGAATAGAATCATTAGTGTCGGATCTGTGGCAACCGTTTTCACATGTCAGATTTCCAATGGGAAATTGCAGTTTATTCTTTAACTCATCAATGTTTTCTTCTTTAATGGCGTAACAATGGCATAGATGACAGATTGAATAAGAAGCAAATCATATATTTCAGACGCAAAGGAAATATACACTATTGTATGTTTTATTTTTCCCAGAATGCAAAGAGAAACTGAAAGCTGTAATTACAGTATGAGGTCTTAGAACAGTGCAATATAATGGAATGATAATTTGCCAGGTGTCCCACTGATCATATATTGACCCAGTCTATATTTTTGCTTTCAGGGAAACCACAGTGTTACATTACATTAGCCATTCCTACTAACTTAGGAACAATATAATTAGGAAATTACAGTTAAAATGTGTTATTTAAAACCCAAATATAACTTTACAATATATTATATTGTAAAAAATATATATTTGTTATATTGCTTGCTCTTAAGCTGACACAGTGATAAATTAAGTATCACAACTAGTTTTATTAGTTTCAAAAATCAGTCTGGGCAACTTTATTTTTATACTGCATTTAGAGTTGAGACTGAATATGCAAAATTAGGTCTTCTAGCTGGTTTAATACTCACTGTAAATGAGTCCCACTGTGTACAGCATTTATACAGAATTCTAAGACTTCATTCATCACTGCACTGTCAACACAGCAAAAATAATTTGAAAATGTGGTCATAAAAATGTTTGTCTGATACTAGTCATAGGGGTAAACTTACTATGCAGCAGTTTTGTCTTCAACTGATGGATATCGCTGATTACTTTATTGTAAGCACCAAAACAATTATTAAGAAGCGGTGTTAACTGTCTTTTGAAAACTGCTGTCGATGCCTAATGGTTTTTAAGCCTCTATCCTGCTGCAAACAGGATTAAAATCTGCAGCGGTTTTATGAGCACTGCACAGATCCCTAGGATCTGTGCATGCTTCTATATTTAAAAATTGTGAAAATTCACAGAACGTAAAATACGGTGTGGGGTCCCCCCAATAACAAAGCATAGGGCTGTAAACCTAGACAAGTATTGAAAAAATTGGGGGCAGGAAACAAAGAACATGGGGTCCCGCTGATTTTTGACTAATCAACACTAGGTTTAGGGTTGGTCAATGACCATCAATATTTACCAACTGTCAATAGATTGCCACCGATTGTTGGTGGATTAACCATCAATGGTGGAGATCCGATAATTCTCCGCCATCAATGGCAGCCGGTCAGGTTTTTTTTTTTTCTTTCCTGGCGCAGGGGCTATGAAACTTAGCTCCACCCCCCACATTGCATTCTGAGCCCTGCTTCTGAACCTGATGGGCTGTGGCATGCTGTGCCCCACAGCAGAGATGGCCATCAAATGGAGCAAACCTATGGCTCTCCATTGATGGTCTCATGCGATAAATATTAAGCAATGGAAACATCATTGGTTGATCATTCAATGGCCATCCCTAACTATATTTGACTAGCCAGTGCTGGTGGAACCTTTTTTAGAGGGTATACCTACAATGATTCTGCTAGCCCTGGGCCAGTTGGCGTTGGCACCATCACTAAAAGGCTACCATCTATGGCAGAGAAAAATCTTTGACCATTGGTGGCATACTAGTCTTATTAAAATGAGCCAACTCTCATTTATTTAGTATTGGTATTGATGTGGCTCGCTAATGATGTTTGACATTTAGTCGAGTGTTTTGAGTGATACAAATAGTGATTGGTGAGTGATTTTGGAAATTGTTTTGTGCAAATTTTTGTTGTATTGTCATTTGTTGTTTCTATTTAAATTCTTGTGTGTGTTTTTTTATGTTCTGTGTGTGTTTATTTGTGTGCTTGGGGTAAGATATAAAGTACTGTGCTTGGGATAAGAGATAAAGTACATTTATTTTTGTAAATTATCCTCTTTCATTTTTCTGTGTTTGCGTGTCTTATGTATTGCAGTGTAGAGGTGAGAGCATAAGGAGGCACAGGAAGTGGAATTTCGAAGAACAATACTGACCCAAAAAGTAGTTGTCAATTAGGGGGCAAGTCAATCAGTTTTGGTTGCCCCTCTCCATTCTGACACCTAAAGCCACGGGGGGGCTTGCATAAAGCCCACTGTTTGGGCGCGCTAACCACTTGAGTTTAGCCAATTTAGGTGGCTAAACACGGTGCTTTTAGGCGGATTAAATACTAATGGGTGCCCATTTAGAGAAACAATTGAATTTCTATTCACTCCAAGTAGGGTGTGCGCAATAACATGTAATTGCCGCCTTAATGTCTACCTAGCCTGCCTTCCTCCCCCCTCTCTGTACTGTGTAGCTTACTAGATGGTAAAAAGACCTCTCTAGAATCTCTGTTTACTACAATAACTAAGGGGGCAGGTTGAAACCTAGATTATGTAACACACCACAATATCAGACACGTTTGCCATGCTGTAGAAGAACACACCATCAGACATGTAATGAATGACGGAGTGATCCCTCGTTCTGTCCTTCATTACCTGCATCGGCGCGCATGCGATATTATCTGGTTGGCCATGCAGCATGGCGGACCGGACGATATTACATTTGACCACTGGAGAGCGCAAATAGTCCGTACACACTATGCGATCTGCACGATCTGTCGTTCCGATCCACGTCAGAACGATGCATCATTCAATGGATCGCATAGTGTGTACCCGGCTTTAGGGCTGACATGAAAAAAATGCTGATGCTCTAGGGCGCTGTGATTCAAGAACGTTTGGGAGCCGCTGGGATATGGCATGCATTATTCTTACATATAGAGAGATGTAGTCAGCCGCAAACACACTCTTATCCATATTATGTAAACAAAATCATTAATGTATTATTCATTAGTTATTATATTCTAAGAAATGGAAAAAGTGTAAATGCTTTATCCTTGATTAGAAAAATAATCATTCTGTAAAAATGCAACACCCAAGCTGTATTATTTCCATCTAGTCATAATACAAAATGACCCATATATAATTCCTGCTCTATGTTGACAAAGGATTTAATTTTTCACAGTACCAGTACAGTATGTCTCAGTATGAAATGAAACTTTCAGGTGTGAAATGCTTTCTTAATGATGTTTATGAAGTTATAAGATTTTGAAAACACTTTCCACTATTAGAACTGGACCAGTATACAGTGTATGTAGCAAAACCAAATATATTTTGTGGCTGCATTTACCCTATTAAAGGTAAATAGAAACTAGATTGGATTTAGCCACTCATTTTAGCAGGCTATCTTTAACTGCAGTAAACCCCTATGAATAATGCTGGTGACAACAAACCAGGATGGGGGTGTGTACGTGAGGGCAGGTGAAAGGTCAGGTTGCATGTATAAAAAATAAAAATAGCTCTGCATTGCCCACAGGGAAGGGTGCAGAGTGATGGCGAGGCAAAACATTAGTGTCAGCTGGGATAGAAAATCTCCAGATTCCGCCCCCTGTCCCTTTAGCAGAATTAATGAGGCGGTAATTGCAAACTCTATGTTTTTATTTTACTTCCCTTAATATACCATTGTGTTTTTATTTGGCAATCGCAGTTCCACTTTAATAATGTTAGTACCAGAACACTAAAAATAGGAGACAGAAGATTTATAAAAACTTATACAGTATCTTTCCTGTGGCTTTTTACAAAGCATTTCACACCTGAAAATTACATCTGAGAACCACTTGGAGCAATGGGAATTGTGATTTAATCAAATCCTGGTACTGCAGAAGAAAATACACAATTATAAACGTCATATTGTTTTATTTGTATTTCTGTTGCCTCTAGCTGTATCTATACTACACACTATGGGCAGGATCAGGTGTAAAGAAATCGTGCATACAGTAAGTGCTCCTGCATTGCTTGCACAGAAATAAAGGTGTACATTTACCCATAGAGTATACAGAGTGGTATGTATGGTGCTGTGTGCCCATCCCCTATCGGTACTCTTGCTTTTCTACCAGTCATCAGTACTTCAAAATGATAGTACAAGGACCGTTTGGTGTTGCAATGATATTCTATTTACTATGGGGATTATTACTGTATATTGTTAATGAAATACAAAGAGATGTGTATGACTGTAGTAGGTTATCTGACCATATGAAGAGCAAAGTAAGGTAAGAATATGGGGAACAATAAATCATAATAATGGATTATATTCTGTGGTGAGCAGATACAAGACAAAGATGTATCTTAGAAACAGAGCTGTAACTAGACTTCTTGGTGCTCTGTGCCAGAGAACATTGGCGCCCCCCCCCCCCATTTTTTTAAATAGGGATATAAGATAGTGCTTCTGAAAAAGGGTCATGGCTTTATGGTAAAGGGCCAGGGAAGAGATAGGGGAGGCCAGGAGATGCTGGGGATAAAAGGATGAATTCTACTAGTGAGAATGATAATAAACAGAAAAATTGACAGGCCCAAACAGCGCCCCCTGCCCTGGGGTGCCCTGTGCCATGGCACTGGTTGCACTACCCTAGTTACAACCCTGCTTAGAAGATACAAGGTAATGAAGTATAAATAACTGCTTGACATAGTAGTGTGTAGGGTAGTACATGCAAATCCTGAGACTCCTAAATGAAATGGTTCTGGCCTGTTATTAGTCTATGGGCTAGTCTAGCTATGCACTCTATGGGAATATGTTTTCTCCCGATATATATCTTCTGTGGCATAAAACCAGTGGGTGTTGTACATCTTCAGTTCTGGTAAGGGGGAATGGTGTCCCTCCAAATGCTAGGGTTTTCAGAGTACAATAGTAAGTATCTTGATTATACGCGGACTCCTATATTTTGGTTTTGGCAAAACAAACTTCAAATGTTATTTATTTTTTATTTTTTGGGGCAAAACCACCCTCAAGTGTTTCGGTTCGGTTTTGGTTTTCTTGAAAAAAATAATACAAGCAGCTAAAATCATATAATTGGGACCAGTTTCTATGCAATCCAAAACCCGAGATCCATTTTTTAGATCACTGATCCGAACTCACGAGTAGACCTGAATCGGGACTCTGTTTGACTCGGAATCCCAAAAATGATCTAAGCTGGATCTTGGTTTGACTTTTTAACCCCGAAGCTCGGGTGTGCTTGGTTTTCAGCACAACCGAGCCGTTCAGCTAAATAGTCACACTATAAATGTAAAGTTTATAAGGTACTGTAGAGCTGAGTCCCAGTATCTTCACTATGAAAAAGTCTTATCAGGGGTGCAGGGGAGTTCAGTGGATGTACGTGTAAAGATGTGTCCACATACATCTAGTTTCCTTTCACATTAAACAGCCCTTCTAGTCGTTCCACGCCAAGGCGCGAATCGGTAGCGCCAATAGTCTTTCCATTAAAATGCATTTGCAAAGTGATGCGAAGAGGATGCACAAACAGCTTATGCGGACTATAATGATATGCAGCATGCTTATATTCTGTGTACCACTGCGGTTGTATCTGCATGCAAAATACTACGTTACAGAGTCGCAGCCACTGAATTTCTTGGCCCTCCTGATTAATCCGAAAGTTACCGAGATGACCAATGTTCACGCAGATGATCCAATGCTGCGCTCTCAGACACAGCAGTGGATCAGAGAGTCTGTCTGAAGGTGTCAGTTTGCACAAGACTCCTTCTGCAGCATTAGCATATTTTCGCACAGCTGCTGTGTTCAGGGGCATTTCTAGAGAGGAGGGGGCCCGTATGCAGTCTCCGACACGGGCCCCCTCCTCTCAGTCCGGTGTCCGGTAGCGCACTAAGCTGTGCACAGCCAGCGCCGGAGTTATAGACTCTGGGCACTAGAGTGCACCCAGAGTCTATAGAGTATGCGCAGGTTACCGGGAAAATGGCCACGGTGGCCATTTTCCCTGTACTGAGCATTCGCGCAAACAGTCATTTTTACAGCGCTGGACCCCCGCGCCGACGTGGTACTCCGGAGAGGTAAGTAGTACTATAGGTGCAGGGTGTGCGGTGCGGGGTCCCCCTTCGACCCAGTGGCCCAAGTGCCCCGCACACCCTGCACCAATTATAGATACGCCCCTGGCTGTGTAGAAAGACGCAGCGGCTGTGTGATCTGCATCCATCCTAATCAGCCCTTAGTTAGTTTGCTAATTAAGCCCTTTTCCGAATGAATCTTAACTATGGAAATTACAATAACCTGACTGCTGAAGCTTAGGGACAAATTAAATATGTTACTCTTAGCACTGTAATAAGTTTCATCTCCCACTTAGCTGTTTCTTACAAGATAATTATATTTATGTAAAAATGCATGTATGTGTGCATATTCACTGCACAATAGCTGTAATCTGGATTTATGGTTTATGATTACATCCTATATGATTTTTTTAATAAAAATTATAAGTAAAATTCTAAAATATATTATTCTACTGGGTAGTCACTCAGCCTAATGCATTTTACAATGATTTGGTGCATGTGTATTAAAATACAGAAATTGGGAATGTCATATATAATAAGAACTGTCAAACTTACAAAAAAAACATGGGTTTATGCTGACTTAAACCGGAATTGTAATTTTATTTCAAAAAGCAGTTCACTCCTGTTTAATAATGGCCATGAAAAAAATCATTTGTTACAGTCAGATAAAGGTCTTCTGCAGAAAAGAGATTTTTCCCCCCAGGGCTAGCATCTAACTTCTATGTCATTTGCAGAAAAGAGCTGAAATTGCTGTCCGGCTAAATGTTTTTTGCACAATTTTGTGTACATTTCTTATTTACAATGATTTAAATTGCTGTCCTCTGTGACCCCTATTCAGCATGCATTGAAAATGATTTGCCTTATCTAAGAAATATTAAATTGTATTCAAGTACATGAGCTTTGAGTTTTTCTCTTGCTGAGAGATGTGCCTGCTATATGGTGTACTTAGGGGGCTATTTGTCCTGGTTTTCCATACAGTAAGTTAGCCAAGCATTTGGTCACAGAAAAACCTCCTCTAAGATGGTTTATTTTCTAAGATGTTATACTCATGTAGCATCTGTACTCATAGGATTAGTAGATACACAGGCACCTACTGTATGTTCTTCACTATGGAGCATATTTATTCAGTATCACCGGTTAGATCCGATAATTATAATTTATTATTGCCGCCAAGAAGAAATTAAGAATCACCAGCATATAATAAAGAACAAATGCGAGGTCAGGGGCTTCAATAGTATATCCATCAGGTCTAATTACTTTTTTAAATGGTTTATTTATAATTTAAAAAAACAAAACACTAGTAATATGTAAGAAAAAAAAAATCTATATCATGGAAAATGTATATAATGAATATATACACACACACATACATATACATACACACACACACACACACACACACATATATACACACATAGTTTTAAAATGATTAATGAAAATAAATCAGATGATAGCTTTAGTATATCTAAAAGGAGGTGGATCCTACAAAAGAACTAGTATATACCAGTAATCAAGAGTTTATAATCCGCACCTGCAGTATGACCAGAGGGCCTGATTCAGAACCGCTCGTAAGCGGCCACTCGTTCGCTCCGAGCGATGTTTGCACAACTGCGCATGGGTTGTAATACGCATGCGCGAACCAGTCGTTGCGGTCGGAAATTGTGCGCTCGCAAAATAGCGAATGCCTGCTAATTTGAGTGACAGAATGAGGCGTTTGTGGGTGGTAACAGGGGAAGGTGCTTGAAAACGGGGAGTGGAGATCCGAACGCAGGCGTGCCAAACTGTCAAAACGGGCGTTTTAAGGGTGTGCATAATTAACAAAGCAGCGTCATCGACCACGTCACTTGGTTGTTTCTTAGCCTGAACTGTTCGCATGATTGCGGTAGGAAAATCCAACCACAAGCACTACGAGCAGTTCAGACGCCTTTCATTGTACTCGATTAATCTAATAAATAGCGGAGATGACGTAGGATGCGAGCGGCCAGGGGGCGTTTTTTAAAAAATAGCGAGTGCATGTTTCGTTTGCTCGTTCAAACAGAGGCGTCAACAGACCGCAAAGATCGAGCGCTCTATTTAAATATCCGGCCCCTTTTTCTGAACGAGCGAGCACAAATAGTGTCCGGCTCTGAATCAGGCCCAGAGTCTCATTCAAATAGTAGTGTACTTGATAGTATGTCTCTATATGTCATACATAATAATTGGATGGATTAGCTTCCAGACCAAATCACATGAAGTCAATGAAGTCATGCACTCAGGAGAAATAGAGGAGAAATAAATTGAACACTGTCACTTCTCCGGTTGGAGGTATCCAGCAACAATAGTGGATGTTGCTAGTGGTAACCGCTCAAGCTGAACATAAGTACATGTGAGGGAGGAAATATCTCCAATGGGAGGATCAGGGGCCGTGACTACCTTGCATATGTGAAGAGTCCTGTAGATCGCGTCTGCATCCACGCCTCGACCTCAGTGCTGAGTGAGTGTCCAATTAAGCTGTGTGGTGTAAGTCTCTCCGGATCTCCTGGGGTAATCACAGGTGACTGTAGATAACAAATATGGGTCCAGTGTCCCAGCTCTGACTAGTTTCGCACCGCTATTTGGGAGCTTTTTCAAAGAGTGATGTGCTTCTCTATATGGACCCTTTTTATATCCAAACAAATTCCCTCTCATCAGTGCTTTAATTAATTGCACCTGTCAGGATTCCACCTCCTCTAGACTCCTAATAGAATAGCATGTGTCTAAAAAAAAAAGGTACTCAACTTATATATAAATATATTCCTTCTCCATCAAGTAATCTATTCCATCAGGTTTATTTCAACAATTAATAATGCATAAAATATTTATAAAAGTAATGCAAACAAATACAAAAAAAAGAAAAAATATATTAATAAATAAAGAATCTATATATAAGCTAAACCAACTAGATTCAGTGGGAATAGAACCCATGACCTTTTGGATATCAGTCTATTACTCTACCTCTACTCTAACCCAGTCACTGGGAAAGTCTCTGTAATTGTCTATACATAAGATAATAAATAGACACGCAATAGATATAAATCTAACTGACTATATTTAGTGGGAGTTGAACCTAGAACCATGAAGAATCATAGTCCGATAGCTTACCCCCCACTCTATCCAGGATCTTGTGGCATAATGAGAGTTGTAGTATATGCTATTTATAATTTAAGGTGCGAGAGACAATAACAACATAAACATCCAGATGAGAACGAGCAAACATAATCATGTATATATCTGGAGCATATAATAGTAATAATGTCAAAACCAGTATCGCTAACAGAAGTAAACGAACATATACAATATAAAAATATATTGCAAGTAGCTGATTAAATATAACTGCTGTGAAAACAGAGAAAAAGGAAAAAAGAAGTAGGGGAAGAATAAAAGAGGGAAAGAAGAAACAAAAACAAAAACAAAAAAGGGGGGCTGCTAGTATAGGGCTCTGATGAAGTATGAAAGACTATTATATGGTACTAACATATATTTAAGAGGGTACTCATAAGCACAAACATTTTAAAACTGTCAGAATAGAAGGGCTGAGAGTCCACCCAGTGAATAAGTACTACTGTATGTGAGGGATTTGGAGAGTGGTACCACGGGTCCCAAATCTGTAGGAATCTAAAGGATCTATTATTAAGATATGCAGTAATCTTCTCCATACTCGCCAGATACCAAGTTTTATCAATAACTAGGCAAAGAGGAGGGGCCTCCAAGGGCTACCAATGTAACGCAATTAGGCATCTGGCTGCATTCAATTTCTGAACCACCATCTTACTGGCGATTGTATCTAGTATAGTAACTGGTAGACCTGGTGTCTTTAACTATAGGGACATTGATCACTTTACTTATCAAAAATGACCTTTTTATCTTTGACAATTTCATGTTATCATCATAAAATTTTGATCAGGAGCACAAAGAAAACTGAGGGTTTACTTACTAAACTGCTGACTCTTGGCTGCTTTGCTGCAGGATCTAAAGCATTTTTTTTAAACAAGGCTTTGTATACCATATATTTCCTTTAAAACAAGGGGTCTTTAAATTCTGCGTCAGAACCACCTAAAACGTATGGCTTGTAAAAGCACAGTTTAGTGAAAAAGCCTCTTAGTTTTGTCATATTTTTTTTAAATTAAAAGTACCATTACTTGACGACTGGAATATTGACAAAATATTTGGCATGGTACTACTGCCCCTAAAATTTGTGGAATAATCCCATTCCCATAGTCGCGGAGTGAACAAAGTTCATATGATACATTCACACCATACAATCCATTTAGAAAATAAATAAGCCTGTGCTTGGCTAATCCCACATTATATATTGTACCAGCTACATGGCATTAGAAATAACACAGCAGACAACAGAAATAAAATAACAGACATGGCGGTGGCAGCTATGACAAATTACCTGCTATTGGTTAACTGCAAAGTGCAAAATGGAAAGTGGCTCAGATTCAAAGAGAAGATATCAATATACTTGTCTACACTTGCAAGTCACTCTCCAGTTGAGGGAAATCCGGGTAAGCAAGTTGGGGGAGTGGTACGACAAACTGCCTCATCGCTGCCCTGCCCCCCAACACTTTGCTTCAATATTTGGCCAATCATTGCTGGGACAGGGCTGTGATCATGCAATTAACAGCAAATTGCAGCATCGGGTGACGTGCTCCACTCATTTTACATGGAAAGTGCAGAGACGCTGGAGATTTATTTACTCTCTTCCAAATTCATGAGTCTCCTAGAAATCCTGGATGAGAGGACAAGTATGAGTATAAAGTCATCGTCATTGTCCTCTTCAGCCTCTTCATCAGAAGCAACATGTACTCTATAAGGAATCATGCATCCGAGCTGTAAGAAAAAAAATCTCTTTATGGTTTTGAATTAATTCTGTTCTCTCATTTTCTCTCTATTCACACTTTGGGCCATATTCATCATCAGGTAATTTCTACGATAGTAGGTCAAAATGAACATTTTCACCTACAGTACTTTTGTAGAAATGAAGTATTGCTGCAATTCATGATAAAGGTTATGCACAGGGCCGTAGCTAGGGTAGTGCGGCCGGTGCCATTGCACAGAGCACCACAGGTCAGGGGGCAAATCCCTGTTTATTATCATTCTTGCTTGTAGCTTCCTCTTATTTCATCCCCAGCATCTACTGGCCTTTTCTTTCTATTCCCTGGCCCTTCCCCATGAAGCCATGGCCCTTTTTGGGGTGCATTATGTCCCTTTGAAAAATGAGGGGGGTGCCAAAGCTCTTTCTGGCACAGGGCACCAAAAAGTCTAGTTACGCATACACTAAAATGGAGACCTAAAATCATCAAGCTCCAAAAATACAATATTTTCAGAGCTTGACTGCGGGAAAATTCGCCATCTTCGGGTGGTGTTTGCTCCTGCACCTTACTCCTTCCCTATGGGAAGGTGTCTCAGTCCCGGTCTGTGAGTGCATCTGCAGTGGTACACTGGGCAGTGAGAGAATACTGCAGCAGCAGAAGTATCCCCTCTTTACTGCTCAATGTGCCACTGCAGCTGCGCTGTTATACATATGCAGCTGCATCAGTAATGGGTAGAGCAGTGGGGGTCCTTCCAACCCACTCCCCCCTCTCGGTGCACCTGTCTGCACATAGCTAGCTGGTGGAAGACAAAGGGCTGGTATTTCGCCGACCCCTACACTAACTACACAATGAGCTTCTGCGCATGAGCTGAGCTCTCATCGTGGCAGTTATGAATCAGCCAAGTTTAGGGGGCCAGGGGCTGTGGTAAGCCACTGAGGGGAGCGTGGAGCATGGCTATTTGCCAGCCCAGTGGCAACTGTTCCTTGCTTCTGGTAGCTCAATCCACCCCTGTTCTGCACCAACATGCAGAATGAGGGAAATGTTTCATGGAATAGTCCTAAAATGTAGCTAATTTCTAAACAATAGACAAATGAAAGCAACGTGTGGTGGACCCGTGGCTCTGTACAGCAAATGTAAAGTGCAGAATAGCACAGTGGCAACTAGTCCTTCCAGATAGTGATTTCACAACATAAAACAAAAACAATCAAACATAGCAAAAAGTGCTACAAACGTAACTAATATGTAATTAATCAAAAATATTCTGAGATGTATGGAAACAAAGAGCATTGAACAGGAAGTGTAAACCATAAAACTATTCCCTGATGTTGATCTGTCTTTATCCAAAAATAGATATCTGCACTACTCACTGCTTGTGCACAGGAGACTACTGCTAATTCTCCATAACACTTTAAACCAAAGTACATGCAAATATTCACTTTATTACAGATGTTTTGGTTAACATGTCAGTATGGTTTAATATACGGTCTACGTGACAAGAAACATTGACAGCTTCAGACAATATTTACTGAAATTAATATTTTGATTGAATACCGGGGTGCAACGAAATAATCGTACAGTACTTTGCATTTTAGAAATGTCTAAGAGATTTTTCAAAGTTTTATATTTATTTAACCAAGTAGAAAAATCAAATCCTCACAATAGCTTGTGTATATTTCCTGTCATTCTCATATAGAGCATAGGTTTACCTCTATCTATTTTCTTCACAGTGCTTGTGACATCCACCTTTCTCTATGACTGACTGATACTATAAGGAGAATAATTATTACAAACAATCAATAAGCATTGACTGCTTTCAGTGCAATCTTATTATACATACTTGCAGCTGGGATATACCTTATTGATAACTCCAGAATGGCCCACCCTGACTCATTTTCAAATTAATCTGATTTTCCAGTGGTAAACAGAGATGAGTAACAGAAATCGATTCAAGGTGGAGATAGAATAATGTATCTTTCCTATTGGATGTCCCTGAGATCTGAATGTGAAGTTCCCTTTTGTAGGCCATTCATTCGAAAAAATCTGTTGTATTTATTTCATTAAATAACAGATCCACTCGTTCTTTCAAAGAAGACATCCTTTCTTTTTAAGCTAGTGTAATTGTCAAACCAACATCATACTTGCCTACTTTTGAAAAAGCATTTCAGGGGACATTGTGAAAGCAACACCTATGAGCGTTGTATTATTGTGGACGTGTAGTGCTACATCTGAGAGACGTGTCATAAAAAAGACTTACATCCAAATGTAATTGATCCCCAAAGCAGTTAATAAGATCTACTTGGTAATGAAAACACACTGATACTTTTCAGAAAATTCATGTAGCCATAGGGATCATTGTGCCTTATAACAAATGCACGGAAATGATACTAATGATCCCATTTGAATGTATATATCTCTGGGGGGTTTCTCAGGAGATCGCTAGACTCTTCAGGGAGTAAGGGAGATTGCTATGACCTACATTGGTGTAGTCAATATATCAAAAACATTTTTTCTAGATGAGTCTGGTTTAAAATAAGAAAGAAACAATATTAAATAGCTGTACTACACTTTACATATAAATATAAAAATGTAATGATGTGTTATATACACAAGAGGGAACAGCTTGACAGTTATTAATAAAAAATAAAGTTTTACCTAATAAAATGTAACTAACTATGGGCCTGATTCAGACCCACTCGCAAGCAGCTGTCCGCTCGCAAGTGGGTCGATGGTGTGCACTGCGCATGCGCACGACGGAGGGAGCTCCGTCGTGCGCATGCGCCAGATGCGACGAGCGAAGGACTTTCCTTCGCTCGTTGTGTCTGATCAAAGGGGGCGTGCTGTCGATGTTGATTGACAGCACGCCCCCTTTGGTGGGCGTGCCGGGGGCGTGCCTCCCAGACGGAGGCATTCCCAAGGGAACGCCTACCGTCAGAAGCCGGCCCCACTGACATCACTAGTGATGTCAGTGGGAGTGGTTTTGTCTCTGATAGAGCCAAAATCACTCCAGGGCTTGTGGTCGAAAACCCCGGCCACAGGCTTCTGGTCGCACTGGCGATGGTCGCGATGGTCAAAACCATCGCGACCATCATCCTGCACGCTCGTATGAGCTGTGGGTGGTGACCCACAGCGATACGAGCGTCCAGGAGGACGCTCCATTTTTATGGAGGACGGCCCTCATTCAGAGCGAGCGCTCTGCTCAGAGCGTCCGGCTCTGAATGAGGGCCTATATTCCCAAAACATTTTTCCATGCATCAGTCCAAGGTGCGCTAATAGTTTTAGTATGTGCCTGAAGAAGTCAATCACAATTAGCGTGATAGCCAGTGCTGTTTAACATTGGGATCATCATTGTATCTCACTGTACCTGTAAGAGCCTTGTCACCGGACAGCAGTATATGAGTCTGTGGGAGGAAACCAGTATACCTGAAGGAAACTGGGGCATGAAGAATATACAAACTCCACACAGTTAGGTCTGTAGTGGGAACTGAGGACTCGATTCAGATCCACTCGCTAGATGCATTCGCTCGCTAGATGCGTATGCAAATTTGTCAAGGCAAGCGATCGCACGGCAAGGCTTTAGCGAGCTCACTATATCTTAGTATGCAATCGCATTGTGTATGCAGACACCCACCATCTTGTCTTAGGATGCCCACTTGCGCACGTCATCTCCAGGAAGTATATGCAGCCATCGGTAACATCGAGTACCATCAGATGTGATCGCAGCACTTGTGGTTGACCATATCCTTCCGCAAGCACTGTGAGTGCTTCAGTGTGAAATACAACCAAGTGACGTGTGCTATGATGCTGCCTCTTAATTATGCACACCTCTGAAATGGCGTTAAGACACTCAGGCACACCTGCCTTCGCACCTCCACTCCCCCGTTTCTAGTGGCCAGCCCCTGTCACCACCCACACTCCTGACACTCATTCAGCTGGGCTGTCTATGCGCAGCGAGCGGACGCTTCCTGAACGCTTCCCGATCACTCGCATTGGTTCATGCACATATGCATGCGCAGAATGCAAACAATTGGCTGGCTGTGTACGAACGCATTCTAGCGAGCGGGTCTCAATCAGGCCCTGAACCCACAACCTCAGTGCTGTGATGCAGTAATGCTACCCATTACACCAACCATACTGCCACCATAAATGTATTCAGCCTGCACTGAACCAACCCTTTCTTCAGTCCTAAGCAGTGGTGGCTCCAGGGGTGGGGCTGAAGCACAGTCCAAAATTCAAATAGAGGAGCCACACCAACTGCCAGTGAGGCCCAGGCATCCATGTTTGGCAGCATTAGAAATGGCAGTTGGTGTGGTTCCCCTATTTGAATTTTGGACTGCACTGCAGCCCCACGCCTGGAGCCACCACTGGTCCTAAGGAGTTTTAAGTGTAAGATACACCACAGTCTGCATAAAGGCACACGCAAACACATTCTGGTGCACATGCACAGTAAATAAGACAAACATATGTCCAACCCTACATGCAGGGGTGCCAAGAGAAGGGGGGCAGGTACTCTTTACCTCAGCCCAATGGGGGCCCACATCCAGCTGTAAATATTTACAATATACTGTACAACTTTTATTTACTGCCCGTTTTTTTTGTTACAGGACTAATACTAAGCAAAAATATAAAGAATTTGTTGACAGATGTATATTTTCCATATCATATTGGAAGAATTATATTTTATTTTATCGGTACAGTGTATATCTCTACAGGGTACAGTGGAAATAAACTATAGTCTGACCCAGACCATGGGAAAACCACACAAATTAGAAGTTCTTTGACATTTCTTACTAATTTGTTTTGGGACTTCGTCAGAAGCAAGTGATGGCCCTAGACTATTTTTTTCTGTTGGCCCAATAATCGTAGAACATTCAGTCTTGTGCTGACAAGTCTATGGCAGGGGCATCCCATACTCTGCGTATCCATGCTATAGTGACACCAGCTATGGCTGGCATAGCCTAGTGCTTGAAGCAGAAATATCAGGGGACACCAAAACTTTCCGGAGCTTGTACATAGCAGGAAGCGCCTCCTATTTTTGGCATGGCCTAAGAGAAGCCTTTGGGCTTCTCTTGTATTGTTCCCTGAGAGGGATCCAATAGGATCCCTCCCAGGGTACCCCACAGTTCGTGCGCCGGCCAACGCATGTGCAATAGGACTCCAGGGTCATAAACCCGAAAGTCCTATCATCGCAATGGACAACTTTTTCCTGAAGATCTGTCCTTTGCGATTCGAAACATGTTAATAACGCCAGTATGCATACTTGCCCATAGTATGTAACGACCAGTGATGTGCAGTAAGGTGAGGCAGAGCCTTTCCTGTCATACTTAGGTATACTCCAGAGTTTTGGCTATAAAAATGCTAAGTAAAAATGAAAGAAAATATTATAAATATCTTCTTTGTATTATTCTAATCATTTTATAGTCAAAACTCTGGAGCAAAAAGTTTATCGCAGTTGAGGCTCTGCCTCCCCTGTCTACCTTTTCCACACATCCCTGATCAAAACACACCAAATTTCCAGCACTATATACTGCTGCACCTTTGTATAATGCCCACATGAACCCTCGGGCTCATATACTTTATGTATCTGTAATTCTGGCTCTGATACTAGCCAGTGCCTCCCCAGCCATTTACCTCACCGCACGTCACAGAATACACCCTTTCTCTTCCCTCTCCAAATCAACATGAGCCCAAAAATGTTGCTAAATTCTATATATCTATTTCAGAAGCAGTTTCCAATTAAATAGAAAATAACACTGAAGATCATAATTATTGAACCTTTTTAATTGCAAATAAATTAAATAAATTGCAAGTTCAGTGATCACAGCCTAAAATTAGGAAAATATTTATGATGACTTCCACAGCAATTTGCTAAATTGTTCTTTAATAGATTCATGCTGTTCCTCTACATGACCACCTCCTTACTAACCTCACACACACAACTGCAACCTCCTTTCACCTTTCCAAATGACACTTTTCAAGGATGTCATCAACCCAGAAACTCCCATTCTGCTTACCAGATCCTACCAGTCAATGTGAACCTGTAGAATCTTTTTTTTAAGTAAGCGAGTCATATTATCATTTTGAGCAGTGGTATTACTGCAATTGTAATATCTTTATCATAAAATTTGTAGAGCTATTTTATAGTGTGACAGATAAATATCGATTTCACCAGCGCCCGAGCGTTGTTTATGTTTGTCATATCTTCTTGACAACTGTGAACACTTGATGTGAGATATTTTTATGTTATTAATATACAGTAGGTCTAAAATACTTTATTACATTTTTTTGTTAAGTCAACATTTGTAACAAATCTAGAAATATAAATAACCATACCTTTTTCTGTAGCCATCTGTGGAACATGAGACATAAAATACTATCATAATATATGATAGTACAGGATTGATTGTGACTTTTTTTTTTTAAACGAAAATGAGTAACTGAGGGTAGGCATATACTGTACAAAAACAAAAACAGCTTTATTTTATGTAAAAATATTGGTAATTCTGGTTGACACTTAAGGATTAGCCAAAAGCAATTAAGAGCCTAATTCAGCAATGTCCGATGTTCGGGGATCTGCGCAGGTGCCAGACCCGTTCTGTGCTTGTGCAAAATGGGACTTCGAGCCCGCACGGACACTGGCAGCAGACTGTCAGTGATTGAGAGTCTGCTGCCATTTGGGGGTTGGGAGGGGGCGGCGATGCCCTCCATTTCCCGAAGGTGGCGACACACGGAGGTGTGTCGCAACCATTGTTGGGGAGGGCAGAAGCCAGGATCTCTGACGCCGACGGAGATTTCCTGGCTTTTTACTCTAATCTGCAATGGCCAGCTGCAGGACCCCATGGGTTACTGCAGCCGGCCGATGGTCCGCAGAGTATCCGATGCTGCGTTGGACAACGCAGTTTGGATATGCGTGATGCCTCCTGCTGCATTACCATAATTGCAAAGATCGCAATTGCAAAGCTGCCTGCGTGCCTGCGTGCAGCTTTACAATGGCGATCCTTGCTGATCCAGGCCCTAAGTGGGAACCTGATAGATTTTATCTCATAGATTTAATTTCAGGGTTTTGTAGTACATAAAGCACGCTGCATGGTTAGAACCAATAGTGGATGATTTTGGGATCTAACCAACCAAGTATGGAGTACAGTTCCCTGCGGTTGCTGTTTCTCCATCATCTAGTACAGTGGTGGTGAACCTTGGCACGCCCGCTGCTGTGGGCTACATATCCCAGCATGCACTGCCATAGTTTTGCTATTAGGAAATGCTAAAACTGTGGCAGGGCATGCTGGGATATATAGTCCCACAGCAGCTGGAGTGCCAAGGTACGCCACCACTGATCTAAAACCAGAAGTGGAGGACACTGACTTAGACACATTGGGTATAGTACCATAAATAATATAGGTGTACACCATTTTCTTATTAGTAGAGATCGTTGTGTTAGTTCTTCCATCATTTTTTTCTCAGGCCTCTTCATGTGGGTCCTATAGTATTTTTCTCACCATTTTTTTGTGTTATAAGATAGTGAAAGGAAAGTAGTGTAAAGAAACTTTGCAGTATTAGTAATATCATTCCTTTGCTGTTAGGAGAGCCTTCATAGTCCACAGCTAAGGTGATAAGATTGCTTAGAGCCTTATCTAACAGGAGTGATAATAAAAAAGGCATAAATCAAATAGTCTCAGTATTTATGATGGACATATTTGTGTATCTAAGATCCTCTCAAATCCACTGGAAGAGTCTACTAGAAGGAGCTCCTTGAGAAAATTACAACATCTAAAAATATCTCAGTCTCTGCAAAAACTCTCCAAATGCGTTTCGTCACCAGATGGACTTCATCAGTGGGTGGTTTTTGTTATTAGTTGAGTACTGATCTTATATTTCATTAGATACTTATAATACAGTGGGTGAGAGTTGGTCTGTGATATTTTTGCAGGATTCAGATCCTGTAGCTGATAAAAATATAGATATTTGTCTAAAGTGGGAAGCTACAGTAGACCTACCAGTAGACATCTTATAGATTTCTTACATAAAGATAAAGACATTTTTAGTTCTCTGCTATTATGAATTGCATTAGGGTTTTCTGGAAATTGATAACTGAAAGTGGTATGGTGACAGTTAGGGTTTGGAAGAGTTATAACACATAATATTTTTGTATGACTGAAATTATTCTGCAGAGTCAAAAAAATATTAGATTTTTCCAAGAGGCCAAATCAGCTTGGAGTTTGGTAAAAAGTAAAATTCTTCTAGTACAGAAATTCATACTGTACCTTGATGTTATGAAGGCTCACAAGTACAGATATGTCCTCAAACACCTAGCCTCAATACGCTATACAGCACAAGATGTCTGGCTTTGATTCAGAGGCGTCACCAGGTCTGTTGACACCCGGTGCATACTTTAAATCCCACCTGTGTAGCGGAGATGCACACACACCTAAAGGGGATATGGCCTAAGTGAAAGGGGTGTGGCCACATGGGAAATCCCGACCACATCCGCTTCTCCGGAGATGCTGGGCTGCCCCAGAGGCTAGTGCCTGCACTGTCGGTTTCTCCTCTGTAACAGGAGCCGAGTGCTGCAGAAGAATGCCACACTGACGGGGGTCCCAGCTCCTGGCACTGAGGAGAAGCTGGCATTTTGGTGTCACCCCCTTTGAGGGTGACTACCCAGGTGCAGCCCGCCCTTCCTGCACCCCCAGTGAAGCCTCCACTTTGACTGAGCTGTTTTGAGAGGTGTAGAGTGGCATCTATTTTGTAACCCTGGTTAAGGGTTAAATAACATACTATATTAATAAGTACATATATGAGGTAAATATATATGTACTGCAGTCACAGTTCTTGATGTAAAATGTATGTGTGTGTCATGTATTTATAATGGAGTATTGTAGTTCATTATATGTATATATATATTTAATGTATTTACATGATGTAGTACTTTTTTTTCCCTGTGGTGAGGATGTGCACAGTGTATGGGATGCACATGCACAGGAGAAGAAGGGGGCGGAGTGATATGGCTGGGAATGGTTGGGTTCTTGTCAGAAAAAGAGGGTCAGGGAGAGAGAGAGACATATAAAAGCAGCTGCCAGCAGAGTGGGAGTTAGTCTGCTGATCCCTCTCTAAAGTGCCTGCCCTCCTATGACCCAGGCAGCCAGTGAGCGGCGATGAGCTGCCGGGCACAGGGGGCAGAGCTGGAGAGGGAGCTGCTGCAAGAGGAGACCAGTGGGCAGGGGAATTCTCCCTACCTGAGAGGCATCGGGGCAGAGCAATGCTCACCATACCGCTGTCAGTCCGTGTACAAGGAGAGGGGGCATGGTCAGCATCCCTCCGAGGCTGAGCAGCGCAGGGAGAGCCGGAGTGAAGGTGAAGCTGCCTGGTTGCTGGGTGGTGCTAGAAAAAAGGCTGTGAGGGGGCATGTCTGCAGTATAGGAGGCAGAACAGTCAGAGGCAGCTCCCTATAGGACAGCACAGCAGCAGCAGTCATCAGAGGGCATGATGGGAAGCTCAGAGAGCAAGGCTCCTGATGGATAAGTTAGCAGCGGCAGCAGCACCATGCTAACAGTAATGGAGCATACACACAGTCAGATTTGTCAGATCTGTCAGATGAACGATTTGAACGATTTTTACCAAAGATTTGAACGATTTGAACGATTGAACGATTTTTGACTGCATTAAAATGAATGGAAATCGTCCAAGTCTGACTGCAAACACATCAGATGTCAGATATCGTTATCTGACCATCGGGAACGCGCATCGTTCAACTCGTTCATCTGACAGGTCTGTCAGATATGTCAGATTTTCCTTCAGATATGAACGACTGAACGATCTTTAAATCGTTATCGTTCAGATCTGAAGGAAAAATCTGACCATGTGTATGCACCATAATGGAGCGTACACACGGTCAGATTTGTCAGACTTGTCAGATTTGTCAGATGAACGATTGAACGATTAAACGATCTGAACGATTTTAAAGATTTTACCAAAGTTTTGAACGATTTGAACGATTTGAACGATTGAACGATTTTTGACTGCATTAAAATGAATGGAATCGTCCAAGTCTGACTGCAAACCCATCAGATGTCAGATATCGTTATCTGACAAACGGGAACGCGCATCGTTGATCGTCCATCGTTCAGGCATGTCAGATATGAACGATTTTCCTTCAGATATGAACGACTGAACGATTTTTAAATCGTTATCGTTCATATCTGAAGGAAAAATCTGATCGTGTGTATGCACCATTAGTATTATGCAAAACACTCACATAGACAAATACCACAGTGTCAGGCATACTTGTCTACCTACAGCTCCGGAGTAATGAGCTGGGGAAGGGGCGTGACAATAGTAGTGCCTGATCGGAAGCCAATTAGAGGGGACTGATAGTTGGTAGAGTGAAGAGAACTCCTGCAATGCAGTGCACTCAATACTAACTGTCATAAGAAGCACTGCAGTATAGTACTTGCTCCTCGTATGTGTACAAACTAAAGGTCAGTTATTAAAATTACCAAAGGATTCGTCCGGAGAGACCTCTTCATTATATTTCTGGCTGACAAACTCAGTATAAGACATGCAACACCCGCATCTAGTGGCAAGTTGGAGAAATTGCTATCTTTTTAACACAGCCCAGTCGGAACCTTCAGGATCCATACTTAATATATAGCTATATATTGATTGCAGATACAGGACTTGTGAATGTTCAACTAGAACATTTTTTAAAGTTAGTAAAACTATATATGCATATATAAATACAGCTGTAGTAGTTATGTGTCCTTCTGGTACCAGAGCTATGAATCCTATACATTGTAATATGTTCTTATTTGACATAATATAGTTACAGGTGTAAGGAATAATTTAGTAAAATGGAGAATAAACATTATATAAGATAGGTATATCTAGGTAGCTGTAATCGGGGCCGTAGCTAGGGTAGTTCGGCCGGTGCCATCGCACAGGGCACCACAGGTCAGGGGGCGCTGTTTGAGCCTGTAAAATTTCTGTTTATTATCATTCTTGCTTGTAGCTTCCTCTTATTTCATCCCCAGCATCTCCTGGTCTCTCCTATCTCTTCCCTGGCCCTTCCCCATGAAGCCATGGCCCTTTTTTGGGTGCATTATGTCCCTTTGAAAAAGGAGGGGGGCGCCAATGCTCTTTCTGGCACAGGGCACCAAAAAGTCTAGTTAGGGCTCTTGGTTATTAATAACTATATATCAAGAATAATTGTTAATTTGTTATGACATAAAACCAGTTGCTATGGAAGTTATTGTCGTAGAATCTGATGATCTGTAACAATAAAATTCAAGCTTAAGCATCTGAGGAGCCATACGGGATTATAGAGTAAGTGGTGTCAAAGGTGTTGAAAATATACATATATGTTTAGTCTATTTCCACATACCTATATCACATTGTGTTAGGGCTTTCCCAAGTAGGCCCACACTATATACTGATACTTGGGTGGAGGCACTAATAGAGTAAAGGTACACCACTTAAAGAGAGGTTAAGGGTGGGTACAGTAGAATATATGGGTGTTAGTAACCTGGTGACTGGTAGAAGGGGGGTTATAAAATGTTGTGTCTTATTCACATCACATACAGAGCAAAATACAGCTCAAAGTATACTACAGACACTGGGATGCGACTTTAACCACACAGGAATTAGTTTTAAACACGTACAAAGTCACAGATGAAGCACAATGGGACTTGGCATGAGAAAAAGCCCCGGCCGCTGCATCATAGCACTTTGCAGACAAATTCAGACTCATTCGCGCACAGATTGAGCAAAAAAGACGCTCTGCTAACCAAATCGCACAAGACCAGGCGAGCGGAGAGGGGCTGTTTAACGTGACTGAAGACACAGTGTATGAGGACATATCTGTACATCATATTGTTTTTTAAGTTGTAGTTCAATTTCAAGCAAAACCTGTTTTTATGGAAAGCATGACCTCTCATTGCTTATAAAAGTGAGGAAGGGAGATCTACTCTTGGAAGAAGGAAAATTGGAAGTTCCCAGCAACAAAAACAAATAGTTCATTTGCTGTCCCCCAACTGCATCCCTGAATATAAGATGTTGATCTAAAGATTGAAGTTAGAAATTCAAACATCTACACATAAATCAGGGTGAAAAAGAGGAAGTCTTGTCTGATTCCATTCCAAATGATAGCTTTGATCAATATTTGTTGCTGTTGTATCAGAGTGTTACAGTAACTTTCTGCAGCTCTCTAGGGATCTCATCAACCTTTAAAGTCAGGGAAATAAAATTCCCGGAAATTCTATCAAATGCTTTTTCAGCGTCAAGGATGAGATTTATAGCTGGAGTCTTCCTGGAATTCATAATGTATATTAGATTTATAACATGCCTTGTGTTATCCCTGACATTTGTATGAATTCCATTTGATCATAGTGAATTAAGAACGTAAGGACCTAGTTTAAATGGTTAGCTAGGGGTTTGACAACTCACTGGAAAACGGTTTTAGGGGTCTATGTATCAAAGCTTGATGAGAGAGAAAATTGTGAGATATAAATTACCAATCAATCAGCTTCTAACTTACATTTTATAGACTGTGTTTGGAAAATGACAGTTAGGAGCTGATTGGTTAATACTTTTTCTCTTACAATTTTATCTCTCATCAAGCTTTGATACATAGGCCCATTAGTTGCAATATGATATTGAACAAGGAATGCATTAAGCTTTGACCTAATCCAGAATAAAATTAATTGTAGAATGTTTTATTTGCTTGTGACATGTAATATCATTTCTTATAGTTATGATAATAGGGTCTATGAACTAAGCCTTGGGGAGAGATAAAGTGGATGGAGATAAAGTACCAACCAATCAGCTCCTGTCACTTTACAGGCTGTGTTTGAAAAATGACTGAAGCTGGTTGGTTGGTACTTTATCTACATCCACTTTATCTCTCTCCAAGGCTTAGTAAATAGACCCCTATGTTTCCATAAAATATTAATTCCTGATCTGCGCACTAATAAATGAAAAATGTTTATGTCCATTTATCACATTCAGGGCCTGATTCAGAGGTGGACACTAATGCAGCCGTGACTACTGTACATCTTTTTTTCGCAACACTAATGGAGTAGCAGATGGGCTTCCTACTGAGATGCCCACCGGTTGCTTCGCTAATCTGCTGCTGTGCATAAAAAAGATGCACCATCGGTCATTGCACCAGCCCCATGAAGGTGCAGAAAATTTGTCTGAACATGGCTGCCGAAATGAGTGCAACTGCAGTAATAGACGCAGTTGCTGCCTGCGACACCCCCGCATCTGGCCAGCCACCCTGTTACCTCCCAGGAACACCCACTAAACTTGCCTCTTTCTGCATCCAAATTCATTCTGTGTCCCCTGGCAGTAACCATTGGGACGTATGCCTAGTGCGACTCGGTCGCAAGCGCAGACTTAAAACATCAACTGCTTGCATCCGTCATCGACACTGCATACACCACTGCATCAGGCCCACAGTCACATCTTGCAAGCATGACTCCCTGCGCTTAAAGAGACGGAATGGGGGTAGGGACGAGGTGGGCTAGCATAGGATGAGTATAGTAAGTGTGCACAGGTGCTCAATCTATGGAGCAAAGTATGATCTGATGATAATGGAGACTGGCAGTGTCTTCTGATTGGCTGATTGTAGCTGATGCATCTATCCACATTCTGTCACTGATATTTACATTTGAACAGCTGCAATAAAGAACATTCACACTTGATTTTTAAAGGGGAAGACAATGAATGTTTGCCTTTGATTTGTACTTTGTATTTGTGTCTGTATATAATTATATTTTCATAGTAATTGAAACTTTTGCTTGTATTATTAACATTGTCCAGACACTTCATAGTGTTATTGTATTGTGTATAACTTGGGTAATGTAAGCATTTACTGCCATCAATTTCATGCCACATATCCAGGTATAAGCACATATTCCAATGTTTTCTCCTGGTGTAAACCTTGTGCATATGCTACTGATACAAAGCTGGCTTTAGAAATCCAGTGATCTAAGCATACATACAGAATTTGGTATCTTTTTAGACACATTTTACATCTGTGCTTTTGATGTAAAATGCTTCCAACTCTACATGAACCCCTACACGCTTGCCATTTAAAGCTAACAAACATTTGAGAATATTAGTTAATTTTATGTACTCAAGGCACAGCTCTTGTTACTTTCTTACAGCAGAATATGGCTGTACTACCGTGTGCAGTTCACACTCATAAATAGGGATCGCCATTAAGCACCGATGTTAGCAACCAAAGATGGTTTGCCTCCAATGGTCAGTTTTTCTATCAAATCTGGTGATGTTTTTTTCTCCTCCCCGGATGCAGGTGACACAGCGCTAACTCCCCCATGCGACCCATGAAGTCCCACCCCCTCCCATGATTGGCTCAATGTCCAGTATGTCACGAGCCATAAAACCATGCCCCATCTCCTGATTGGCCAGCTGCCCTGAATGTCAAAGACCTGCCCCCTACCCTGATTGGCTCACTGTCCAGCATGTCACAGAGCAAGGATATCCATTAATGCATGAAACCATTGATGATTTCCCATCAAAGGTTTCATGCCATCAATTGAGACCATCTATGGATAAGCTTTGAATGGCCATCCCTACTCATAAGTTAAATTATATTATCTAGACTAAGCAACCACAGTGAATCTCAACTATCCCCACAATTTAAAACACATTGGTTAATTTATTTCATTATCACAGTTTATTTTTCTTTGCTCATTAAAAAGTGAAAATCTTGGCCTGTCAACTTTTGTTGCCCTTATATATTTATTACCAGTTATTTATATAGCGCACACATATTCCGCAGCGCTTTACAGAGAATATCTTACCAATCACATCTGTCCCTGCACCAGTGGAGCTTACAATCTATATTCCCTACCACATGCTCACACTATGGTCAATTTTGTGGGGAGCCAATTAACCTATCAGTATATTTTTGGAGTGTGGGAGGAAACCGGAGCACCCGGAGGAAACCCACGCAAGCACAGGGAGAATATACAAACTCCACACAGTTAGGGCCATAATAGGAAACGAACCCATGACCTCAGTGCTGTGAGGCAGCAATGCTAACCATTACACCATCTGTGCCCTTAAGCAGAGACCTATAATCCCTTATGCATACTTACCAACTCTACCAGAGTGAGATTTCCCCCAAACTCCTGAGAGAGCAGGTCTCCCTCCCGCATCCAACACACTAATGTGCAATATGGAGAAGACGGGAAGGAGGGAGGGGTGACATTATGCGTTTCTCTACCAATCTCGTCATTATAGCTCTTCACCCTCTGCAAGGGCTATGATGATGCAATTCGCACTGCACCACCTCCAGCACTGCCCGATTACATCTCCCCACCTGGTGGGGAGATATAAGAAGTAGATAATTTTGCACTTATTTTAATTTAGGATGGACCTGAATATATCAAAATAATTTTTCCAGTAAAGATTCCAAGAAACCTGTTTTTGGCTGATGTACAGTAATAGCAGGTGTGAGATTTGCTTTTCCAGATCACTTTATATCAGTAGAAGAAAGTTATAAAAACATAAACACTTCTCCTTTTGAAAGCAACTGATTGAAAACCAATGTATTATGTTGGTTTATTGTGTCCTATAAAATAGAAATATATACTACTTGGCAGAGGATCTCGAGGACCAGAATATCTCTCTCCTTTCATCTGCTTCACTTCTAGGCTGCAGAAAGCTTTGGCCATAATACAATATACCGACAGCACAGATTTGCAGATAGATTTATCCTTAAATGGATTGTTTTTTTTGTTCTTCTGTACAAAGCAAACACCTTTATGTTTCCAATCAAAAGTCAACTGAAAACTAACCTTAAGATCGCAGAGATCAGGAAAAGGCTTTCGGTCCATTTTATTGTGAATAGAGATAATATTTAACCTGTATCCTAACCTTTCCAAATAATTGTTCTCTAATGGGTATCAATTTAAATATATGTTCAGTTAGGTGGAACAGTTCCATATAAAAGAAATGTTACACAATAGGAAGATGACATTTTTGGTAATGATACCTAGTATATAAAAAAATATATAAAAAAAGCTTTTTAAATAAAATAATATAACCCAAATAATATGTCCTTAACAGTTTCATAATATATCACCGTTAGTTAAACACACTGAACCATTTTATTATATGACTGTCTGCCTGTCTATCAGCATTGTGGCTGTTTTTATAGGATAGAATTATGACAAGTATTTTTTTCTAATTATACCTTTCTTTATTATTATTATATGTATTTGTATTTATATTTATATATTTTTTTCTTCTGGTAAGGTAATATTTGTACCATCATATTGAACTTGTATATGTACATAATGTAAATATAACGTAGTGATATCATAGCTGCCAACTGTACAGTACTTCCTTTTCAAGTTTTACACATTTTTAAATAAAAACATTAATACAAATAAAAAATATATTTATATGATGTATTAATTACTATCTGTTCTTAGGGCTTGACTCAGCTTCAGAAAGGAATTGCAAAGCTGCTCGCAAGCAGCTTTGCAATTCCGTCTGTGCAGATATGCTAATGCACAGGAGGCAACACGCTGCTGCATTACTTATCTGAGGTGCGTTGTCTAAAGCAGCATCGGATAATCTGCGGAACATCGGCCGGCTAAGGTGACCCATGGGGTCATGCAGCCGGCCGCCTCAGATGAGAGGAAGAAGCCAGCAAGTCTCAGTCAGCCGACAGAGATCCTGGCTTCTTCCCCTCCCCCCAACAGCAGCAACACCCCTCTGTTTCGGGAAACGAAGGCCATTGCCGCCCCCTCCCCGTCCACAAATGTCAGCAGACTGTCAATCACTGACAGTCTGCTGACAGTCTCCATGTGGGATCTCAGACCCGTTCTGCGCATTCGCAGAACGGACAGGCGCCTGCCTAGACTCCTGATCATCCTGCTGAATGAGGACCTTAGGTTCTGTATTTTGCAATGATTATGAAGAGAAAGAAAAACAGCTGAATACACATAATGGGGTTGATTCAGAATTGGGAGCAAAGCATAAAAAATGAGCAACATGATAAAATCAGGTTACACTGCAGTTGGGGTAGATTTAAAATAGAGATGAGAGGGTCCGGTTCTCAGAGAACCGGCCCCTCCCGAATTTCTGGGATTCGGGGTGATTCAAGCCACAGCTCGGATCTCCCTGCCTACCCCGGATCCCTCTCCGAGGCAAAACCTCGCAATCCCGCTGTCGTATAGTAAGGTTTTGCATTGAGCAGGCTTAACGCTTATTGGCTGAGAGAGCCATCTGTCACAGCTCTCAGCCAATCAGCGTTAAGCCACAGGAAGTTAGCAGCCGACACCCACTGCTGCCGACCCCCACTGGCAGCATCCCCCGCTGTCGACACCCCCATTGCCGACACTGCTGGCACCCTGCATTGAGGACAGCACTGGCACCCATGCACTGCCATCACCATCAGGACCCCCACACAGAGTACACCGCTGACACCCCCGCTCTGCCGACACTGCCAGTACCCTACACTGAGGGCACTGCCAGCACCCCTGCACTGCCGACACTGCCAGCACTCCCACACTGGGGACACCACCGGCACCCCTGCACTGCCGACACTGTCAGCACACGTGCACTGAGTACATCGCTGGCACCCCTGCATTGCCGACACCACCGGCACTCTGCACTAAGGACACTGCCAGCACCCCTGCACTACTGCCCCACATATTGAGGACATTGTCAGCGACCCCGCACTGCCACTACTCCCACACCAAGGGCATTCCCGCAGAGCCGACACTGTCAGCAGTCCTGCACTGAGGACACTGCTGGCACCCCCACTCTGCCGACACTGCCAGCACTATGCACTCAGGACACTGCCAGGACCCCCACTCTGAGAACACCACCACACTGTCAACACCGATGGCACTTCTGCATTGAGGACACCACTGACACTCTCGCATTGAGGACACCACCAGCACCCCACACTGCGGACACTGCTGTCACAGTAAGTGCACTATTGGTGTATTCAACCCACACTGTATAACACACTGTGGACCTCATTCAGAGGCGCTCGCAAAAAGCGAGCGGTCGCTCTGAATCAGGGAGGCTGTTTTTTTCTTTTAACCTGGCCTCCTGGCCGCTCACTAAGCTGTGGGTGACCACCCACAGCTTTTGCGAGCGGCCAGGTGATGGTCAAGATTATCGCGACCATTGGGTTTGCGATGATACCCTTGTGGTAGGGTCTCATCTGCTGCAAGCCCCAGTGAGCTTCCTGCTCAAATAGAGCAGGAAGCTCACTACTGACAACTCAAGTGATGTCAGTAGGGCCGCCCACAAATGGCATCCCCCCTCCCCGCCTACAAAACGGGGTGAGCTGTCGATCAACATCGACAGCCACCCCTTTTGTAGCGAGCCCCGGAGCGAGTGAATTTCTCACTTGCTATGGGGCTTGAGCACGCGATCGGCGCGTGCACAGTGCCCCACCATCGACCCGCTTGCAAATTCATAGCGCTTGCGAGCGGGTCTCAATGAGGTCCTGTATACGTGTTGGAACTTGTTAGTCCCACCCACTGCTGTCGCTTAGCTTAGTCAGCCAGCTAGCTGAATGCAACCTTTTGGCCCTAAACTAGATGAAAAAATCAATATTGTGAGGTGGTCAAAAATGATTGGAAATGACTGGAAATAAATGTTATTGAGGTTAATAATACTGTAGGAACAAAAACAGGCCCAAATTATGTGATTTTAGCTGTTTTATAAAAAATACAGATCCAAAACCAAAACCAAAAACCAAAACATGGAAGGGCGTTTTTGGCAAAACCAATCCAGATCCAAAACAAGAGGATATACAGATCTAAAACCAAAATCAAAACACAGGGGTCGGCGCATATCTCTAATTTAAAATGTGCAGAGATATTTAGATTTGGTATGTGTGTTTCCTAGCTTAAATCCAAATAGTTTTGTAAAAAAAAATTGTCCAGCTTTGTGAGGCTACATGCAAAAGCAGTCAGTATTTAATATTTGTCTTGTCTAAGAATTAGTGTACTTATTTTTTTAGTCTTGCTCCCAACTCAGGATCAGCACCAATGACCTTTAATATGAAAGTAAAGTACAGTAGCAATTTGATATAAATACATTTTTGAGCTCAACCGGTGGCGTATGTATAATGGGTGCACCATGCACACCCTGCACCAATATATAATTATATATACTTACCTTTCCAAAGTCTTCAGAGTGTGGCGCTGCAGTGCAGCAAAAATCACAGGAAAAATGGCAGCGCCCATTTTCCCAGTGACTCACACTTGTGCAGAATATATGTCCCCAGGAAAAAGGCACAGGCAACATTTTCCTGGAGACCCGCGCATGCGCAGTAGATTCAGGCATTAAGTCAGAATCTACTGCAGTGCCAGAGAGGAGAAGGCCCAAACGGAGCTTGCACACGGGCCCCCTCCTCTCTTAAACGCTCCTGAGAAGAATAATGTACTTAAAGTGTGGAAGGCTGTGCTGGGATCACGAGTTTGATCCCAGCATCAGCCGACGTGCAGGGGCAGGCAGAAGGGATGTGTCCTCTGCGGGACACATCCGTTGCCGGCGCTGGGACAGTAATGTCCCTAGCGTCGGTGCAGATACCGCGGGCACCTGGTGAAGGGACCGCCTGGTCCCTTTCACCAGTGCCGGCGGTACTGTGGCGCCGGGAGAAGCTTGGCTCCGGGCGCAAGCTCAGCAGAGCTTGGCGCCCGGCAGCCAAGAAGCGGCGGGTAGCCGGCGCTGGGAGAGAGTACTTGCTCCCAGCGCCGGTCTGGCATTGGGCGCGGCGGGCGTTTGGCTCTGGCCGCGAGCCAAATCTGGCTCGCGGGCCAGCAGCCAATCAGAGGCGGCCGCGACGAGCCAATCGCGGCTCGCCGCATCATAGCCCCGCCCACTCGCGCCGTCTTGTATTAGACGGCGCAGAGCGGGAAAAGTCAGTTCGGCGGCGGAGAGGGAGGAGAGAAGACCTCCCGAAGAGTGGAAGATCGGCGCGGCAACAGGGGCGGCGGCCGCGGAAGAGGCCAGAAGACGCCGCTGTCAAGAGAGAAGACAGGCGGCGCCGGCTGGAGGAAGAGAAGAAGAGGCGGCGCCGCTGGCCAGGACGGGCCAGCGGCAGAAGAATGCGGCTGAGGACCGGAGAGGACTGCGGGGGTGGGAAGTGAAAGAGCATCACGAAGCTCCCCCCCGCAGCCTCTTCCAACGTAGCAGGTAGGCCCTCCGTGAGGCCCACCATATACCCCCTCCCTAGACCGCCAGGATTGTCGGGCGTTAGGCCCGTGGAGCGTTGTCGGGCACTAGGCCCGTGGGTAAGTAGGCGGGCACAAGGCCCGGGGCACTATAGTGGGCATTAGGCCCTATAAAAGGATTGGCCCGTAATAAGGTGTGAGTGGCCTGGGTACTAGGCCCAGGCCACTAAATGATCGAGTAGGCGGGCACTAGGCCCGTGGCCATAAACCAGGCGTAGGCCTGAACCCATACAGGAGGGCACTAGGCCCTATATCTGAGCCCCAATAAAAGTGGTCTGGACATTAGGCCCAGGCCACTACCAGAGCCCACCGTTAGGCAGGCCACTAGGCCTGAGCTGCAAAATAGAGCGGGACTCTGGGCAGTAGGCCCAAGTCCCTTGAGTACCCCGCAGTAGGCAGGCATAAGCCCTGAGCCGCTGGTAAGATCCTGGGCGTTAGGTCCAGGACCCTGAGCCCATTAGGTAGCCCCCGCATAGATGATTAGAGGTGTGAGCAGTGGTGGAGAGCTGTACGGCTTCCACCCATGAGGTAGTGGTCTCCCCAGTCACCGAGAAGAGGAGCTGGCCAGCTCTGGATAGGTAGCAGACATTTAAAGGGACAGCACTGTGTTTTGCTCTTGTGTATTTAGTCTGTGTTTGGTGTTCCGTGCAGGGCAAATGTTTAGTTTTGTTATATCTGTCGCACTACACACACTGTAGGTTGAGGGTGATGCCGTTTTAGTATGTGTAGTTGCTTGACATAGGTTTAGGCCCTGCACGGCTGTGTTGTGTATCTCCTTACAGGGACCTGTAGGCGAGTGAGCGGACGAAGAGCAAGAGTGGACACGGTGAGAAATATCTGTGTGTACTGTCTCTCCCTGTTTGTTTGTCACTACCTATCTCCTTCCTTCTGGGCGGACGGTGAACCTTGCAACCCGGTGCAAGGACGGATCTTCACCTGGTGCGTGAGTACCGATAGGTGAAAATTCGGGATCTGAGGCCAAAAGTGCCAATGATGATCTTCACTTAAAACCTGAATTTATCCCCCGGTTCAGTAGGGCGCGTCGGTCGACATGAGGAAGGACGGTACTCACCTCGTCTCCTTCCCCCTAGGTCATCGTGTCCGTGTTCTATTCGGAGGTTTCAGGACCGTCTTCTCAGCACACGGCCTGAAGGTGAGAGGGTGCGACGCAAGGTAAGTAACAGACGTACACCTGCACGGCAGCAGGCATTGCACCGCACTCGCCCCTCACATTTGGCGTAGTCGGCAGGATCACGGACACGATGTGGACCACCGGCAAGAGGACCCCCCTACGGACAGCTCTGGAGTGGAACCATCCCCGGGCGTATGAGGACAAGAGTGACTGGATTACGGTGTCGGGAGAAGACATCATGAAGATGGTGCAGCGGTCGGTACAGCACGGCAAGGAAGAGCGCCGGGAGAAGGGGCGCAAGAAATCAGCTGTGACCCCCTGCAAGACGTGTCAGCGGCTGGGACATGTTGCCAGCGAATGTCCCTGGAGAGAGTTTAGGGCGACAGAAGAGGAAGAAATGTCCCCGTTGGAGATCACACAGATGGCCCAGCAAGCGGTCCAGAGATGTGGTCAGAAGTACTCTGTGAAGAAGAGACTCTGGTGTATGCTCTGCGGAACCTATGGGCATGAGCATAATAGCTGTCCACGTGATGAAGAGTGGCACCAGGAGAATGAAGAATTCCGGTGTGAAGGATGTGGAGATCCAGAGCATGAGCTTCGAGATTGTCCGTGGGACGAAAACCGGATGATCTTGGATGGCCGAGCCCAGAAGTGGATAGAAGAAGCCAGGGAAGTGGAGCAGAAGAGCCTGCTGGAAGTACGTTCGCAGGTGCCCATTGTTCCTGAGCAGGAGCCGAAGGGTAGAGACCCCTTTGTGATGAAGATGGCAACAGCACCCCTGTGCTGGAAGTGTCGGCGGCAGGGACACTTGGCCCATGAGTGTCCCTGGGAAGAGGCAGTGACACTGTTATGCTCCGAAGAGGTCCCAGTGAAGAAGGATCCTTGCCCGCAGAGGACGAATGTGGATGACTGGGAGGTGAAGATGCCACGCTATAAGGAAGAGCGTGAAGACCCAGTGGCAAAGAAGTCTAGGATCTCCCCATGCTGGAAGAGTCCGAGACCTGGATACCCGGAGATGTCAGCGGAAGAGGTGGAGTACGCTGAAGAAGGAAAGTGTCGCTTGCTGCAGGAGTCTGTGGAGAAGAGTCCAGACTCATGGAAAATGTCGGCGGAGACCTGGGAGGAAGAGGATGCCCCGGAGGAATCGACTATTGGGTGGTGGTTAGTGCCACACGCTGAATTCAGTGAAGATGCCCCAGACAAGTTGGAAGAAGAGTGGGTGGCTGCGGCACCCTTAGAAGAAAATTCCCCATGGTGGCCCATCGTGAGTGGCACTTCTGAGTTGCCACTCCCACAGAGGATCCGCAGAGTGAAGTCAGGAGGTACGAAGATGGAGAGCCCGGAGCCAGTGGAGAAGGAATGTGGGGTCATAGTCGGTCCCGGCTGGGCCCTTGAACAGATCCTCGCTGGAGGGACCATAGAATACCCTGACCCGCGGACGTTGGAGATGGAGGAAGACTTTGTAGGGACTACAAAGGAAAAAGGGGGCGAAAATGTGGAAGGCTGTGCTGGGATCACGAGTTTGATCCCAGCATCAGCCGATGTGCAGGGGCAGGCAGAAGGGATGTGTACTCTGCGGGACACATCCGTTGCCGGTGCTGGGACAGTAATGTCCCTAGCGTCGGTGCAGATACCGCGGGCACCTGGTGAAGGGACCGCCTGGTCCCTTTCACCAGTGCCGGCAGTACTGTGGCGCCGGGAGAAGCTTGGCTCCAGGCGCAAGCTCAGCAGAGCTTGGCGCCCGGCAGCCAAGAAGCGGCGGGTAGCCGGCGCTGGGAGAGAGTACTTGCTCCCAGCGCCGGTCTGGCGTTGGGCGCGGTGGGCGTTTGGCTCTAGCCGCGAGCCAAATCTGGCTCGCGGGCCAGCAGCCAATCAGAGGCGGCCGCGACGAGCCAATCGCGGCTCGCCGCGTCATAGCCCCGCCCACTCGCGCCGTCTTGTATTAGACGGCGCAGAGCGGGAAAAGTCAGTTCGGCGGCGGAGAGGGAGGAGAGAAGACCTCCCGAAGAGTGGAAGATCGGCGCGGCAACAGGGGCGGCGGCCGCGGAAGAGGCCAGAAGACGCCGCTGTCAAGAGAGAAGACAGGCGGCGCCGGCTGGAGGAAGAGAAGAAGAGGCGGCGCCACTGGCCAGGACGGGCCAGCGGCAGAAGAATGCGGCTGAGGACCGGAGAGGACTGCGGGGGTGGGAAGTGAAAGAGCGTCACGAAGCTCCCCCCCGCAGCCTCTTCCAACGTAGCAGGTAGGCCCTCCGTGAGGCCCACCATATACCCCCTCCCTAGACCGCCAGGATTGTCGGGCGTTAGGCCCGTGGAGCGTTGTCGGGCACTAGGCCCGTGGGTAAGTAGGCGGGCACAAGGCCCAGGGCACTATAGTGGGCATTAGGCCCTATAAAAGGATTGGCCCGTAATAAGGTGTGAGTGGCCTGGGTACTAGGCCCAGGCCACTAAATGATCGAGTAGGCGGGCACTAGGCCCGTGGCCATAAACCAGGCGTAGGCCTGTACCCATACAGGAGGGCACTAGGCCCTATATCTGAGCCCCAATAAAAGTGGTCTGGACATTAGGCCCAGGCCACTACCAGAGCCCACCGTTAGGCAGGCCACTAGGCCTGAGCTGCAAAATAGAGCGGGACTCTGGGCAGTAGGCCCAAGTCCCTTGAGTACCCCGCAGTAGGCAGGCATAAGCCCTGAGCCGCTGGTAAGATCCTGGGCATTAGGTCCAGGACCCTGAGCCCATTAGGTAGCCCCCGCATAGATGATTAGAGGTGTGAGCAGTGGTGGAGAGCTGTACGGCTTCCACCCATGAGGTAGTGGTCTCCCCAGTCACCGAGAAGAGGAGCTGGCCAGCTCTGGATAGGTAGCAGACATTTAAAGGGACAGCACTGTGTTTTGCTCTTGTGTATTTAGTCTGTGTTTGGTGTTCCGTGCAGGGCAAATGTTTAGTTTTGTTATATCTGTCGCACTACACACACTGTAGGTTGAGGGTGATGCCGTTTTAGTATGTGTAGTTGCTTGACATAGGTTTAGGCCCTGCACGGCTGTGTTGTGTATCTCCTTACAGGGACCTGTAGGCGAGTGAGCGGACGAAGAGCAAGAGTGGACACGGTGAGAAATATCTGTGTGTACTGTCTCTCCCTGTTTGTTTGTCACTACCTATCTCCTTCCTTCTGGGCGGACGGTGAACCTTGCAACCCGGTGCAAGGACGGATCTTCACCTGGTGCGTGAGTACCGATAGGTGAAAATTCGGGATCTGAAGCCAAAAGTGCCAATGATGATCTTCACTTAAAACCTAAATTTATCCCCCGGTTCAGTAGGGCGCGTCGGTCGACGTGAGGAAGGACGGTACTCACCTCGTCTCCTTCCCCCTAGGTCATCGTGTCCGTGTTCTATTCGGAGGTTCCAGGACCGTCTGCTCAACACACGGCCTGAAGGTGAGAGGGTGCGACGCAAGGTAAGTAACAGACGTACACCTGCACGGCAGCAGGCATTGCACCGCACTCGCCCCTCACAAAAGCACTGTTTCAGCTCTTGACAGCAGTTGCTGTGAAGGAGAAAGGTGCTTTGTCATCAAAGACACAGATAGTCTCATACAGTTGGATGGACTTTGTGCCCCTAAAAAGGTACATTATGCTAAGTCTGCAGAGCTGGCAATATGCGTACAGCTTGGCAAGAGTAGCATTTGTGCCTGCTTTATTCCATGGAGGAGAGTACAATAATGTAAGTGCTCTGTTTATTTCATGTTATTTGACAATGGTACTGTAGTAGTAAAATAGCAGTAGGACACACTAAAGTTACAGTACACAGGATAACATAATCAAGTATCTGTTCAGTGTTATTAATAAATGCATTAGTTGCCTTTAACATGAAAACATAATTAAATAGTGGCAGAAATATAAAATAAATGTTCAAATTAAATATAATTAAATGCACAAAATCCATATCTGGACAGAGTTATTAATAAATAATACATGTAAAAGGAAATTTATACCAGACACAAATACAAAGTGAAAGTGCTAATTAAGTTCATCATTACAAACATCCATTGCCTTCCACTTTAAAAGGCAATCTGCCTTATTGCTGCATACTGATTGCAAATAACAGTGTAATAATGTGAAAAGATTGCAGCAGCTGAAGGGATTCAAAAGTAATTATCATCACCCACTTGTTCCGCGTGTCAGACACCTGCAAGCGACCTGTCTACAGACAGACAATTACTGTATGCGTTGTTTCTGGGTCAGCATGGGATGATTTTGCATGTACTTTACCCATGCTTACACGTCCCTCAAACGTCTTTTCCTTCACTCTATTCACAAGGAGTAGTAAGCGCAAATTACATCACAGTCACCATAGTGATAGATGCATAAGAATTTTTGGTGCACATGCGGGAGGGGGGGGGGGAAAGGAGGTACAGAGATGAGAGAGACAGATGGGGGAGTGGTGTGCAGTGGAAGACAGAGATGGGAAAGTGGAGGAAGAAACCTGGCACCCATGTGCAACCCTCATATGCCCACTCAACTGCAAATCCCCCCCTTCCCACAGCCCCACACACACACACACACACCCTCCAATGCCCACAGATCTGAGAGAAAGTGAGATGGGGAAAGGGGAGCAGCGATGAGATGCAGGGGGAGGGGGTTTGACAGAGAGATTGGGGGCTTAGTTGAAAAAGACATAGGGATTTGGCCACACTAGCTAGCGATCCGGGAAATAACAGTCAAAAATATAAACTGACTATATTTCACTAGATTTTTCTAAACGCTTATTCGGTGTAAAATTATTTTTCAGCGGGATGTAAGCGAGCAATATTTTTAAAGGTAAAACAAATGGGTTGAGTACGGGATGCCGGCACTCAGGATCCCGTCGTTTAGAATCCCGATGGTGTGGCATCTTGACAGGGTCAGAATACCAACACCTGCCGGTAAGTACCCTACCTCTACCCTTAAACCTGACCATCCTTCACCGCAGAATAACCCTAAACCTCCATGCGAACAGCCTAACCCTGAACCCTCCCTCCCCACAGCCTAACCCTAACCCTGTACCTAGTCCCTAACCCCTAAACCTGAAACCTCCCCATAAGCCCAATACTTACCATCTGGATGTCGCTGCCGGGATTCTGACTGGTGTCGGGATTCCAATGCCGGCATTCTGAGCGCCGGCATCCCAATCACTGGAATGTAAACTACATCCCAAACAAACTAACCCTAATAGGGCTACTCGCAACAGCAGATCCCGACATATCTCATACATTGATCCTGAGATTCTTCCAGAGTTCATATAACAATTATGAGATCTATAGTAGTTACCCTGGATAAATATAAAAAAATAAATATGCAATCTATATATTCAGAGGACAAGAGTGAAATGCTCTGACAAGTATAACACCACCCACATGTTTTTCAGATATCTTTCATTTACGCCTATGGTATTTGTAATAATGTAATATGACAGCCACATTAAATAGTTGGTAAATGAACAACATTTCATGATTACAGGATTTCAATTTGTGGGTGTACTAAACAAATGCTGGGTACATACTAGACAATATATAATTGTACAGCCAACGAATGGTATACCAACCACCTGCAAGTGTGTACTCACAATATATCTGGGAATGACATCATTCACAAATATATCACATCAGCTGTTCTGCAGGGCAGTTGAGACATATCATACAGATATATTGTTCACATCTAATTGACATTTTCATGTTCAATAAGCAAACACGTTGTCCCTTTCCTAAATCAGAGCACTTTAGCCTCACTACATAGTGATGTGTGTGGTCCGATGGAAGAAAAATTGATAAGTGAGAACAGATACTTTCTGACATTCATCAATGACTGAATGGTGAAACTATAATAGTTGAGATCCGATAATGGTGGAGAATATATGAGAACAGAATCTTTCTAAAGAAGTATGTAATTGAGCGTCAACTAACAATTGCATACATGCCAGTATAAAACCGTGTAAATGAGTGTGCCAACCATACAATTGTGGAAACAGCAAGATCTATGCTGCATGACGCCAACCTAGAGAAATGATTTTGGGCAGAAGCGATGTCTGCAGCAGCCTACTGAAAGAATTGTGCACCCATAGTTGCAGTACAAGGCAAAACACCATTAGAGGCATGGTCTGGAACTAAGCCAATCATCAATCATCTCAGAGTATTTGGATGCAAAGCATACGCTCACATACCTAAAGAGAAAATAGGCAAGGTGGATCCCAAATCAGTGAAGTGTCTCATGCTTGAATATTGCCAAAATAGCAAGGGATACAGACTTTGGGACACCACAAAGAAAAAGCTCATAAAGTCAAGAGACATTATATTCCAAAAAACAGCACCACCTAAAATAAAGCTAAAACAAGAACTACTGAATGAGTTTATGTTATAGATATGACAGCAGCAGAAAGCATTTTCGAACTAGAAGTTATGTACAGATATCAAGATTTAACAACATATAGAAGTTTTATGAGAAACAACAAGGAAAAACCACCAAAGAGATATTCTGAAGAGTTTGTAAAAATCACATTTTGTGTACTTCAAAATATTAAAAAAGCAAAGACTGGGAAGAATGGAAATCAGCAATATACAAAGATATGGCATCCTTAAATGACAAAGGTACATGAACTGAAGTCAACAAGCCATAAAAAAACTATCAAGAATAAAATGGATCCTCTGTCAAAAGCTGTATGCAGATGAAACCATTACCCATAATCAGTACACAGAAATCTGAGACTGATACAGTCAGTGTATGACTTATTGCTATACTAATTTAACTCAGCTTTCTTAAATGGAGAATTGCTATAATTGAACAACACTGTCAATGGCGTCCATCCAAACAGTGACACCGGGTGTGGGGAGGGCTACAGTGTGTGGTGTGAGGCCTTGTGTCAGTAAAAGAGAGCGTGGCATTGGGGCTTGGCCTCGCAGGCAGGGGGCATGACATCAAGGCCCAAACCACCATTGTAATCACTACGGGGGTCCCGGAGGTGCAGACTGCCACCAGGGTCCACTCTGTAATGCTACAGTGCAGCACCCGGCTCCTGTCACTGAAGAGGAGTCGGCACTTTGTTGTCACCCTTCGGTAGGTGACACCCGAGTGCGGCCACTGACTACTGTGAAGATATGTTCCAAGAGGGAGAAGTGTGTTTACTAAAGAAAGCTCTGTATGGCTTAAAGCAGAGTGGTTGTTATTGGTACATTAAGCTAGATGCTTTACTATACTAATTGAAATTAATTTTGTAAGTTCAAAGACTGATCATTGTCTCTAGCACAAGTTCATAGAACAGAAATTGTTCATCATTGTAGTGTATGTAGATAATCTGTAACTAGCAGGCCAAGAGAAGCACATAACAAGTGTCAAGCAGCTGTTAGAGCAGAAATTTAAGCTGAAAGACCTAGGATCTGTAAATCACCTGTTAGGCCTAAGAACTTCACAAAATGTAGACATGAACATGAACAGTCACTATTGATCAGCAAACATACAATGAAGAAGTGAAACCAATGTATACTCCCATTGAGAAGAGCACTAAACTATCCAAAGTCATGTCACCCACAAGTGAAGCAGAGTTAGAAGACATGAAAGATGTAACTTATCAAAGTGTAATTGGAAATTTAATGTATGCCAGTGTAGCAACGTGTCAAGACATCACATAAGCTGTGAGCCAATTTGCTACCAATCCAGGGAAGCAAAATTGGACAACAGTTAACAGAATCTTCAGATTCCTGAAAGTTCATTTTCCTTTAAGCTAGAATTTTCAAAAACTGGATGTCACAACCCTGGCTAGTTTTTACCTTTTGCCTTGAGGCTTATCTCTGCCAGCTGCTCTGTGGATCTGTGTGTGATATTCGCCTGGGAGATCTGCTCTAAATCATGCTGGCTGTAACACTTCTGTGTGTCCATTTGGACTGTGCTCTCCTTTCCACAGTGATTATTCATCTGGGTCCTCCTCTGTCTGTGAACACTGCTAGCCTTGATTGGAATCACAGGTGTAGTTCTGACTCTCAGTACTGCAGAGATGATTGCTCCCTCTGCATGTTGTGCCCTCCACCACTCAGAGTGCTACTACCAGACCACCTGACCGTATCCACCAATTCCTGCCAGACCCAGGGTATATACATCCACCTCTGATAGCATTCTAGGCTTGAACATCTCATTACTTCCCGTGGTGTACAGATTGTGCTATATCTGTTTCTCTGTGTACAAGTGTATTCCAGGCTCCTGCTCGCAGCAACCCCTGGTGCATCTGGAAAACCTGCTGGTTCTCAGACCAGTCATCCTGCTAACAGCTTTACCTGGCAAATCCAGAAATCCTGCTTACAGAAATACCTTGCAAATCCAGAAATCCTGCTTACAGCAATACCTGGCATATCCAGAAATCCTATTAACAGCAATACCGGTCATACCCAGAAATCCTGCTAACAGCAATACCTGGCAAATCCTGAAATCCTGCTTACAGCAATACCTGGCATACCCAGAAATCTTGCTAACAGCAATACCTGGCAAATCCAGAAATCCTGCTTACAGTAATACCTGGCATACCCAGAAATCCTGCTGGTTCCCAGACCAGTTCATCTAGCAGTCCTGCTAACAGCTATACCTGGCACATTTGGAAATCCTACTGGTTCACACCAGTGAACCAGCCATCCTCCAATTATGTAGAGTCCAGTTTACCTGCTGGTCCTATCCAGTGATAATCCAGTCGTCCTCCATTACACCTGGAGTCCAGTTACCCTCTGGTCTTAACCGGAGTTACAGTCATCCTCCATTATACCTGGAGTCCAGTTATCTACCCATTCTCCATATGGTTTCCCAGCCACATCAAGTAGCTCCCGCACTACCATCATTCTCCATACAGCTTCCCAGCTGCACCAAGTAGCTCCCGTGCTACCACCATTCTCCATACGGCTTCCCAGCCACATCAAGTAGCTCCCGTGCTACCTTCATTCTCCATATGGCTTCCCAGCCGCATCAAGTAGCTCCCGTGCTACCATCATTCTCCTTATGGCTTCCCAGCCACACCAAGTCTACCAACTGGTACCCCATCCAGCTCAGCAAGCCTTCCTGCCGGTCCCAGTCCAAGCCACACCAAGTCTACCAACTGGTACCCCGTCCAGCTTCCTGCCAGTCCCAGTCCAGTTCCTCCAAGTTTCCTACTTTTCCCACTCCAATGTTTCAAGTTTCTAGTTCTTGTCATTTATCATCAAAGGCAGTTCTCACTGCTACACAATTCTTATGCAACAGAGCTATTAATGTCATACATGATTCCAGTCAAGCCGGTCTCCGCTGAATCCAGTTCATCACCTGAGTCAGGTAGTTCCCAGACACCAATTGTGACACTGGGAATTTATCTTTGAAATCTTTCTGTGATTCCAACTGGGGATCAGATGAGGATGACCGTCGTTCCAACACAGGATACCTATTTGTATTAGCAGGCACAGCCATGAGCTGGACAAGTAGAAAGCAACACACTGTAGCCCTATCCACTGCTGAGGTAGAATATATGGCACTTACAGAAGCAGCTAAGGAAGCACTATTGGACAAATAGAAAACACCATACTGTAACCCTATCCACCACTGAGGTGGAATACATGGCACTTACAGAAGCAGCTAAGGAAGCATTATTCCTAAAAGATACATTGTACAAGTTAACTCTTTTGGATCAAGATGAAACTAGCAATGTGGAATGTGACAACAAAGGTGCAATTGCCTCAAGCACCACGGTAGGTCCAAGCACATTGCTATTAGACACCACTTCATTTGTGAGCTAACATCACATTTACTAGACATTTCAAAGGAAATGTGGATTGAAAAGTATTTGACATGTTGATATTTTTTCACTGTTTTATGTTATTGATGCATAACCCCTGTTTTGGTTACAGGAAATTTACCATATGTCCATGAGATTAGGTCAAAATGTTTATAAAAGCCTGGAAACAACCTGTAGTGAGAAGGGGGGGGGTGTTAGAGAGGAGTGTGCTACAGACAGCCATCTTGACCAAGATGGCCACCGCAAACTCTTAATGCGCTTGTGAGACCCAGCACCCCTGCGCCATCTTAGAGTGTGTCTCTGTGACTTTGTGATGTACTGCACGGATGTGCAGCACATGTACCTGAGGGCAGGTGGTACCGCAGATATCACCGCTACTGCTGTCTCTAGTGACATAACCGCTTACTCTGTTTTGCATTGTATTATCTCTGTTAACCACTGTTATCCTAAATAAACCTACAATCCTACTTAAGGATTAACTGTCTGGCATAAACTCCATTTCACATTCCGATGGTGCCTATTGTTCTACTCCAATGGGACATATCAACACCCTAAAAGCATCTGGTAGGGTTACCTATTCTCCACAAAGTCCAGGGAGAGCCCTGGATGTTCCTGGAGTATATGCAAGTATGATACAACATGTGGAAGACACAAAATCACTGTACATATACATAGCAACAAGTCTGTACAAGCAGCCTGACTTATTTAAATGCCAGAACTTATATAAATGTCAGGGATGGACTGGTGCCCCAAATCAGCCCTGGCATTAACCTCTGTGCGTGCACTGTAGAAGCGTGCTCTCGCGTAAAAAGGTGTTGCCTCGCCTCACGGAGGCATGGCCTCACGGTGGCATGGTTAAATCTCACTGTGGCATGCCGTGAGTCACTGGGGCCTGGCCTCACAGCATGCCCCCCATCTCTCAGTATCCCGGCCTAGCTGCTCGGCTGAGCTTAAGACCAGATCGGCCCATCAGCTCATCGGACCTTCTGGCTTTTTCCAGAAGTGCCAGATGCCCAGTCCGGCCCTGGTAAATGCTGTGCAGGATAAAGGACCATTTAAAAAATCTGCTTTATTTCTCATGTGCCCTAGTTGAACTAAATGCATCCATTTGCTGGTGTGCAGTTGCATTTATGGTATACAGTATATGTCATTTGACACTAAATTAACCTGAATTTCTGGCTTTGTTTAGAGCTCCCAGCTTCTGAGAGGATAGAGAAACTAGATGAGACATTTCAGTTTGATTTTAGACTTGGCCCCTGCAGTATGTAATATTGCATAGACCATGTGTCACGCTGCGTCCTTTCCCGTAGTCAGTGATAGAGAGAGCAGGAGCTTGTTGATTGGAGGAATCTGGCCTTATGCTGGCAGATAGCATAGTGTGTAAGCGCCCGAGGGTCATTCCTCGCAATGTCTCATCTGCTGTGCAGCACAACATATGGGATAATGTGATGAATGTCGCCATGCTGCTAAATGCAGCATGGAGCTACACATCGTGCCATCGTCCACAGTATTGTGCAATGTGAACAGATGGCGCGATGTATCACGCAATTGCATTGTGCCATCGCTGGGTACACACATCGTGTACTGTGTACCCAGCATAAGTCAGCTTCAGAGAGGGAACGAGAGGCTTGAGGACCCTGCCAAAGCAATTTTACTTGGTGCCACCTAGTGCAAGGGTTTTTTAAGGGAAGAGACCACAGTTACCACCCTGTAAAATACTGTTTAACTAACAGCTAAAAGCAAAACAAGATTTATGTGGACACATTTGTTAAAGAACATAAAATATATGATATATTTCAATGAGGAACCAAACAGGACAGTGTCATACAACCCCAAATGCCAGTGATCACAAATAGAAAGTACTGTATACTTGAAATTTTATTTATTAATGATACAACTCAGGCCAAAACCTCAGCAGTAGTGTGTGCTGTGTTTAGTCTAGTAAAGTTTGCAAAAGGTCACACTTTTTCTGATAAGTATATTGCGTTTTACTTGTAGAAAAATATTTAAATATTCTATTGATTGTCAGTATGAATTTATTAATGATTGTCAACTAAAGAATCATGATGTATGTATTTGTGATTGATAACATAGAGTCCACGTACTGTACCAAAATACAAGGTGGTTCACTCGCTATTGGCCCCAAAGTTGTTCTTATAACTTTTAAAGTAATTGATGTCATTTAGTGAAACTGGACACAGACATACCTTGGTCTATGAGAGGCATGATGAAGTCATAGCAAGTGTTGAAATTGTTTGCCATTAGTATCAAGGCCAGCTGTTCACGGCACGCATGTGCAAAGTGAAGGTCAGCTGTTCACTACCCTAGTCAGCAGCGCAGTCCAAAATTCAAATAGAGGGGTCACCCCAACTGCCAGTGAGGATATAACCAGTGAGGATACAACCAGTGGGGATGGCAATTGGTGTGGTTCCCCTATTTGAATTTTGGACTGCGCTGCAGCCCCACCTCTGGAGGTACCACTGCTAGTCAGTAGGTATTCCTGCTTCTGACAGTGGTGTTGTGTACTGAGACTTCCACATTCATCATCTCTGTGTGTTACCTACCGATATGAACTGGTTGCACAGCTGAACATCGTGTTTTTATTGTCCAGATATATTGGAAAGCTGAGTCATTAAAGACATGCCAATTTATTGCGCAGTTTGGAGGTGAGAAACCACTGGCAAAATTCATAATGCGGAATCTGGCGAAAAAACTGGAAAAACTTTGGGGCCAATAGCGAGTGAAGCACCCTGTATAAGTGTTTAATAAATACAGATGTGTCCTCACACACCTAGGGGTAAATTTACTAAAGTGAGAGTTTTTAGAAGTGGAGATGTTGCCCATAGCAACCAATCAGATTCAACTTATCTTTTATCTAGCACCTTCTAGAAGATAATAGCTAGAATATGATTGGTTGCTATGGGCAAAATCTCCACTTCTAAAAACCTGCACTTTAGTAAATATACCCTCCAGCCTCAATCTGCCATACAGTACAACACAAGATGCTGCGACTTGGCCGCTCCAAGAGGTGTAGCGTACCATCTTTTTCTTTACATTTTGCAGATGCACAAAACACCTCTCAAAAAATACTACAGATGCTGGACTGCGACTGTAACCGCACAGGAATTAGTTAATACTGTACAGATGGGTCCTCATACATCTAGCCTCCTTGCACGTTAAACAACCATTCTAGTCGTACCATGCCGTGGCGTGATTCGGTAGCGCCAAGCGTCTTGTTGAAGCCGGATGGCTGGATGAGACCTAAATTGTAAAATTAAAATTTGCACAACGCCATTTTGCGAATGGCTACACGACGCCATTTTGCATATGGCTACACAGCGCTATTTTGCGTTCCCCACACAGTATCAGTAATATACGGCGCTATGTTGTTATTTAGTGTAGTGCGTTTCACACGCAATAGAACACTGTTAAAAGTCCTGACAAAAACAATATGTACATTTATTACTACATATAATATGAACAACCCAGCAAAGCACGCACCATGGTGTACTTCACAAACACGTAGACGCACAATGCATACTAGCGTCTTTTCTTAATATCCCCACACTGACACATTGCATGCTTACACAAAAGGTTCCCTAGCATTAAGGTTAATATTAAAGGTTTTATACGTTATGAAGTCTATTGTGAAATACATATATTTGGTATATAAGGTTTAGTACATGATAAGCAGACCATGTTTGGTGCCATTCTAAACCACTGTTTATTTGCAGATTTCCGGTTTCATCGGCAAGGAAATCGCAACATGCGTCTGCGAATTATGGATCATAGAGAGGTAGGCATTGAAATGTACTCTGTAATGTAATGTCTATTAGCCAGTTTAGACTTGTTCTTCGGTGGGAAAATGCACACAAAGAGCTGTTGGAGGGCTGAACTATTACAATACAAACTGACCTATGAACTGTATCGTAACAGAAGAATCAGGAGGAAGAACCAATGGGATTATGCCAACTCATTCTATTGTATTGCCTATCTCTGCAATGGTACATATGCAAGCACTCTAGATCTGGTAGTTAGTCACCTTTCTTTTTTTGTTGGCGGAGGTTTCATAGTTGATGCTGGCAAATCTGGATACACAGCGCATGCGTATGTATCGACTGTACCTTGTATTTTTCATAACCTTTGTGCTAATTGTGTTATAGATCAAGGCATATAACTATATGCTTTTATGTGAAAAATATCTTTTTTGTGCTTTGGAACCACAATCAAAGTCTGGAAAGCAATTATTTCATATGCGTACGCAACGCTAAATATCGACTTTAGGGTATAGAGGTTAATAGCAATTCATAGTTGGGGGCTCATAGAGTGAGTTCATGCTGCCAATTTACACGGTAACACATGGTTATCGGTCTCTTATCAAAGGGTGGAGGCGCCATACGCAGGAAAGAACGCATTGCCTTTGAAAACCTGCTACCACTTGATGCTGAGAGACCGCTATTCGTTATTGTGTGAGTTCAAGGAGCGCTGATTAGAATCCAGGGACAAGGAAGGAAAAAGTTTGTTTTCCTTCGTTGATAAAGTTTCGTGTTAAAACGGGAAGTCGTACAGTAGCGTACGCATATTTCCTGTATTGCTGCCACGTTTTCAAACGGTCATTGTATGCATAGCGTGATTGCTTGTTAAACCTCTGTATTATACTGCTGTATTAAGGGAAAAGGTTCTATTTTCTGCGCAGAAAAGGTGTATGTAAATTGAAACATGTGATTGTAAAGGCTACTGTCTGTTAAGCCTAAGTAGTGGAGGTTACTGTCTGTTAAACCTCAGTGTAAATTCGGTAGGTGCATGACGGGGCCATACAAACTACTGGGCCAGTGTACAAAGCAGGCACATTGTGGTTATCAAGAAACTAAGGGGTTTCTTGGTCCAGCAAACTAAGGGGTTTCTTGGTCCAGCACCCATTAATTGCAAAGTCCATTGATCAGTTAGGTTCTTTAGGCAAAGCAATCGAACCGCATGGTTATATAAACCGTGATTGTGAAGTGGGTTGTTGTGGGAGTGAAACTGCTGGCAAGGTTAGGAGTTATTGGAACTTCTAGATTCTAGTGGGAGTAAACTCAAAGTAGGAGCGAGCAGCTGAAGCTCGGGTTAATTATCATCGCAGGTAGAATAATTTTCAATAGGTGGTTATTCTGCTCCTCGTTATACAAGCCAACTGTAATGCCAGGCGGGTCTGCTGTGTATAACGTGAGGGAGAGCGTAAACGTAGCTCTCTGAAAATCATTCACCAATCGAAATTCTCTAGAAATTGCTAAGCATTTTCTCAGATGGGTGTGAAGCAATCTCTAGTAATGGTCGATGATGTGCTGCTGGTGGAAAGGCCGCTTGAGTCGGCCAGGTATGTTATGTTTAAAAAGTACGCTACAGCGTACTGAGACATATGGGTCAAAATAACCAAGAAATGTAGAACACCTTTTCCTAAGATTGGTAGCTTTGATTCGGAGGTTCTGAACAATGTCAGAGACAGTATATGTTTAGTGAAGTCTCTGAAGAAAAGGGTAAAGTTTAATGATTGTTTGAAGTTGTGACAGCACAACTGGAACATGTGGCTTAGTGATGTACACGCGATGCAAACTAGCGTTACGCGCATGATGCAAGGGAGTGTGAATGCAAATAGCGTTGCGTGCATGCTGCAAAGTAGTGCGCACGTACAGCAAGGTAGCTTTGCAGAAGGTAATGTTAGTAGCGCATGCGCACCACCACCGCCCTATGCGGATGGGGGTGAAAGTACATTCAATCTAAAAAATCATAAAAATTTAACAAGTAACTTGTACCCTCTCCTAAGTAACTTTAAGGAACATGTTTATGATGCAGATGATGAACCAGTTGTGATGTCCGCTCTTTCCCATGTTGCACAAATGTTAAATGTACCACCACAGCAAGCACAGGTAGCTGCCCCGCTAGTACCAGAAATGGAGGTAGCCCCACCAGTGCAGGAAGTATTAACACCTGCTGTAACAGTAGCGGAGATTACTAATACCATACGTAGTAGCAATAGGCTGAACCCTCAAACAGGTAGTAAGGTCAAAGTTAGCAGTGTGGCAGGCATCCATCCTGTCTGGACAATAACTGTTCCCAATGGGAATCCAGATGCACATGGTGTAGTGGCCACAAGGAATGTAGAGATGCATTGTCCCTGGACAAGAGCAGAACTACGTTCCATAATGACAGATTTCCCCGACCCTCGGAAAGAACTAGAAAAGTGCCAGAGATTTGTAAAGGATTTAGGTAAAGCCAACCAATAAAGATTGGCAAGTGGTATTACGGGCATGTCTTCCACACAATACCGACGTGAAAAAGTTTATCACGGCCTGTGTATTGGATGGAGATAGTCCCATAACTGATGAAGGTAATCAGGACAATATAACCCACATTGTCACCCAATTGGCTGTATTTTTCCCATTAATTGTTAACTGGAGTAAAATCTTCATGATTAAGCAGAAAGAGAGTGAGTCTGCAGCAGATTATTTTACCAGAGCGCTGCAGACTATTACCCAATACACAGGCATAGAGGATATAAAAGACAACACCCATCACAGGGAAATGACAATCACAGTGCTTATGGATGGTCTTAAAGACACTCTAAAGGCCAGGGTTCAGACCTCACTTCCTGGTTGGAGGGGAGTTACGGTAGAGACACTCAGGGAATCTGCAATTGAACATGATAAAAACATCTTTAGGAAGAGAGAAATGCAGAGCAAGAAACTAATGGCTGTTAGTCTTTAGCTCTGGAAGGAATGCAGAACACCGCAGCACTCTTATCACACTCAGCCACAATACACTCATCCCATATAACCTCCAAACCCTTATCCCTATACACAACCACAATCTTTCCTCATTCCCCAACCCATGCAACAACAACCTTTCACAACACGTCAATCACGAAGGTGTTATAGATGTAACAAGGAGGGTCACATAAGTAAGTTCTGTAAGGCCAGAAAGTGGGAAACGCCAAACCAGGGAACACCGAGATACCCACAGAAGGGACACCCACAGCATTCAGGACAATTCCAGCCATCACCTGCTCACGTCACAGCAGTGAAGGCTTTGCTGGAAGAAGATAGTCAGCTCTAGGGGTCAGGTCACACCTGTAGTCTACAACCAGTTAGGTTAACTGGGGGTACTAGGGAAGAACCTGTAATGATGGTTGATGTAGCTGGTGCTAAACATTCTTTTCTTGTAGACACAGGGGCGACCAGATCAGTGATAAAATCTCCATCTAATTTACAGGTGACCAGCAAAACAGTACCAGCAATGGGTGTAACGGGTAAAGTGGAACATTATCCTTTAACCAAATCTGCAGAGGTTACTATCGGTCCATTGCATACCAGACATTCCTTTCTCCTGGCAGCAGTGGCCCCTACTAACCTACTGGGAAGGGATTTGTTATGTAAAATGGGATGTGTCATTTATTGTACCCCTGATGGTATATTTTTAGATATCCCAGAGAGAGTTGCGCACGAGGTGAGGGATATATTGGACACTCCCCAAAGGTTAATGTTTCACTCTACTGTTTCAGATAAGAATCCATCTCAGGTAGAGCAGATGTTATCTCAAATACCAGGTTCACTTTGGACCAAAGATGGACAGGACACCGGATGGATGGCAAATGTAGCTCCCGTAATGGTAAATATAAAAAGTGGTAGGCAAGCTCCAAATATTCCCCAGTACCCGTTAAAACAGGTGGTAGAGATAGGGGTTTATCCCATAATTGAGCGGTTATTACAACAGGGAATTTTAGTCTGTACAGCTAGTGTAGCCAACAGTCCCATCTTTCCTGTGAAGAAGAGTGGTGGGAGGGGTAATAGGCTGGTACAGGAGCTTAGAGGGGTTAATAAGGTAGTAGAGAGCCAATTCCCCGTAGTGCCAGAATCCAGCTGTCATTCTAATGCAGATCCCACCAAATGCAACCCATTTTAATGTCATTGACCTCTGTTCTGCCCTCTTCTCTGTCCCTCTTCACCCTGACTGTCAGTACCTATTTGCATTTACATACAGGGGGGTACAATACACATGGACACGATTGCCCCAGGGCTTCATAGACAGCTCCAGTATCTTCTACCAGGCCTTACACGACTGTTTACAATCTTTTCAACCTGCCAGTGGATCTGTTCTAAAACAATATGTTGACAATTTATTGTTGTGTTCTGATTCGTTTATGTCATGTTTAAATGATACTAAACTTTTATTGCTTCATCTCTCGCCAACAGGACACAAGGTTGCTAAGGACAAATTACAGCCATACCAGTCCAGGGTTAAATACTTAGGACACTGTCTAACCCATGGATTATGACATCTGACTACTGACAGAATCCAGACCATACAGACCATGACACTGCCGCAGAACCAACAGCAAATCCGTACCTTCTTGGGAACGTGTGGATACTGCAGAATGTGGATCCCAGGTTTTTCTATTTTGGCTTTACCATTACAGGACTTAGGCCCTCATTCAGAGGTGGTCGCAAGAAGTGATCGCTCTCTCTGAATGAGGGCGGGCGCTTCTTTTTTTTTGTGTGGCCTCCTGGTTGCTAGCTAAGCTGTGGGTTACTTACCACCCACAGCTTAGCAACCAACCAGGTTAATGGTCATGATGGTCAAGACCATCGCGACCATCGAGGCTTGCGACGAGACCCTACGGTTGGGTCTCAGCAACCGCTAGCCCAGGGTGCTTCCTGCTCTGGTCAAGCAGGAAACTCCCCGCTGACATCACTGCTGATGTCAGTGTGGCCGCCCACAAAATGGCAATCGTTCCGTAAGGAACGCTTCCATTTGTGAAACCACCCCACCCGCCACACCTACAAAATTGGGCGAGCTGTCGATCAACGACAGCCACCCCTTTTGTAGTGAGCTCCAAAGCAAGAGAGTTTCTCTCTCGCTCCGGGGCTTGCGCACGCGCAATGCGGCCACTGCGCATGCGCAGGACCAAAACATTGAGCCAGTTGCGAGCGCTCAACTCTGAATGAGGTCCTTAGTCTTTTCCTCAAAGCCCGATCATGTCATACACACAGAGGAAACAGAGCAGGCTTTCCTTAATCTTAAGGATAGTCTGACAAGAGCACCTGCATTGGGAATACCTGATTATGAAAAACCTTTTGATTTGTACTGTACGGAAGCTAACGGCTGCGTAGCAGGAGTCCTCACACAAAAACATGGTGATGCCAGTAGGCCCGTAGCATACTACAGTGCACAATTGGACACTGTGGCAAGATCACCACCAGGTCCGTCAAGGCGCTATTGTGTTGTCAAGTAGGTGCCTTGAGGAAGATACATTGGTATCGAAACGCGTTGGAAAGGGAAGAACACAAAGATTTTATTGGACACTTACCTTGGTTGAGGACGTTGATTTCCGGGGATGCCCATTTTTTTCTTTAATCTGCCATAGTGTCTACCTCTGTTTCAAGTAGACCATATCATCTGGTAAGCCTCCACTTGTTATTTGGCTTTTTATATATATATATATATATATATATATATATATATATATATATATTTTTTTTTTTTTTTTTTGGTTTATATGAATAAAAATAGTATCACACTATCAAGAGTTTATTTTCCTTTGCATATATCATTGGATCAGATTGTTTATCTGAAGAGACCTACCAATACAGATGTCTCATAGGATGGTATCCTTTCCCATTAAAAGCGGATTTGTCTACTTTATATAGTAGACCAATACTTATAGTACGAATACATCTGATATTCACTACACGTTATATATAGTTTTAAAGGTTTTATGCTATGGTATTTTCTTTTTCTCTTTGAGTGACCAACTGTGACGATTTGGAGTGAACTACTTGACAACACAATAGCGCCTTGATGGACCTGGTGGTGAACTTTTTTATTCTATTGTCTATAAATGGTGTATGGGTGATACCACTCTATATCACCAAGTCTATTTTGAGCAGCTATATAGGCGCACTGACTTCTATCAATATTCTTGTTTACTGTGGCAAGATCACTCCCAACGTGTTTAAGAAGTGTAGCAGCAACTGCTCTATTGGTCAGTAAGAGTGAGGGTGTAGTATTAGGCCATGATATGATTGTTTATACACCACATGCTGTATCTGCTTTGCTGAATTCTGCCCAAACCAGACATGTCTCCTCAGCTAGGTTCACAAAAAGGGAACTAGCTCTAAGAGCACCTGCAAACATCACCATTAAATGGTGCAGTACGTTAAACCCAGCAACGTATTTACCATATGTGCCTCAGGATGCACAAAGGGTGAAGAGAGGTGAGTCTCTGGCGGAAGGTGAGTTTAGCAGGTATACATGATTGTATGGAATATTTAAATTAGACCTTTACTGCAAGACCTGACATACGTGATACACATTTAGAAAATGTAGATGTGACATTTTACACGTATGGGAGTTGTCATAGACAAACTGACACTGGAGAGTTATGTAGATGTTATGCTGTTGTAAATGACGACGACATCATAGAAGCCGAACCCCTTGGTCCACCCCACTCGGCCCAAGTGGCGGAGCTGGTGGCACTAAGGAGAGCATGTGAATTAGCAAAAGGCAAATCTGCTAATATTTACACTGACTCTAGGTACGCCTTCGGGGTAGTACATGAGTTTGGTGCTCTATGGCGTCTAAGAAATTTTATGACAGCAGCAGGCACACCAGTCACACACTCAAAACATATAAAAGGACTATTGACAGCTATCCAAATGCCTAAGGCAGTGGCCGTCATTAAGTGTAAAGCCCATACATGTGAAGACAATCCTGTGTCACATTCAGGAAAAGGCAGTCTGGAGATCCAAGGGATGTGGCAAGAGTCCTCTGGACTCTGGAGAGATGGACAAGGTAAGCTGATGGCACCCAAGGCATATTACCCAAGCTTGGCTGAGGCAGCGCATGGTCTGACTCAAGTTGGTCAGGGCGTATTGGTGTGCACCAGGTTTCTCTTCCCAAGCTGAAAAGAGGGCAATGTCCTGTTTCACATGCTTGAGGGAGAACGTTGGAAAAACAATACCAACTGAGCCATCCCACGTTCCTCCGACAGACAGACCTTTTCAGGTAATACAAATTGATTTCATCCAGTTACCACCCTGCAGGAATCTCAAGTATGTATTAGTTTGTACAGATGTGTTTTCTAATTGGGTTGAGGCATATCCAGCTGCCACTAATACTGTTGTGTTTACTGCTAAAAAGATTGTTCAGGAGTTTGTATGCAGATATGGTATCCCTACAATTATTGAAATTTATAGGGGTACTCATTTCACAGGTGATGTCTTCCAGAACATGTGTAAGTTGATGGGTATTAATAGTAGACTTCACACCCCTTACCGACCGCAAGCCAGCGCCAAGGTTGAGAGGATGAACTGTACTATTAAAAATAAACTGAGTAAGATCATGGCAGAAACTGGACTGGGATGGCCAGAAGCCTTACCACTAGTCCTTCATAGCATTAGGATGACTCCCAGACTCCCTCTTAATATGTCCCCCTTTGAAGTACTGTTTGGTAGACAACCTCATTTGATTATAAGTCCACAGGAAGATTTGAAAAGTAACAATGAGGTAACTGTAAGGTATCTTATAACAATGAGTAAACAACTGAAGCAGCAACAGCAGAAACTGATATTGTTGTCACATGATATGCCAGAAACTAATTGTCATGCTGTTGAACCTGGATAATTTGTTATGATCAGAAATTTCTTGCGTTCAGGTGGACAGATTGGTGGGAAGGCCCTTATCAAGTTGCTGATGAGTACAACTTCCTTGAAAGTGGCAGAGAGAGATACCTGGGTCCATTATACTCACTGTAAGAAGGTCAACCAGCCGGTGGAGAGACAAGGCGGAGGTGAGGCAGATAAGACAGACCTGTCAATTGCGAGTCTGTTCCAGAAGGGTTAAAAGTTGCAGTGAGACACCTGAGCTAAAGAAATTTATAGATCACTGATCCAGCAATGGAGTGGTATGCTGGGGTTACGTTTGTGTCTTCTTCAAGAGTTTTCATCATCCTAGTTGGTTTCTGGATTTCTGGTTTCTGTGATGGAGGACAGACGACGGAGAGGGGAGCTGATGGTGATAATGATGGAGTGGAGTTGGGAGAAGGAGTGCTAAACCAATAGGGGGAGTATCTGACCAAACCCAGTACAGTAATTGTTAAGAGATCTGTTATTTTGGAAACTCGGAGACTGTGTGAAGGTCTACCATCTGAGGATTATTGTATGTGTGAGTTTTGTGGGTCCCTAGTTGATGAGAGATGCATCCAATAGTGTCAGCCTAAGTATAACCCGTATTTAAGTGGGTATCCTTTAGAGGGTTAGTGTCATTCCCATTGAATGCCTCTGAGGTTTTAGAATTGCGAAAAGGGGATGCACTTGATGGAAAATTTCTTATGTCCAAACCACCTCATTTTAAACTCCACCAGTACCGAGTAGATAGATCACTTTTATGTTTGAACATCACCAACCCCAACAAACCAGGAATTTGGGAGGTGACTGGGAATAACCAGACGATGACCTTCTCACTAAGAGCTGATAATGAACTTATAAATTTTGAACTTTTACGCACAATTAGAATAGGTGGAAGACACTTCCGGTATAAATATACACTAGGTTCCACCAAGGAAATGCTTGGTAGGGTACCAGAAGGGTACTGTGCCAAGGTAATACAACCAGAAATGTGTATGAGTCAAATGGGAGAACCTGAAATAGGATCGCTGGCTAGGGAAATGTGTTTGATGATAATGATGTTTACTTCCCTTATGTACTACCTGATGACGTGTATCTTATATGTGGAAGGAAAGCGTATAAGTGGCTCTCTCCGAGTTCAGAAGGTTTATGCTATCTAGGAAGAGTAGTTAAAGAAGTTATGACACTTACATGGTGGAATGCTTGGTATCCATAAAAACACACCATCCCCATATCTTCATACGCATTATTAACACCGTGACAAGAGAAACATGATACCTGGTGATGCACATAAAGCCACACAATTGAATAGTGAAACAACTGGCTTTCAAGTTTTAGTAGCATTGGATCCCACCAGGATCGCTCGGGGTACTCTAAATTTCAAATATATTCAAGGTCTTGCTAAATTAATAGATAATATCACCGAGATGTATGATGACACGTTTAGGTATACAGGTAGGGAGTTACAAGCTTATAAGAACTTGTGCAACATAGGCTAGTGTTAAATTATTTAACATCTGTCACTGGGGGATACTGTGTGACTTTGGCCACCCAATTTAGTGTCAAGTGCTGCACATATAATACAAATAGCACTAGTGAACCCAGGGAGGTGATAGACCAGAAGATGGATGAAATTCTGCATTTCGGAAGAACCATAATGCTTCACTGATTGTAGTAGAGGAGAAGGTAGAAGAATGGGTTTCTTGGTTGAACCCAGTGAAATGGTTTTCCGGTCTAGGAGAGTGGGTCCAGGAAATAGTTGCTAGTATAGGTAACCTCCTGATCCTTATATTAGTTGGCATCTTATGTGTCAGGTATGTTCCTGCTGTATTGAAATGTGGAAAATGTAATGCTAAAGTAAACCGTGAGAATGAAATCATGATGGTGTTAAGCGATGATAGTATGAATACCAAGGTAGATGCAGAACTGCATTACAACCCTGAACTAGAATGTACCATCAGATGATGTTTACATTTAGCCATGCATGAAATGTATTATGAAATGTTATTTTAAACATCTTAAATAATGTAAGTCCTTATCCCCTTCAAGACTTCCTTTATAGGTTAGGTGCATCCCCACATCTTTCCCATGATCTTCCAAGATCCGTGGTGTGCATATAAGGGTAGTTTTATATCCCTCCAAGAGACACGATACTGATGGTTTAAGAACCACCTTGTGCCATCCCATAATATAACATTAAATAATGTGTCATAGTGTAAGACTAAAAATAAATTTAAGACCAGTGTGATAGCGTGTGGTTTGCTATCAAAAGGTGGACTGTCGAAGCCGAATGGTTGGCTGACCCCCATAAATTGTAAAATTAAAATCTGCACAACGCCATTTTGCGAATGGCTACACGACGCCATTTTGCATATGGCTACACAGCGCTATTTTGCGTTCCCCACACAGTATCAGTAATATACAGTGTTATGTTGTTATTTAGCGTAGTGCATTTCCCATGCAATAGAACACTGTTAAAAGTCCTGACAAAAACAATATGTACATTTATTACTACATATAATATGAACAACCCAGCAAAGCACGTACCATGGTGTACTTCACAAACACGTAGCTGCACAATGCATACTAGCATCTTTTCTTAATATCCCCACACTGACACATTGCATACTTACACAAAAAGGTTCCCTAGCTTTAAGGTTAATATTAAAGGTTTTATACGTTATCAAGTCTATTGTGAAATACATATATTTGGTATATAAGGTTTAGTACATGATAAGCAGACCATGTTTGGTGCCATTCTAAACCACTGTTTATTTGCAGATTTCCGGTTCCATTGGAAGGAAATCGCAACATGCGTCTGCGAAATATGGATCATAGAGAAATAGGCATTGAAATGTACTCTGTAATGTAATGTTTATTAGCCAGTTTAGACTTGTTCTTCGGCGGGAAAACGCACACAAAGAGCTGTTGGAGGGTTGAACTATTACAATACAAACTGACCTATGAACTGTATCGTAACAGAAGAATCAGGAAGAAGAACCAATGGGATTATGCCAACTCATTCTATTGTATTGCCTATCTCTGCAAGGGTACATATGCAAGCACTCTAGATCTGGTAGTTAGTCATCTTTCTTTTTCTGTTGGCGGAGGTTTCATAGTTGATGCCGGGAAATCTGGATCCAGAGCGCATGCATATGTATCGACTGTACCTTGTATTTTGTATAACCTTTGCGCTAATTGCGTTATAGATCAAGGCGTGTAACTATATGCTTTTATGTGAATAATATTTTTTTTGTGCTTTGGAACCACAATCAAAGTCTGGAAAGCAATTATTACTTATGCGTACGCAACGCTAAATAGTGACTTTAGGGTATAGAGGTTAATAGGAATTCATAGTCTTGTGCGCAACTTTTTACCTTCAAATGTATCTTATTCGCACAACGATATCAATAGATACCACAAGTAGCTTCTGCTGGTTAAAATGATATGCAGCATGATTATGTTCTCTGTGCGACTGCGGGTGTATCTGCATGCTAAACACTACATTATAGTGTTACAGCCGCTGACACTGTAACATACTATTACACATGCAGATACACCCACAGTCACACAGAGAACATAGGCATGCTGCACATCATTTTAATCAGTGCTATCTATTCGCATCACAGTGTGAATAAGACGCATTTGAAGGTAAAAAGTCGGACAAAAGACGCTTGTGCACTACAATGTCACACGGAGCTCCCACCTTGTGAGTGGCGCGACTTGTAGCGCATAGAGGATAGATGTATATGGACACATCTGTACATGTAAAAAGTCGCAGATGAACGAGACTTGGCGTGAGAAAAAGCTATGGCCGCTGCATCGTAGCACTTCGTATACAGATTCAGACTCATTTGCACATAGATGTAGAAATGTCACACATTAAATTGATTAGTGCAATCTAACAAAGTAGTTTTGTCACTTCCAGTTGTGTGAATAAGAAACACATTTGAGCGAAAAAGACGTTTGGCTCGGCCGATTCACTCTGGACCTGTTAAAATGCTATGCCAGAGATTTCAGGGACATCCTTACTGCTAACATGATTACACACACTCTAATGCTGTGGGACAACTGCTCAGAGTTTTATTAGAACCAGAGGGATTAGTAACAGGGATGTACTTTTATAGGAAAAGAATGGCAATTCCCCTGCACCCCAAGCTTTTGGTTCATACCGTATCAGCACCTTCACTCAGAGGCGACTCAAGGCATGACCGTATTGTTGCATGTTGGGTCACTGATGCATGTTCTCTGCCTTCTGCATGTGGCTGAGGTTGCGTGGCACTCCTTGCTTTGACTGCAGTGTTATAAAACTGTGTCTATTTCTTTCAAAGAAAAGTCTGACTACGGGGCTTATGGAATAGGGTGCGAACTTGTACCGCTGCCTGAATTCATATGAGTGTTCCCGTATTTTCAAAGCGGCAATCATTTTAAAGGCAAAACCAGCTTGGGGCTTATATAATAGGGTGCAAGTACAAGCTCATACCCTATTACATAAGCCCCTATGTTTCCCACTTATGTTCAGTATGTTTGTGGCTATAGGGTTACGGTGCTTATATGAATTGTAGTGTAACCATTTATCAATGCGTGCATTTATTCAAATACCAATGTAAATGTAGGTTATACTTAACAAAAATATTAATTGTACTTTTTAAGACTGAGGAGTTGAACTATATGCAGTAGGGTTTAATGTAAAAGGCTAGAGGTTACTGACCTGAAGAGCTAACTAATTTTGTACTGAATAGTATCATGTCTGCACAATCCTACATATAGAAGGCTTTGCTTTTGTACTGGTGTGGCAATTTAATTAGAGCCAGTGTCCTGGGACTGAGAAAGAACACAGTGTGACATTACATTTGTCAACATAATTAATTTCAGCTAGTGTGTGAGGCAGGCAGTATCTTGTCCTTTTTTATCTTTGGGAGAATTTCTGGTCCACAATGTCAGATTTAAGAGCTATAGGATAGAATGGTGGGCTTATACCCATCCCCCGGAGATTTGGTAAATGTTCAAGTCGTGGTGTTGATAAAACGATCAAATATATATAGGTCAAGAAAGAGAGCGTAGACATTACAATGAAACAGCTGCCTACTACATTAGCACAGAAGAAATTAGAATGTAAATTCACACTTTGCTGTGCTGGTAAAAATCATCTGGGACATTTTTGCCAGTCTGTTGTATTGGTAAAGAAAAGCGTATATGTGTTTATATATGAAAGATGCACATTGTGGGGCTGATTCCTTGTCATGCAAAGAGTGGCTGTAGTTGAAGACAGGTGCAGAAACCAGATTTACTACCTTGGCGGAGATGCACTAACCCTTGGAGAGTGGTAAAGTGGAGAGTGATAAAGTATCAACCAACCAGCTCCTGTTTGTTGAACACAGCCTGTAAACTGACAGTTAGGAGCTGATTGGTTGGTACTTTATCATTCTCCACTTTATCACTCCCCAAGGCTTAGAGCAGCTATTTTTAAGCAAGAATCCATAGGGCTAATGTGGGGGTTTGTGCGTGTCCAAGCAAAAACACGTGCCGTCCACTGATATTTTTTATCCCCAGTCCCCATAGACAGTTATTAACTAAGTGTCACGTCCATAATGGGAAGTGGACCCGGACTGGGTGCAGGGAAGTCCTTGCGAGCAGTTTCCTAATATTGGAATGAAGCTGGACTTAAGGGGTATTTGTTCATGAATGTTTCAGCAATCGCAGAATGATGCGGAGGGCAGAGATCCAGGGAAAGGGTGAAACCAGACCCCGTCGGGTATTCTGAGCACGACTCCTGGAGACGCTGGGGTACAGGAACCAAGTATCAGTGCTGACTAAGGTCGCTGGTGAGGGGAGGCTCTGTAACATAGAGCAGTAGTGGTTAGGATATTTCAACTGAGATGGCTGACCAGCTGGCACAGGCACAATAAATGGGAGCAGGCAACAATGATTTTTGCAACTGGATATTGCACACTGGATACAAACAAGACAAGGGAGCACAGAGAACTAGCACACAGACTAGCTGTGTAAGACGTTGCACTGGCAACCTAAGGACTCCCAGGAAGTCCTTAAGTACCTGAGGCTTGTGCAGGATTGGCTGTCAGAGCCTATAGTGACACATGCAGACTGGATTGACTCTTTCATGAGACCAGATCCAAGATGGCGACGCCCAGCACTCAGCAATGTTTGTACAGATTCCCAGCCACAGCAGCTCCAATATGGCAGAGACCCAGTGGTGCCTCTCAAGAACCTGCCCGCAACCCGCGCTAACCGCCAGCAGCCTGCACCCCCACCAGAGCGCTCGGATAGGTAAGTACCGAACCCCGCAAGCTGCAGCAGAATTGCCCATGACGCTAAGATTGTTATAATCAATTCCGATCCTGGTGCACCACAAGTACAAGCTGGACAAACTGTTGTGTACCATTTAATGTGGGAGCGGTAACTTAGAGGATAATGGCTGAGGCTGAGCCAGAGTGATATATTTCAATTTGCAAGCCTTGGCACCAGTGACGATTCCACTGACGTGTTGTATGGCTCAGCCTTTCCAGTTATGGTGCCTAGTCACTCCTCTAGTCACTCTGGATGATATCAGTGCCTCTGCAGAGAATGATGGAGGAGCTGGCGCTGTCTAATCAGTGTTGTGGAGTCTGTCTCCGCAACACTGCTATAGAGGGTAATGGGGTATGGACAATACAGGTGCAGTGCTGTGGGTTGGTTGCTGGGTTGGTGGGCTCCCTAAGCTCCCGAGCCCCAAATCAATCGCATTCATGATAGTTACACCAGTAATCTTCACTTTTCAGAGGAAACACTGTGCTGGAGAATAGTGAAAATTTTCTTGAGGCACATTATATCCTGTTAAATAAACTTTATTTACCAGGAGGAGGTGTGCTACAATGGCCACTGCTCTCCAGTCATAGGGGGTCATTCAGACCCACTCGCGATCGGCAGTACGCTCGCAAGTGGGTCGATGGTCCCCACTGCGCATGCGCACGACGGAGGGAGCTCCGTCGTGCGCATGCGCGAGACCCGGCGAGCGAAGGACTTTCCATCGCTCCGGGTCTCGCACCAAAGGGGGCGTGCTGTCGATGTTGATTGACAGCACGCCCCCTTTGGTGGGCGTGCCGGGGGCGTGCCTGCCAGACGGAGGCGTTCCCATGGGAATGCCTACCGTCTCAAGCCGGCCCCACTGACATCACTAGTGATGTCAGTGGGAGTGATTTTGGCTCTGATAGAGCCAAAATCACTCCTGGCCTTGCGGCTGGGAATCCCAACCGCAGGGTTTCCCTCGCAAGTCCGATGGTCGCGATGGTCTAGACCATCACGACCATCTTTTTGCACGCTCGTATATGCTGTGGGTGGTGACCCACAGCTATACGAGCGTCCAGGAGGACGCTCCATATTAATGGAGGAGGGCCCTGATTCAGAGCGAGCGCTCTGGTCAGAGCATTCGGCTCTGAATCAGGGCCATAGTCTTCTTGTCAGCAGAGAATTACCAATAGAGTAATACTACATTTTGAAATCTCAATATTTTCTATGATCTACTGTATGTGCTCACCTCCTCACTGACCTATCCACAGCATTCATTTAATTGTTCTGTATAATATTAAGAATAATTTTAGAATATTTATGGTCTATATTCTGTAGTTGCAGGAGGTGTTTAGCTATCTTATAGTTTGATATCAAATCCTTTAGTAGCCGATCTTGGCAAATTGACATCATGGCTTCAAAAGGGAAGCTGCCAGTCAGGGATCTGCATTAATAATCATCACCTCTGATGTGATACAATCAAGAATATGAGAAAACTTGCAATAAACCTTCATTATGCAAGTAATACAAAGGTCCGGATGGTGAATTAGTACTAATCTGGTTGTCTTAGAGCATAATACATGAAACTATACTGCACTTGCCCATAAATTAGAAACAAGCATATGCCGCCAAATTAATTGATATAATTCTGCCACTTGCGCTAGCTTGAGTCTGATAGACATGACAAGGGCATTGTAATGTAAGGGCCTGTTTTCTAAATAGCAAACACATGCAGATCAGGACAAAGATGCATATGTGCCTGAGAAATCTGTATTATTTTAGGGTGATCAGAGGCAGGTGCATATTACTGTATATGAATAATAATTACGGTCCCCAGAACCTCTTGTCATTGGCTGTTTGTGAATGCTTTCCTGAAGCTGATTTTTTTATCTCTTCTTCATTAGCATCTTTTATCTTCCCTCCATAACAATTGTCAAACACACAATTAAGATTGATGAATGAATATGTTCCAATTACAGTAGAGTGATTATGTTGAATTCAGTGATGGCAAACTTCTGTGTTTGTCTAATATCACTTCAATATACTATGCTCTATCTGTGCATGTTTAAGCATTTTTTTTTACCCATACCATAGTTGTTTCTCAATTAGAGATGCGCTACGTGGCCGCGATGTGCAAATAGAGGTTAGTTCACATGGCAGATGACTTAATCAGATGATTGTTTATTAACCAGGGAGAAAACAGTAACAGGTAACCATACCTCCCAGCATTTTAGATTACCCAATCAGGACCCTTTGCGCATGCCAAAAATGTGTGTGTTTGACAGGGGGCGTGGCCTTGTGCCTGTGGGACTATGCCCCCTGGAAGATAACTAATTTTTGACTCCTCGCAACCTCCCCTGGCAATGAATGGTCTCCGCACACATCCATTCACCACCGCTCTGCTAAGTACAGTGTCAGTAGAGAGGCAGTGCAGAGCACACTTCTAACAGTTTTAGCAGCTTTAATGATGTCTAATATTGAATTAATTTGCAGATAAAATAAATGGTGATAAGTGAGATGTAATTGTATGTGTGAAGTATGCCTGGTGTGAATCAGGTGCATATGCTAATGTTGCTTACTTGCACACACCTTCAGGTAGTTGCCGCCTTGCATATGGGTACTATTGAGGTTGTATTTTTAATAAATGCAAATTGCACTAGCAATTTGGGATTCCTGTAATTTCTATAGCAGTCTCAATGTGCTATAGCCATATGAACTTTGTAGATATGTCGTTTGAAGGTACTGTTCAAATTTAAGTTACATACAGTATGTATAAAATTCATTTTAAGCAGACTGTATTTGGAATATTAAGCCTGAAAAATTTAAAAAGGAGGTTCATGTCAAGTAAGTATAGGCCAGAAAAATGGACACTTTGCCTCAGGACACCAGATTTTTAGGAATAAGTGGTCTACTTATTACTAGAGATGCGCGCCGAACCTCGTGTTTTGGTTTTGGATCTGGATCCCCCTGGTTTTGGATCTGGATTGGTTTTGCCAAAACCTCACCTCCGTGTTTTGTTTTCGTGTTTTGGTTTTGGATCTGGATTTTGATCTTAAAAAATCATAAAAACAGATAAAATCACATAAAATGGGCCTGTTTTTGTTCCTACAGTATAATTAACCTCAATTACATTTATTTCCAGTAATTTCCAATCAATTTTGACCACCTCACAATATTATTTGCTTCATCTAGGTAAGGCCAAAAGGTTGCATCCAGCTAACTGGCTGACTAAAGCTAAGTGACACAGTGGGCAGCACTAACATGTGGCAGTTCAGCTTCTAATTTCCAACACGGATACAGTGTGTTATACAGTGTGGGTTGCATACACCAATAGTGCACTTATTGTGACAGCAGTGTTGGCAGAGCGGGGTTGCTGACGGTGTCCTCAGTACATGGAATGGCAGTGCTGCGGTGCTGGCAGTGTCCTCAGTGAAGGGTACCGGTGATGTCGGCAGTGTGGGGGTGCCAGCGGTGTCTTAGTGCAGGTTTGCTGACAGTGCGGGGGTGCCAGTGGTGCATTTGTCCAGGTTTGCTGGCTGTGTCGGCAGTGTGGTGGTTGCTGGCGGTGTCCTCAGTACATGGAATTTCAGTGCTGCGGTGCTGGCAGTGTTCTTAGTGAAGAGGACTGGCGATGTCAGCAGAGCAAGGGTGCCAGCGGTGTCCTCAGTGCAGGTTTGCTGACTGTGTCGGCAGTGCAGTGGTGTTCTCAATGCAGGGTGCAAGTGGTGTCGGCAGAGCGGGGTGCCAGCAGTGTCCTCAGTGCAGGTTTGCTGACTGTGTCGGCAGTGCAGGGGTGTTCTCAATGCAGGGTGCCGGCGGTGTCGGCAGAGCGGGGGTGCCAGTGGTGTCCTCAGTGCATGTGTGCTGACAGTGTTGGCAGTGCAGGGGTGCTGGTTGTGTCCTCAGTGTGGGAGTGTCGGCAGTGTCGGCAGTGTGGGGGTCGCTGACTGTGTCCTCAGTACAGGGGTGCCAGCAGTGGTGCTGTCGGCAGTGGGAGATGCTGCCAGTTGGGGTGCCAGCGGTGTCGGCAGCGGGTGGTGCCGGCGGTGTCAGGCGGCGGGGGATGGCGGGCATCATCTTCATTTTCTTCTGCATATTCAATGGGCTTAACGCTGATTGGCTGAGAGCCATGACAGACGTTAAGCCTGCTCAATACAAAACCTCGAGACCCGATATCGGCGTCGTGAGGTTTTGCCTCGGGTGAGGGATCAGGGGCAGGCAGGGAGATCCGAGTTGCGCTCGGATCACCTTGGATCCCCAAAATTCGGATGGGTTCGGATCTCTGAGATCCCAACCACTCATCTCTATTTATTACAATAGGTTACATGCAAATTGTAATGAATTGATTACCATATTATGGAGTAGATACCAAAGCTTCTTAAACAGGCATAGCAACCAATCAGATTATGTCTATCATTTTCTAGAAAGCAATAGAGAAATGATAGGTACAATCTGATTAGTTGCTATGAGCAACACCAAAACTTGTCATTTTTAGATTCTATAGAAAATCGACCCCTAAGAAAATTGTTGCAATCAGATATTTATGATGAGTGATGATAATAATTTAGAACACGATGGCTGTATCCCACTGAAATGATTGGTGAATAAAATCTTTAAAGTTCAGTGTTCGTCGTGACCAGGGCCGGTTCTAGACATTGTGGAGCTCAGGGCGAAAGTTCCCAGTTTCGCCCCCCCCCCCCAAAAAAAAAGAAAAGAAAGAAAGAATTTTTTTAGATAAGATAACATTATGCCACATGCAGTAATGGCCTTTATAACACATTATGCCACATGCAGTAATGCCCTTTATAACACACTATGCCAAACGCAGTAATGCTCTTTATAATACATTATACCACATGCAGTAATAACACATTATGCCACACGCAGTAATGCCCTTTATAACACATTATACCACATGCAGTAATGCCCTGGATAATACATTGTGCCACACACAGTAATAACTAGGGGTGTGCACCGGCCACTTTTCGTGTTTTGTGTTTTGGTTTTGGATCTGGATCTTTCTTCGTGTTTTGGATCTGGATTGGTTTTGCCAAAACCACCCTTCCGTGTTTTGGGTTCTGGGTTTTGTGTTTTGGATCTGTATTTTTTTTTTAAAAAGCATAAAAACAGCTAAAATCACAGAATTTGTTGGTTTCTCTGCTCCTATGCTATTATTAACCTCAATAACCTTAATTTCCACTCATTTCCAGTCTATTCTGAACACCTCACACCTCACAATAGTGTTTTCATGTCCAAAAGGTTGCACCGAGGTAGCTGGATGACTATGCTAAGCGACACGAGTGGGCGGCACAAACACGTGACCCATCTAGGAGTGACACTGCAGTGGCAGACAGGATGGCAGTTAGAAAAACTAGGCCCCAAACTGTACATAATGCAAAGAAAAAAAAGAAGTGCAAGATGGAATTGTCCTTGGGCCCTCCCACCCACCCTTATGTTGTATAAACAGGACATGCACACTTTAACAAATCAATCATTTCAGCGCCAGGGTCTGCCACACAACTGTGGCTGAAATGATTGGTTCGTTTGGGCCCCCACAAAACAAGCTGGCAATTAATGTGTCCCTGCACAAACTGGCTCTACGGAGGCAAGATGTCATCCTCATCCTCCTCATCCACCGATTCCTCACCCTCTTCAGTGTGTACATCCTCATCCTCACAAAGTATTAACTCGTCCCCACTTGAATCCACCACCACAGGTCCCTCTGTACCTTCTGGAGGCTGGTCTCCCTGGAAGAGCTGATAATTCATTTTGATGAACATCATCTTCTCCACATTCTGTGGAAGCAACCTCCTACGCCTTTCGCTGACTAGGTTCCCGGCTGCACTAAACACTCTTTCGGAGTACACACTGGAGGGGGGGAAACTCAGGTAAAATAGAGCCAGCTTGTACAGGGGCCTCCAAATTGCCTCTTTTTCCTGCCAGTACAGGTATGGACTGTCTGACATGCCTACTTGGATGCTGTCACCGATGTAATCCTCCACCATTCTGTCAATGGTGACAGTATCATATGCAGTGACAGTAGACATGTCAGAAATTGTTGCCAGGTCCTTCAGTCCGGACCAGATGTCCAAACTTGGTCCTGCCTGCCCTGCATCACCGCCAGCGGGTTGCTTAGAATACCTAAGATTTTTCCTGGCAGCCCCAGTTGCGGGAGAAAATGAAGAAGGAGCCATTGACGTGTCACGTTCCGCTTCAGCTGACAGTGTGTTCACCAGCAGGTCTTTGCACCTCTGCAGGCTTGTGTCGGCCAGAAAGAGAGACACCACATAGGCTTTAAACCTAGGATCAAGCACGGTGGCCAAAATGTAGTGGTCTGATTTCAACAGATTGACCACCCTGGAATCCTGGCAAAGCGAATGAAGGGCTTCATCCACAAGTCCCACATGCCGAGCGGAATCGCTCCGTCTTAGCTCCTCCTTCACTTTCTCCAGCTGCTTCTGCAAAAGCCTGATGAGGGGAATGACCTGACTCAAGCTGGCTGTGTCTGAACTGACTTCACGTGTGGCAAGTTCGAAGGGCTGGAGAACCTTGCACAACACGGAAATCATTCTCCACTGCGCTTGAGTCAGGTGCATACCCCCTCCTTTGCCTATGTCATAGGTGGATGTATAGGCTTGTATGGCCTTTTGCTGCTCCTCCATCCTCTGAAGCATATAGAGGGTTGAGTTCCACCGCGTCACAACCTCTTGCTTCAGGTGATGGCGGGGCAGGTTCAAGAGTGTTTGCTGGCGCTCCAGTCTTCAGCACGCAGTCGCTGAATGGTGAAAGTGGCCAGAAATTTTTCGGGCCACCCAAAGCGTCTCCTGCACGCCCCTGTCGCTTTTCAGAAAATTCTGCACCACCAAGTTTATTGTGTGAGCAAAACATGGGACGTGCTGGAATTTGCCCAGATGTAATGCCCGCACAATATTGGTGGCGTTGTCAGATATCACAAATCCCCAGGAGAGTCTAAGTGGGGTAAGCCACTGGGCGATGATTTCCCTCAGTTTCTCTAAGAGGTTGTCGGCGGTGTGCCTCTTACTGAAACCGGTGATACACAGCGTAGCCTGCCTTGTAACGAGCTGGCGTTTCTGAGATGCTGCTACTGGTGACGCTGCTGCTGTTGCTGCGTAAGGTGATACATCTACCCAGTGGGCTGTCACAGTCATATAGTCCTTAGTCTGCCCTGTTCCACTTGTCCACATGTCCGTGGTTAAGTGGACATTGTGTACAACGGCATTTTTCAGGACACTGAGGACACTTTTTCTGACGTTTCTGTACAGTCTCGGTATCGCCTGCCTAGTGAAGTGGAATCTAGACGGGATTTGGAACCGGGGACACACTACCTCCATCAATTGTCTAAATCCCACTGCACTAATGGCGGATACCGGACGCACGTCTAACACCAACATAGCAGTCAAGGCCTCAGTTATACGTTTTGCTTCAGGATGACTGCTGTCGTACTTCATCCTCCTCGCTAAGGACTGTTGGAGGGTCAATTGTTTAGTAAAAGTAGTGGTGTTCCTACTTCCTCTCTGGGATGATGAACGACTCCCAGCAGCAGCAACAGCAGCAGCAGTAGGCGTAGCAATGCAGGATCCTCCAGAGGAATCCCGGATAGGAGAGTCAGTCATGCCAGTGACATGGCCTGCAGGACTACTTCCGATCCTGACTAAGGAGGAAATTGACGAGGAGGGAGTTGACGGTGTGGTTTGCAGGCGCTTGGATACAACAGGACAACGGGATTTAGGTGTCCCTGGACTGCTTACGGTCTTAGCCAAAGTTTCTGAACTTGACAGTAACTTTTTATGAACGCGCTGCAGGTGCCGTATAAGGGAGGATGTTCCTAGGTGGTTGACGTCCCTACCCCTACTTATTTCACCTTTACATATGGTACATATGGCAAGACAGTTGTTGTCCGGATTTGGATAGAAATATTGCCAGACCAAAGAGGTGGAATGTTTGGTCTTCTGCCCAGGCATGACCGTGATGGGCTTTTTCATCCCACGGACAACAACTGTCTCCCCCGGAGCCTGATTTAAACAAACCACATCACCATCAGAATCCTCCTCGCCAACTTCCTCCTCAGTGCCAGCTACACCAGTATCCTCATCCTGTTGTACTTCAACAGTGACATCTTCAATTTGCATATCAGCAAGTGGACTGTGGGTGCTCCTTTCAGCACTTGCAGGGGGCGTGCAAATGGTGGAAAGAGCCACCTCTTCCCGTCCAGTGCTGGGAAGGTCAGGCATCGCAACCACCACCACACTTGGACTCTCCTTGGGGATTTGTGATATCTTCTTAGAAAGCACAGTTCTTCGCTGTGCTTTTGCCAGCTTAACTCTTTTGATTTTTTTAGTGGGAGGAGGGCTTCCATCGTCATGTGAAGCTGAACCACTAGTCATGAACATACTAGGGATCGACCTTAGCCGTTCCTTGCCACTCCGTGTCGTAAATGGCATATTGGCAAGTTTACGTTTCTCTTCAGCTGATTTAAATGTCTTTTTCAAGGTCATTTTCCTGAACTTTGCCATTTGGGATTGTATGTGCCCTCTACTATGACATTGGGCATCGGCCTTGGCAGACGACGTTGATGGCATGTTATCGTCTATGTCATGACTAGTGGCAGCAGCTTCAGCACTAGGAGGAAGTGGTTCTTGATCTTTCTCTATTTTATTTTTATCGGAGAAAGTTTGGTCCTCCATTTATGTTATATCGATTTGATATATACGTGCGGCTAAACACAGAAAATAATTTTTTTTTTGGTTTGGACTGGAGTGTACTTTGGGGGTTACAGCACCCTTTAACGGTCAAGCCAGCCGGCCCTTATGACACAGGCGCACTCTTGGCACTACTTTGTTGATGCACGTGCGGCTACTGCGCACACAATTCACAAACACAGAAAATAATTTTTTTTTGGTTTGGACTGGAGTGTACTTTCGGGGGTTACAGCACCCTTTAACGGTCAAGCCAGCCGGCCCTTTACTTATGACACAGGCGCACGCTTGGCACTACTTTGTTGATGCACGTGCGGCTACTGCGCACACAATTCACAAACACAGAAAATAATTTTTTTTTTGGTTTGGACTGGAGTGTACTTTCGGGGGTTACAGCACCCTTTAACGGTAAAGCCAGCCGGCCCTTTACTTATGACACAGGCGCACGCTTGGCACTACTTTGTTGATGCACGTGCGGCTACTGCGCACACAATTCACAAACACAGAAAATAATTTTTTTTTTGGTTTGGACTGGAGTGTACTTTCGGGGGTTACAGCACCCTTAACGGTCAAGCCAGCCGGCCCTTTACTTATGACACAGGTGCACGCTTGGCACTACTTTGTTGATGCACGTGCGGCTACTGCGCACACAATTCACAAACACAGAAAATAAATTTTTTTTTGGTTTGGACTGGAGTGTACTTTCGGGGGTTACAGCACCCTTAACGGTCAAGCCAGCCGGCCCTTTACTTATGACACAGGCGCACGCTTGGCACTACTTTGTTGATGCACGTGCGGCTACTGCGCACACAATTCACAAACACAGAAAATATTTTTTTTTGGTTTGGACTGGAGTGTACTTTCGGGGGTTACAGCACCCTTTAACGGTCAAGCCAGCCGGCCCTTTACTTATGACACAGGCGCACGCTTGGCACTACTATGTTGATGCACGTGCGGCTACTGCGCACACAATTCACAAACACAGAAAATATATTATTTTTTTAGCACTTGGGGGGAGCACCCCTGATGGACAGAGCACCCCCTGGACAACACTACAGCACTCCTTTAGGACTGGGACACTGCACAGGACTTTGGAGTGGACACAGCCCCTATGGAGAACTGACTGCACAACACAGTCCAGCCAGCCCCTATGGACTTTGAAGTAGTGGACACAGCCCCTATTAACAACAGCAGCACAGCACAACACAGCCAGCCCCTATGGACTTTGAAGTAGTGGACAACAGCAGCACTACACTACACTACACTACACTACACAGCCCTAACTCCCACCCTCCCTCTTCACTGTCCACAGCCGAGTGAGAAAATGGCGCCGACGCGGGTACCTTATATAGGATCCAAAACCCGCGAGACTCGGAAGGCGGGATGATCACGTTTTGCCTCGATTTCAGATCCGAGTCAGGCGGGAAAAGTCGAGCCTGACTCGGATCGGACTCGGATCTTCGGATTTCAGAAATCCGAACCCGCTCACCCCTAGTAATAACCTTTATAATACATTATCCTCAATTCAAATTACACCACACAGTAGTTCCTTATGTTATGACACACAGTAGTGCCCCTTTTACATAATGCCAAAATTAGTGTCCCTTATACCCAAGGCCCACAGTAGTAGTGCCCCTAATACAATGACAACAGTAGTAGTGCCCCTTATACAATGCCCACAGCAGTGGTGCCCCTTACACAATGGCCCCAGTAGTGGTGCCCCCCATGCAGTGCCCGCATTAGTAGTACCCCCAGTGGTAATGCCCCCAGTAGTAATGCCCCCTATAGTAGTTCCCCCAGTAGTAAAGCTCCACAGTAGTAATCCCCCAATTAGTAATGCCCCCTATAGTAGTGCCCCCATTAGTAATGCTCCCCAGTAGTAATGACCGCATTAGCAGTGCCCAGAGTAGTAATGTCCTTTATAGTAGTTCCCCCAGTAGTAATGCCCCCCATTAATAATGCTCCCCAGTATTAATCTCCCCATTAGTAGTGCCATTAGTAGAGCCCCCATTAGTAATGCTCCCCAGTAGTAATCCCCCCATTAGTAGTGCCCCCTATAGTAGTGCCATTAGTAGCACCCCCATTAGTAATGCTCCCCAGTAGTAATCCCCCCATTAGTAGTGCCCCCATTAGTAATGCCCCCAGTAGTACTGCCCCCATTAGTAATGCCCCCACAAATAATGCCACCTGTAGTTGTGCCCACTAGTAGTAATGCTCCTATAGTCATCCCCAGAAGTAATGCCCCTATAATCGTGCCCCCAGTGCTGGTGCTTCCGACTGAAAAAAAAAAAACACAATACTTACCTTTAGCTCCTGCTTCAAGCTGCTGTCCGGTCCGACCGCGGCTCCTTGGATCTATGGGAGATATGTCATGACATCACAACGTCCCTCCCATAGTACTCTCTCTGCCGGAAGCCGGAGCTCAGGAGTGAGCTCCGGCTTTCGGCTGCTGCTGCAGGGAGGGAGCCAGGTGCCTGCTGATAACAAATATCAGCGGGCACCCAGCAAATGCAGCCTCCCTGCGGCGGCTAGCGGGGGAGGGGGACTGGTGTATTTTAATTTTAATTTTTTCTTCTAGGTTTTTTTTCAGGGGGGGCACTCAGTGGCGCCCTCTAGGTGTCGGCGCTCCAGGCGACAGCCCTGTTAGCCCGCACCTAGAACTGTCACTGGTTATGACCATAGTATTGAAGTAAGGTCTAGACAATTTAAATGGTATAAATCTATAAATAACCAGGCTAAATGTCCTTTGATGCCAGGGGCAGAACTGTGGGAGACAATGGAGGCATCTGCCGCCAGGCTCCAGCTCTGAAGGGGCACCTCCTCCATTGTCCACAAAATATTCACTCCACTTAGGGCTGTAACTATGTACCCGGAGTGTACTGTCACGGCCACCCAATATCCCTTCCCAGCACCTGAGAAGCTACCATACACTAGTGGAGAGCTCCATGTCAGACCATCAGCTGCTGCCTTCATCTATCTATAGCCTGTCTAATGTAGCAATTCACATACACAGTGTCAGCGGCTGTGACAAGGGGGGGGGGGTGTCACCAAATTGTAACTTGCCTCCGGGCATCTGGGATGAACTTACACCACTGTTTGAGGCAGTTGTGCACTAGAGCTGAGGGCAGACCCTGCCTACCTCAGAGCTCTTAGAAGCTGCTAGGTTGCAGTTTGGCCCCATGACCCTATCCCTGCTCTCTACCACTCAATGTGAAAGTCACTCACTATGAACAGTGAGAGTTGAATGGAGGCACATGGCTCTGCCTGAAGCTCCCTATAGCCATCATAGTAACCCACCTGCCATGGCTTTCTCCTTGTCCTCAATGCTGCCAAGGATGCAAGCCACAGACATGAACATGGTGACGTGCATGTGTTCTGGCTGGGAAGCGTAGTGCACATCAGGATCAGTGGGGTATTTGTGGTTTGATGATAATGCGTCATTGAAGAGAAGAGGAGCCAGTAACAGGACCTGTGACGAGTAAGAGCTGTAGACAGAAAAGGTAACAGAGGACTGGAGCAAGATAGGGGGGTAGGGCTGGAGAGGCACAGAAGGGGATATAAGTCTGGATACAGGAGGGGGGCAAGAGGCTGGAAAGACTTGAAGAGATTTGAGGTGGAGAGACACAGGAGGCATGATGTTAGAGAGACACAGTGGGAGCAGAAGAGACTAGAGAAGCACAGGGAAGTGCATGAGGTTGGAGAGATCAAGGAGAGCATGAGGCTGGAGAGACACATGTGGAACATGATTCTGGAGAGACACAGGGGAAGGCCATAAGGCTGGAGAATCACTGAGGTGGCTTGAGAGACTTAGTGGTCTCGAGTTTGGAGAGACACAGGGGGCAAGAGACAGGAGAGACACAGGGGGGCATGAGGCTGGAAAGACATTGGGGGAGATTGAGGCTGGAGAGAAAATTGATGGACAGGGCTAGAGAGACACTGAGGATGAGCTGGAGAACAAATTGAGGGATGGGATTGGAGAGACACAGGGTGGATGAGGCTATATGGTGGCAACAATAACTAGGGACCTGGCAAATTATGGGTCCAAAATACTAGTACAATATATCTGTGGCAATTGATATATGTAGATATATAATGTTGCGGAAGCACATAATGAATGAACTGGTCCATGAGCTCTATCTGTGAGTTTTCCCTATGCCAAAAAAGCCATTTATTCACTGTCCATGAAATGTTTATCTGTGGAACTCTCCATAGGAAACACAGCCTGATGTTTTACAACTCTGCCATGCACTACGATAATAAAACTTTATTATTATTAGAGAAGGCATTAACATATCCTTGCAAGTAACATCTGCTTTCTGAAAATAAACTACTTCCATTTATTTTATTTGCTCAGCAATTTTAAAATTATGTCTAAAGTATCAACAGATATTGGTAATTTACTTCATATTACAAAATGCTAGATTAAAGACACATAGGGAATTGTGCTTTTAGAGCTCATTTTTGAGAAGTACCAATCTATGTCAGATGAGTATTGTATACTGCTTAAAACTCCTCTTTGCTGTGGTTTAAATATGTGTAAGCAGCTTACAATCTCTCGGGGCTACTTAAAAGTTCAGAGAAGTATCGCTCTTGTAGAAAAACATATACATTGATGATAACCTCCTAATTTATAAGTGCTGTACAGCCATATTTTGAAGCAAATAAGAGATCATTTCACAAAAGAATGTATCAAAGCTATGTTTAACTGAGATGAATTATATACCTGAAATACCTTCATTGTTTATACTTAACTATGGGCCTGATTCAGCAGCGTATGCAATTGCGATCGCAGATGCAAATTCGTACGGGACGTAGCTGCGCAAATATGCTAATGTCTGCCAAAGCACAGCCGACATAGGGACGCCCACTGCTGCTCTCTCATATCCGTCCAACCTTGCTTTTCTGCTCAAACATCGGTACATCGATGCACATCAGCTAGTCACGCAGCATTTACAGCAGGTCTGAAAAGCCGCAGAAACTGCAAGACTCGTTGCACGCAATGAATCATGCGTATGCAATCGCAGTGGCTAATTTATGGACGCCCATGAAACGGCGTTCAAACGGACAGGCACATCTGGGTTTTTCTAACCATTCCCCCATCACCCACTCCAAACGCTGACAGCCTGTCACTCACTCTCCGATGGATTCCTTTGTGTGTCCTTGTAAGAGGGGCGCGGTGCGGTGCCTACTGTTGTGCAGGTGTAACCTGGTGGCTTATCTGGCGTCGCACCAGGCCGTATGTTGATCAGACGGTCCTGGAAAATCCAAACTGGACACGGACACGACTACCTAGGAGGAAGGAGATGATGTGAGAATCGTTCTTCTCACATCGACCGATACACCCTACCGGGCCGAGGACTACACAAAAGATTCGGATTTTAAGTGAGGATCATCAATGGCATTTTTGGCCTCAGATCCCTAGTTTCACCTATAGGTACTCAGGCACCAGATGAAGACTCGCACTGGAGTGCAAGGCCCACTGTACGCCCTGAAGAAAGGAAGATAGACAGATTCAAGCCATCAGTAAAAGACAGATAGACACAGAGGTTCTCATTGGGAGTACTCTTGGGCTTCCACACGCTCGATCCCATACACAGGTCCCTGTAGGGGAGAGAATGATACGCCGTACAGGGCACTAACCTTGTCTAGAAGTGTGTCACCTTTATTGTTACCTAACTGTACACAAACATCAGCCCTAACTCACTGGCCCGACAAACTATATGTGTGGTGTAACAGAATATTCTAATTCAACAAATCGCAACAGTGCTAAACCCTGCACGACACAACACACAAAGCAGTACAAGGACAGTTAAACAAATAGTGACCACAGATTAATAACCTAAGTATTGTCTCTTTTAAACCTGCCTATCGAGAGCTGGCCACCTCCTCTTCTAGTTGACTGGGAAAACACTACATCTTGGTGAGAGCCTGACAGCTCTTCATTGGGTTCTTGGAGGGTTAAAGTTATTTCGGAGGAAGCCTGACAGCTCTCCATGGGGTACTTGGAGGGGGAGGGCAGCCTACTTACTATACTAGTGGTCTGAGCCTAATACCCAGAGCCACTCTCAATGGGCTCAGTGCCCTGGGCCTAACGCCCTGGGTCTTAACGGTGGCTCAGGTTTTTATGTCTGCCTACTATAGGGCACAAAGGGACTTGGACATAATGCCCAAAGTCCCTTTTCATAATGTGGCCTCAGGCCTCTGGCCTGCTTAATGGAGAGGCTCCTCAATTGGCCTGGGCCTAATACCCAGGGCCACTTTATACAGGGCTCAGGCCTGTGGGCCTGCCTAACTGTGGCGCTTACTTAGTGGTATGGGCCTAATACCCAGGCCACTTTATATATTTATGGTGGCCCGCTTATTTGCACTTTTAGTGACCTGGGCCCAGCATTAAGGTCACTCACTCCTAAAAGGGTTCATTTATAATCTATATGGCATATTGGCCCCTATGGCACCCAGGCCTAGTGCCCGCCTATATGCACACAGGCCTATTGCCTGAATTTACCCCACGGGCCTAGTGCCCAACAACCCAGGTGGTCTAGTGAGTGGTTAATGGTAGGCCTCACGGAGGGCCTACATGTATGGTGGAAGAAGCTGCGGGGGGGCTTTGTTAGCTCTTTTACTTTCCACCCCCGCAGTCCTCTCCAGTCCTCAGCTGCATTCTTCTGCCGCTGGCCTGTCCTGGCCAGCGGCTCTGCCTCTTCTCTTCTTCCTTCTTGACAGCGATGTCTTCTGGCCTCTTCCGCGGCCGCTGGAACTGTTGCCGCGACGCTCCTCTCTTCTTCATCGGGAGGTCTTCTTTCCTCCCCCTCCACTGCCTGACTGACTTTTTCCGCTCAGCGGCGTCTAATCTAAGATGTGGCGAGCCGCGATTGGCTCGTTGCGGCTGCCTTCTATTGGCTGCTGGGCCTTGAGCCGTGATTGGCTCACGGCCAGAGCCAAACACCAGCCACACCCGACACCACTTCAAGGCTGCAGGGTGGCAAGCTCCGTTTAGCTCGCACCCAGAGCCAAGCTTCTCACGCCGCCACTTTACCATTGGCGCTGGTGGAAGGAACCAGCCGGTGCCTTCACCAGGTATCCACTGCGTCTGCACCACCGGAGCTGAGGACACACTCTCTATCCCAGCACCGGTTATGGATGTGTCCTGCAGAAGACACATCCACACTGGCCCCTGTTGCTTTGCCGTTACTGGGATCAGCCACTTGGTCCCAGCACGGCTTTCCACATCCGTAATTGCATTGCGATTGCTGCATACGTGCAGTGCAGCTTGTACGTGTGCACAATAGCAAACAATCGCTCGACTGTGTCTGTAATCGCTATTGCCTCCACTGCTGAATCATGCCCTCTGTTCATTATTCTTCTTTCAGTACTTTGCTACAGGGTGACATCTTTAGCAGAGTGTACAGTAAGTGATTGGCTTGTAAACTTTTTCTACATAAATCTGTAGCCCTACCACTATACACAGGATAGGGCTACTGAGGTCCCAGCAGCTCAAATGACTACAGCGTCAGTATTATTTTAAAATATATATGTTTTAAATTTACAATGCACAGTTATAATATAAACTTAACTGAAACAATTATATTCTATGGGCTATTGTAGAATGATTATAATGCCAGTTTTCATGGTGTAAATTGTGTGACTTTACTATGAACATGCCCAGAAAAGTGGGCACATGCATATGCACCCATGTAGATTTGCATTATTCTGCCACCTACGCTTGCTTGCATCTGAATAGGTGGGATGACACTGGATGGGGACATTCTGACAGACAAAATACAGAAAGGGCGCAATTGTGGGCACATGCAGACTTGGACAAAGACATATATGAACTTCAGAAAGCTGTATTATTTGCAATGGGTCAGGAGTATTTGCTAATAGCAGATGATGATTATGATCTCCAGCACTAGCCAAAGGCTTGTAATTAGCTGTTTGTGAATTCCCCACTGACAATTTCTTTATCGTTAAGATATACAACTGTGTGCATGTTTTGCTAAACTGTTTTTTTTTCATACATGAGTTAGGGACTCCTTTATGCATTACATTTTAAAGAGGTTTTTGCAGTTTTATCTATGTACAGTAGAAATATGTTTGTCACAAATAAATAAATGGTTAAAAATACGAGCACACGAGAGATATAACTGTGTGTGGCATATGCTTGAAAACTCTTGCCAGCTGACATGGATTTAAAGATAGTTGATGTCTGATATATACAACATACTGTAGTGACAAAATAAACTGTTTAGGAGCTGGTGAATGGTTTGGATAACAAAACAAATTAAAGATGCTATAACTCTGTAGCAGGTCCCCCTTAGTGCCTAACCCTAACCCCCCCTAGGGCTGCCTAACCCTAACCTCCCCCCCAAAACCTAAAGCTAACCCCGCTATGCTACCTAAACCTAACCCCCCCCCTGCGGCTAATAGCTAAGGGCGCACCGGATTTATCTCGTTCGGGCTGGCGTCCTTCTTGATTCTGGCACTGGGATTAAGATAGGCGTCTGTATTTTGACGCCTATCTTAACTTCATTGTTGGACGGTATCACGGCCACCGGTCTTATAACTACATCCCGCCCATATATATATATATATATATATATATATATATGGACTAAGTAATTGGCTACGGATTATTATAACTCCCGAAGACAATGGAGTCAGTTGCCACTGGGCGCCTGCCCTGAAGGGGGCACCTGGCTCCATTGTCATCCGTGTCCCAGCCGCCGCCGTTCCACCTATGCCTACCAGCTACTGAGCTGCCGGCTTCTTCAGAAACAGAGCCAGAGAAGCCGCTGAGCGCCGATCAGCATCAGCAGCGCTCCTCCTCCGGCTCCATTACACATTGTGGTATCTCAGGTAGCGGCGGGCAGCGGTTTTCACGTATCATGTGACCGCCCGTGACCCTGTGCCTGCCCCTTCTGAGGAACCTCAGTCCGACACTGCAACTTGGTTGGCACCGGCGGCCGCGGCTGGCACCGACAGTGACTACTGTGGAGTGCGGAGTTGTAGACAGACTCAGTGAGTGGAGAGTGGCCGGGACCCGGGCTCTGTGTCTGTGTGGGCTGTGCGGCACTGTGACTGGAGACAGAAAGTAAAAATCAATATACTGTAGTAAGTCTGTCGGTCTCAGTGTCTGGGCAAGCCAAGCCTGATGAGGGTGAGGTGGGGTCGTTGCCTGGCATTGGAGTCGGCATATGTTTTATCACTCAGTCAAGTTAGGGGGGGTGTATATTTAAAGATCATATATTTTATCACTCTGCAATGTTAAATTATTTAACATGACAGAATGATAAAACATATGCTCTTTAAATATATCCCCGCCCCCCAACATGACAGAGTGATAAAACATATGCTCTTTAAATAAATCTCCCCCCCCATTTTAAACTTGTGGGGAGGGGCACCAATATTTATCTTGCCTCCGGGCAACTGAGATGAAGTTACGCCATTGCCCCCAACATGCCACATCAAGACAACATTCCTAATCTGACAAGACCAGGGGTGGACTAGGACAGAGGGCTATGGGGCATATGTATCCAAGCAGCTCACACATTACATCAATAGAGTTCACAAAAGTTAGGGTTAACCCCTGCAGATTATAGCAAAGCCCACATAATAACAATATTCCCCACATTACAGCAATCTGTTACACCTCTCGATCACATTACAACACTATTCCTCATCCAATCCGCATTACAGCATTACCTCGCTTACTCCTAATTACAGTACCACCCCCCACATGGCAGAAACGCCACCACCACACGGTAGAAATACCATCACCACTGCATGGCAGTAATACCTTAATCATACTACAGCAGTATCACCAACACCTCTACCCTACAGCAATATCACTGCCACACTGCAGAAATTTAAACGCCACACTACAGCAATACCTCCACCTCCCCATACTACTGCAATACCACTGCCAAACCCATAACACAGTATAAAATTAGTTAATAATAATCTAAAACTACTGCAAATGAAATTTCTGGATATTAAGTTTCTGGATATTTTACAATGTGTCATACAGAGAACTTTTAAAGGCAGCTACAGATGTGTCTATGCTCATCTTTGGCAGTGATACGACTTGCCGCGTTAAGCATACCGTGAGTCACGCGCCCGTGAATGGGCGTGTGCGTCTTATTGGCGCTCACGATCCATAGGATCACATGGTGTGACTGCTTCCGCAGCCTAGCGTACTGTGGCGTATGCGTGCTTGGCAAGTTGCATGGCATGATTCGTGTGCGAATTTGCCGCATCAGCGGCTTGCTCATAATTATTGAAGATATCCCTAGACTGGGGGAGTTCACATGTGACACAAGGTAACCGAGCAACTCTGCAATGCTTCTAGTTTTATCCTACACATATCATAACACTGGGTCTCATTCAGAGTTGTACGCTATTCTGATATTGACACTGTTGAATGAGTATCAGTAGACTGCGCATGCACCACGGTACTCACTGCATACGAGCAAAGGTACCTCTTTGATGCCGCTCGCAGTGAAGAATTCTTAGCAGAGTGACTGACAGTCAGGGTCTGTTTGGGGCCAGTGGTGGGAAGTGGTGGCAAAAAATGTATCCTGGACGTTTTCTGGGCATGTCGATGGCTGCATCTGCAATCCTGTATGCAGATAACATGGCATTGGCACCTCAGTTCCAACGGCCACACCGAGTGACCAAAGACTTACTCAGGCAGCCGATTATAGAATAATCCATGACAGCAGCTGCTTATTATTTTGTACACAGTTGCTTGGAATTGTGATGGACCTAATACTACAGTATTAGCATATTTTCGCACAGTAGTTGTGTTCGCATCACAGCTGTGATTGCAATAATGTACATCTCTGAATCAGATGAGTGCAATGCGCTTGTAGTGTAAAGCAGCTCAATATTGTATATGGTTTATAAGGGTAGGAATGAGCGCTGTGTAGATAAATTAAGCATAATAAGCATGTAACATAAAAAATAACATTGATGTTTATAGTCTTTATGACTAATTTGGGAGGAAGGTCAGAGCCCAGTCCAGATGATTGTCCGCCTGTGCCCGTGCTAACTGTCCCTACCTTACCGCCGATCTTCTTTGGAGTTACCTCCGTTTGGAGCTTCCCTCTGCTTCTCTGGCGGGGACTTGTTGCGGGCAGACGGCTGTGCTGCGGCGCGGGTTGATGACGTCTGGTGCCCGGCGCCGGATGTTGTACTCGGGTGCTGTTAGGCGCTGTCAGAATTGACTTAGCTGCTTCCTCCTTCCTCCTTGCTTCTACGCGTTTCAGACCATCTAGGTCCTTTCTCAAGATTGGGAGAGACAACTCCCACAGCTCTTTAAATAGGCAAAACTTTATTGTTAATTGATTTAAAAACCGGATGTTGTTACCGGATGTGCCTCAGGTTTTGGCACCAAGCACATGTTGGGCCAAATAAATAAGTTTACCTTGTATTTTGCAACAATTTTTTTTTTTTAAATATTTATTTTTCTAACTGTGTCATTTTGTTTTGAGAATGTTGCCGGCTCTTTAACAAGCGGAGATGAATACAAAGACACACCTGTCTCTAATTACATTTATTGCCTACACTATAAAATCCCATTCCCTGAAGTAAGGTCTATCACCTCTGAGGAAACAGCCAGACCCACTAAGGCTGAGAAACGCGTTAGCTCACAGGGTACCTTACTGGTGGATATTTAGGAACTTTCTCCTATATACAAACAGATGCACCAAATATCCACCATCGGGTTAATACTCCTAAGTGAGCTCACTTTACAGCGGGAGTTGTGACAGCCAAGACCGGCTATTACAAAGGCAATACGGAGCACCAGTGCCTGATCCGCAATAGCCAGAGACTGGCACAGCCAGATATCGATATCGTGGAAATCACACTTTGACTATCAGTGTGCAGACAGAGCTTGACAAACACTCGACGGGATTCAATCCTTCAAGCGGACAACACGGATTTGCAGAGCGGCATTCCGGACACTGCCCTCTGACCACGCTATTCGATCACTGCCATACCAGTGCAGGTACATTCATTATTTGCTCCATAGGCTTTCATCTATTCATACCTATCACACATCTAACGTGTGATCATATCCTTATGAGTCTATTATGACTTTTTGCATGATCGTGCCTATTTAACCATATATGACAATCAAAGGAGCCTGATTGAATTACTTCAACAAACTCTGTTTTTTAACCTTGCTTCTATTCATTTAGAAGCCATCTATTTACCGATTGAACCATTCCACATTTTTTTATATACAAGTGTTTTTTTGTGTTTTTTGTTTTTATTTCATACTGTGTATTTACATATGGTGTAATTTCTGTTATATATGTCTTTCAACACTTTTTTGTGAGTCACAACAATATATCTTTTTAATATATCGCTGACCAACTATGGTCTATATGTCATCTATGTTTATTAAATGTACATTATATTTTATTCATTAACATCTTAGTGATACTTTTTCATTCAGTCGAGCCCATTACTCTTTAATTATTATTACCACTTGGGTTTATTTATGACACATTGCGCTCCCACTAGTTTGGTAATCTATAGAGGCTAGCCACCTCTCTTGTGGTTGAGCTGCCATAGATTGTCATATTCTCAGCTCAGTGCTACAGCGCCTCCTTTTTGTGTTTTCATTACTCTATTTATTAATATTATTTTGACTAAAATAAAGTGAAAAAGGGTGTTTTCACACCCTTTTCACATTATTTTAGTATCACCTATAGTTATTACTGGGCAATTGGAGTAGAATTAGTAAAATTCTACTCCAACCCCTAAGTATCACTTATTTTTAGTAATCAGATCGCATTTCCCATAACTGTAATGGGAAATGTGATCCGACCAGAGTTTCTAAAAATAGAGGCCCTGTGATAATAACGCCACCTGGAGGTGGTGTTATTCAGGGTCTCCCCCGGTTACCGGACTTCTGCTCCGCTCTAACGGGGAGAGCAGAGCTGGGAGTCGGTCCCAGTAATCAGCTGTGTGGTCTAAACAGACCGCAAGCTGATTACTGTAAAAAAAAAAAAATAGTAAAAAAAAAAAAATAGTAAAAAAAAAATTTTTTACTTACCTGACTCCAGGGATCGGTGATTGGGGCTCCGGGTGATTTCCTCCCTCCGGTCAGCTGGTCTCCCATAGTGCACTGCAGCCCGGTCATCAGGTGATCAGGTCCCAGCGCAGTATGGGTTATCACCTGACCGGAGGGCACGGAAGACATCCCCGGAGTCCCGGATCATGCAGGTAAGTGTAATTAAGGGAGGGGGGAGTCGTGGGGGGGGAGGGGGGGTCGTGGGGGGTCCGTGATCAAGGGGGGCAGGGCTTAGTGCTGGGGGGTAGCAGTGACGGCCGGTCGGCGCATGCGCGGGCACTTTGTCACAGTATTTTTTCCGAAAATACCGTGACTAGTGTGCGGATGGGATTCGCAGGGACAGAGCTTTTTCGCAAGCTCTGTCCCTGCAAGGGATTACTAGTAAATTCCTGTGATATTGCCTGAATTTGCATTGCGAATTCAGTCGTTAATATCACACTACAATCTGCATTCAATATGCGGATTTTAGTAAATAGAGCCCTCAGTGCCATTATAATGTCAAAATACTTAGAGTCATTTACTAATGATAACATTTTAAGGCATTCTGAGGATAATTCTCATTACAAAAGTTTGTATCCAGTATCCATGTGCCTTTAGTATTCAAAAAGCTGAGAAATACACATGAACAAATAGTTCTTGAGCAGGGTAGTTATTTACAACACACACAAATGTGACGGTGTGGCAGATGTCTAATACACCATTATTTATGTTTTGTCCTTTTAGGAATAGATAGTTGTGCCCCATTCCAGTGAGCTCATAGTCCCTCTGAGCAGAGACTTTGGGTACTATTTGGCATAAAATGCGCTGCAACTGAAATCCACTTTGTCAGCAAATGTAAACATGTCATTACAAACACCTCAGGGAAAATAATAAACCAGATCAACCGTAAAATGCATTGTAATGTGGTGTAACTGCTGGTATCTCTACTCTACTAAACATTAGTATGACTACATTGACTAGATCTGAGCTGCATACAACACATGTGTAGCCTAATAACCTGTCTTAAAGAACAGCTCAAATGCACAATTTGGAAATACGAGTATGCAGGGTGACCAGGGACATTGTTACAGTTCATGGAGTTTATTCTTATATTGATTCATCATTGGTGGTTTTTATTTTTAAATGTACACTATTGGAGAATGCCAGTGAGGGCATCCAGGTGATAGGAGCCACTAGACTCAAAAATTTGGGAGCCTCATAAATATTCTGACAGAGTAGGATGTATGCTTTGATGATACTGTACTGCCCCAAAATTGTCATCACTTGACCACTTGTTACAGTCATTAATCTTAATGCCCAATACAAGTCAGCAAGAAAGAAGAAAGGAAGTAATACAGTTCTCATTACCACTGATAGCATAACATTTAGTAAAATAAAGCCAGCATTGACTTTAGTCCGAATTATAAAACAAACTACAAAACTCTAAATAACATGGTAGCCGAACTGCTGCGTTGGGCTATACATTCTTTTATTTCCAAATCCCTTTGTTCTGCAGTTGTTTCTATATTAATTTATTTTTGCATGCATCTAGTGAATATCTGTCATTAACAACTATAGATTAGGGGTGAGCGGGTTCGGTTTTACTTGGATTTACTCGGATCTTTAAACGGCATTTTATTGGCTATCGCCTATCATGTGTTTTGGATAGCCAATATAATAAATCCGAATTTGCGGTAAAGTGGTGATAAGAACCGAGTAAATCCGAGCCTGCTCATCCCTACTATAGATATCAGTTCGAATTCTATACAAGGGCCTAATTCAATTAAAAGTCGCGGTTGGCGAAAAGCGTTCGCCGATGCAATCTTTTCCCGCATACCAGCGTATCGCGCTATTCAATTCCCAGAGTTTTTGCACGTGCGAATACTACATAGGCAGAAACGGCAAATAGTTTTCACCACCTCAGAGGCAGGTGAAAAAATTAGCAAAATCCCTATTTTCGGCTAAATATGTTGGGACTTGGTTCAGAACCCTTTGGACACCCCCCTAATGACTAAATAAGCAACAAAATATATAAAAATAATAAAAATAGCTTAATTCCCCATAATAATGACATGGGTTTAAATGGGTTTAAAGTACTGGGTCAGGTATTTTGGGGGGGCTGTATGGATGGGACAGGTATTTTTTATGATTGCAGATGGCTGCAGCAGGTGTATGTTTAACATTTTATAGCCACGCCCATTTCACTGAACCCCCAATTTAACTACAACTTTTATTTTTTTTTCAAAAGAAATTGCATTACAGTTTATCATTTTTCAACACTTATGCAAATATGCATATAATAGCCATTTGACTCAATTTAAGAACTTAAAATACTTTTATTAGGGCTATTAATACACTTCTATATTGATTTTCTATGTCAGTTTCGCCATTCGCAGTTTTCATACATTTGCGTTTTTGCTTGCTTTGCAATTGAATAGCGCAAATTGAGAAAGTACGCAAAAAGTTTGCGTGAAAACTTGTGAATGAGGCGAAAACTTTGCATCGGCGAACGCTTTTTGCTGACCGCGACTTTTTGCACCTGATTGAATTAGCTCCTTAATCAAAATTTAGATTTTGAAGTTGTAGCAACCACACAGCTGATAACTTTGGCCTGTTAGAGCAGAGCAGGAGTCCGGTAACCAGGGGAAACCCTGGATAACATCACCTCCAGGTGGCGTTATTATCACAGGGCTTCCCCTGATATTTTTTTCACATTTTATTCTTAGTAAATTTCAGGCAGATCACATTTCCTATTACAATTATGGGAAATGCGATCTGATTACTAAAAATATGTGATAATGTGGGCTTGGACTAGAATTTTACGAATTCTACTCCAATTGCCCTTTAGTAAATTTAGGTGAAACTAAAATAATGTGAAAAGGGTATGAAAACACCCTTTTTACTTTATTTTAGTAAACATAATGTTAATAAATAGAGCCCTATAGGTGGTGTCAGTAGTGTGTATTGTGAGTTGGCAATTATGGTTAAAAATAAATGTGCAAACTCATTTTCCCTAAACTTTTCCTCTAATAAGTCAGACATGTTACATACAGGCGTGTATGTGTATCCAATATAGTACATACCTCTCTGCTTCTGTTCATTTCAGGGGGCTCCATTCTTACCCAGCATTCAGCAAACATATGCCCTGCAGTGACTGTTGCTGGCTGGCTCTGATGAATCCTCCCATGAGGCTGCTCTGCGGTAGTGGATTCAGTATTTGTACTCTGATGTCATCTGTTACTGTTCAATGTCATTCCTTACTATCCATGTGGAAACAGACTATAAACCTGTGGCGAGCGAAGCGAGCCATCGTGCCTTAATCATGGCGAGCGAACAAATCTCTTTTTTTGGTGGCCTTTATAGGCATGCAACTCAACGTCACTCCACGTCACTTCCAGGTACAAATACTGAAGGGAATCTATACACTACCGCTGCTCTTCTACTCTCCTGCACAGGTCAGCGAAACATGTGATGCGCTCCACCAATCAGAGCCCAGCACATGCCTCCCTGACCTTTTGTGGTGTCTCATGGGACATAAACAGCTCCCAGTAATGCACTGCACTTAGTGTGCACCTGGTCCCTCTCTCAAATGTTTGCCCCCGTGTTCCGGCGCTGTTGCTAAGACACTAATTATGATCATGTCACTTTCATTGTGAAAAAAATACACTGACAGCTACCAACCTGGAACAAGGAAACCACTTTAACACATTAATACGGCCCTATGCTCTCCTCATTAGAGTTCAGTAAGAAACCTAACTTTAGGCCTGATTCAGAGATGCACACAATGTCTATGCCAGAGCAATTTGTACACACAAAGGCACTGCTGCAGTCGGGACAGACGGTATCAGAAATGATTGGTGTTGGGGGACTGCTGGTGGCTAGAAAAGCATGCAATAATGTCCCGTTCAGTGGGTGTGTTATAGGAGTGTCATGGTTGTGTCAGTTATTTAGCTTAATGTGCACTAATAACGCTCAGAGCTATCAATCCTATTAGCCACAAGTTCCCTTGCAGTGCAAGCGCAGCTGTATGCCACACTTATGGCACCTATAGAATTGCAGCCCTATAGGGTTGCGTACAGAAGTCTTCGGGTCTGGAGTAGGATTGGGCTTCGAGGGGAGCCAATTGTGGAGACGTTGCCAGTGTTTATATGCCATTGCAATGGCAACTCGTCCCTTTTGCTGCTTATAGGATTGAGTCCACACAAAGAGGCAGAATAAGTACACACTGGGTAAGAAAAGGTGCATCCACTTATTTCCCCTGTGTGTTTGAGGCCTATGAATGAAAATAATTCTTAGCGTTATACAGAATAACAGAAACTTAGCAGCACAATTTAACAATAAATGAAGGAATATCAACATTTCCAGAAACACAATTATATTGGACCAAAGTGCCAGGAATGCACCCCATGGTCGTTTTGGCACACGTGACATGGTGACATAAGCCAGAACCAGTGCGCAGTGCAGTACTCACCATGCCAAGCAACAGTATGGCACATCCTGGGGGTTTTACATTTCTCTGCTAAAGGGAAGAGAAGCTGGGAAAAGAATAAATGAAGAGGAGCGAGCAGGTAGCCACAATTACTGTCCTTAATCCTATCAGGTGGGAGTTTGTAAATGCAAGTTTGCTTCATTAAACTCACAAACATCTGAATACATGCACCCGAGACATGTGAGATTAGAAATGGCAAATCACGGTACTCGCTCTGCACTGTGGGCCTGATTCAGACCTGCTCGTGAGCGCTGAGCGCTTGCAAGCGGGTCGATGGTGCCCTAGTGCGCATGCGCACGACGGAGGGAGTTCAGACGTGCGCATTCGCGAGACCCGGGGAGCGACGGGGAAGCCGTCGCTCCAGGTCTCGCACCAAAGGAGGCGTGCGGTCGATGTTGATTGACAGCACGCCCCCTTTGGTGGGCGTGCCGGGGGCATGGCTGCCAGACGGAGGTGTTCCCATGGGAACTCCTACCGTCTGGGTCCGGCCCCACTGACATCACTAGTGATGTCAGTGGGAGTGACATCACTAGTCACCGAGACCCTACCGCAGGGTCTCGTCGCAAGCCCTATGGTCGCGATGGTCTTGACCATCGCGACCATCATCATGGACGCTCGCATAAGCTGTGGGTGGTAACCCACAGCTATGTGAGCGTCCAAGAGGCCGCTCCAAGTTTAGGTAGGAGGACCCTGATTCAGAGCGAGCGCTCTGGTCATAGCGTCCGGCTCTGAATCAGGCCCTGTGTCCCAATATTTTGAATCTATAATAAGATTTTCCCTTCTTTTTCACCTGCTCAGAGAGCGCTCACAAAAATTGGAGTTTGGAATTGGACTGCAAATGTCATTCGCAATGCAAGCTCACGCAGGACCCAACTCGCACCCAATAGGACTGGGCCCACTGTGTTTAGAAAAATCTATGTTTTGCTCATGTCTTCCGGTTAAATGTTCGTGCATGTTTGTGATGTCTGAAACCTTTATAAGTGATCTTTTGTTCTGTCTGAAAATATTACAAGCTTGACTATCAGAGAATATAGGTTGACATTTAGCAGCCATCCCTTGTCATTTTAATTAAGCAGAATAATTTCACTATAGCATGGACCAGTGCTCAGCTAGTGGGGTTTTAGCCATTCTAAATGTTAATTGAATATTCCCATTTGTTTGTAAACTACTGCTGAGAACATGTGCTGTGAAGTGTGCTCTCTTTCTGCTTCCCAGATTCATGCTAAAGAGAGGTTACAATGTGAAGAAAATAGTATATGTTTGCATTTTTATCTTTGTGTTTCTGCAGGGAAAAAATTCAAGCACTTAAAATTCTACTTGAAAAATGGATCAACAGATGTAGTAGCATTAATGATGTAACTCATTTCACTTAGTGTTAGAAGGCTGAGTACGATTCTTTCACTGTATGGTTTCATTACTTATTTGCCATATTAAACCGTTCATCCACTTGAAAATGGATTTGTGTGTATAAAATCAGTCTTCTGCCCATAACCTGATGAAAACCAGCCATAATGACATAGAATAGGAGTGCGTATTGTCACTCTGTGGCTAACAAAATGTACAGTAGGCCTCTTGAGAGAAAATATGACATTTGATAACTGTAAACTGTCTTATGTTAACTTATTGGATTTAGGGGTCTATTTACTAAGCCTTGGATGGAGATAAAGTTGACGGACATAAAGTACCAAACAACCAGTGCCTAACTGTAATTTTTACAACACAGCCTGTGACATGGTAGTTAGGAGCTGATTGGCTGGTACTTTCTCTCCGTCCACTTTATCTCCATCCAAAGCTTAGTGATCATTGTAAATGGAGGAATAAAGGACCAATAAGAGCAGGCTATAATTTATATATTTTAGTTTTTATTTTGACTGCATTTGTGTCTTTATTATGATGTCCCTCTGCTTTAAAGGAGGGTTAAAATTATCCAGTAATTTAGGGTATTGTCTCCTCATTAGAATAAATGGCAACAGTGACACATGTAGTCTGTAAGAAGGTATTTGTAATATGGTTCCTTACTGTATTAATTATTTGCACAATCCAGAGGAAATGCCCCATTCTGTGAAGAAGCTTGCAGGAGAGATGTCGCTCACTGTACGTGTATAGTGTATGTCAATAAATATCATATACACATGCCAATATGCACAATTACTCTTGTCATTTAGACATCCCCTGAAAGTGAAGAACTTAAGGAAAATCTATTAGGCTCGGACTGGCCCACAGGGGTACAGGGTAATTTCCTGGTTGGCCCCACTGCCTGAGAGCCCAACCCCTCCTTTAGAGGTGGAGTTCCAGACTGTGCACCTGAATTATATAACGTTATTATATTAGAGGGTCAGTTACAGTACCTGGTGGAGCAGGGCCATGGATGAACATGGGTGCTTAGTTCGCTTCTATAGGAACTACACCAAGATTCGCCCTCCTGCCAATTAACGTGGGTGGTCACAAAACAACCATGTCCCCTCCTCCTTTCGATTGTGGGCTTTAACATAATGAACACAGTTCCTGCCAGTGATTGGAATAGCATTGTACCTCTGCATTCTTACACTAACCTACAATTACATCATCCCAGTAGTAAGAGCTTAGAGAGCTGAATTTGTTTTACAATGGCCTGTATTTCACCTTTACTATACCTAATGTAGGTCTCATTGAGTATTAGACACTGGCCGGTCAGTGCTGGGGTCCACTATCAGTTGTTCAGGGCATTAATGTGTTATATATAGACAGGATCATCATTATGTGCTTAATTATTAATAATATACATGTAACATTAGGGTTCCAGACTATAGATAGACAGTAATTAGATAGACAATGTCTAGATAGACACCAAATGTTAGGCAGTTAATAGTTAGACAGGGACAAATGGTCAACAGGGACAAAGGTCAGACACACTAAAGTTATGCTGGGTAACACTGGCCGATATATTGGCCGATCAATTGATCGGCCAATATATCGTGCCCCCGTCGGCCAGTGTGTACAGATGATATGTCTGTGAACAATGTCGTTCACAGACATATCGCAATGGCTGTGCTACACAGCCAATGAAAAGATATGTCTGCAGACATATCTGTCCATCGGCAAGTGTGTACGGGTGATCAGCCGATTGCCCGTACACAGGGGGGCCAAGAGGGGGGGGGGCCGTGAGCAGGTACTGCTTACCCGGGTCCGGCACAGCTCCCCATCCACAGCAGCCCAGCTGCTGTGTGCTGGGCTGCACTGTGAGACTGTCCGAGGCTGCTAAAGCAGGAGTCCGAACAGTCTCCTATGCCAAAGGGAGGGAGCGATCGTGCTGATCGCGCCCTTCTTTGGCTGTGCGCCGGGCTGAGGGGCACACAGCGCCCCCCTCCCCAGCACATAGCACCGCATTGTAAATGTTTTTTTTTTATTTTGCGGGGGCATGGCCACGCCTTTCATGATTAGGCCACGCCCCCTACGCGCCTCCAGTCTGGCCCGACCTGCGGCAGCACAGATGATGGTCGTTCAGTGTGTATGAAAGACCATCATTTGGAGATATATCTGCAGATCACTCGATCTGCAGATATATCTGTCAGGTGTGTACCCACCTTAAGACATGTAAAAAGATCGACAGGTACAAAAGGTCGACAGGTTCAAAAGTTTGACATGAAAATGATCGACACAAAAATGGTTGACAATTACTTTTTCTGTTTTGTAAGGTTAGGCACTTACTGGAGGGTTAGGGTTAGGCACGTACACCCACAGTTAGGGTTGGGCACTTACCCAGATGGTTAGGGTTATTCACAAGGAGGGAGGGTTAGGGTTAGGCACCAAGGGGAGAGTTAGGGTGAAGATCAGGGCTAATATTAAAAAAGAAATGTTGAGCATTTTTGTGTCAACCATTTTTTCATGTTGAACTTTTGACCCTGTCTACCTTTTGTACCTGTCAAACTTTTTACATGTCTAACTTTAATGTGTCTGACTTTTGTCCCTGTCGACCTTTTGTCCCTGTCTAATGATTGACTGTCTAACATCTAGTGTCTATCTGACATTGTCTATCTAATTACTGCCTATCTCTTATACCACATCCATAACATTATACTACATTCCCAGGAATATGGCGTATTCACTACAGAACATTGCTGTTGTCAATTTGGCACATTATCATACATGCACTTTTTATATATTTGCTATATATTTATAAAGGGGGCAAGACCATGCACTCTCTAATGGTTAGCCAAGCCTCTATGGTGACTGACCACGCCTGTCTGGTGGCTGGTCACAACCCTTAAGCACAGGTGCCTACCACTGCATTCCCCCGGTGGGCCCTTCATGACCCAGTCCGACACAGAACTCTATGCATGCAAACTAGTGTGACAATTTCCTAACATTGTTGGCGCTACTTAGAAACTGCGCCACAGATATCCAATTTTTATACTTTTGCATCTGTTTGAATCACATCTTTTTCAAATTGTAGCTGTGCACCAACAAACCTGTAGTGTACTCGGGACTTAGGATTTGCGCTTTTCTTACTTTCTTGGCAGTGTAAATTTTCATGATGCGTGGTGCAGCTCAGTCATATCGGTCCCCGGTCTCTTGCCTTTTTTCTCACTATTATAGTATGCAAATACACTAATGGTGCAGATGGTATGTGTACCTTGTGCTTTTATCGCAGTGCAAAAAAATATATAAATTGAGTATATTCTTGAGAAATATAGATGCATGTGCTGCTTAATGGAATTTTTTGCATGGCACGCCATATGGGGATATGTGGCACAATTTGAGGAAAGGCGTATGTGGACACATCTGTAAACCATGACCTTAGAAACTTGCACAAACATTAATGTACTTGTTTGCTTGTTGTTTGCTGACAGATTTAAAGTCAGTCAAACTTTAACTACAAACATCACAATTAGAAAACAACACTGTTTTGCTTCTTGTGACTCACTTTCTATATATGAATGTTGTATTTAGGCTGTAACTAGGAGACTAGTAAGCCGATCACTAAAGAACTTGCTTTCCATTACCCTAGAACGATGCAGATTAGAGAAGTCTGGGCCTGATTCAGACCCGGTCGCAAGCGCTGAGCACTCGCAACTGGGTCGATGGTGGCCCAGAGCGATTGCGCACGATGGATCCGGCTTCATTGTGCGCGAGACCCATGGGAACGCCTACTGTTTGGGGGCGGCCCCACTAACATCACAAGTGATGTCAGTGGGAGAGCTTTCGGCTCAGTTTGAGCCAAAAGCTCTCTGGGGCTTGCGGCCACGAGACCCTACCACAAGGGTCTCGTCGCAAGCCCGATGGTCTTGACCATCGCGACCATCATCCTGGCCGCTCGTATTAGCTGTGGGTGGCAAGAGTCCGCTCTATAAAAACAAAAGACGCCCTGATTCAGAGGGAACGCTCTGTCAGAGCGACCGGCTCTGAATCAGGGCCTCTGTTTTATCTGTACAATAGATAACTGACTGGATAGATGTAGCTAATTATAATATGTTAGATCTTTATAGTATAGCTTTATTCTCTCTTTAGGTACATAGTATGGGATATGTAACATCTCCAAGTGATTGCTTCAAGCTGCCTACTCATACTGTAGCAACTTGAATTTACTGTTTTGGGGCTCTTCAAATTAATATTTAGGAAAATGTTCATTTTATTCATGGTTACACAAATTAAACAAATGTTATGTCCTCCTGGATGTGTCATCTAACAATTTCTATAAGGACAAATGTTGTTGATGTTTACATTTTATTTACGTAGTTTAAATAACACATATAAAGAAACAGTAGATCTAAAACTAACACTTTTGTCAGTTTGTTTAGCAAATAAGCAGAAGTATTACACTGTGACAGGATAAGTTTAATATCCCACCACAGGGGATGTCGGCGCTTAGAATACCAGCGCCGAAATCCTGACACCTGTCAAAATTCCGGAGCGGCATTCTGATGGTAAGTAGCGGGATCATGCCCGGCGACAGGGAAGGGCTAGGGGTACAACATTACCGGGCCCCGAGGTCCTAGGGTGCCCCGAAGTGTTACTGCTGCCTGTGCTGCTGCTGCAACACAGGCTGCGGTTCGAGGTCCGTCCAGCAGAGAGCAACTGCATTGCACCCAGAGAGCCGTAACTAGGGCATGCCTGGCCCTGATGATAATGATGCAGCTGCCCATGAAGAACGAGCCATGTGCCGGCGTCACGATGTCTGAATGAGGTTCTACTGCCTGTGCACGTCTGTCAGACTCATCATCTGCTTGGTAAGGGGGAGGAGGCAGGGAGATCTGCTGTGTTTGCAGGCATACGGGCAGTGCTGCCTTGTCACGGTCCCACTCACTCCCTGCTTGGTGCTGCAAAGCTTCAGTAGAAGAGGATTCGGAAGCTAAGCTGAGATGGGGGGGAAGGGAATGTCTGTGTGACTTACCAGTGTACTGAGATGGGGGGACGGGAATGTCTGTGTGACTTAGCAATGTACTGAGATGGGGGGAAGGGAATGTCTGTGTGACTTACCAGTGTACTGAGATGGGGGGGAGAGGGACTGTCTGTGTAACTTACCAGTGTACTGAGATGGGGAAGGGAATGTCTGTGTAACTTACCAGTGTACTGAGATGGGGGGGAAGGGAATGTCTGTGTGACTTACCGGTGTACTGAGATGGGGGGAAGGGAATGTCTGTGTGACTTACTGGTGTACTGAGATGGGGGGAAGGGAATGTCTGTGTGACTTACCAATGTATTGAGATGGGGGAAGGGAATGTCTGTGTGACTTACCGGTGTACTGAGATGGGGGAAGAGAATGTCTGTGTGACTTACCGATTTACTGAGATGGGGGAAGGGAATGTCTGTGTGACTTACCGATGTACTGAGATGGGGGGAAGGGAATGTCTGTGTAACTTAAAGGTGTACTGAGATGGGGGGAAGGGAATGTATGTGTGACTTACCAGTGTACTGAGATGGGGGAAAGGGAATGTCTGTGTGACTTACCAGTGTACTGAGATGGGGGAAGGGAATGTCTGTGTGACTTACCAGTGTACTGAAATGGGAGGAAGGGAATGTCTGTGTGACTTACCAGTGTACTGAAATGGGAGGAAGGGAATGTCTGTGAGACTTACCAGTGTACTGAGATGGGGGGAAGGGAATGCCTGTGTGACTTTCCAGTTTACTGAGATGGGGGGAAGGGAATGTCTGTGTGACTTACCAGTGTACTGAGATGGGGGGAAGGGAATGCTTTTGTGACTTACCAGTGTACTGAGATGGGGGAAGGGAATGTCTGCGTGACTTACCAGTGTGCTGAGATGGGGGAAGGGAAGGTATGTGTGACTTTCCAGTGTACTGAGATGGGGGAAGGGAATGTCTGTGGGACTTACCAGTGTACTGAGATGGGGGGAGGGGGACTGTCTGTGTGACTTACCAGTGTACTGAGATGGGGGAAGGGAATGTCTGTGTGACTTACCAGTGTACTGAGATGGGGGAAAGAGAATGTCTGTGTGACTTACCAGTGTACTTAGATGGGGGGAGGGGGACTGTCTGTGTGACTTACCAGTGTACTGAGATGGGGGAAGGGAATGTCTGTGTGACTTACCAGTGTACTGAGATGGGGGGAAGGGAATGTCTGTGTGACTTTCCAGTGTACTGAGATGGGGGGAGGGGGACTGTCTGTGTGCCTTACCAGTGTACTGAGATGGGGGGAGGGGGACTGTCTGTGTGACTTACCAGTATACTGAGATGGGGGAAGGGAATGTCTGTGTGACTTACCAGTGTACTGAGATGGGGGGAAGGGAATGTCTGTGTGACTTACCAGTGTACTGAGATGGGGGGAGGGGGACTGTCTGTGGGACTTACCAGTGTACTGAGATGGGGGGAGGGGGACTGTCTGTGTGACTTACCAGTGTATCGAGATGGGGGGGAGGGGGACTGTCTGTGTGACTTACCAGTGTACTGAGATGGGGGAAGGGAATGTCTGTGTGACTTACCAGTGTACTGAGATGGGGGAAAGAGAATGTCTGTGTGACTTACCAGTGTACTTAGATGGGGGGAGGGGGACTGTCTGTGTGACTTACCAGTGTACTGAGATGGGGGAAGGGAATGTCTGTGTGACTTACCAGTGTACTGAGATGGGGGGAAGGGAATGTCTGTGTGACTTACCAGTGTACTGAGATGGGGGGAAGGGGGACTGTCTGTGTGACTTACCAGTGTACTGAGATGGGGGGGAGGGGGACTGTCTGTGTGACTTACCAGTGTACTGAGATGGGGAGAAGGGAATGTCTGTGTGACTTACCAGTGTACTGAGATGGCGGGAAGGGAATGTCTGTGTGACTTACCGGTGTACTGAGATGGGAGGAAGGGAATGTCTGTGTGACTTACTGGTGTACTGAGATGGGGGGAAGGGAATGTCTGTGTGACTTACCAATGTATTGAGATGGGGGAAGGGAATGTCTGTGTGACTTACCGGTGTACTGAGATGGGGGAAGGGAATGTCTGTGTAACTTAATGGTGTACTGAGATGGGGGAAGAGAATGTCTGTGTGACTTACCGATGTACTGAGATGGGGGGAAGGGAATGTCTGTGTAACTTAATGGTGTACTGAGATGGGGGGAAGGGAATGTATGTGTGACTTACCAGTGTACTGAAATGGGGGAAAGGGAATGTCTGTGTGACTTACCAGTGTACTGAGATGGGGGAAGGGAATGTGTGTGTGACTTACCAGTGTACTGAAATGGGAGGAAGGGAATGTCTGTGTGACTTACCAGTGTACTGAAATGGGAGGAAGGGAATGCCTGTGTGACTTACCAGTGTACTGAGATGGGGGGAAGGGAATGCCTGTGTGACTTTCCAGTTTACTGAGATGGGGGGAAGTGAATGTCTGTGTGACTACCAGTGTACTGAGATGGGGGGGAAGGGAATGTCTGCGTGACTTACCAGTGTACTGAGGTGGGGGGAATGGAATGTTTGTGTGACTTACCAGTGTACTGAGATGGGGGGAAGGGAATGTCTGTGTGACTTACCAGTGTACTGAGATGGGGGGAAGGGAATGCTTTTGTGACTTACCAGTGTACTGAGATGGGGGGAGGGGGACTGTCTGTGGGACTTACCAGTGTACTGAGATGGGGGGAGGGGGACTGTCTGTGTGACTTACCAGTGTACCGAGATGGGGGGGAGGGGGACTGTCTGTGTGACTTACCAGTGTACTGAGATGGGGGAAGGGAATGTCTGTGTGACTTACCAGTGTACTGAGATGGGGGAAAGAGAATGTCTGTGTGACTTACCAGTGTACTTAGATGGGGGGAGGGGGACTGTCTGTGTGACTTACCAGTGTACTGAGATGGGGGAAGGGAATGTCTGTGTGACTTACCAGTGTACTGAGATGGGGGGAAGGGAATGTCTGTGTGACTTTCCAGTGTACTGAGATGGGCGGAGGGGGACTGTCTGTGTGCCTTACCAGTGTACTGAGATGGGGGGAGGGGGACTGTCTGTGTGACTTACCAGTATACTGAGATGGGGGAAGGGAATGTCTGTGTAACTTATCAGTGTACTGAGATGGGGGGGAGGCGGACTCTCTGTGTGACTCACCAGTGTTCTGAGATGAGGGGGACTGCTTGTGTGACTTACCGGTGTACTGAGATGGGGGGAGGAGGACTGCTTGTGTGACTTACCAGTGTCCTGAGATGGGGGAAAGGGAATGTCTGTGTGACTTACCAGTGTACTGAGATGGGGGAAGGGAATGTCTGTGTGACTTACCAGTGTACTGAGGTGGGGGGATTGGAATGTCTGTGTGACTTACCAGTGTGCTGAGATGGGGGAAGGGAATGTTTGTGTGACTTACCAGTGTACTGAGATGGGGGAAGGGGGACTGTCTGTGTGACTTACCAGTGTACTGAGATGGGGGGAGGGGGACTGCTTGTGTGACTTACCAGTGTGCTGATATGGGGGACGGTGACTGTTTGTGTGAGTTACCTGTCTACTGGGATGGGGAGCACTGACTTTGTGACACACATGTGTTCTGCGATGGGGAGCACTGTTTGTGTGACATACCTGTGTACTGGGAAGGGGGCAGGGCACTGTCTGTGTGACATACCTGTCTACTGGGATGGGGGGGGTGCACTGATAGCAGAACCCGCCATGCTCACCCACCGTCACAGGGCCTATTGCCAGGTGCCCACTGCTACATTTGGCCGGCTCCTTTCTACTCCAGCAGGGAATGTCTGTGTGACTTACCAGTGTACTTAGATGGTGTAAGGGAATATCTCTGTGACTTACCGGTGTACTGAGGTGGGGGGAAGGGAATGTCTGTGTGACTTACCAGTTTACTGAGATGGGGGAATGAGAATGTCTGTGTGACTTACCAGTGTACTGAGATGGGGGGAGTGGGACTGTCTGTGTGACTTACCAGTATACTGAGATGGGGAAAGGGAATGTCTGTGTGACTTACCAGTGTACTGAGATTGCGGGAAGGGAATGTCTGTGTAACTTACCAGTGTACTGAGATGGGGGGGAGGCGGACTGTCTGTGTGACTTACCAGTGTACTGAGATGGGGGGAGGGGGACTTTCTGTGTGATTTACCAGTGTACTGAGATGGGGAGAAGGGAATGTCTGTGTGACTTACCAGTGTACTGAGATGGCGGGAAGGGAATGTCTGTGTAACTTACCAGTGTACTGAGATGGGGGGGAGGCGGACTGTCTGTGTGACTTACCAGTGTACTGAGATGGGGGAGGGGGACTTTCTGTGTGATTTACCAGTGTACTGAGATGGGGAGGGGGACTTTCTATGTGATTTACCAGTGTAAAGAGATGGGGGGGTGAGGATGACTGTCTTGTGACTCACCAGTGTACTGAGATGGGGAGGGACTGCTTGTGTGACTTACCAGTGTACTGAGATGGGGGGAGGAGGACTGCTTGTGTGACTTACCAGTGTGCTGAGATGGGGGAAGGTGACTGTTTGTGTGACTTACCTCTCTACTGGGATGGGGAGCACTGACTTTGTGACACACATGTGTTCTGCGATGGGGAGCACTGTTTGTGTGACATACCTGTGTACTGGGAAGGGGGCAGGGCACTGTCTGTGTGACATACCTGTCTACTGGGATGGGGGGGTGCACTGATAGCAGAACCCGCCATGCTCACCCGCTGTCACAGGCCCTATTGCCAGGCGCCCACTGCTACATTTGGCCGGCTCCTTTCTACTCCAGCAGATATCCATTTGCGCCCCCTGCAGCATTTGTACCCACACAGCTCCCACCCCCCCATACTCATAAGCCGCACACACATAATAACAAAGTTGCTTTGCAGCAGCTGCAGGACCATACCTGCTGTCTGCTCTTCACCCAAGCAGAAGGTCCACAATGCATCTACACAGTGCAGTGGAGAGTCCTGGGGACAGCATAGCATCTCCTGGAGAGCTGGGCACACCCCCAGAGTCATTAGAATGTGGGTGTACCATGAGATTACACCCTTCCACATGAGGTCTCACACCTTTTTAGGCACCAATGCTTATTCTGGCACAGGGCACCAAAATGTCTAGTCACAGCACTGATTGAACCAGCAGTGAGCAGTGCAATAAAGTTTTTCTTGTTTGTTGTGGCGTGGCGCTTGTGATGTCATAACGTCATGCACATAGCGCCACTGAAAGAAAGAGCAGAGGAGCCGCGGCAGGCAGCCAGAACATATGGAATAAGGTAAGTAATTGTGGAGTTGGAGGGACAAAAGGAGTCTTGGGATGGAGAGACAGAAGGGGGATAGGGCTCTAGAGACACGGGGGGCATGGATAAACACAATGGGGATGATGCTCGAGGACCCGTACCTGCCAGGTATCCAGAAATGAGGGGCCCCTAATAGAATGGGTGTACAGGGCCCCTTGATTTCTGTTGCCAGCCCTGAGCGGGGTTGGGGGGAGGGTTAGAGTTAGCCACTAGGGGGAGGGTTAGGCACTGGGGTTCAGGCACTGGGGAGGGACGAAGGGTTAGGGTTGGGAGAGGGGGATGGTTAGAATATCCTAACCCAGTCGGGATGTTGGTATCGGGATTTTGGCTGCCGGGATCCCGAGCGCCAGCATCCTGTACCTATCCCCACTGTGGCAAGTACAGTAGATCTGATAATGTCCAATACAAGATAATAATATACTGAGAGAGTCAACATCACTGCTTCTAAATTATACATTTTACTAATTAGATAAGGCACAAAACTGGTATTAAAAAAACGTTGTTTTAAAACAGGCAGACAAAGGATTATAGAACCTGGCGAAAACAGAAATTGAGCACTTCTGTAGAATGACAAAAATGATAACCTTTTTGTAGTCATTGCAAGAACATCATAAGAGAACAATTGTTGCTTCAATTGTGATTTTAAAAGCAGCTGCACATTGCCATGGAGACACTACAAATTAGACACATCAATCAAAACTGTTCAAGCGGTATACTTGTATTTAACCACTTGGGGAGCACAAGTAGAAATTGTTATGCAATAGCATAATGCAACCATTTAAATAGAGCTAAGTAGTATAAAAAATAAAAAACATTACTGTTAAAAACAATTAATTCATTATAATCCTGCACATGTAAAGGTGAATAATTTACTTATGTAAATAAAATAAATAGGTATGGGCTGCATATAACTGTTATAACTGCAGCCTAAAGAGAAAACAGGGTTTCCCAGACCCTTAAGAGTAGATACATATAAAAAGAAGGATTCTCCGGCACTGGAAGAGGATGAGAAACAAATATTTTACTTTAAATGAATCGTGTCTATGATACTATACTGTGATTAGACCTACCCTTACCCATATTTGTAAAGTGAATGTGCAGAATGGGAGAGGTCAAAGCAATTATCACAGCTATTATACAATTGGGTAAAACCTTAGAACCATTATTAAAGGATTTCATTCAATAATGGAGGATTTCCCCTTAGGTTCATTAAAAATTTATAAGTGGCATTAAAAGTACAAAATTATTTTTGCATGGTCAAACATAATATTAAAACATATAAAAAACATTGATAATATATAAGAAATTAATTTAAAAATAAATACTAACAAAAAAGGCTAACCTCATTTGTGATAAATAATTTGAGTTTTAGCTGGCAAAATTAATTTTTGCATTATGTTTATTTATTAACAATGTAATTTTCATATAAACACTGTAAAGTAATAGATGTAGAGTTCATATCAGTCCTTTATTTAAAGGTAGCTGAAGGCTGTTATAGCCTAATGTTACATACGTAGCTAGTCTTGGAGCTGATAGGTGGGGTTAGTTGCTTGATTTCATAGTTTAGTTTGATAGGTGTAGTTGGGGCCAGTTAGCCTATTGTAGTGTAGCAGGAGAGGGTCTTGGGCAGTGCCAGATTAAACCCTATGGAGGCCCGTAGGCAGTCAAAATCTTGGGTACCCCCTCGCAAATTTATCCTAATAAGTTTTTAATTTTACCAACCAACAATTTTAATAAACAGCATATAGGTTGTACCAAAAAAATGTTTACAAAGTGACAGATGGTGAGCTTTTAAGAGACAAACAGTAATGTGAATCAAGTCTATGGTTTAAGTACTTTAAGTTGTTAGTGGGTACAATACATTAATACAGTATTTTCTCATATAGAGTCTTTAATGTAAAGTTTTTGACTAATTTTTTTCTATCTTTTGGAAACAATTTAAGAAAGCTTGATTATCATATTCTTTCAAGATCAAATCAATATTATTTTGATCCGTTGTCGCGGAGCTCCTAAAAGGTGTCGAGCCCATAGGCCGGTGCCTACTCTGCCTATTTGGTAATCTGGCACTGGTTTTAGGAGCTTATATATGGGAGGGTCAGGTTCACTTACTTCCCTTTTCTTCAGGATTCCCCATCCACTCTTCCCTTTTGTGTTTTTTGGTGCATGGTAGGTTGTGATCGGTGTCTTCTTTGTCCGAACCCATTATATTTTGTACTTATCATAGGCTCAGCTTGGTGGGAAAGCAATAGGGGGAGCAAGTGATAGCTGCGGTGAACCTTCCCTTTCATAGATAAAAGATAAAAGCTGTCTCTGCCCAAAAGGGAGACCTGGGCTTCACCATTTAGGTTGGTCCCCCTTAGTGCTATGTTACTGGGGGAGTGTAAGACAGCCACCCCCATTGTTAGAGAGGTACCTCTTGGCTAGAGCTGAGATTTGCAATGCTTTCTTAGGCCACCTTTTTTCAATATATATGAATAACTGTTGGACTGGGCACTGGAGTGGTTACATTTGTGATCACTACTTTCATAACAGTAATGCTTTTGCCTGGATAAATATTATAGAGTATGACAGAAGGCGAATTATACATTTTCCATAGTAGTAAAGTCTAAAGTGTTTTCATGGGAGCAGTTCCTGTAGGTCTGATATTTTGAAATGATCTTTTTATATAGCTATATTATGTGCAACTATGCCATGTTATAATTTGGCTTAAGATACATATTTTATTATCAGAGATACAAAAAGTGAATCCATTACTGTGACACATCTTTTGTCTCTTGAGATTGGTCATTATGGGAGATTTATTGGAGAAATCTGCACTAATGATCATTTTTGCAAATAAATGGAAGTGGAGACAAATCATCACTTTTGCATCACAGAAATCAATACATTTGTAAATAAAGCAATAAAGCACATGATCTGCAATGCACCACGATTGCCATCATTTACAATAATGAGATTGAACTGGGCATTATCAACACTCTTTAATAAGTATATAATTGTAGTATGAGTGGTATAAGGACTAATACTACATCTATCACAAAATAAATACATATTCTGATCCATTCGTAGTTGTATGGTAGTTTATTTAATAAAAGCCATGTGTAATCTGATTTAAATTGCCTTTGCACCATTAGTAAATCAAATCAACAATTTCAAGGCAGAAACGTAAGAGGCCATAATTTACTTACTGCATAGTATTTCTGCATGTTGATACTTTCACATATGAATTTGCATATTGATATGAACTGTCATTTTCAAATACTGTTCTAACAAACTGGCAAAAGCACAATGATCTGCACGTTCAAGTCAGTGTCCATTACTTGGATTGAAGTAGCGGGCTGATAACATACAGTATGACCTCTTTGACCAGTGTCCCTGTCCTTTCCATTGAGGTCAAGAAATATTATCTTTGGATCATTGATTACAGACAGGAACACTTGTTTATTTTGAACAATAGGTATAATGGTCAGCAGTCAGGGATTTATATGTATGACTTTATTTTATCAAATTCTTATAATCTGAACTGCATTACTAATTTATAAAACCGATAATTATATAAATTATGGTCTTTAATATTAAAAAACAATTGAGAGGTCTGAGAGAGTTGATAATCTTCAACTCACAGGAATTATCCTATATAGTAGGATAACAGAAAGAAACTCTTTTTTGGGGGCACTCTTAGTAAATAGTAGATTTCAAGAATTAATTAATACATAACTTTTATTTTTGTATGCACTTAAAAGGACAAGAAAAATACAAATAACGGCAAACATAAATCACAACATATACATTATTAAAAAAGTATCAGCGCCACGCTATTGTGTACCATTTATAACCGCAAAGCAAAACAAGAAAAGGTATAAGTCAATATAGAAAATATTTACACCACGGTGTTAGTGAACCAAATATGACCGCAGTGTGTTGAAGATATAATAAGAAAAAACTGAATATACTATTCAGTATCCTAACATGTCTCTATCCATGCTAATTGCAGTGGAAGAGATAAGGCGAAATATTGGATATGCTTGACACCATTTAAAATAATTTGTAGCAATATGAGCTATTCATGTATTCAAGCTATATCAGTAGCCGGCATCTGATATTATAACCCTTAATTCCTAGTGCACAACCTTAATCCAGGTAATTAATTCTTCATTTGCTTATTACATCCTAATATACATTTGTGTATAAGTTCCTATCATCAGAGGTCAGATAATAAATTAACATCAATAAACTTACAGTATGTGAAATAAAGACATAAGACCTTCAAAAAATGGACAAACCATTCAAAAATGGTCAACGTTATTAGTCATCAGAAAAGAGGCAGAGCAAATAACTCCCAAACATTATAAGCAAGACACGTAGACACACCCATCATACATCAATCTAATACTCCATTGGACCTTAACAACAATCAAGCTAAGTCACAACCCCCCCCCCCCTAAAAAAAAAAAAACCTCCCTTCCCCTGACTTGTGGTTTAAAAGCCATAAGTGCTATCTGTCCTTCCTTTATTATACTTTAAATGTAATTTAGTCTTAAAGTTTTCAGTTTTGCACTTTTAGATTACTTGTTCTGCCATCCCAGCCCAACATGCAGCATATAAGTACTGTATGGTCTCTTTCTCTAGACTGGGGTTGAGTGTTCGCAGGACATAAATAAGTTTAATCGCCAGAAATGTATCATCTTTTCATATAGTAGAAGTAGCTATATATTATGGGGCTATAACAGACATGAAAGAATGCCTTTTTTTACATAGCATGTCTTGTGCAATTTGATTTCGCTCTGCGCATGCTCAAAGAATGCAGCTACTGTACATTGAATTGCACAGAATTTGGGCGCAATGACCTTAATGACCAAAGAGGTGGAACTGAGGTGGGAAGAGACGTTGTCTAGTAGAAATTACTATTTATATCATTCTCTTTAAGATTTTAATTGCAAATTTATATATGAACCAATTTCTATACCAGTAGTTTGAAAAGAAATCCAGCCTATGGCATGGTAGGGGCAATGACACCATAAGTGTTTCAGTTCATTAGACAGCTCTGAGCTGCTTACAATTTGAAAATTATTTTGAGATAATATCCTAAACTTAAATAAAACACAAACACAATAGTGACCACAACATAATATCAAACAAAGGGAATTCAATCAATTGATTGCCTGTGGGAACAGTGACAATTTACATTTTAAAGGAAGCAAACTTGGTATTTACAATTGTATTTATAATAGCAATGCTGAGAATAAACCAGTGTTCTCCCCATGATTTATCTAAAGGGGGGTCCGCCCAGCTGTACCCCCCCCCAATCCTGACTGTGTAACTGTGCATTACTTCACTATCCCCGACTGTGTAGCTGTGTGTATTTCCCATTTACCCTGACTGCTGTGTGCACCCCCCTCCTTGCCCTCAGCACTGCCTGTCCCTGACCTCCTCCTTGCCTCCAATACTGCTCCAGCTATCTACCCTTGCCCCTTCCCTACTCCCGGCACTGCCTGTCCCTAACCTCTTCCTTGCCCCGCTTACTGCCCCAGCGATCTACCATTGCCCCCTTCCTACATCCAGGTCAGAAGCTTGCAGACATGGTGCACCCTGGTCAGCTACAGGTGGCATAACCTGGTTATACTGTATAGACACCACTCAGCCTTTCTGTGATTTACTGTTAAGTGTGATCACATCTGTGTGGGGCATGTAAATGCTGCAAAAGGCAATAAGGGGCCATACTGTGTGGACATAGTGTGCAGTAAGGGGCCATACTGTGTGGGCTTAGTGTGCAATAAGGGGTTATACTGTGTGGACATAATGTGCAATAAGGGGGTATACTGTGTGGGCTTAGTGTGCAGTAAGGGGCTATATTTTGTGGACATAATGTGCAATAAGGGTATATACTGTGTGGGCTTAGTGTGCAGTAAGGGGCCATACTGTGTGGGCTTAGTGGACAATAAGGGTCCATACTGTGTGGGCTTAGTGTGCAATAAGGGGTTATACTGTGTGGACATAATGTGCAATAAGGGGGTATACTGTGTGGGCTTAGTGTGCAGTAAGGGGCTATACTGTGTGGACATAATGTGCAATAAGGGGGCATACTGTGTGGGCATTATGTGAATTGGTACTATTGTGTGGCCATGCCCTCTCCTTATGAAGCTTCATCCCTTTTTGCATAAAGTCCCCCACCCCGATGCAAGTTGATGCCACTCAGCTGGTAAAATTTTCCGGGGAGAACACTGTAAACTGTTAGTATGAGAATGACTGTCAGCATATTCCATTTGTAAAAAAAGAAGCCAAGTGTGGCTGAAGAGAGAGTAGGAAAAGGAAATCTTATGTGTAAACACCATAAGAGTGTAGTATTATTTATGACTTTGTGTCAGTAAAAATATGATGGATGCACAAACTCAATTTCATGTAAAGGTGACCTTGGAACTGCAGTCTATCTGTATCGTATTTACTGGTGTGTGTTGGCGGAGGTCCTTTCTCTACCCCATTCTTGCTCTTGAAGATACTGTTTGCACATTACCCCTGATACATGATACCCATTATAAAGGAATAGGAGTACAGTCATTGCCTCCCACAAGATAAGCACGCTCCTCCTCTGAAATCCTCTGTGCTGTGAGCATAGAGATATCTCATTAGCAACAGGGGTATTCCAGATAAGCAGGAAATGAAAAATGATTTATTAAAAATAAAAAAAGAATTGTGACACTAGTCAGGAGCACTATTACATATGTATATTTAACAAAATTATTTTCTATTAATTATTCACACTGGTTCCTTTGTCCTAAGTTTATTCATTCTCTACCTCCCCTCCATATTTATACCTATACATGAACTGATTTCCAGAATGCTGCCAATTGCTGAACAGGGGCGTATCTACCCATTGGCCAGGATGGCACTCGACAGGGGCGCTGGCCGAGGGGGGGGCGCCGTCCAGCGGTGCCACCTGTGGCCAAGGGGTGGAATCAGACTGGGACTGCCAGTACTGGGGCCCTAGGTACGCCCCTGTATCTTACCCGGGACAGATGTCCAGGGCCGGGTAGCCGCTGGAGCTTGCTGACGGCTGCCTGGTATGCACAATTAATGAATAAAGTTTGTTTGTTTTTTTAACACAAGGCGCGTGTGACGTCTTGATGTCACGTGCGTGGCCTTGCTGCAGTGCGCTGAGGAGCCGGATGCAGCAAGAAGATAAGGTAAGAATCTGTGTGAGTTGGCTTGGAAGACCAAAGAAGGATGTCTGGGGAGACAAGCGGGTGGCTGGGGAGACAGAAGGAGAAAGTCGGGGGAGACAGGAGGAGAATGGCTGGAGACAGAAGGAGAATGTCGGGGGAGACAGAAGGAGAATGTCGGGGGAGACAGAAGGAGTATGGCTGGAGACAGAAGGAGAATGTCGGGGGAGACAGAAGGAGAATGTCGGGGGAGACAGAAGGAGAATGTCGGGGGAGACAGAAGGAGAATGTCGGGGGAGACAGAAGGAGAATGTCGGGGGAGACAGAAGGAGAATGTCGGGGGAGACAGAAGGAGAATGTCGGGGGAGACAGGAGGAGAATGGCTGGAGACAGAAGCTGAGGAGACAGATGGATAATGTCGGGGGAAACAGAAATAGGATGTCTGAGGAGACATAAGGGGGTAGCTCGGGAGACAGAACGAGGATGGCTGGGGAGACTGAAGGAGGTGCTGGCTGAAGAAACATGGGGGCTGGCTGGGGAGACATTATAAGTATTTATTGTATAGTATAATTATTAAGACATTATGGGGAGATGGAGCGCCAGTCCATCACTTTGCTAGGGACGCTCGGACACCTAGATACACCCCTGTTGCCGAAGTAGGGGAACCTAATATATCCTTTTCTTTTGCAGTTGCATGTGATGCAGTGGCAGAAGTTCATCCCAGACGCCCGGAGGCGAGTTATATTTTGGTGCCCCCCCCCCACCCGTCACAGCCGCTGACACTGTAATGTAGCAATTTGCATGCAGACATGCTATAGATACACAAAGGCAGCAGCTGATAGTCTGACATGGAGCTCTCCAGTAGAGTATGGTGGCTTCTCAGGTGCCGGGAAGGGGTGCCATGTATTGGGCGGCCGTGACTGTACACTCCAGGTACATACTGTAGTTACAGCCCTAAGTGAGGCTAATATGTTGTGGAGGAGGTGCCCCTTCAGAGGTGGAGCCCGGTGGGAGGCGCCTCCATTGTCTCCCATAGTTCTGCCCCTGACGTGATGGAGTAATTACACTCACATTTATTAATATCATCTCAAAAAGTAACAGGTTACACAGGTACAGTAGCCAGGTATGAAGGGACATGACATTAATATCTGCCTCTCCCGACTAATTATTGAATCTTTTGGACATGCTAGATGATTTCATCATGTCCGACAGACCGTATTAGTGGCTGGTGGTGGTAATAAACCGTTCAATTACCTGGTCGGTCCGCCGTTACCCGATGGATAATTGTATAGTATACAGTATGTTGTTGTAGGCGAGTGACAAGGCCAGAATGTCCATCAGCTGACAGAGATTTCCTTGCGTCTTTTTAGCATCTGTGGTGGCCGTCTTGCATGAGCTGGCCGATGAGATCGCAGATGAGCCGATGTTGCGTTCTAGAACACAGCTTGAATCAGTAATGCATGCGGGAGGCATGACGTCTCCTGCTGCATTACCATATCAGGGCTATCACAGCTGCTACCATGTTCGCACGATTGCTAATGTATCCACAGCTGAATCAGGACCAGAGATCAGCAGAAGGGTGAGTTATTGTAATACCTCTCCAGTGACTCTCTGTAAATACATTGCTGTGCTAAGACATCCTGCATCACTATGAAAAGCGGTGTCACAGGATGTCTCTTAGTAGACATCTCCCAATTAATGAGAGTAAGTCAGCCCTATCGTTAGGTACAGTGCAATTGTCACATCTTGGAGCAGTGGGAAAACAGTTATATTGATACAAAGTCTTGAAGATACAATGCCTTGAGACTAACTAGTCCACACATTCCGGGTTGTTTATAACTGGACTCAGTAGCAGAATTCCTGGAGGCAGTGGAGTCAGGGGCGCAGAGAGGGGGGGGGAGCGGGTACTAATTACCTGGGCCTGGGCTTGCAGGAGGGGCACGGCGGGGCCCAGGCCCAATGCCACCACCTTCCCCCTCCCTCTTACCTGTCAGCTGAGCAGCCCGGCACACACTGCTGTGGGCTGGACTGCAAAGGGAGACTGCTTGCTGCTGCAATACTCTCCTCCCTCCTGTGGGGGAGAGCCATGGATTTGCACTGGGCTGATGGGCTCACAGCGCCATCCTCCCCAGTGTTAGTTTTTTTTCTTTTTTTTTTCTACGGGGGCCCCGTCCCCTTCACCCAGGCCCGGGCCTTAACAGCCCTGAGTGGAGTCAGTGTCCTCCAGGCACCAGCTGTCAGAGGGGTACAAGGGAGCAGACTCGGTGACAGGGGGTACAAAGGGCTCACAGATAAATACATCTATAACCACTGCCTGCATCCTACTGATCACTTAAGCGGCACAGACGGCAGTTATACATGCATTCATCTGTGGGGTCCAGGGAGATGCTGTCTCTTGTCTTCAGACACCACCACTACTGGCTAGTGCAATAGAGTTTTTTTGTTTATTACAAATTGCAATAAACAAAAATAACTTTATTGTACCAGCCGCCGACGGGGTCTGAACATTTGCGATGCAGTGTGCATGACATCATACTATGCTGCACTGCTGAAAGGCAGAGTAGCTCTAGTGTGAAGAGGAGTAGATGCAGCCAGATGACCCATAATAAGGTAATTGCCTGTGGAGGGATAGGGGGTCTGGATCTGTAGAGACACTGTGAGGCTGACTGGAGTGACATTGGGGGGTTGGAGAGACAGAAGGGGGCTGTCTAAAGCTGGAGAGACACTGGGGGGCTGGAGAGACAAAATGGGGCTGGATAGAGCTGTAGAGACATTGGAAGGTTGGAGAAATAGAAGGGGTCTGGTTAGAGCTGTAGAGACACCAAGGGGCTGGCTAGCTAAAGCTCTAGAAACACTGGGGGAGCTGGAGAGACAGAATAGGGCAAATTAGATCTAGAGAGACACTGGGGGCTGTAGAGACAGAAGGGGCTGGATAGAGCAGCAGAGACAGAAGGTTGTCAGGAGGGGCACCACTGTATATTTTGCCTCTGGGCACCTGGCATGAACTTACGCCCCTGAAGTGCACACGCACCTCAAAGCTGCACTGAAGAAACCATCATACATGGGCCATGTGAGCAAACAATATTTCTTTAATATTCTCTAATATTATTTTGGTTCTCTATATTGGTAATTCCATCAATTTATGCAATTATAGTAATTCTATTAAGATGGCAATTGGTTGCTAAAAAGCAAACAGAAACATGTCTTTTTATATACATTGCTAAACCAGGGAAAAACAAACAATTTTTTCAGTGCAGAATTGGAATTATCTGAATATTAAATAATCTTCAAATATATCAGTGACAAAGGTACATGCAAACTAGTCAATAATATGGAGAACATATTGGACCTCATTCAGAGTCTCTCGCTAGCGCTGTGCGCTCGCAAGCGGCCTGGTGGTTTGCGTACGCATGCTCACGCTTTGTTCTGCACGTGTGCGAACTACTCTGTGCGATCGCAGGCAGCTCGCTCGCCCAGCAAAGACAGCCCAGTGAAATGAGTGACAGGAGAGGCAGTTTGTGGGTGGTAACAGGGGCAGGACACTAATAATGGGGGAGTGGAGGTGCGAACGCATGTATGCCTGAGTGTTTCAACGTCATTTTAGAGGCATGCATAATTAACATGCAGCGTCATAGTACACGTCACATGCCAGTTTTTTACACTGAAGTCCTCGCAGTGCTTGCGGTAGGGTACGGCAACCACAAGCGCTGCAATCGCTTCCGATTGTCCTCGATGTACCAATGTTTTAATACACTTCCTGGAGATGACGTGTGCTGCTGGGCGGCTCCGCCTGTGCGATTGGGCATACGCTGGCCGCTCGCTAAGACATGGTGGGCTTGCTTATGCCTTGGCGAGCGATCGCTTCCCGTGGCATCACTTTGACAAATTTGCATACGCTGGGTGCGAGCGATCGCATCTAGCGAGAGACTCTGAATGAGGTCCATAGTTTCTTCTGGTTAAAATCAACTACACCATTCACTAAAAAAGTATAATTGCCATTGTTATCCTGTCTTATTGTTATTTCCTTTGGTGGGATCTTTGTTCTTTAACTAAAAGGTCTGATCAACATATCCCTAAACTGCTTTTCACCTTCTCCTATATTAAAATGATAAGAAATATGAGCTTTCATGCTGTAACTACATGAGTTTGATTAACATAATACCTTCTTTTATCCTAATAAATATATTAATATTCAAAGAAAGCAAATATTTAATGGAACTGCCCTATACATAACATCTGGAATCCCAGGAGCTTAGTTATTGTTTTGGAAGTTCAGTCTTATCTTCCAGTAATTATATATTTACATTCCACTCATCATCTCATTCATCCATTATTCTCTTCTGTCCTTCATATTCTAAAGATATATTGCTCCCTTTATAAAACATATGGCTCCCAATCTATTTGATGGAAAACCAGGATCTCCATAATTATTATCTTAGTACGTACCTCTGTAACTATATTCCCAGTGGTTTGAAGTCCCTTAATGGGAATAAATAAAGAGGCTATGTATATCAGTTAGTAACTGTAATAAATATTATGGAGAAAGCAGAATGGCCACTTTACATTAAAATGTAGATTATATAACTAGTGTATAATCCTTTGTGAGCACAATATAAATAAATGTGTTGTTTGATGTTATTAATTTTGTTTTTTCTGAACCAACAAAGTTAACCAGTGAATGACCTAAACATATATGTGAGTTGGATGCAAAATAAGAGGACTGGCGGTTGATGCTCTTTGCGCGGCTAAGCCATAATTTCCTGTTTTGTCTTATAAAATATAATAATATGATTTATGGGTTCAGTTTAACAGTATATATATATCTATATATTGAGCAAATGGCCTTAACTTGGGCTGCAAAGTACTTTAAATACAAACACAAATTTATAACACCAGCTGCATTAGGATATTGTATATTGCATGGAGACAGTCCTTAAAAGGCAATAAATGCTTGAATCAGTCCTGAACCAAATAATGTGTGGACAAAAGTTTAAATGTATTCCATTGAAGTAAATCTCGGAATCACCATCCTAGGGCCTGATTCAGAGCCGAACGCTCTGACCAGAGCGCTCGCTCTGAATCAGTGCCCTCGTCCTTGAAAATGGAGCGGCCTCCTGGCCGCCCGCATAGCTGTGGGTGACCACCCACAGCATATGCGAGCGTCCATGATGATGGTCGCGATGGTCTTGACCATCGCGACCATCGGGCTTGCGACGGAGACCCTGCAGTAGGGTCTCGCTACCGCAAGCCCTGGAGTGATTTTGGCTCTATCAGAGCCAAAATCACTCCCACTGACATCACTAGTGATGTCAGTGGGGCCGGCTTCAGACGGTAGGCTCTCCCATGGGAAAGCCTACCGTCTGGCAAGCACGCCACCGGCACGCCCACCAAAGGGGGCGTGCTGTCAATCAACATCGACAGCACGCCCCCTTTGGTGCGAGACCCGGAGCGATGGAGAGCCCGTCGCTCGCCGGGTCTCACGCATGCGCAGTGGGAGAACATCGACCCGCTTGTGAGCATCCTGCGCTCGCAAGCGGGTCTGAATGACCCCCTTAAATTGCAAAGCTGGAGATTGTAGATGGAAATCCCTCCTTCGGGTTGCTCTAAAATAAACCCTTGCACCAAGAAATCATACAAAAAGGCCCAAAGGCCACCATTAGAACCATAAAATATTTATTGAACATAAAATCATTCGAAAATCAAACCGCTTTAAAATAGTTTACATTCAATAGGGTAGACAAAAATAATATTGACCATTTACAGGTTGACAATGAACACCTTTAAATCAAGTTCACAACAGTAGACCCTGTAGATACTGTAGTTAGACATATAAAAATTGAAACCCAATGCATTTCACCCCTAAAAAACTTTCTCAGGGGTATTTCAAAATTTTTAAAATGATAATACCAAGCAATGGTTCTATCACAAACACATAACATTTTCTTCTCCACAAAGGCATGGCAACTCAAGTCAGTAAAGACCGATCTTGAAAACAGATATATATATATATATTCCATAGACAAACACCTTACGGTTTCACTTGTCCCATTCAGGCTTCTTAGATATGATCTGAAATTTCACAAAACCTACTGAATTTCTGCCACTCAAACTTAAAAAAGCAAGAAAGTTCTGACCATTAAGGCTGACGCCTTAATGGACGTGTTCCGTGCACAATACAGATATGGAATGCCATCACACCCTGTGGTTAACTGCAGATTCAGCACTCCCGCAGAGTGAGATTGCTGTCATTTACAAAATGGTGGAGCTGCTAATTCACAGAATTGTGTGCTCATTGGAATTCACACATGCAGTCTATGCAACTGAAGTCTGAGCAGTTATGTGAAACAAACATCCCATTAAGTGCCCGCAATCTTCCAATTCAGTCACCACAACAATCCCTCAGGGTTCCAACATCCCTCTAACTTTATACATCCATCTCATTCAGAATACACATTCAGCCCCCTAATTGCTAAAACTATCATACTCTGTCTATGCATGAACACTTTCTTTCATTATATGCCTCCATTCTGCTGTATCTTCCCCAATTCCTACTGCTGCATGGTGTTCCAACTGTGCTAGTCTGTATTCCCTCATCCACATCAATCTGTCTTCCCCATTCGCACTGCCCTGTCTTCCTGCATCTGAGCCATTCTGTTTCCTTCCATCTGCGTCACTGCCTTCACCATGCCGCTCTCTCTTCCCCTCATCTGTGCCACTCTTTCTTCTTCGATCTGCACCACTCTGCGCCCACGCCCACTGTCTCGCCCCATCCGCACGAATATGTCTTCCCCTATTCCTACGGTTGTGTGTTCTCCAATTTGTGCAGAATCTGTATTCTCTCAGCTGCACCAATCTGTCTTTACCATCTGCACTGCTCTGTCTTCCCACGTCCTTGCCACTCTGTACCCCCATCCACATCACTCTGTCCCCCAAACCATGAACTCTGCCCCCCCATCCGCACTAATGTTTTGCTGCTTAATCTTCCCCCCTCTCCACGCCTTTCTGTCTCTCCCATCCACACCACTATGTCTCCTCCCCTCATTCACACAACTCTTATCTCATCTTCTGCTCTGACCTCAGTTGCATAGACTACATGTGTGCATTCCAATGAGCACACAATTCTGTGAATTAGCAGTGCCACCAATTTGTGAGCGACAGCAATCTCAATCTATGAGAGTGCTGAATCTGCAGTTAACTACAGGTTGTGATGGCATACCTTATTTGTATTGCGCAAGGAACACGTCCATTAAGACATCAGCCTTAAAGATTGGAATTTCATTGCTTTTTAAGTTTGAGTGGCAGAAATTCAGTAGGTTCAGCAGTGGAGAAGGGCAAAAAAATGGCACCCTAGTGCGGGTGGTGGAGGAGATAGCACACAGGAGGTGTTTTGGTAGTGCAGATGGAGAGATGGCTGTGGGGGCAGGCTGAAGGCATGTGGGTCAGTGGCAGCAGCGGAGCAGTGCACAGGGCAGAAGCGGGGGTGTGGAGCAGTGGCAGCAGCAGGGCAGTGCACAGGGGCAGCAGCGAGGGACAGAGGGGCTCACTGGCGCTGATGGTCCCAGCCCTGAACTGCTTCTTAAGGCCCCTACACATGATACAATGTGCTCACAATGTGATATCATGAACAATTTCCCTTGAATTCTCCCCGGCACTCCTGGACATGATATGGTGCTTAACCAGCATATTTTGACATAAGTACTATCGTGCAAGATCTAAAGATAGTTGACTGCATCCATGGATCAGTAAAATTCTTAATACAGGCATCTGTGTTAAAAAAATTATTCAGAGACGCACGCACAGATCAGTGCGATCCGTGCGGCATGCATCTGAAAAAAAAAAATCAATAAGACAGAGATGCATGGAAGGATCCGTGAGATCTGTGTTAAAAAAATTAAAACAAGTGAAAAATGTTTGAAAACAAAATGGCGTGTCCCCCCCCCAAAGCATAAACAGCCCCAGGCTTTTCACAGCCGATCCCAGTTGTGAAAATACAGGGGACAAACGACCAGGGCCGGCTCAAGGCATGTTCAACCAGCACGGTCAAACAGGGGCGCCACCCCCATAGAGGGCGCACCCCTCCCAGCCATTCTCAATTTCAGCAGGACAGTCCCATTTTTGGGCACTGTTCCGCTGTTCCACCAGCGGGACAAAGTGTCCTGCGGGCGGTTGGGAGGTTGGGAACCTCCACCACCTCAGCTGTGTGATTGTGCTGGCCCTGGAGAAGAGGAATGGATGCCACCTGCATGCAGGAAGAGAGCTGGGGGCAGCCCAGCTACAGACATAGGGCCTGATTCTGACCCGCTCGTGAGCGCTGACCGCACGCAAGGGGCTCGATGGTGCCCAAGTGCGCATGCGCACGACAGAGGCGGCTCTGTCGTGCGCATGCGCAAGACCCAAATAACGACGGCCAAGCCATCGTTATGGGTCTCGCACCAAAGGGGGCCTGCTGTCGATGTTGATTGACAGCACGCCCCCTTTGGTGGGTGTGCCGGGGGCGTGGCTGCCCAGATGGAGGCGTTCCCATGGGAACGCCTACTGTCTGGGGCCGGCGACACTGACATCACTAGTGATGTCAGTGGGAGTGCTTTTGGCTCTGATAGAGCCAAAAGCACTCCTGGGCTTGCGGCAGCAAGACCCTACCGCAGGATCTCGTCGCAAGCCCGATGGTCGCGATGGTCTTGACCATCGCGACAATCATTTTGGCCGCTCGCTATATCTGTGGGTGGTCACCCACAGCTATGTGAACGGCCATGAGGCCGCTCCAAAATGAAGGAGGGACGGCCCTGATTCAGAGCGAGTGCTCTGTCAGAGCGTCTGGCTCTGAATCAGGGCCTTAGTGCTGGGTTCGCCCCCAGCCTAATGTTATCGGGAGGCATGCCATACGAGCACGCCCCAAAATAACATCTTTTAGGGGATGTGGCGTATGGTAAGTGGGCCATGCCCATTTTCGGTTGCTAGAGTCCCATCCTGCACACGACATACGGGGTCCCCTGTATTTAGCAGAACCAGCGCCGGACTTTTGAGAGCCAGTCCTGTTTGTGAAAATACAGGGGACAAAAGATGCAGGGGTTCCCTGTATTTAGCACAACCAGCACTGGGCTCAGCGAGCTGGTCCTGGTTGTGAAAATACAGTGGACAAAAAGCATAGGGGTCCCCTGTATTATCCTTAACTAACACCGTTCCTTTCTAGCAGGAGGCGTAATGCCACAGCCTGGGGAACCCTTTTCTCGGGGTCTCCAGGCCAAAGCATTACCCCTGACTCTCCAGGGCACCCCAGACCTAGGCTGATAGCCTGGGGATATCTCCGGCACCTCTGGGCGGTGAGTGCTTAGTTGATTATGTAAAAGTGTAGTGCAAAGACAGAAGTAAAACTATTGTCTGTTGCAGGTAAACTACAGGTCGCAGCAAGCCTGCCCCACATACTGGTATTTGGAGAACCACAAGCACCACCAAGTGGGGTATTAAGGGCCCACTGGTACTTATAGTACCCCTGTAAAAGAAATGTTAAAACAAAAACATAACATTGAATGTTTTAATCATTTATTTTTTTGCACTTTCACCTGGGGTGGGGGGCCGGCAGTAGGGACGGGACATCGAAAGAAAACATTGGAAGTACCGATGCTTTTAACATTGGATACAAAACATTGTTTAGTCCTAAACATTGGTTCTGGAACATCAATGTTATCTGATGTTAACCGATGTTTCTATTTTATTTAAGTATACTACCTACTTAAACATATAATACACTAATAAACGTCTGGAAATCATACTTATGTTTATTTGATGGAGGCTTACAGTATATACAGAACAGTGGTTCAAAAAAACAGCAGCACCCAGAGGATTTAAAAAATGCAAAACTCATTATAAGATCTGTAAAGACCTGCCACTTCTTAGGCAGCATACTACAAGCAGTCCCCCTGAAACATTGGTATTAAATGGGGTATTTGTGCTGCCGGAAATCAGGCACGTAGCACCATGGCCGTGTCAGTGGTTGCCAGGCTGGTGTTGCTGGGAGATTGTGTGATTGTGTGATGTCATTTTTGAGTGCCTCATGGTCCCAGCAGTCAGCACTGGGTTGGTATCTTTTCTAACATTATTGTTCTGAGGATTTTCTTTATAGCTAATGCCTGCTATCTCTGCCAGGTCTTGCCACTGCCACTAACGCCCGCTACCCCTGCCACCTCTGCCTGGGCTGCCACCACTAACGCCCACACCGCCAGCCATGTTTGTGCACCCAAGTGAAGCCACAGTACACCCCTTGCAGGAGGACACCTACTGAGCATGCGCAGCAAGTTGATATTCCCTATCTTCATAATGGGGTATTTGTGGGATAATAGTTTGAAAACTTTAACTATCTCAATTACCTGAACCCCAAAAGGCCCTACACTGGAACAAGAGCTACCTAATAAAACAAACCAGAAGTTTTAATTCATCCTCTATCCCGAGTTATGCCTTCCCAAATATCCCCCATTGACTAAAGCAGAAAAGTGGCAGATTTGACCAAACGGGAAGTGGAAGATAAAAACTGACAGTGAAAATTTAGATTGTTCCCAATTACTCATCTTTTGTTTTTTTGCCCTGAAATTTGTCATGCAGCACCGAGCGACCGTCCATGCCAAATTTCAGCTCTGTACGTCCAATATCTTTTGAGATGTAGCCCCTTAAACACTATGCCCCCCATCTCAGGAATTCCCTATAGGAGAATTCCATTTATTTGAGTCAGCCTTAATATAAAGGCATGACCGTGCCCTTATAATACAGTATGTACAGTATATATCAGATTTTTCTTATTAATATTCATTATTTCAGCAGTCTGATTCAGAGCAGGGGATTAAAAACATTTCCTGTAGGTCCAAGAACATCTCACTCACTTATAAAGGACTAGGGAATACATTTCCAAAATGTTGGTTTTGGTTTTAAACCGACCGACTAAACGGACATTGATGGGGTTTAGAAGTGCAAAATACGCACATTTATCATCCATTGGGTTTCAGTTTTAATTGAAACGCAGCAGCGCTGTCAGATGGATTTTGAAGCTCTAAATGCCATTGGTTTCGATCTTGTAAGATCAAAAACAATGGCAGATAGAGGTGAGAACACGATGGCAAACCACTTAATTACAGTTTACTGTAACAAAGTCTGCACAAATCATAGTTATATGTGCAGTTTTTCTCCCAACCTTGCCTGCCACAGGCAGGTCTATTGTTTAGGTGGGTGTGCCGTTGTTTTGCTGCTGGTTTGTCTGAGTTCTAAATCGTTCTAAAGTCGGAATTTTGGTCAGTTTGCATCATTTTTGACTTTAGCAAGTCTCCAATTTGCAAACTGAATGGCAAATCGTTTAAAATGTAAAAATCAACCTTTAGTAAATTTACCCCTAGGCATCTTGGAAAATTCCTAATTTTTCTGTCTATTTAAGCAGTACAAAATCTTTTTCAACGTTTTCCAAATAATAATTTAAAATGAATGGGTCTGTAAAATTTCAATATATATGATGTAGAAATGGTGGAGTATTTAAAATATATTACTAATAGAATTATTACTGAATTGCTACTAAATACACATGTGTACATTGTTCCCTTTTTATATGCAACTAATCTACATTCATTAGAAATTATAGTAATCAGACTTCTGCAACAGTATTTTACACTGAGTAATACACCATGAAGATCTTTATTCATGTGATTGCAATTATCTCAGAGTATTTCAGGAGTCTCAGCTGTGCTCAGAATTTCAGTAATTTCTGGATTAAAATGGTTCACTAGCTACCGTAGAATTCATTTTACTGTACAGTAGGTGTAAGAGAACAACATAGGCTCTATTTAACATTCAATAAATGTAATGAAATGTACTATTAATAATATGCCATTCTTAACAAAATAATTTCCAAAATGATGCCCCATAATACGGTATTTGCATTCCACATAATACAAACTAGCTGTTGTTTCACAATGAGATCCAGGGGTGAAACACTACATCATCTGATCCAGTGGCGGGCTGGGCCGGGGGGTAGGGTGCCATGTGCCCCCCGGGCCGCTGTGTCATGCGGGCCGCAGGCAGTCTGTGTCACTGTGACACAGACTGCACCGCGTGTGTAGCGCTAACCGGACAGAGTTTGTCACAAGTGACATACACACAGCCGCCGGCACCGGCAGCTGTGTGTTAGTTTTCATCAGCAGCTGAGAGTCTGTCAGACTCTCATTAGCTGCTGCTGCGCCCATCTTCCGGCTCCCGCAGTGGGCAATAGGAGAGGCGTCATGATGTCATGACGTCTCTCCCATAATGCAGAGCGGCCCGGCCCGGCCCGGGAAGAACAGACGGAGGATCGGATGGTGACCGCGTGAGCGGGGATTGAGGTGTTTTTTTTCTTTTATTATATGTGTCTACTGGGGGAGGGGTGGGCACTACAAGGGGGGAACCACTACTGGAGGCGCTGCAAGGGGGGGGACTACTTCTACTGGGGGCAATACAAGGAGGGGACTACTACTACTGGGGGCACTACAAGGGGGGGACTACTTCTACTGGGGGCAATACAAGGAGGGGACTACTACTACTGGGGGCAATACAAGGGGGGGACTTCTACTGGGGGCACTACAAGGGGGGTACTACTACTACTGGGGGCAATACAAGGGGGGACTACTACTACTGGGGGCACTACAAGGGGGGGACTACTACTACTGGGGGCACCACTACTGGGGGCACTATAAGAGGCAGGGACTACTACTGGGGGCACTACTACTGGGGGCACTACAAGGTGGAGATCACTACTGGGGGCACTACAAGGGGGGGCGACTGCAGGGGTGGTGCACTACAAGGGGGGACCACTACTGGCGGCACTGCAAGGTGGAGACCACTACTGGGGATTATTACTGGGGGCACTTCAAGGGGGGGACTACAACTGAGGGACTACTACTGGGGGCACTACAAGGGGGGGCTACTACTACTAGGGGCACTACAAGGGGGGACTACTACTACTAGGGGCACTACAAGGGGAGGGGACAACTACTAGAGGCACTACATAGGGGGGAGGGGACTACCACTGGGAGCACTGCATTGAGGAACCACTGCTGGGGGCTCTATAAAAAGGGCAATACTGGGGGTACTGTATAGGGGGGAGACTGCAACTGGGGCCACCATTTAAGGGGCACTGCATAAGGGTTACCACTATTGGGGGCACTGCATGGGGGGTGGACTGCTACTGGTGGCACTGCATAGGGGATACCACTACTGGGGGCAATATATAAGGGGCTTACTACTGGGGGCACAAGGGGCACTGCACAGGGGGGACCATTACTGGTGGCAATGAATAAGGGGCACTGCATAGGGGGGATCACTACTGGAGGCCTGCATAAGGGGGTCCTCTCCTGGGGCAAGGGGGGGGGGCACTGCATATGGGCACCACGATGGGGCTGCCCCTAATCTTTATTTTTACTTTACATTAATCCCATATGGACCCACCTCCTCCCTGGAACACTTGAAGGGGTGGTGGGGGGGGGGGGGGGGTTGCTGTAGCATGCACGTTCTACGGGCACCCTGGCTACACACTACTCCTCTGCCAGGGCCGCCTGCATGCATTTGCCCCCCAGGCTAAAAGTTGCCAGCCAGCCCCTGATCTGATCCCATAGCAAAGTTTATTATATTTGAGCAGGTGAGAGTACCAGACATTCTCCAGAACAGAACACACAAACTTGACTTCACTGCAGATGCGCTTTGGGATGATGCACCAACATAATGGGTCAAATTTCACCTGCGGATACCACAGCCTCCAAACCCTTTGAAACAGCGGTAAGATCCGACATACTGTATGTTGTCCTGGCCTTAAATTCACAAATTTGCAGTTATTTGCATTGCTTTGCTAGAATTGATGAGGTATAGTATATTTCCTGTATAACACGGTAGGAATGGAAAAAAAATATATTGCAATACAGGGTTTAGGGGGTGTTTATGGCAGCATTTGTTTGCAATTATACTAGACTGTTTAAAGATCAAGCTGTGTTTCAGTACTGATGAAAAGTAGCAAAAAGTCGTTGTATTTATGTAAGGCAAACACACAGCTGGCAAAATGCTGTTTCCAACAGCCAGGGACACTGAGCACAGTCACCAGCAGTCATTGCTCATTTCAGCATTAACTACTGACTCAACAATTATGTGTTGTTTATTTTTACCTAAGTCTCACCCTGAAGATATATTAGGAGAACGATTTTCTCCACGAATGTAATACCAACAACAGGACTTTTACTTCATAAACTATGTTTCTGCTAACAAGAAAAATTAAACATAGAAAATATAAATATTATAAACGAATTAGGAAGTTAACATGTAGGGCGAGATGTACTAAGCATCGCATCTGCAGTGCAGTATATCCCACCACTTATCGAGTACATACCTGCGTTAATAAGACAGGGGTGTACCTAGAAATGCGATTAAAATCGCAAAGAACAGCTCTCGAGATAAGAGCTGTCCTATGCGATAGAGGTACTTCCGGCTTTATTACCCAGAAGTCCCTCAGCTTATGTGCAGAACACCACATACGCTTCGGGGAACACTGGGATGGATCCGATTGGATTCCTCTCAGAAGAAATGCAATAAGAAGCCCATGGTGTTACCCGCCGGGTACATTCCGGAACTTCGTACATATGAGAACGTGGCTAAAACTACAAAACCGCCATTTTTGGCCACATTTTTTAAGGCTTAGTACATTATGCCCATATTGTGGGTAATTTATGACCCTGAAAAAAAAAGTGTGAGTAGCTCATCAATCGTATGATTCATTATTTTCTATCTGTGATGCTGAACAAATGTTCAACATCACAGATTGATGCAACATAAATGTTCACATCCAGTAACCGTCCCTCAATGTGCTGTCTGATATCAGATCTGCACCATACACGTTTAGCTTGCTTCTGTTCTGTAAAGCCGGGTACCCACTAGATGATATCCAGTGTGCCCGATCTTCTTCAGTGACGGGTCCCGGCGGGGGAGCAGGCATCGGCAAGTGCATACACACTTGCTGATGCCGGCAATGATGGAGCGACAGCGGACACCATGCTGCATTTGGCAGCATGGCCCTCGCTAACGACATCCCCGACATGCAGGTCCGACGGAGGATGTTGCTGACTACGCACGGGAGCGCGCATCGTCAGCTACATAGCGGGTGCACATTAGACGATATACTCCTCTAGTGTGTGTCCAGCATAACACTACGGCTTAGATCCTGAGTTATGTATTCTATAACTCTTAACAGTAAGGAAAAACAGAGGGAAGATTTTATTTTAAGTGTCACAATTTTACATTCATTATGTTACATTGGCTCTAAGTATCAAATGCTCCCACACTGTTCAAACGATGGGCATGATTTATGATTTACAAACAGCATGCAGAAATAGTGCAGAACGCACTGGCAGAAGCATCATATCCATCTGCTTTCTGACATCAGACACACGTCACAGACACGTACTGGATGTCCCACTTGTCCATAATGTAAACCATTTCTTTTAATTGCAACAAATGTATTTGATAATAGGCATCCAGAAAAGTACTAACACCTCTCTAATACAGCAGAAATGTCCACACGTCTCTAATTTGGGTTCACCATTACTTGTAAGCAACCATGGGTCACAACTGAATATTACCGGTCCCTATACTCAAGCCAGGCCACATGATTATAATTGTAATCAGGGATTCCCCACTAGGGATCAGGGATCACCCATGTAGACCAGTCCTGTTAGCAGATACTAAAGAGGAAAAGAGGTTAGGCAGTATAGAGCTATGCAGAACAGCTCTATGTTTTGTGAGTAACAAAATGAAGATTAAGTATCAGTAATTTATAACTATGAACTGTACACATTCCTCCCTCTGTTTCTCTCTTCGTTCCTCTCTGATTATTTTCCAGCACCGTATGAATGCTTTGTGGCTTTACATAGACACAAATGAAGAGGGAAAGGCAGATTATAATTAATGTCCTATATGACATTGGCCTAAGGGCAATCTGAGGTGCCCACTTTAGATTGCTGCAATTTCTGGCCAGGAAGTCACAGAGTTCTAAAGCAATGATACGCTTAGTCAGTGTATCGTGAAAGCGAATGGGGACGCTGTTCACCTGCCACACTATTACACTGTCTGCATGTGCTCTGACAGCTGAATCACTTTAGTGTTACAGTGGAATACTGCAGCGTTTCCCCAAGCACTTTCATGATAGGCTGATACGCCATCTGAGCGAATAATTGCTTTAGGACGCCATGGTTTTGTGGTCAGAAAACTGCAGAATTCTAAAGTCTCCATGTGACATGGCTGTAAGAATAAGCTTTGAAAGCAATTTTAAATATGAAATTGATTTTGGAGCCCAAAAGGACTGTTTAAAGAAAAAATGACAATGTAAACTGTTACCCTCATATAAAACTACCCTTGTGTATTTATAGATTCCATAAAGATGTGTATATTTCAATTTGGTTTATAACAACAAAGTATAAGAAACTATTATCATTATACTTTAATTTCTGTGTTGAAAGCTACAATGATATGAGTTGTTCAGAATGCGTCTGAATCTGAATGCGTCTTCTCCCTGTCATTTACTGTAGATATAATCACTGGCAGTAAGGATCTTGTAACTTACTATTTCACACGAATACGTAAATTTAAGAAGACAATTTCACTTTAAAATAAAAGCTACATACTTTTATTTAAAAATATAAATTTACAGTGTAAATTCCTCACATTGGGGGCGATTCAATTCAAGTCCGACTAGAGGATATCTGCTTGCAACCGTCCTGTGGTGTGAGCAGAAATCCAACTTAAGTATCGGCCGTGATGCTGTTTTCCGGCTGTTTGCATGGTGCTAACAGCATCGTGGTCGACACTTAATTTGAAGAATGTTTAGTCGCAGTAACCGGCATCTCCCAATGGGGTCAATTGAATAGCTCCGGGAACTCTTTCCTGACACTATTCACATCACTCTGAATCAGACTTGCCTGCCCTCCCGATTTGGCCGGGAGCCTCCCAATTTTCGGGTGCCGCTCCCGGCCCCCCGGAAAGGCAGGCAAGCCTCCCGGAAGCCTCCGACCCTCCCCACCTCCCTCCTGAAAAAAACAGAAATACCCGCAGCGTGGGCCCAGTGACTCGATTCACGCAGAATCGCGTCATTGTGGCCCCGCCCCCTGCTGCACAATTCCGAAAATCATGGCATTGTGAAGAGGGGGCGGAGTCACAATGACGCAATCGTGTGGCCGGCTCCCGGCTCCGCCCCCAGTGTGACACAAAATGGCCGCCCCGCCCCCAATAGCCGGCCCGCCCCCCGCTATTAGCCGACAATCAGAGAAACTGATAGTAAAGCCAAATTGAAATTCAAATTTTGTTATATTCTGCAGAATGCAAATTAGACTACTACTTTTATAATACAGGCAGGATATAAACTTCATAGATATAACAGTTGATTAAATTTGTCTTTTTATATAAAGATATTTTAATTCAAATAAAAGATATACAAAAGATATACTAATTAGAAATTATCAAACACATTTACGTATATAAAATCAGTATATACTAGGGATGAGCGGGTTCGGATTTCTGAAATCCGAACCCCCCCGATCAGAGCCGGATCCGAATCAGGTTTGAGTTTTCCCGCATGACTAGGATCTGAAATCGAGGCAAAACGTCATCATCCCGCTGTCGGATTCTCGTGGGTTTTGGATTCAATAAAAGGTTCCACATCGGCGCCATTTTTCACTCCGGCTGTGTTTGTGACTTGTGTGCGCTGTAGCCGCATGTGCATCAACAAAGTAGCGCCAAGCGTGCGCCTGTGTCATAAGTAAAGGGCTGGCTGGCTCGTCTGTTGAAGGGTGGTGTAACCCCCAAAGTGCGCTCCAAAAAAAATAAAAAAATATTTTTCTGTGTGTGACTTGTGTGCGCTGTAGCCGCATGTGCATCAACAAAGTAGCGTCAAGCGTGCGCCTGTGTCATAAGTAAAGGGCTGGCTGGCTCGTCTGTTGAAGGGTGGTGTAACCCCAAAAGTACTTGAAAAAAAAAAAATAGGGAAAGATCAAGAACCACTTCCTCCTAGTGCTGAAGCTGCTGCCATTAGTCATGACATAGACGATAACATGCCATCAACGTCTGCCAAGGCTGATGCCCAATATCATAGTAGAGGGCATATAAAATCACAAATTTCATGAAAATTACCTTAAAAAATAAATTTAAATCATCTGAGGAGAAACGTAAACTTGCCGATATGCCATTTACTACACGGAGTGGCAAGGAACGGCTAAGGTCCTCCCCTATGTTCATGACAAGTGGTTCAGCTTCACATTACGATGGAAGCACTCCTCCTGCTACAAAAATCAAATGAGTTAAGCTGGCAAAAGCACAGCGAAGAACTGTACATTCTAAGAAGATATCACAACTCCCCATGGAGAGTCCAAGTGTGGCAATGGTTGCGATGCCTGACCTTCCCAACACTGGACAGGAAGAGGTGGCTCCTTCCACCATTTGCACACCCTCTGCAAGTTCTGGAAGGGGCAGCCACAGTCCACTTGCTGATATTTAAATTGAAGATGTCACTGTTGAAGTACAACAGGATGAGGATATTGGTGTAACCGGCGCTGAGGAGAAAGTTGACGAGGAGGATTCTGATGGTGAGGTGGTTTGTTTAAATCAGGCATCGTGGGAGACAGTTGTTGTCCATGGGATGAATAAAGCCCATCACAGTCATGCCTGGGCAGAAGACCAAACATTCCACCTCTTTGGTCTGGAAATATTTCTATCCAAATCCGGACAACAACTGTCTTGCCATATGTACCATATGTAAAGGGGAAATAAGTAGGGGTAGGGACAATAACCACCTAGGAACATCCTCCCTTATACATCACCTGCAGTGTGTTCATAAAAAGTTACTGTCAAGTTCAGAAACTGTGGCTAAGACCGTAAGCAGCCCAGGGACACCTAAATCCCTTTTTCAAGCGCCTGCAAACCACACCGTCAACTCCCTCCTCGTCGATTTCCTCCTTAGTCAGGATCGGAAGTAGTCCTGCAGGCCATGTCACTGGCATGATTGACTCTCCTATCTGGGATTCCTCAGGAGGATCCTGAATTGCTACGCCAGCCGCTGCCGCTGCGAGGTTCATCATCCCAGAGAGGAAGTAGGAACACCACTACTTCTTTTACTAAGCAACTGACCCTCCAACAGTCCTTAGCGAGGAGGATGAAGTACGACAGCAGTCATCCTAAAGTAAAGTGGACAACTGAGGCCTTGACAGCTATGTTGGTGTTAGACGTGCGTCCGATATCCACCATTAGTGGGATTTAGACAATTGATGGAGGTAGTGTGTCCCCGGTACCAAATCCCATCTATATTCCACTTCACTAGGCAGGCGATACTGAGAATGTACAGTGACGTCAGAAAAAGTGTCCTCAGTGTCATAAAAAATGCGGCTGTATCCAATGTCCACTTAACCATGGACAAGTAGAACAGGGCAGACTAAGGACTATATGACTGTGACAGCCCACTGGGTAGATGTATCGCCTTATGCAGCAACAACAGCAGCATCACCAGTAGCAGCATCTCAGAAACACCAGCTCATTTCAAAGCAGGCTACGCAGTGTATCACCAGTTTCAGTAAGAGGCCTCTTATTATACCCCTTCCTCAGGACAACATAGTAACTATGTTGTCCTGAGGAAGGGGTACAATACCCCGAAACGTTGACCCACCAATAAAATTCCTCTGGTGAGGGTATTATTTTCACTAGTCTCCGAGTGCTGCCTGGACATTGTTTTTCATATATGTATATATATATATATATATATATATATATATATATATATATTTTATTTTTTTTCTTTGGCAATACTCAGCATTGTCTGGTTTACTTGAATTCAATTTAATTTGCAATTGTATACCAAGAGACATTGTACACCAATATATGTATCTAATACTCCTGTTGAAAATGTTTTTATTAAAACTGGATGTTTTCCATTTAGTTTTACTATGCAATTTGCCTTGAATGGCCTGTGATTTTGTCAAAACCATAGTTGATTTAAAGGTTTTCAAACTGCCACACATAGTATATGGTTTCAGTTGGATGATTAATTCTTTGTGTTTAAGCTGAATGCTGCCCACTTTGTAATATTGTTTGGAAAATTTCAATAAAACTTTCCATTTATTAAATATCCAAGTAAGTGTAAACAGGGTTGTAATCATGGGCATAGCTATATTGGGTGCAGGGGGTGCTGTTGCTATGGGGTCCAGAGGCTTAGGGGGCCTAGTACAAAGGTTATATAGTTGCCTACCAAGTTCCCAGAATTGCACATAGTGAGCAATGTGGCATAATATGAATATGACAGTACAATGTGGCATAATATGTACTGTGGACACTGTGTGGCATAATGTGAAGTAGGGTCACATTTTGGCATAATTTGTACTGGCAGCACTACGATGTGGCATATTGTGAAATGGTGGCACTACAATGTGGCATAAAATAAATTGGGGGCACTATGGGTGTAATGTGAACTTTGACATAAATTGAACCAGGTCACTAGTATGGGGCATAAAATGAACTAGGGCAATACTTTGGGGCATAAAATGAACTAGGACACTACTATGGGGCATACAATTAACTGGGGGCCCTTCAAATGTTGCTATGGGGCCCACAACATTTTGGATATGCCCCTGGTTGTAAGACATAGCGAAGAACAGTCATGGTTGCCACCAGCTGACTGTCTAAGTATTGCTAGACTGACTGGTTAATCTTTCACATCATCACCTCACTTTGTCACTCCTCTTTCTGACTGTACCACACCATTGGTAACTGCATAGAAATGCTAATCTCCCATGGCAGCTTTAATATTGGTGGCTGATAACACTTCTGCCTTTCTGTAGTTAAATGCACTTTTACAACCAGCAGCTACAATTATAACTTCACTACCACTACCTTTTGTATCAAATGTTCCATATAACACTTACTGTATATTATAAGCTCATCTTGAACTTCTGCTTCATGTCTCTATGTTATTTATTTGTTTTATCACCATTTCAATATACAGTGGTGCATTATATGCTGGCACTTTATACACAAATTATAATCATTATTAATATTATTTTTAATTACTAATAACTATGTTAATAATGCCTTGCTACAAAGTCAAAGGTCAGAAGCTATTGTTGAGCAAACTGATTAAGGTTGACAGGCGAGCACAGGAAGGATTATGGTAACGACAAGTGACATTTGAATGGTGAGCTCTGCAAGCACGCTAACAATACAGTCACTAGGTTCCTGGTCTTGCACACTTTTTTTTATACATTTAAACCTTAGAATTAGGCAAATACAAAGGAAAATACAGTACACTACAAACATATATACATTCTGAGTTCCTTTAAGTCCAGTAATATCCAAACAACCACATACTGTAATATATATATTTTTTAATTTCCAAACTCTTTAAAGGGAACTCCATTCCTTAAAAAAAATGTCAACAGAAACATATCTCTAATTGCTCCATCATGTTTATTAGGTCTATTGAAGCAACTTTTCAATTGCAAGACTAGTAAGATGCATTTTTTGTTTTTAGAAATAATTTAATAATAAATGAAAAAATTACATACATATAAAACATCTACTTACAGCAGGATTGTAGTAAGTAATTATCATACTGTTTATACCTCTGAGAATGCCACACAATAACAAAATCTCACATTATAAACCTACAAATGATCTGAATAGTGAAAATCTTATGTTGAATTGAATTATACATGTCTATTACCAGAAGCTGCATTGCAAGCAATATAAAAGAGGCTGGTTTTATATAAACTTAATGTTGTAATTGGCTTCCTCTTCAACCTCCCAGTGCTATTAAAATGCATTTCACATATTTCAGTGTATCTATTCACATAGGCAAAAACACGGTTTATTTCTCAGATATCACATCTTTTCCCTTTACGTCACTTAATATTCTAACAAGATGACTGAGATTAGACATGACCTTTCTACATCTCTGTAGCTTATTCCTAGCTCATTCATTACAATTTGTCAGCATATACATCATTCCTGAATTCACAATACAATTCATATAAAATACATTTTAATAGCCGATTCTGCATCTAAAATATATGTAGTATCACAACCATTATCTAATATAAAGGAAAACATACAGAACAATATATTTTTGCTTTGTAATTTGTATAATTATATATACTTGGAAAGAGAGTGAAACATAACCTTTTAAGATGTCACAATGATAGCAAGTTTACATTGAGAAAATCTAAATACACAAATGCAATAAATCAGAACGAATTGGGGAGACAAATAAGGAACAGTCCATCCAGTCAGCTGGAAACTTTCTTGTTGAGAAGACCTATGATAATGGGACTAGAAGTGAGGCAGATTCTATGGGGCCCAAGTGATATCATTGGATTGAAGTGATGAATTCTAAATTGAACTCCAATTTCGATCTGCAACCACAACACTAGCAGGTTGTTTTTTCTGTCTGTGGATCACTCTGTTCTACATGGAGACTTTCATTCTGCAAGTACTGTAGATCATAGCTGATAAGGTCTCTTAAAGCAATTGATAATATGCTATACACATTGTTTTTGTATTATTTAGATTTTTAGGACAATCAGCTTATAAACATAGAAACTTTGTGAGATGGCAGAAAGTGACTTACTTGTCTATCTAGTCTGCCAAAAGTGTGCTGTTGTTTTTTTTTTTGCTTGGTTTCATTTTCTTAATAATTTTTAAAACTTAACGGCAGCATATGTTTGTCCTATGCTTTGTTGGGTTTATTTTAGAGATGACCAGTTTGGTTTTCCTGAAAACCAAACACACCCAAAATTTGGGGTTCCGAGTCAAACTGAGTCCTAGCTGGGGTAACTTTGGGGGTTCAGAATAGAACAGAGTCCCAACTTGGGTCTTCTTGCAAGTTCAGAACTCGGATCCAAGAACTGCATCTTGCGTATTTTGTACTGCATCTAAGTCCCTCCCTCGTGATTTCAGGTGCCGTAAGATGGACAAAATTTACTGGAAAGGACGGGAAATTAATGTTATTGATGTTTAAGAACAAAATAGGTCCAAATTACATGATTTTAGCAGGTTTTTTTTAATTTTTAAAGAAGTCCATATCCAAATCTGAAACTGAACCAACTTACGACAGTGATTTAAAATCTGAGTGCATACACGCTAGCCAATGCTGGGTCTGACTATCTGACTAGGGGGAGGTACATGTCATGCTCTTCTGCAGCATAGCATTGTTAGCAACATCCCTCGTCAGCCCTGCAGTAGGGCCAATGGGCGATGTCACTAGCGACCCATGGGAGTTCGCATATCATTGATACAACTAGACGATGTACCCGATATGTCACTCCGGTCCGCGGGATTGGACAACATATCATCTAGTGTGTACCCAGCTTTATGACGGTTTTGGTTTTGGTAAATGGCATATTTTTGTTTTGTCATGTTATATATATACTAACACTGACTGGTGATGTTTTATGTGTGTCTGGTCTTTGCTAGGTTTTAAAATGTCTCTGGGCCCAATTTCACACCCAAGCTCAACATATTCAAAACAGTGCCTGCATTACAAGCACATTTAAATTGCTGTGCAAAGTGCCCTAAAATCTTCTGTTTATTACAGTTATACAAGTCATAAAATTATGCAACACTTTAAGCATATCAATTACGTTGCTATACATTAATAGAAATGATAATTGAAGTTTAATAGATAGGCAAACAATGCAGTAAATATATGTCTATTATTGGTACAATAAGCAATTGTGAACATATTTATTTAAAGCAAAACCCATAATATTATTGGAGGACTCTGCTGTGCATATAAGTATGAGCATCATTTAAAGGAAAACTACAAAGATAAAATGAACTGTAAGATGTTGAGTTCATGATGTAAGGTTTTGAAGCAATTAGATCTTACACTGTCAGACAATCAAACAAACAGGAGCATGTCTACCCATGGCTCTGGCTGTGGGTCACTGCCATCACACAAACAGAAAACCTTGGCTTTCTGAAGGTAATTAAGACTCCTGGAGTTTGGCATTACATTGAAAGGGAAACATGGGACACTATTATTATGAAGACACTGCAGAAGCAATGCTGTGTACATCAGTTTCAGTCGATGCTCTCTGAAACACTCCTACTGTACTGTATGTGACTGGCTAAACACCTTCACAATATATAGAATATTGAATGCCTTAAGAATGCCAGGTTTTTAATTTATTATACAGTATGTTGTATTACACAGCTCTAAGGCTGAGATTGGAGGGTGCTTTTGAATGCCACAATTCTTCAGAAACACAATTGTATTCCTAACCTGTCAGATGTTCTTGTGGTTTTCGATAGAATTAAATAGGAGACATCCTCTCCCCACAACATGCAGAGCATATGCTGTAATAACAGTGGCATGCATGTCTAAAAAAATACAGGCACAGTTTGTAAACTATGTATGAGAAATTGGAATTTATAATGTAAATCATATATACTGTAAGAAGTCACCGAGGTGATCAATGCATATAAAAAACACAGATCCAACCAAGTATTTTTTTTATAAAAGAAACTTAACTACAGTACAAGGCAGTGATGATTAAGGCCTCATGGTATCTTATGCATGTTTAGAATGCTGAGATCAGTGTGCAGTATATACGACCCTTATTAAACAATTTATTATACAGTAACTTATACTGCTACATAATAGCTTGGAGTATCCTCACCATACAAAAGTAGGTATTGTAGCTAAAATCTTTGGCCAACTAAAAATACTTTTTACTGCAGTGTCAAGAATTTGAGGCAGTATATTAATTTTCCACCCAGCTAAGATTTCGAATTGTGGAAGTTTAAAGTGTGTAGTACTTGCATTGTATTGTAAGCAATATAGTAGTAATTTACTGTACAATAGACAAATGCAGAGAAACTTGTTTTTTCAGTAAAAAAAAAAATCAAAAATATAAAGAAGTCTGTTAGAAATTCAAAGCAATGTGTGATCTGTAACCAATGGATACAATAATAACTTAAATGGATCCTGACAAATATTCCAGTAGAGTTAAATTCAAACTGAAATCATGTTTCCTTCCAACATTATTGCTGCTGCCACTGCCCTAGCCAATACAATTTGTGACACTGCTGAGCGACACGACTGACCCCTAAAGGCTTGCTGTAACATTCTATAGTCATCACACACCATTAATTGTTCTTAACATATGCATACAATATTATTCTCGTTCACCATAAACTATCTCTGAAACACTCAAAGTTGCAGAGATTCATGTTGACTTTTGGACATAGCATTCCCAGACATAATATATGCAGCTCGCAATCCCTAGGCCAAGGCATTTGTCTTCCTTTTCATGCAATATTAGCTTTACATAAATAGAGAACAGCAACATAACACAGACCTAAAGGGATTTTGGCAGCCATACTCTTAAAGAAAAGGATGCCTGCTCAGTGGTACCAGCAAAAGATAATTAGACTTTTGCATAGCCTACAGAAACAATAACATTCAGAAACAATAACTGTAGAAAATGATTATGTCGCCTAACATAAAATAAATATTATTTGTTCCTACTCATAAAATATATATTAATCACATGAAAAAAATGAATGTGTGACAACCAGATATTAATTCATAACATAGACGATATGAGAATATTTTCAGGAATGTTTGGATAAATCGGTGCAAAGCTTTACCTTTTTTTGTTTTAGTAAATTACATGTTATTCTTCATTTCAACTGAATCTCGCAATAGTTTAATCAGCTATCATACTGTACATTCATAATTATCTGAATTCATCAAGTGCCTGTCTATCCATTGCATTAAAAAAGCCAAGTTTACTGTGCTGAGAAAACAACAATTTTTTTAACAGAATATTTCAGTCTATAGTTTAACTTGGGTTCATATTATGAATGCCTGGGGTGAACTGAATTTCAATAGATGATTTACCTCCAGTTGTAACCTCCCCGTAGCGGAATTTAACCTTCTGCTCCCATCTGAATCCATCCATCCCCATGTGGCCGACGGAACGACCCTGAGCAACAGCAGAAACAGCCACAAGCTCCTTGACTTCATTACAAACAGTCTGCGGAGAACAAATATAGAATCATAAGACTTCATCATTTTAAAAGTGCATTATATAGATCATGCACTGTAAACTCAATCTGTCTGCTTTCTTCAGGTCATCTGTATTACCCTGCAGCTATGTATGCATTTCGATAAGCCCCATGCCTTATTCTCAAGTATGCTTTGAAAGACATGGCACCAGAAAATTGTATTGAAACCCAGTACGTCAAACCCAAAATGTATTTCTTAAGTCAATTGATTTTGGATAAAGTGTTTCTCCAAGTCTGTAGTTATAACATATAAACAAACATGTCCCTCTAATATTGAGCTTGGCTTAAAGATCATGAACAAAAACAATATAATGATTAATAAGCACTTTTTTCCTGATAAAGGCACAAACCCCCTGTACTCTGCTGTATAAACAGAATCTGCATTCCCCAGCACAGAGGAATATCTATTGAAATCAGCAGCAAACCACCTTTGTTTACCTTTCTACATGAGCTTTTACATTAAAAGGAACAGCTTGGAGCATCATCATTAAATACAAATAATTTGAGGAATGATTTTCACAGCCCCTCACAAAAAATATTGTTGTGAGCTTGGCCAATATTTGAATATACGTATTTTCACAGTACATCTTGCATTGTTATTTTTTTCAGTAAGAAATATAGTTGTGCCATAAATTGTGAATCTACATTGTAAATACACATTCCACTCGGTACTGAGATTTTATATTTTGTTGCTTTTAGCCTATGTATATTGTTATAGTTCCACTAAGTATGTGTAAAGTGAGTGCAATTATTTGCATATGTTTTTTAAACATATATATTTTTTCTTCTTCGAGTTTTAATAACAATAATAAAATAAAACAGAGAAGTACAGTAGCAGTTAGGAATAATAATAATAATAATAATAATAATTATTATTATTATTTGGGATAATGCAACCCCTTACTATTAAGTACAAGTGACCAATGATGTCCATGGCTATATACATTTTATACAACTCATGGACCTGTAGAGATTATAACATAATATAATATTTTACAGGAATAAGTAGTCATTACTCTATATAGTACACACTTGCTTTTTTACTAGAAAGTGTCACATGTAAAAAACATTTATAATGAAATGGAGATCCCACTATATTTTTTGGAGTTCCTCACTTATGTTGCCAATATATAAGATCAGAGAGGCCATGTTTTGGAAGTAGAAGCTATGCAGTTGGATGGAAGCATAAATACACTTGTTTACAGACAGATATTTCGCACCTTGTAAGCATAGGCTAGTGCAAGTGTGCCCTGATGATGATGATGCTGATAACGACTAGCAAAGCAAGCGTATGGATAAGCGGCAGGTGCCAAGTTTTCACTTACATCTCTCTCTTCCTCCTAGCGATCAGACTGCTGCTGCTACGCAGCTGCAGTATAATAACACTGAGGTTCCGGAGAGAGACACTTACATCAAATAGGTGCGCAGTCCTAAATAGTAGAGACTGTACATCGATGGACGAATCTTCAAAGCATAGGAAATCTGGTGCATAAGAAACATACTTTCTTATGCATAATTTACTTTTATTTAGATTTTTAAGATTTAAACCAATGAATTCTTGAAATAAATATGTTTGGTTATATTAGTAGTTCCTTGATACAGAGAAACCTTAGGTTTGGGGTATTTTCACTAAAAATATATGTCTCCATAAACAAGGTCATTTTATTAATGTGTTTTGCAGTAATGTGAACATTGGGGCTGATTCAGATTTGTACTCTATGTTGACGTATTTACAGTCGAGCGATTATCAGCCATCTGCACATGCGTCGAAGGCCATTACCGCAGTCCCAAGCAGTGACTTTTTATTCACAGAGTGATTGACAGTTAAGGGCCATTTGAGGGAGGTAACAGGGTGTGCTGCTAAAAACACAGGCCTGTCTCCACCATTTTTGGGGCGTGTAGCTGCCTGAATCTGCAGTCTATACTCAGTTCCATGGAGTCACTAGGGAGGCCAAATAACAAAGGATCTGCGTATTAATATGGAGTTGCTTGGTTTTGTGATGGCGTCTGTGGGTGTCTCAATACAAATCCTGGCATCTGCAACATTAGCATATTTTCGCATATCCTCTGTACACATATGCAGCAGCGGCATTTGCGTACAACTCTAATTCAGACCCATTCTCAGCTTCTGCACTACAAGCCTCCAACTGGATGATATACAATTCTACAATAGCTAAAGAATGATAGATTGTATATCCCTTATCTATGCGTTTAATGGTAAATCAGCGCACAGCACTATCTGTATTCTCAACTACATAAAAAACCAGACACAATAATTTTGGCTAGATGTTTAACCGCCTAGCTCAAACAGTTAAATATGCGCTTTCAACATGTCTAATTACAGCCTGCAGTACTTCTGCTGCTGTTTCCTCCAGAGTATACAAATATTTCTGTGTTTTTTTTCTAATCAAGCATGTTTAACTTAAATAGTATCTTGTTTGTTTTATCCTTAAATAAATTATAAAAACTAAAAGCATAGCAGTCACTTTGCCAGCTATTAAAATTATTTCATATACACACTGAAATATAAAAAAAATGTACTGGCCTTTTACATTTAACAACAATGACATAATGTACAGTATGTTAAATAACTGTAAATGTATTTATTCTCAAATATTGTAACTTCTAAAGATTTACATATTTGAAGACTTTACACAAGAAAGCATATGCTTGCATTGTGTTGCACGTTGCCACATATAATGGTCTGTAGCACCTATGTTCTTTTTGTATTGTATAATTATGTGTTTATGTAAGAAATTACTTAATGTTCAGTATTACTACAGAGTTTTCTTGGCTTGTTAATATTTATCCTTCAGTTCAGATTATCCAAACTACAAAGGAAGTTTATTGATTGCACTGGAAGTACTAGGTATTATGGGAGAAAATAAGAAAAGGCAAGGGAGCGATACAACAAATAATTAGAAGATATTTTATTTTAGACGTATCTCCAGTCAAAAATGTTCAGTGTTTTTTTTTCATGACATATATTAAAATATATTGAGTACATTATAGAACAGCCATCTAAGGTTATCACAGCTGATAGTTTTGAAAATATTACATATGCCATCTTGAAAGTGACCAGAATGACCCCAGTTACTTTGCCATGACGGATGACATATTGTGTCAATGAACCTATGGACATATAGTGTTCACTTTTGAAACATCTTACTACTCATCCTGAAATTATTTTTAATATATATTTAAACATCAGCACCTGAAATACTGTTAAACTAGCAAAACATTATTAAAGGAAGAAACTGAGCAACATTTGTTGACATAATAGAATCAATTTTGAAAGTTTTTATTTATACTTTAGATACCCATCCATATGGATATACCTCGAGCGCTTGATTACTCTTGTGACAATATTATTTAATATACCTTATGGAGCATACACACGGTCAGATTTGTCAGATGTGTCAGATGAACGATTGAACGATCTGATGAATGATTTGAACGATTTGAACGATTTGGACTATGAACGATTTTGACTGCATTAAAATGAATGGAATTGTCCAAATCTGACTGCAAACACATCGTTATATCGTTATCTGACCATCGGGAACGTGGATCGTTCATCGTTCAGACATGTCAGAAATGTCAGATTTTCCTTCAGATATGAACGATTGAACGATTTTTTAAATAGTTATCGTTCAGATCTGAAGAAAAATCTGACTGTGTGTATGCACCATAAATCATAGCACCTTTCTAAGTGACAATATACCTTTGTTCTTGCACAACCTATTTATAAAATAACATGTAAATATGCCTTATTTTTCTAATATAACGTACATTATCTTTAGTTATGCTTCAAGAGCCTTCCCTGTTAACAATATATTTTGTGAGCAGTTTTGTCCTGCACTATGCTCAAAATACATTTTGGAAAGTGCATCTTGTGATAACTGCCAAACCCCGAACAGATATTGATCTGCAAACAAACTCTTAACCCACCGTCATTTCTTACAATTGTATCTACTATGTACTCCTCAAATCCAATCTGAAAATACTTTTTAGTAGTCCTGGTGTTACATCAAGAAAAGAGAAAAAAAAACTTTCTACAAATACAAAAAAAACAGCTGCATTCTAACGCATGTTAACTGTTTCATGAATATAAAATAAATGTCTTTTCATGAAGCCATATGGAAGCTCTGCACTACTCCCTGTCATTCTCTGCTTTAATTGGATCTGTTATCCATTTATTTTACCTTTGACAGTTGTGTGCTGTTGTTCCCTTTCTAGTATTTGTAAAGATGATCTGCTTATTTAACACTACAGAGCAATGATCTCTTGAAGTATGACAGCAGAAGAAAAGTTAAAACAATTTCAGTCCTTTATCTGCCTTTCATTAACTTTTTAAAGTTTGAATTGTGTCATTACAAGCAACACAAGGCTGGAGCTAGATACACACTGACAGCGCCACCTAGAGGTAAGTTATAGAATGCAATCTAACAGGAGGAATGTTCAGCACCTTAACAAGCAGACAGCTCCAACAACACGGTTCTGCTGACACTGGGGGAAGGGTTATTCATACTAAAGTCACTTATACAAAGCATGTTTAATGAAAAAAGAAAAAATCAGAGATTCAGTTTGTTATACATTACATATAGTTTTATGTGAAAGCACATAGACATCCTAGACCTATTAAACTTGATTTCAGCTTTTGTCTAACATCACTACTTCACTTTCCAAGAATTGTCTTTTGAAAAGCGATTGGCTATCTTTGTATAATGCAAATCTGACATTATTCACCAGTTTTTGTGGAGTGCAAACTATAGGTTATTTTATTCCTTTATAGATCTTTTCATTGTTGGTGCAGTGTGGACTGTAATATTATGTGCCACATGCCCCCCCCCCCCCAGTTCATATGGAACCCCCACTTTAATATAAGTGTGATCTGATTCACTTAATAAAATGATAAAATTAAAAAAAGATGTTAAGATTTCTTGACTCTGTCATGCTTTAAATAGGAAATTAAATATGGCTCCACTTGTGAAACGTTAGTAATACACAGAGGGGAAGATGTAAGGAAACTATATGACCTGTGTATACCTGTATAGGCAGGAGTAAGTGCAACTCCTGTTTTTTTTCCCTCTGAACAAAACCATAACTAAACAGTAAGCGCAGTTATCCACAATGATCTAGTACTGTACTTGGGCAAGTTATACTTTGCATTATTCTGTTGCCTTAAAAGACAGTACACAGCAATATGAAACATCTGCCTGCTTCATTCAGTGGTATAGTATCGGACACAATTCCATGGTACTCTGACTCCTCTATTTCTATCATTGATCCTGAAAGCACTAGGTTGTCAACATGCTTCATTGAAATACTTAATTGCTAATATATGGCATGTAAAAATGAGAATTTAATGGTGCATGTGATGAATACATCTGGTCACCCACCATGTACTTATTCCTGTTTAACTGCAGAATAAGCATCTAGGATAAATACAAGTCAACTAAGAGGTGGGGATAGGCCAGGGCAATAGCTACTGCATGAAATAAAGTTTGTATAAGGTTATGCTAGCATCCACTCATACCAATGCCATGACATTCTGTGGCCAGTATTGCCAAAAATAAAGTTCAAAATATGAATAATAATAATAATAATAATAATAATAATAATAATAATAATAATAATAATAAAAAGCTTAAAGGAACCATCTGGAACTAAAAAACATTATAACCACTTTCAGTTACTGTAGTAAGCTTACAACTATGTACTAGTGCTTGAAAGTAGATACTATGAGCATAAAACATATGAATCAGTATTTAGGGACCAATGTACATACTCTGAAGAAGGGACCAAAAAGTATAAACACTAGATAAAAAAACATGCACATAAATAATAAAGCATGTGAGTGCAGAATGTAATCGGCATGGTATCCGTGTTAGATAATAAGTAAACATATGCATTTAATCCAATATACTTTATAGGGAATAAATGTGTGTCCCAAATTATTTTATAGGTTTTAGCTATATACAGTTCACACATAGACCCCTATACACACGACTCACTACTATGATGAGATATCTTCCGTCCCAAAAGGATCTATCACAAGTTACGCTGTAACTGAGGATTTCATCATGCTAATGTGTGAAGATAAATGGCCATGTCCTGTAGTCATCCACTTTTTAATAAAAGCAATATTTGCATACCTATGGAGACAAGCCACACTGCACTCACGTAAAGCCTAGCTAACATCCGCAGGTCGCTTTTTTCCCCTTTAATCTGCAATGTTTATTTCACCAGTACAGTACAGTATGTCTCAATGACAGAGAGCACTTATTACTGCTTAGCTTAGTGTAGATGGGAACTTGTAAGACAGCTGCACACACATGCACTCTACGTGGATGGATAACATCTAAAGCTCATCTTGAGAAATGCAAACTGTCAGGGTGACTGGCTGCACCTCTCCCCTTGTACTGCTCCCGCATTGGAAAGCAGAAGAAATCTGAAGCGAAGTGGAGCACACAATAATATGTATTAAGCATAAGGCATTCAGCTGAACCCTGCGGATTCTTTCATTCTGGTCCAGTGAGAGACAGCTGGAGATCTCATTCATGTAATATCAGCCTACTAATGAAGGAGCAGACATCCCCATCGCATCCCTTACCCTGCATTCTTACATCAGCAGCACGCATCCTGCCTTGCATCTGCTGACTGTCACATTCTCATTACAGGCATACTGTACACACATACAGAACTATACAATAACAGTGTAACATGTACACAGCATAACACTGGATATAGTCATTCCTTCCTCTATCGCTTCCCATCCCAGATATAAGAGAGAATTCAAAATGCACTTACCTGTTTTATATCAGAGGACCAAGAAAACAAAATAAAGAGAGTCAGATCTACTTTGTTAAAAAAAAACAAAAAAAAAACAGTACTAATAAAAAAATAATCTCCAAGAGATAGAAGAAAAATCGGGAATGTTTGGTGAAATACTGTAGATTATTTATTTATCTCAAAAGATCTGAGTGTGGCTAGAAAAGAAATCTCACTAAAGGGCTCAGTCACAATCCAAAGCATAAGAGTCTGTAAGTGCTATTCGCTGCTGCCTGCCCTATTTCTGCTGTCAGGATCTCAGTTCCCAACGTCACAGTGCAATCTGCATATTCCACCCAATAGCTGCTGTTACCTGTGTGTGTGCTGAGAGCAGCCTCAGGATGAGCACAAGGAGGATGCTGAGAACTAAGGGCTGGATGTATTCATAGTAGAGGAGCCTGAGATCCCGTCTCATCATGCTATTGCTGGAGAAGGGGGCAGGCTGGATGACAGCTTATGTGTAATGCAGTATCTAAAGCGTGCTTTTGGGTAGACTATTGCATTTTATTGTACACTAGTTATATTATACTCATCTCTAACCATGTATTGGTTTAATAATTGTACATAGTCTGCATTATTGGTGCATATTCTGCATTTATGGTGCATAATCTGAATTTATGGCGCATATTCTGTATTTATGGCACATATTCTGTATTTATGGCACATATTCTGGATTTGTATTATTGTTATTCAAAATAAATGACCTGACATTAAAGGTGAGTTTGTAAGACAGATCAATGAGACAGACACAGAAGCATTTTAAAAGATCTTACCATGTATGTTACTAGAGACAATACATATGAACTATAGGTTATATTGTTTTCCATGACTGCTGGCAGAAATACAGTGCTCTTTTTTTTACCATGTTGAGATTTGCTACTTTCAATTAAGGTCAAGTATCAGCATCAAATAATACTTTAAAAATAGACAGTAAAATGTACGGTTATAAGTTGAATCTATGTCACCCCTCTTTATATCACCCACTTTGCTATAAATGCCAGTTTAGCGTGTGTTCTAAGCTTGGCGGTTTAAAAAAGGGACACATGTAATTACATTTTGTAGCTTTCATTATTCATTAACATGTAATTGCATAGTGCCAACAAATTCCATTGTGCTTTACAAATTGTCATGTTACAGTTGTGTCCTCATACACTAATGCTTTTTGCACTATATAGCTCAAAAAGCATGGTGTGACTTAGCGTGCGTACACACAGTACGATATCTGTGAACGATATGAACGATAACAATGTCGTTCAATGATAAGTCATTCATATCGGTCATTTTTATGCAGTGAACGACCAACGAAGGACCATGGATGCGTGTTCCCGCATGGCCGATAACGATATCTATGGTCATCTGTACAGTACATGCAGGCCAACTTGGACGATTTCAACAAGAATTGCGTGTTCAGAGATGTGGCTGGATGACTTCACTGAAAGATATCTATCATAGGTATCTTTCAGTGTGTACACCTAATATTGTTTGTCCTGCACTACAGAAAAGTTCAAGGGAAATCATTCAGTGATATCGTTGGTTGTGCAGATCGTACCGTGTGCTTCCAGCTTTAGATGCTCCGCCATGGGTAGCGATCCATGGATCTTTGTACTTTTTTCCAAACTTTACATCTTATTCACACAGTAGCTGCATCCACAGTCACTTACAGTATATTGTAGTAGGCACTTAGGATCATTGTCAGACTGGGGCATGAAGAGAGGGAGAATCAGGGGCGTTTTAAGAGAGGAGGGGGCCCATGTGCAGACTCAATGCGGGCCCCCTCCTCTTTTGTGCGGTGCTGTGGTGGGTGGTGCAGCACTTAGTGCCAGAATCTACTGCGCATGTGCGGGTCTCCGGGAAAATGCCACCTGCGCCGTTTTCCTGTGGACAGTAGTACTGCGCATGCACACAGTCACTGGGAAAATGGCCGCCTCCACTTTCATAGTGATTTTTGTTGCTCTGCAGTACCGGCCCGCTGCTGTGGAGCAGCACACTGGTGACTACGGACAGGTAAGTATAAAACTATATGGGTGCAGGGTGTGCGGTGTGGGCCCCCCTGGACCCAGGGGCCCATCAGCAGCGCACACCTTGCACCCATTATAGATATGCCCCTGGGGAGAATGCAATGGTAGGGGCCAACTGAAGGGAGGTGGTGCACTGCTGAAGAGGTGTGGCCATCTGATTGAGGGGGTGTGGCTTGACAACACATGAGCAGAAGGATTAATATTTTTGTTGTAAAGGAATTAGTATATAAAATTACAGATTAAGCACAATGATGTGTGGTGCAATGCATGGTGCAGCTTACTGATCTCAGTCCCCCATCTTTTGCTTTTTTACCCAGGATAGCGCCTGCATCGCACACAGTAGAAGCATGTAATGCCAGTATCAGTGTCAAGGTTACCCATGCATTGTACTTTTGTCACACTAGTGATGTGACTAAGCCACATATTTTGTACAAGAGTGTGTGCAGGACGCATGGCACGGCTTAGTTGCAAAGTCTGTGGTGCACCAAATGGAACTATTTGGCAGGATTTGAGGCTTAGTGTATGTGGACAGATCTGTCATTGTCTAGCATCTCATGCACATTATGGGGCTAACTGTGAGCCGCATGCTTCTGCTTTAGCCTCTTTTGCTGCAGTCGTGTCTGCAACTTTAATGCTAGTAAAAGCCCTGCTCCTGGTGTACAAGTGTGCACCTTATTGTGCAAGGACTCAGACGCTCACTTTATATGTTTTTTACACAACAATTGTCCCATGCTAGGTGCACATTCTCCATTAGAGTCTCTAATGTAAGTGATTAAGCATTGGAGTTTGCAACCAGTTATGGGACATGCCTGCGACACTCTCATAACACGCCCATACGACAGGGCAACTCCGTGCATCTGAGTAGCCATTTCCTGGTATGCCCAGGAACTCCCCAATACATTTCTGAGGCCATGCATCTCAATGGCGCATGTGTAGTTCAAAGACATCTATCATTTGCGCAAATATTGGCAGTGTGTCCAACACAGAATAAGGCCCTATAAGGTTAGTATCCAGTGGTGTGTCTATACTGGGTGGAGGGGGTCCTACACCGCACACCCTGCACCCATTTCTTCAATACTTACCTCTGAGGAGTCAGGCATCGGCAGTAGCAGCACTGTACAAATCACCAGCAAAATGGTGCAGTTCGGAAATACCTGGGAAAATGGCTGCCGTGACATTTCCCTGGTGACCTGCGCATGTGTGCAGAACCCACCATGTAGAGAGGAGGGGGCCCTGTACAGAGATTGCATATGGGCCCACTCCTCTCTTAATACGCCCCTGTTAGTATCATTATGAACTGCAACATAGGGTGTGAAGAGCATTTATGAGCAAATGTATTTATTTGTCTACAGTTCTAATCTAGAAGTAATGAAATGGACAACTGTAATTACTTTTCATTGCTGTCCCCTCATTTATAATATTTAGTTACTACAGTAGTAAAGGGGACCATATGTTGCTCTGTCCCACCCTGCCCTCCACTCTATCCCCCCCCGTTGCTCTGTAACTCCTGCCGCACACTCAGTCATGTGCCCCCCCAATGCTCTGTAACACCACCCCATGCTCAATCTAGCATCCCCCACTCTTCCGTCCCTATACTTACCGCATTCCTGGTGGCACGTTCCTTCTGACTCCTGTTAGGCTAAGGTCTGTCAAATCTCCCTGGCAGTGGGAGCTGTTGGGGTATGTTGGAGACAAGACAAACCTTACACAAATATTATATAGATTGACATTTATAAATCTAGTGCCAGCAAATTCCACTCCACCTTTGTCATATGTTAATGATGAAGACATTTCATGCACATTATACTGTAAGATTAGTATCATTTATGAACTGAAACATATCACAACGTGTGGAGTATCATTTATGAGCAAAAACATTTATTTGACCTGCACAAATAAACATGTGCAGGACCATCTACAGCCACCTCTGTGCAAATGCATGGCTTGCTATAATATCTCTGTGAATGCCAGCAAATATAGAAATGTAACTTTTCTATCATTCTGGTGTTTGTACTTCCAATCTTTGGAAATCAAAAAATCCTTGTATGGTGCTCCTAGTGGGTAACAGCAGCTGCTGTCAATCAGAGACTGCAGGCACTTTACAAATACAGTAAAAAGTAAAAGAAAGTGCATATAATTGTATTTGCACTTGGTAAAATAGTTAAATGTGCAGAATAATTTAAAATGTATACTTATTTTATTTGTACTCAATTTAAACCATTGATATTTTATATATACTCTCCCCAAGTGTAAGTACACCTATGGACAGGATTCTGACATGGAGCTCATTATAAGGCTACAAACAGCGAGTTGTAGCAAATTATGCATGTGCATAAGCAAACGTAGGCATTTTTGTGTATCTCTGGCTGGATCTCTCTTTGCGTAAATTGAGCATTTCCGGACAGCAGCTGGGCAGCAACACTTCTGTCACAGGCAAGGGGGAGTGTCATGGTAGTGTCTTACACACGTAGCAATACTTCTGTGCTATTCTGGGGCACGTGTACAGGGAGGAGAAGCCGGTTTCCTGTGCAAGTGCAGATACTAATGATGCTGGTTGTGGCTGTGGGCGGAAAAATAGTGGGTGTTGCGGCTTCAGGCTTGAAGTCATACACAGCCTTGCATTAGCCCTACTGATGCTCTGTTTAGCATAAAATAGTAAATCAGGCTTCCTGCAAATACAGCCACTCTGTGTTCAACCCAGTATCAGGCCCTATATGTGCTGACTTCACTTTTTCTATACCCATTTTTTTGGACCTCTTTTTGTGAGAGTAAACATATTGTAGAACCACCTGTTAAACTCACACCACCATACTAAACATACTGAAGTATCCAATTCTGCCAAAATTAGGTTTGTTGGCAATAATTGCTATGAATGGCAAACTAAAAAACATATGCAAAAACATTGTCTGATCGGAATCAGTATGATTTACCAACAGCGGCAGCACGGCAAGGGATAAAATCCAGATCGTAAATTAAGGTAGGTATCACTATTCTTTCTAACCCCTCTAACCCTAACCTCCCCCCCAAGTGCCTGACCCTAAACCCCCTTTTTGTGCCTAAACCTAACCCCCCTTCCCCGCAGCCTAACCCTAAGTCTCCCGGGGGGGTGCCTAACCCTAACCTCCCCCCAGGGATGCCTAACCCTAGCCCCCCCTTCACCTAGCCTAACCCTAACCCTCCCAGGGGGGTGCCTAACCCTAAGACCCCCCATCGGGAGCCCCTAACTTAAGCCCCACTCCCCTGCGGCTGTCCGTGCCCGACAAGACAGATGAGACACAAGACAAATAAGGCAATTGTATCAATATCTGACACTTTATCAATTGCAATGGGGTTCTTGTATTACCTAGAATGTGAAAGTAATATTAAATATATTGGTATGACAACAAGAGTACTAAAACAATGGGCCAAATATAATAGGGTGAGAGTTTAGAAAAGTGAGAGTTTCTGACACTTTTTAAACTTTGCCAATGTAATAGAGTCCAAAAACAAAGTAACAGAGCGAACTTGCATTTTTTTTTTAGACTTAAAAAACTCTCACGATTTAAAATCTCATTCAGATGTTTTCCCATTTTGAAGATAAACTCAACCAATGTGAGAGTTTACAGCTAAACTCACATTTTCTAAACTCTCACCCTATTACATTTGGCCCAATGTGTCTTAGAACACATTGGATACATTAGGACTGCCAAGTCTGACCTTTCCACAATGTGAAATCCAACCCGCTCATCATATATATATATATATATATATATATATATATGTATATGTATATATATATATATTAGTGCAAATAAAAATAACCTATTGACAATTGATCAGACTATTTTAAAGGAGAGTATTGACTGTAGATATAATCAATAAATGCATATAAAAACAACCTATTGGTACAATTATTGGAAAATTAACCATTAGTTAAATATAAAATGAATAAAAATTAATATAAAAACTACTTTAGTTCAAAATCCATATTAAGACCATGTGGTACCAAGGAGTTCAATATATACTGTATATCCACTTCTTTTCATTCTGCATTAACTTTTTGTCTATATTCTTGGATTTCAAATTCTCTTTGAATTGTTGTATACCATAATATCTTTTAATCTGCCTTTCATATTTATTATGTTGATCCTTAAAGTGCTCAGAGAATGGATGCATTGAAAGGCCTTTTCTAATATTATAAATATGTTTGGGCATCTTAAATTTCAGATTCCTAATTGTTTTTAGCCACATAAATGTACCCACATTTACTCTCTAATATATAAATTACATTCCGTTAGTGGCAAGTAATAATTTCATTTATTTTATACTTCTTTCCTTTACTTCAAACTCTGCTGTTTTTGTAGTGGTATCTAATGAAATAATAGAGCGCCACATCAGACAGGTTCCACATGGCGTAAACCTTGGTTTGATTGCTGCTTATCTTTCCCTGTGGTAATGCACTATGTACTAATGTATCTTTTAAAGTGGGCAATTTCTTATATATGATAGTTGGCTTTGAAGGGAGATGCTCACTTCATACTGGGTCTTTTACTAATAACCTCCAATTTTTTTTAATGTTCTCTAGACCTTTATGGTGAGCACCATATCTGGTCATAAACTCCTATTCAAATCTTCAGTACCTTTTCCATTTTGTTTTACGAGTTCTGCACTACTATTTCCTTCACTCTTACATTAGCCTTTTCAAAGGTTTCACATGGGTATCCTTTGTTGAGAAATCTTATACTGATCTCCTTAATTTCTGTCTGTAGCCATGTATCATCAGTACAATATCTCTTGAGCCTTTTAAATTGGCCTAGTGGTATGTTTTCTAGCCATCTTTTGTGATGTTCACTGGAAATATAAATATATGAATTGGAATCTGTGGATTTTTTAAAAATGTGAATGCATACTTTTTCCTTCTTTAGTGTAAAGGACAATATCTGTAAATGACAACTGTTTTATTAATATTGATAGGTAATTTGATAATCATTTAATTCTTGTTCAAATATTCACAAAAGGTGCTAAGGGAATCCTCATTTTTACGGCAAATAAAAAAATATTGTCAATAAAATGATACCTGGACACCAGGTTTATCCCCTCCTGCCTTATATTTTCTTAACAGGCCATGAATAAGTTGGTATAGCTGGGAGCAAAACTGGTGTCCATTGTTGTCCCTAATATTTGCAGATGAAAGCTCCCATTAAAATAAAAATAATTGTTTTGCAAGATAAAAGATATAGATTTAATAATGAGATCCTTTAGATCCTCAGAAAAATCACTTTGATCAAGGAAAAAGTAGATTGCTAACTGGCCTATTTCCCAAGTTATAATAGTATACAGACTATTTACATCTGCAGTTACTAAATGACATTCATCATCCCACTTAAAATGTTTTATTTTACGTATGGTATCTGATGTGTCCTTCAGTATTCTTTACACCCAGTGGTTGTAAATAATGGTTGACTACTGCAGATAAAATGGACTTGATGCTGTTAGTGCTGGATATGGTAGGCCTTCATGGGGGGTGGGTGGGTTTCATATGCACATTGGGGAATACATACATGGTTGGAACTGTAGAACCAACTATGATAATAAAGTCTTTGGACAATGGCCCTTTCTCATGGGCTCTATTACTCATTTCTGTATTTTCATTTATTAACAGTTGGGTCTCCTGTGAGTATTTTTTATATGTGGAATGATAATTTAATTGCCTATCAATTTCTTTGACATAGTCTTCTTTATTCATTACCACCACACCACCCCCATAGTCTGCCGGCTTGATGATTAAATTATCCATTTTTTTTATTTATTCAAGACCAGTTCTTCTTTTTTTGTTAGGTTTATTTATTTATTTTTATATGCATCAATTTTTTGGAAATTATAGTATTAAAACAGTCTATACAATTGCATTTATATGTTTAGGGTAGAATTTCAATCATGGTTTAAAGGTTGCTCTATCTCCTTAGAAAGAAAACATTTCCTTACACTTAGTTTTTTTTTAAGTTAATATACATACTGTATCAAATGGATATGCTGTGGGTGCAAATATGAACCCATTCTGAAGTACCTTAAGTTCCTTTTCTGACACTTGATGAGAGCTGAGATTAAATACTTTACCCAAATATTTTTCTATATCCCTTTCTTTTTTTTTTTCATTATTTTTCCTGTAGGTTTTTATTCTTACTTTCTCTTTGTTTTAAACATCTATGTTCTATATTCCCTTTCCTTTTTGCCCCTACTAGTTTTTTTTTTTACATCTTTTTACAAGTTCTATATCCGTTTTGGGGTCCAATGATCCCATTTTAAAAAAGAGGAGGAGCTAGATGGTATTTCCTTTCCTCTCTCCTTAATGGTGAGAAGGTTTCCTTAAATAAATATCCAAATTTCAGTCTTGAGGTATATATTGAAATTTATGAATCCTCTCCTGAGGTCTAAAGGTCAATTGATTATTGCCCTCTGTAAGTTCCTATTTCGATGTTTCCAGGGTTCCTCCCTGTTAAAATATCTGTTAAAAACTTCTCTTTTTTAAAACAAAAACTAAAATTCTGATAATGTTGGTTGGGCAATTTACGTGAAACTTTTCTCTCCTTTTTCTCATAATGTGATTTCTTATGTTCCAAATGGTTATTTTGATTGTGTTTCACTGATTTTAATCTTAGTGAACTGGTATCACTAACTACTGGGTTTTCTTGTAACTTAAAAAGGTCAGTATCACTTTGATACCTGTTTATTTTCAAATCCCATGTGTTGTTTTCTAACTTTATTAGGATGTTTTTTCTCTTTGGTTTTTACATCCTCCAGATCCATAAATGGTTCACAAAGAATTTTTGTAGTATCAATCTCTTGATTTAAATCTTTAAGATTAATTATTCTCTCCTTAAGATCAGTTCAATTAATGCGAAAGAGCATGTTTTTACGATAGTCCTCCACTCTTTCTTAAAACTCTACCTTGCTATATTAAATGAGGGAGCTATGATTAACTGTAACCCTTTTGGGATCAGGTGGTTGGCTTGGTAATGTTCTAACACAACAACCTCCCACGAGATCCTGTTTTCTTTGAGTATACATTTTTCCAATTTATTCAAAACAGAACATAAGTCTTCATCACTAACATTTGGATCTTGTGAATTGTTAGAAAAAAGGGTATCTCTAATCACATAATTTCCAGTTTCTCAATAAGAAAACATCTCAGCTGCAGTAAGATAATTTATTAGTATTTAAAAATGACTTTAAAGGGAAAAAAAATAAATAGACTTTGACTGCACAAAAATAGAATTAGCAGCCTGTGTTTAAACAAAGGGAGAAGCACCCTACTCCCTATTAAGACATGAAGTATCACAACAGATGAAAACACAATTGATACATATCTATTTAAAGATATTCAGTAGATCCATATTGTAAAACTGAACCAAATTGTTACACTTTAATTAACCAGCTATGTCTGAAATGTCTCTAACAAGTTCTCAAAAAATGCTAAAAATGGTGTTTGATTATATAGAGAGGGTGAAATACATATATTCCTCCCAGACTGTTATATTATATTGAATAAAACCAGAGAGTCACCCTAGAAGAGTGTTTCTCAAAACCAGTCCTCATGGAGTCCTAAATGTGCATGTTTTCTACATCATATAGCTGGAGCACTAATTGTGTTAATTGACTAACACAATAAAATCTACAGGTGGTACTAAGTAAGTAAGCTGCCCACACACATAGCGATTTTTTCCCCCCGATCTGGCCAATTCTGACACATTGGAAAGACAGATCAGGTAAAAGATGCCCAAATTGTGAGTCCCCACTCATGATCACGATGCGATTAACCGCAAGTCGCACATCACATCTTCAGATCTGCCATGCAGTGCGGCAGATCTGACAATCTAGGACACAATGCACTATAAAAAAGTCTGGCTGCAGGAGATCAAATAAAGATTGGAGAGCATATCGTGTGCTGATCGTGAGCTGAGCTGCCGGGGAGAATTTTAAGGGAAATTGGACACATCGTCGGATTGTAAGTATATTGGTATGTGTGTGGACACCCTATAGGGTTGTTGATATGTGTATTCTATTTGGATGGTAGTAAGCAGAGTAAATAGTATACACTAGTGGAATCCCAGATGCAACAGACAGCTTAAGACTTAACCAGAATTTAGTGCAGCTGTACTCACAGTCTACTGTACATACACTTGGTATCTGGATGGAGCAGAGCTTGAGTGGAATATACTGTACAAGGATATGTACATAGGCAGTGCACCCAAAAACTCCTAGATGTTTAACACCTGGTTTTCTTCCAGACCACACATTTATTGGTGGTTTGTATTTTAAGGCAACTGTGTGAGCCCAATTCTTCAGATAGACAGCTGTAGACACTGCTCTGCCCAAAATTGCTTGTTTAGGTCTGTATCCTTTAGAATAAATCTGTCTCCACTAATATATGATTTGCATGCTCACTTACACCATTCTGTTATGGATTGTTCCTCTAACACTTCCGGTCCTGATAATCTTCTTGTCTGGAATTCCTCACCATCTCAGAAAGAGAAAAGAGAGGATGAAATAATCTATTATGTTCACATATCCTTCTAGAATATTCAATTTATGGAGGTGTTCTTCCCTTTGAAAACTCACCTCACACCAATATTCCTTCCCCCTGGAAACCTATCTGCAGATAAGAGTTAGGACAACATTTTTATGTATTTTTTACTATATATATTACTGTTGTGTTGGGATGGTTTGTCCGGAGTTTAGTTTAGACCCACTAATGAAGATTGGTGAGTGTATTTGCCAATTAGTGATGGGGTATATAAAGCCCCTGCAGTTAGGCTTTAGACACACCCTGAGGAAGGACCTTAGTCAGAAACGCGTTGGTGTAAAGCAGGAGACCTGGATGCAGTGGAAGGATTTTGGTTTTTTACATCTACCTTGGACAACTTTACCTCTTCTCAGACCGGGTGAGAGGGTGGCACTGTTTGTCCTAACTCTTATCTGCAGATAGGTTTCCAGGGGGAAGGAATATTTTCCATTATAGTGGATTATCATTTTTTTTGGATGCTGCTATATCAATATATTGGATGTTTTTTTTATCTACTGTTGGACTATGTTTTATTGTTAAACTGGAATAAATATCACTTTTTTATTGAAAAAAATACCCTTCTGGATACCATTTATGCTCCCATATGGTGAACTAACAAGTAGCTTCTTGAGTGGATATTAAAGATACCCTTATGTGAACGTCGAAACTTGTTCCCAGGTAAGCTTTTATATAAGAGGGGTCTTGATGTATGTGGCTAATACCTATGCTGATCAGACCGGAAGGGATATAAAAGAAACCTTTATAGGCACTCATCTCATTGGTGTGAGGTGAGTTTTCAAAGGGAAGAACACCTCCATAAATTGAATATTCTAGAAGGATATGTGAACATAATAGATTATTTCATCCTCTCTTTTCTCTTTCTGAGACGGTGAGGAATTCCAGACAAGAGGATTATCAGGACCGGAAGTGTTAGAGGAACTTTGCGCTTGTGGACCACTCATTTTATGTATATGTACTTTAAAGGATTGGTGACCTAGAGTGTGGACTGAGCAGCAGTTCAGGGGCGCTGGTGGCTACAACGTATCTTGTCTATCTATTTGTTATGGATTGTAACCCAGTCATTCCCACCAAGTCTATGGGTAAGCGCTTAATGGCTTCTCAGGGGCTTGGCTCTCTCAGTATAAGCAGTCCACCCATAGATTTCTATGGTAAATACTACAAATCTGCCTTCATTTAGGAAGTACTGTATTTAAAGTAAAGTACTATTGTTAGTGGGCATGAGTAATTCTTTTTTCATTCTGCCAGGTCCTGGGATGCCTACATGGAGAAGAGGACAAACTAACACTGTGGTTTAGGTGAGTATGTAGTGTGAGTGTCAGTGAATGTGTATGAAACTAATGCCACATTCACTGTGTGTGTCCTTTGTTCAATATTTATCTTACAGTGGAACTAGAGGTGCCAACAGGAACTTAGGTCCTGCAATATCAGCACTTGCATATCTCCAAGTGCCAACATGACAGGATCAATAGTCCCAAATGGACTCCCAAAGAGCAGCGGCAATCTGAAGTGGGACCACAGGCTTCAACAAGACTTGGACCGGAGAGAGCAGCTGTGACATTGTGCCAGATCCCAGCATCTACCTACTGGGTCCAGCAGCACTGCTGTTGTATGGGGAAGTGGGCGGGTGGTTCCAAATTCAAGTCTCCTACTATATAAGGAGGTTCCTGAGGACACTCTAGTGCCAGAGTATAGGCTTCCACCTTACTCTAGCATTCCTCTATCATGATTATTCCTGCTCATTCCTGACATTGGTTTTTCTGTGACTTGATTCCGTCTCCCCCCTGGTACTGCCATTAGTATAACGGTTCTGACCTTGGTTTCATCCCTGAGCTTGTTATTGTCTGATTCCTGGTACCATGAGAAATATACCTAACAAGAAGGATATATGGTGGGCGCTGTGATGGTATGCTGAATACAGCAGCTACCACAATTAGAGATAGTCAGTCCCACAAAGTGTACAAATAGAAAGAGAAAAGGGTAGCGCTCAATAAAGAATTTACAACAATGCAGCAGTATAAACGCCATAGTGACTGTTATTTAATACATATGAAAAAAACAATACAATTATAAATAGCATATGTTGAAATGCATCTGCATAAAATGTATCATAAAAGCAATAAGCCGATATGTTTATTTATTATAGGTAGTAATACCACTGGTTAAAAAGTCAGCAGCTAACCACAGGAATAGTCAACTCACTTCCGTTCCTATGTAAACCCCCACTAGTCCACTTTAGGAATCGCAATGTTCCTTATATATGGGGCAGTCCGGTAGGTATACAATTACCAGTGTTGCACCGATACAGGAAGATCCTCCTGGAAAATCTGGTAATCCAGAATGTTGTCCTCTGATGATACGGTGATCTTTGTAGTTGGTAAGCCCAAGATGTGGAGGAACTGCACACTGAGGTGGTAAGATAAGAGTTGGTCCAGGTAATCCACGGTAAATTCAAAGTTTAGTCAGTGGATAGTATATAGCAGGTAGTCCTAACGCGTTTTCACTGCACCTTGGGGCAGCTTTTCCCTCCCGACTCTAGAATCCCAACCGTTGGCATCCAGAAGGTAAATATCGGGGGTTAGGTTAGGGTTAGGTTTAGTGTTAGGGTTAGGCACTAGGGGGAGGGGTAAGCTTAGGCATTTAGAGGGGATGGTTAGATTTATGGTGCGGGGAAGGGGAGGTTAGGTATAGGTACAAGGGGGGTGGGTTAGGTTCAGGCACCACGGAGGGAGGGTTAGGTGTAAGCAACTTACTTTCCAGTGTTGGGATTGTAAATGTCAGGATGCCACTGTTAGTATTCTGACAGCCGGCATCCCGACAGCCAAGATCCCATACAAAACCCACACTGACTCCTGTGTTTTGACTTTGGATCTGGATTCATCTTCGTGTTTTGGTTTTGCAAAACCACTCTTAAGTGTTTTGGATTTGGACAAAAATCTATTAAAATCGATTAAAAATTTATAAAAATTGATATAGATCAATAAAAACAGTCTAAATGTCCGAATCCAAAACTCAAGTTCGGTTTTTAAATCCAAGTTCTGAACCGGCATCAGATCCGAACTGGGACTCAAACTGGGTCACAAAAGTGTATCTGAACCTTGACCTGGTTCTACTCGGAAACCCTAAATTCGTTATGTTTTTAAGAAAACCTGACAATACACGGGCGCTGAGGGATGGGGGGAGCGTGTACTAATTACTCAGGCTTGGGTTTGTTAGAGGGGCCTGGCGGGGGGCCCAGGTCCACCACCTCCCCCTCCCTCTAACCTGTCAGCAGCCCAGGACATGCTGCTGTGTGCTGGGCTGCAGTGGAAGACCAGGGAGACTGCTCACTGTCTTCTCTCCAACTGCCTGTGAGAGTGAGTGATCGCACTGATTGCACCCCCCCTGGACATGTGCCAGGCTGAGGAGCTAACAGCACCCTCTCCCCAGTGCGCAGTGTCGCCTCGGAGTGCTGCAAATAGTGTTCTTACTTTTTCTTAGGAGGCAGGGCTATGCCTCCCACATTTAGTCCACACCCCCTCAATAGTAATGGGCCCAGGCTGGCTCTCTGCGGCTCTGAGTAAACAAAGTCTGATTTGCCACTTGGTATATTTATAGCATCTGAAATATTCAGGCTCTATAAATGTACATCTATTTTAAAAATGTGGCTTCTACTTTTAATACCCTTGATTCATTTTGCACACACGTCCACACCGTCTTACACAACAGGGAGATGAAGGCTTGAAAGACGTCAATAAAAATACAAACTGCATAAGGAAATAATTCACTGGCACAACAATTTAAAGAATACCAGGCCATAATAGCTCAAACACAATTATAGCTCATATCACAGGAAATTGCAGCAGTGAATCATGTGGACTGCTCAGATCCTTGCACAGAGCAATGCAGCATACCTGAAGTCTGGTTTAAAGTAATCTCCAAAAACACGTCAGCAGTTTCTTCTTCACTGCTGCTAAAGTGTCCTCCATCTGGGTTGAAAATCAGACAATTACCAAAAAGAAAAAAACACCTTAGTCTCTGCCAGGCTAGATAGGGTTAAGACAAATGAGCCTCATATTTATATTTCATCATATATATGAAAAACAAATTGCAAATAGTATTTGAGCTCTGCTCATCTAGATCAGATTAGAACTAATGCTGCAGGGATCCACTTATAGAATATCATTTAATATCAGCAGTGCCCTTTACAAAGAAGGATAGTTCCTGGACCTCTGAAGAATAGTATAGTTAAGCCGGCCATACATGGTGCCATTTTATGTTGGTAAGATGTGTTGTATGATTGCCCTTGAAATTCTTCCCTTGAAATTCTCCATACGATGTGGTCAAATGGTGTACGATTGATCGTTGCAATCATACGATAAGATGCATACATGTGTATTACATTGTACACAATAGATTGTAACGGTTTTGCAGTAAGATCTACGATCCAGCTATATGACTGCGGGGAAGCGCATCGGCATGGTAAAGACACAGAATCAACACATGATGCGTACGATTGATCGTTACGATTGATCGAAATCGTACACATTGTGCAAAAAATCGCACCGTGTATGGGTTGCATTAGACAATATTGTATAGTTGGCTATCTGCAGACTATCTTTAAACTTTCTTTTTTTCGATGAGTTACAGAAAAGTAATTAGAAGCCCAACTTCAAAACATCAGAAAGTCTGTTGCCACAGTGTATCCCCATTTGCTTTCCAAAAGTACTAATTCCTATGAGGCATAATCATTCCTCTCAAAGTCATTCATAAAATGATGGAACCACATTTCACTATCTGTAAGCCAAGATGCCTTTGTTAAACTAGGTCAAGATTACACGAGTTACTGTCATATAAGTAATGTATTTCAGGGAAAACCGTATTTCCTGACTCGCAATTACTAAGTCGTTATTTTCTGGCCTTCAACCAGCAGTATCAATAACACATTTTACTGTCCAGGAGAAAACATTGCATTGGAATAGTATTGGTACATGTAAAAAATGACCTTGTGATGAGTAGAAACAACAGTGAATGTTCATTCCAGTCCTCCTTGACCTTTCTAAAGGTTTGATGTAGGATACAGTGAATTCTAACAAAATAAACTAAATTGTGCAGTGATCAAATGACTCAAAGCCTTAGTGACAGGCAGATCACACAGGGTATAATCAGGAATATATTTCCCTGCACCCTCACACAGGGATCTCATTTATCACCCATTTTATTTTTTCATGTTTACCACTATTGTGCTGCTACTGTTTGCCACCATGTTGCTGCTGGGCAATTTAATCCACTATCATGATCTAGGTAACTGCTATTATTCTTAAGACATTCATCTGTAATGTAAACCAGCCACTACAGATTCAATCTAAATAATAAATGCCTGCTCAGCTTGTCTGTAAGAGTAGAGTAGTAATGGTAACTGAATGCCAGCAAAACAGAAGCAGATGTGGTTTGAAGACAGAGGGGGAGATGTACTAAGCATTGGAGAGAGATAAAGTGGAGAGAGATAAAATACCAACCAATCACCTTCTAACTGTCATTTTTTTAAACACAGTCTGTCAGTTGACGGTTAGGAGCTGATTGGTTGGTACTTTCTCTCTCCACTTGATCACTCTCCAAGGATTAGTACATCTCCCCCAGAGACAGATAACAAGAGCTGAGAACAAGAGCAGAGACATTGGGTCTGTACCTGTGGGTAAAAATCCTCAGTGTATTTCTACACTGCTGAATCAGAGCCTTAACTAGACTTTTTGTTGCCCTGTGCCAGAGAGAGCAATGACACCCCCCCCCCCAACCCATGTCTGGACATGCACATTTATCATAGGAATTCCAACAATGATAACAGCAGGGATTTCATCAGTATATGGAAGCCCATGAGGGAACATGTAACAAATCTACCAGCACTGACATATGCCCTGTGACCTGCATCTAATAGTGGATCGTATGTCAGCTTCTGTTAGATGCAGAAAATCATGTAGCACCTAGAGTTCTAATGAAGTGCATTGGTTTGCAGAGCATGATAAAGTATTTGCTCAGGAGCAGAAGTGTACACAGCTAGATGGAAGGAGATGGGCTCGGTTAGAGCATTACTTACTAAGGGCCTGATTCAGAGAGAAACACAATGGCGATTCCGTACACAGATCGAGCTATTGTTGCCATCTCGGGTGCGTATAGGCTGCATTGTGTGTGCACTGCATTCACATTGCAATTACGGACACACATAGGAAGACTCCACACAGTGATTGACAGGTTGTCAGTGTTTTGGGTTGGTAACGGGGGTGGTTAGAAAAACGCCTGTATTAGAGATGTATGCTAACCCAATGCTTAGCGCACATCTCTGATTGTTAGAGGACTGCGCATGTACAGGATGTGTACAGCACATGTGCAGCCCTCTATCTGAAAGTCCACTCACAGCACCTCTCAGCTGCAGCCTGATTGACAGGCTGAGACATTTGGTAGGCGAAGTGGGGGCGTTCCTGGGAAGTGTCCCCGGAAAGGCGGGAATGACGCCCAGTTGCCGAGAAGGGGGGAGAGCGGGTGCTATTTACCTAGCCCGGGATTGCTAGAGGGGCCCAATGGGGGCCCGGGTCCAGCTACGCTCCCCTGCCTCACAGCATACCAGCACACAGCGCTGTGAAAGCCCCACTCCAGAGCTGTGAAAGTGTTGGGGCTTTTTTGCTCAAGGTGGCGTTACCACACCTTTCGTGATCAGGCCACGTCCCTTCACCTGGGCCCGGCCGGGCTCTCTACGCCCCAGGTGATTCACCCAGTTTCCAGGAGGTACGAGACCAGGGTCTGCATCAGTGGATGCAGATTTCCAGGCCTCACAAGCTGCCAGGACCCGATCAGACTGTGGTAAGCTTCATGTAACGCAGCCTGACCAGAGCAGCAACCATCGTGACTTGCACTGGTCGCAGTGCTGGGATTGCAGATGCAGCAAGGAGATGTCTGTTTCCTACAGACACCTCCTCTTGTATTTGTATTTTACATGGGCTCTGCAATTCTGTCCATCTCTGAAACAGGACCAGAGAGGGTGCGCCTTGTTTTATTGTAGCATATTTGCAGGAGTGTTCCTGGATTGTGACATGACACATAGCCACCTATCAAAGCACTTCACTACTACATGAGGTCAGAGCTGGCAGAAAGGGGTCTGGATCCTATGCAGTTTTTTGTATCCATTTTGAATTTATTCCAGTTGATCTTTTGCACATAAAAGTTTTTAAGATGCACTTTGCCAAGTAACAAGAAATCTTCAAACAGGCAAATATCTTACATGTCAGAATGTAATTTCTGATGTCACTTACATGGTCAGACTGGCTCAGCAGAAAGCTCGGGAGAGTCCTCCCATTTGCAATTGAAAGGGGTGGTGGTGGGGGGGGGGTAAGAGCCAAAGCGCCAAGCGGGGAAGGTGCCAAGTTTAGGAACAAGAGGCACTAATTATATTTGGATACTATGTGAACAGAGGATTGTTACTTCATTGCTAAATGTGACTGTTTCAACTACATCTACTGATACTATATTGTCAGAATCCAGATCTCTTGTGCTGCATATTAAGGTAACCGTCTTCAAGGAAATATTTATTGGGGCTGTATAAACTAAACTGGAGGAACAGTGTGTTCTGTATTGAATAGTACAAATCCTGGTTTAGGTTGGCATTAATTGTGTTATTAATCTGTCTTTCTATAAGTATAATTATGGTAGTTGAAGGATTGTTCCGCTGAATTTCTATATTATTTTAATAGTGTTAATAATCTATAGTATATTTTCCTAAGGGAATAAAAATATCAATTATTTATGGTTTATTATCTTTAAGGCATAGCAGTTCCCTTTTTATGCTGCATCTATTATAGAATACTAATGACAATATTCTGTATATTTTATTCTTTTTAATTGCAATTAAGCACCCGATATAGTGGCAAAAATGTTTTAACTAACTACGTATTGTCTAGAAAGTGCAGTGAGTTGCACAGCCACCTATGCAGCACAGGGCATTCAGAGATTAGTAATTCTATAACAATTTGGAGCCACATGTTGCCTATGTTTTTGTAGATTCTCCTCCAATAATTCACAAATTGATTGTGGTTAGTAATTGTCTAACAACATACAAGAAACTATTTATACTATGGCCTCCCATTGGCAGCTGGTGGTCACTGTACTAGTGTGTTCTCAACTCCTCTACTAACTATTAAAGTCTGAGCTTCCTGTATAAAGAATCTACGAGTGTCAGTACCCAATTAAACTACCCTATGAGGGGACCAAACCATGCAATCAATTTCTGAAAACAACTTGTCAGTGCACCTTAGTGATTTTAAGTCTGCTAGCATTAGTTCCTGCACAATTATTCACATAGGATGTCAAGGATATTTTTGCACATATTGGAGCTTTTGCCTATTTATCAAAGCCCCTACCCATGTGGATGCCCATTTGTCATGGACAGCACTGTCCTTCAGTAGTTAACACCATCTCAGAATGTAATTTACTGGCAGTGCCCTTAAGAAAAAGTGCAATATTATTAAAATAAGGCTTTTTTTCCCCCTTTATTTTATCATATGTACTTCTTTTCTAGTTTTTACTATTCTTACCATGATTTTTTTGTGTGGAATCTGCCCAGTTCCACTGTGCATGCAGGAGCCAACTATAACACTTATGCATGCTCTGGTAGATTTCACTGGATTAGCAAGCGGTAAGACTACTCTCAGCTGAGCATCACATAGCGACCCTGGTAACGTTTTTATGGTAAATTGCCAAAAAAGATTTCCTATTTTTTTTATTAGCAGTATTAAAAAACCTTTTTTTTTTTATTTCACTTTATAAGTAGATCCCTCTGTGAGAGGAGTCAGGATGAGTGGCGCTATATGGAAGCATAGAAGTTGGGTAGACAGAATAGACTAGTTCCTTTACATCAAGCACAGGCATGGCGGACATTCTTCAAGGACTTTACTACCAGCCACCATAGTCTCAAGATGTGACAGCAACCAGAATTAATGTTACAAAACCATGTCACCGGGAGAGTTAAAAACCTCCTTGGTAGTTTTTATCGGCAGATTCCTACAAGTTTATCAGTGCATAGTGGTTGTGAGCAAGCAGGTTATTCCACACATTGATTTTAAACCCGAGTAAGTTTTATTGAAGATAAAAAGGATACAGGTGATACAGGATATAAAAGATAACCAGCAGTCAATATAATAAGGCATCAGCCTCTCTTGGGCTAACTACTGTACAGCCATACAGCACTGTGATACTTCACTAACACAGTGACAGGCTTTGGCACATGCAGGCCCTTTTATAGAGGGAAGTAACCAAGTCTTGCACCTGGAGTCTAATCAGCCTGACCTTTAAGTCTGGTGAATCAGGCATGTGAGGGCATTGATGAGTCATGCACAATAACACAGATATGTGATGTTATTGTGGCTGAAGAGTTATGCACAACAACACTCAGTTAAGAGACAGCTTGTAGCATTTAACATTTTAGCTACATTTTATTGTCTTATTTTTGGAATAGATTAGGCCTAGGCATCTATTGGCTCTTTGGCTGTTGGGGTCTGCAAAAAGATAGTCACTGGTAGTAGCAACCAGCACAAATTAGGTTCCACCTAGGTAATCTGTATTCTATCCTATACTTATATTAAACGTTACAGAGTTCACTATCAGTAGTTATGCTCTGCACAAGACAGCATCTGGGGAGAAAGCTGTCTGTCACGGGAAGTGTAACAGATGTTTAGTAAGATTTTGTGGCTTGCATGTTGATGTATCCAGTGGTCAAAGTGGAAATTTAGAAGTGGGGGTATGGAAATGATGACAGTGCTCAAAGTGTGCCAGTATGAGACAACATTTCTATATTTGCACTGTCCCTGAAGTTTCTCCATAATCTGTAAGTATGTATTTTGCTTGAAACAGAGGCTTTTAAAAAAACAAATTCTTAACAAATATATCATATATATTAAAAGTAAATATTCCCCACTATACTCATTACTTCTGCCCCCCACTCCTGCCCCCCACATTTTCAGTCCAAACTTTGTGTAGTGTGCATTTGCATATATGCAAATTATTCTGCCACTGATCCGTTATGATTTTAAATGATTTCATATTTGCACTATCTACCTGCTTAGTTGACATACAGGATTAAATGAATGGTGATTAACATATAGTAATTATTAAAGTATTATAAATAAATATATATATATTTGCATTTCATCTGACCGAGGCTGGTCGCTGGGTGGCGTGTTCAGTCGCAGTATTGTGCATTAAGTTGCAGATCAGTGTACTGAGAAGCCAGCGAGTGTAATACTGGTATTTGTCCACCAGATGTCGCTTTTGAAAAATGCCATTAGGCATGCTTGAGGTCTCCAATGTAGTTAAATGATGCTTGCTGTCCAAGAACTACTTTTTTTTTGGATGCTTTTTTATTCCAGTCTCCAATATACAGTACAATACAATACTGTATACTGTACAGCATCTTATATTATGGTGGATATAGTTTTTACATCTGCAAGTCTCAGCACGATAACACATCATTTTATTAAACACTGCCCATGTGCACTCACACTGTGATGACATTCTTTACAAACTAATGCTGACATCAGTGGAGTTGAGGGGTGTTCTATGAAATTACCACTAGACTACAAGTCTCAGCATAGAAAAAGGTCTGTTTAGATTAAACACTGCCTGTGCGACTTTTGCAGCAATACAGTATCTGGCTACCTGCACAAAGTAGTGGGCTACAGTACCACGATATAACTGTACAGTATATCCCTGGCAAAGATTTTAATACTAAACGCTTTATATTATTTCAAAATAATGCATTTTATTTTTTACATATTTTATATTATTTTTGGTTTGCCTATACATAAAATTAGCTGTATACTGCACTGTACAGTATGTTTTATGAGCTGAAATTTTCTGACCAGTGCACTAATTCACTACATTACTGTACCTCCTTTTTGTGTTGGATTGTACAGTATACTGTATATATTTGTTAGTAGGTAGCAACTTTTCAACATTATACTGTACTGTAGTAAAAATAATGTATGTGGTGCAATCTAAATACTATTACATTTAAAGTAATTGTGATAACCCCACTAATGTTCAATGGTTATTGGGGGAACCCAAATATATACAGTCAGGTGCATAAATATTGGGACATTGACATAATTTTCATATTTTGGCCTCTATTCACCACCACAATTGCTTTGGAATGAAACAAACAAGATGTGCTTTAACTGCAGACTTTCAGATTTAATTTGAGGGTAATTACATCCAAATCAGGTGAACGGTGTAGGAATTACAACGGTTTCTATATGTGGCTCCCACTTTTTAAGGGGCCAAAAGTAATGAGACTATCAACTCAAAAGCTATTTCATGGACAGGTGTGGGCTATTCCCTAGTTACTTCCTTATCTATTAAGCAAGTAAAAGGTCTGGCATTGATTCTAGGTGTGACATTTGCATTTGAAACAGTTGCTGTTGACTCTCAATATGAGATCCAAAGAGCTGTCACTATCAGTGAAGCAAACCATCATTAGGCTGAAAAATCAAAACAAACCCATCAGAGAGATAGCAAAAACATTAGGTGTGGCCAAATCAACTGTTTGGAACATTCTTAAAAAGAAAGAATGCACCGGAGAGCTCAGCAACACTAAAAGACCCGGAAGACCACGGAAAACAACTGTGGTGGATGACAGTAGAATTAGTTCCCTGGTGCAGAAAAACCCCTTCACAACAGTTGGCCAAATCAAGAACACTCTCCAGGAGGTAGGTGTATATGTGTCAAATTCAACAATCAAGAGAAGACTTCACAAGAGTGAATATAGAGGGTTCACCACAAGATGTAAACCATTGGTGAGCCTCAAAAACAGGAAGACCAGATTAGAGTTTGCCAAACAACATCTAAAAACAGCCATTACAGTTCTGGAACAACATCCTATGGACAGATGAGACAAATATCAACTTGTACCAGAGTGATGGGAAGAGAAGAGTATGGAGAAGGAAAGGAACTGCTCATGATCCAAAACATACCACCTCATTAGTGAAGCATGGCGGTGGTAGTGTCATGGCGTGGGCATGTATGGCTGCCAATGGAACTGGTTCCCTTGTATTTATTGATGATGTGACTGCTGACAAAAGCAGCAGAATGAATTCTGAAGTGTTTCGGGCAATATTATATGCTCATATTCAGTCAAATGCTTCAGAACTCATTGGATGGCGCTTCACAGTGCAGATGGACAATGACCCGAAGCATACTGCAAAAGCAACCAAAGAGTTTTTAAGGCTAAAAAGTGGAATGTTATGCAATGGCCAAGTCAATCCCCTGACCTGAATCCGATTGAGCATGCATTTCACTTGATGAAGACAAAACTGAAGGGAAAATGCCCCAAGAACAAGCAGGAACTGAAGACATTTGCAGTATAGGCCTGGCAGAGCATCACCAGGGATGAAACCCAGCGTCTGGTGATGTCTATGCGTTCCAGACTTCAGGCTGTAATTGCCTGCAAAGGATTTGCAACAAAGTATTAAAAAGTGAAAGTAAGATTTAGGATTGGTTAGCTTGTCCCATTACTTTTGGCCCCTTAGAAAGTGGGAGGCACATATAGAAACAGTTGTAATTCCTACACTGTTCACCTGATTTGGATGTAATTACCTTCAAATTAAATCTGAAAGTCTGCAGTTAAAGCACATCTTGTTTGTTTCCTTTCAAAACCATTGTGGTGGTGAATAGAGGCCAAAATATGAAAATTCTGTCAATGTCCCAATATTTATGCACCTGACTGTATACCTGTAATTGACGTATATACACATTATATGTATAATAAATATGAGTAGTGTGTTTACCAAAGGTAAACGGTGTCCAAAAATTTTTTAAAAACACTTAAGGACCCCCCAAAAAATGACTTTGAAAAAGGGGGCGAAAAAAAAAGTTGGGGTACAAAGTTAAAAATAAGCAAACTTGACTCTGGGAGGTCCCCAAGTATGCCCCAGGTGGTTTTTTGATTGCAGGTGCTTGCAGAAGTTGGATTTTTCATGATTTTTACAAGTACACTTTAGTAACTTTTAAATATGCTGACTCCCATTTTCAAGTACCCCAAATTTGATGGGAATAGTTATTTTCAGAAAAAAACACTCCTGAATACTATTCTGAAAAACGCTATTTAGCAGCTATTGAACCCGTTTAAAAACCCCAAATACCTTCAGCAAGCCAAATCGTGGGGTATCATAGTGAACCCCTATGTCAGAGCATTTTTTGGGGGTGTCAGACTGATTTCCTCAAATCTGACAACACTTTCCGCCTGTTTCAGTTTCGCCAGGTGCCGTGTTCGCGTACTTTCATATTGAATACGGGGTAAAGTGTGCACGCGCGCAATACTTTTCTGCCTGCCAAAACAGGCGAGGTAGGCAGAAAGTCCGGGCCGCGAAAAAGTATCGCGGCTCGGCTCATATTGAATACGACTCTCAGTGTGGGTTGTTCAAAAGTGCATGGTGGAAAAAAATTAAATAAATTTTGTTACAATTACAGTCCACTACCGTTCACAACATTTCCTCTGCCACTATCAAGTTATTTTAGGGGCATATTTATAATGGGTGCAGGGTGGGTGGTGCACATGGGCCCCTGCGTCTTGGGGGGCCAACAACGCACACCCTGCACCCTTATTTGTTTATACTTACCTTTCCACTGTCTTCAGAGTGCTGCCATTTTCCCTGAAGTCGAGCATGCGCAGAAAAGTGGGCGCCATTTTCTCAAGCATGTGCGGTAGATTCTTGCATTAAGCCAGAATCTACCACACTCTGTGCTCTGTCAGAGGGGAGGGGGCCCAAACGGAGGCTGCACACAGGCCACCTCCTCTTTTAAAACACCCCTGGGTTATCTATAGGCTACTGTAGCTGACATCAACATACTGTAGAGCAAAATGAGTACTCTTCAGTGCATACTTTACTGACAGTACTGTATGTCAGTCTTTTATTCTTTGTCCTCAGGACCACTAACATTTCATGTGTTTCACAACAACTGTGAATTATTGGGAGACTAAAATACTGTACACCTAAGCAACAGCTTGGAGATCTGGAAAATGAGAACTGTTAGGGTTCATGTGCATTAAGTTTGAGAAACACTTTGGTATGCAGTTTAACATTACTGTTATTCAATCTGTAACACTTATAATAATATTATTATTATCATCCTTTATTTATATGGTGCCACAAGTGTTCCGCAGTGCCTTACATAGTACATAGAACTAATAAGCGAACAAGAAACAAGTAACTTACAGTACATTACAGTGCAGGACAAGGACACAACTTATATACATTGCTGAAATAGTGATTAAAGCACTCACAATAAGCTGCCGGGAGTTGGTGGTCCCGTGTTAGGTGCCCTAATGGGGAGTAGAGAGTAGAAGAAAATGTAAAGAGAAGCACATGAGGGAAGAGGTCCCTGCTCATGAGAGCTTACATTCTAAGGGGAGGGGCATACAGACAGGCGTGACACAGAAGGGGAAGATAGGAAGGAAAGAGCATGAGGTGGGTTAGGAGGAGTGCTGGAAGGCCTTGATGAAGTAGTGGGTCTTGAGAGCCCGTTTGAAGATTTGTAGAGAGGTGGAGAGTCTGATAGGGAGAGGGAGAGCATTCCAAAGGTAGGGAGCAGCACGGGCAAAATCTCGGATGCGGGAGTGGGAGGAAGTAATCAGTTGGCAAGAGAGGCCGCATGCATTAGTTGAGCGAAGTGGGCGGGCGGGAGTGTGAAGGGAGAGAAGGTCAGATATGTATGCGGGAGAGGATTTGGTGAGGGCTTTGTAGGTGAATGTAAGAACCTTGAATTGGCATCTGAAGGGGAAGGGGAGCCAGTGTAGGGCTTGAAGGAGAGGGGAAGCAGATATAGAACATCTGGAGAGGAAGATGAGCCGAGCAGCAGCATTGAGAACAGATTGTAGTGGAGAGAGGTGAGAGACTGGGAGGCCAGCTAGGAGAAGGTTACAGTAGTCCAATCTGGATATGACCAGTGAGTGGATGAGGGTTTTAGTGGCATCCTGGGTGAGGAAGGGTCTAATCCTGGAGATATTTTTTAGGTGAAAACGGCAGGACTGCGAGAGGTGCTGAATGTGCGGTTTAAAGGAGAGGGAGGAGTCTAGGATAACTCCAAGACAGCGCACTTTGGGGCTAGAGGAGATAGTTGTGCCATCAATAGATAATGAAATTGTGGAAAGTGATGTATTGGAAGAGGGTGGGAAGATGATCAGCTCAGTCTTAGACATGTTAAGTTTAAGAAAGCGCTGGGACATCCACGAAGAGACAGCAGAGAGACAGTTGGAGATACGGGTAAGGAGCTCAGGGGCGAGCTCAGGGGTGGAAAGGTAAATTTGAGTATCATCTGCATAGAGATGATATTGGAGGTCAAAGGAGTTAATGAGTTCACCTAAAGAGGATGTATATAGGGAGAAAAGGAGAGGTCCAAGAAGAGAACCTTGGGGAACTCCTACCTTTAGTGGAAGTGGAGGGGAAGAGGAGTCATGAGAGGACACAGTGAAGGAACGATCAGAGAGGTAGGAGGAAAGCCAGGAGAGGGCAGTGTCACGTAAACCGAGAGAGTAAAGGATTTGCAGGAGGAGAGGGTGGTCTACAGTGTCAAATGCAGCAGAGAGGTCAAGGAGAATGAGCAGAGAGTAGTGGCCCTTGGATTTGGCAGCAAGGAGGTCGTTGCTGACTTTCGTGAGGGCAGTTTCCGTGGAGTGGAGAGATCGGAAGCCAGATTGAAATGAGTCAAGGAGGGAGTGGGAGGAAAGAAAGGTGGTAAGGCGGTTGTAGACAATACGCTCAAGGAGTTTGGAAGCAAAAGGGAGAAGAGAGATGGGAGAGTTGGAAAGTATGTTAGGATCAAGGGTAGGTTTTTTAAGAATGGGGGAGACAAGAGCATGTTTGAATGCAGAAGGGACAGTGCCAGATGATAGGGAAAGATTAAGGAGGTGAGCCAGATGGGAACAGGCAGAAGGAGACAGGTGGGAGAGGAGACGGGAAGGGATAGGGTCAAGAGGGGAGGTGGAAGGAGGGGAGGACCGGATGAGGGCCAAGACTTCCTCTCCAGAAGCAGGGGAGAAGGATGTCAGAGTTGGTGAGACAGAAGGGGAGGGGTGATAAGGGCAAGGAGGGAGAGGAGTGCTGAGATTCTGATGGGATATGATGTCCTCACGTATGGAGTCAATTTTAGATGTAAAGTAGGTGGCAAAGTCAAGGGCAGAGAGCGAGGAGGGAAGGCGAGGAGGGGAAGGGCAGAGTAGGGAGTTGAAAGTGGCAAAGAGACGCCGGGGGTTTGAGGACTGGGAGGAGATGAGGTTCTTGAAATATGTTTGTTTGGAGAGAGACAGGGCAGCACTGTAGGAGGAGAGAATAAATTTGAAATGGAGGAAGTCAGCCTTAGAGCGTGATTTTCTCCACTGACGCTCCGCAATTCTTGAACACTTTTGTAGGTATCTGGTGCATTTGGAATGCCAGGGTTGTGGTGTGGATCTGCGAGGGTGAGTGGTTATTGCTGGAGCAACAGAATCAAGAGCAGAAGCAAGGGAGGAATTGTACAGGGAAGTAGCTTGTTCAGGACAGGAGAGAGAAATGATAGGGGAGAGAAGAGAGTCCAGCAGGGAGGAAAAAGCAACAGTGTCAATAGCCTCAATATTACGCTTAGTAATGGTAGCCTTAGGAGTTAGAGGAGGGGAAGGAGAGAGGGATAGGTTAAAAGAGAGAAGGTGATGGTCAGAGAGGGGGAATGGGCAATTGGAGTAATCAGAAATATCACAACGGTGCGTAAAGACCAGGTCAAGTGAGTGCCCACTCACATGGGAGGGTGAGGAGTTCCATTGGGCGAGAACAAATGAAGAGGTGAGGGTAAGGAGTTTAGCTGCAGAGGATTCTGTGGGAATGTCAATAGGAATATTAAAATCACCTAGGATAATGGAGGGAAGATCTGAGGAGAGAAAGTGAGGGAGCCAGGAAGCGAAGTTGTCAAGGAATTTGGAGGGAGAGCCAGGGGGACGGTAAATGACAGCTACTCTGAGGTTTACTGGTTGGAAGAGGCGTATAGCATGAACCTCAAATGTGGGGAATGTAAGGGATGGTTCAGAGGGTATTAGCTGGTATGAGTAACTGGTGGATAGAAGGACCCCAACACCACCACCATGGCGACCCCCAGGCCGGGGGGTGTGGGAGAAGGTGAAGCCCCCAGAGGATAGAGCAGCAGGAGAAGTGGTGTCAGAGGGTGAGATCCAAGTTTCAGTGATGGCTAGGAGATTCAGAGAGTTGGAGATAAAAAGGTCATGGGTGGGGACCAGTTTATTACAGACTGACCTGGCATTCCAGAGGGCACAGGATAGAGAGATAGCATTTGTGAGGGAGATGTGAATAAGATTGTCCGGGTTGCTGTAATGTGGAGGTGAGATTAATTTGGGGGACCGATATGAATAGAGTTTAGTGATGGTGCGGGCACCTGAGCTGGAAAGGGAACCAATAGGAGGTGGGCAGGGAGGGAGATGTGGATGGCAGTGGGGTGAAGTGACAGGGAGAGGAGTGTAGGAGGAGGGTTTGGTGGTGGGGTAGTAGGACAGAGGGGGGGTAGAACAGGAAGAAAGTGGAGTAATGGGTGAGGAGTGAAGAGTAGGCAGACAGAGGAGGGGGGAGAAGGGGAGGAGGAGGTGGAAGAGATAAGGGGGAAAGGGTAAAGGTGGAAGCAGGGGGCAGAATAGAGGATTAGGTAGAGAGAGTGAAGGAGGGAGTTGACGAAAACCTTGTCATGGTGTTTATAAGTAAACAAGAGGAATGAAATTTGGAAATATAAATGAGATATGAGTGCAAGAGATTTGTAGGAATGCAAGTAAGAAAACAGTGACGTATCAAAGAACAGTGTATCAATATGTATGCAGATTAACAAGATTGTTATAGGGAGGAATAAAAGTGGGGTTCTAATGTGTGCAGAATGTGAAAAATAACGCAGATTGTAAGCAGATAGAGGATGTGAGGCTAGGCAAGAGAGCTGAGATAAAGGACAGTGTTTCAAAGTTGATGGATGTAAACTGACATGGGAAAAAGTACAATAAGCATTGAATTGTATGCGAGAATCAGAAGGCCAGCATTATTAATAGCATTAGATGTGTTCTTCAATTAATGTTTACGCCAGAGTTTCGCAAACTTGGTCCTCAAGGCACCCTAACAATTCAGGTTTTAAGGCTATCCACCTTTGAGCATAGTGACTTATTTAGTACTCCAGTCAATTTGATTTCACCATCTGTGCTCAATGTTAGGGTCTCTTGAGGACCAAGTTTGGGAACCACTGGTTTACACAGTAATCACATTACAGTACCCCCCACAGTACAATACAGTACCTTTTATATTGGTGAGTGAAGATACAGTAGACCATGAGCTTTCGAACCTTCTTGACATTGCAGCAGTTTTGGGTCATGTGGATGCCAATGTTTAGTGTTTCACTGTTGGAAGCTTTCTGTCCTGCCACCACTGGCCATCTGATTACCTTCCTCCACGGCTGTTTCTGGGAATCCGTAGCAACCCATTCAATGTGTCCTTTATCTTTGTTAATTCATGCTTTCCAATCCTGAATCTTGCCTGTCATCTTGACAGGATATCTTCTTTTAAATTGTTAGGGATTAGTATTTTATATCAGCTTCCATTAAAATTTACACGCTTGGCCCAATTCTGGTACAGGCCATAGGGCACATGTTCTTGCTTGTCTCTTCAGCTGACAACTGGGATGAATCAACTAGACAAAATGGCCAACGAGCGCTGAGACAAACCATTAGGCAGCCACCACCACGGAGCATGGCAGCAGAATGCATGTAAGATATGTGCTTTTGCTCTATGTGACTAGGGTGATTGCTATTGTAATAAATAGGAAAATGCTACTGGCCATTACATTACATTTCTATGCGACTAAATACATGGGTGTGCGTCTAGGGACATTAGAGGAACAATGCAAGCAATAGGTATTTTACATGTTCTATGTGACTAAATACATAGGAGTGTGTCTGTCTATGGATGGGACAAAATGCCTTCTGAGCAGTGAGACCAGCCTCAAGGGAGCCAACCGCCAAGGAGCCAGCAGCAGCATGCATGTAAGATATGTGCTGCTGCTCTCTTTGTGCCACAAGGGACATGTTGTTACATGTTTTATGTGCTTCATTTCTATGTCATTGCATAGAAATGAAGGATGGGGAGAGGTGCAGAGCTACAATACTGTATGCAGTGAGTTCAGCAGCAGTAATCTACCAATTGTTAGCATGAATTCCTCTCCTTTTATTGAAAACTGAAAGTGTGTGTTTACACCACCCAGTTGGTTAGTATCACGTTGCGCAAGCTGCTAGGTGATTAGCGTCATGTTGAGCAATCTGTTAGCACCAATGTTTATAGTGGTTAGTGTCAAAACCATCTCTGTGTCATTGCATAGAAATGAAGGGTGCCGTGCAGTGAGTTAAACAGTGGTACCCTACAAGTGGTCAACATGGATTTCCCTCATTTTATCAAAAACTGAAAGTGCATCTTTGTTGCAAAGGGGTATTGAGACTTGTAGTGTGTGTTTGCAGCTTCTGCTTGTGTGCGGCTGTATAGTAGTATCAAGGGTTAAATTTAAAAATATATACTGTAGATAAAATAGTATTGACTACAAAATCACATTGCTTAATGTCCCTGGCCTTAATGAGAATTGAGGCCAAGGTGACGGCTCTGTTAAGTATTCACCTTAACCACTAACCCAATGGAGGCTACTAGCAAGATGCTTCACACCTGTTGTCTATGACTTGCTCGTCAATGCCTGTAGTAGCAGTTTAACAGGCAGGAGATACACAACACAAGTGTCAAAACCTTCTTTATTGGAAGCTTGAGGTGTGTTTTTACACTACCATAGTTATACAGTATGTGAAACGATTAGCATAATGTTGAGCAAGCCGCTAGTGACAATGGCCCTGATTCAGAGCCATTCGCTGCTGGCGGGCGCTCGCTCTGAATCTGGGTGTTTTTTTTTCTTTTTTTTACTCCGGCCGCTCGCAAAGCTGTGGGTGACCACACACAGCTTGTGTGAGCGGGCTGGAGATGTCTCGATTATCGTGACCATCCGGCTTGCGACGAGAGCAGGGAGTCCACTACTGACATCACTAGTGATGTCAGTAACCCCTCCCAACAAACACCAGGCATTCCTATGGGAACACCTGCGGTTGTCCGACCACCCCTCTACCCGCCCACAAAACGGGGCGAGCTGTCAATCAACATCGACAGCCGCCCCGTCTTGTTTCGAGTCCCGCAGCGACTGAACTTCAGTCGCTCAGCGGGGCTCATACATGAGCACGCCGGACGCGGCACATGCACAGGGCATTACCATCGAGCCGCTTGCGAGCGGCTCTGAATTGGGCCCAATGTCTATAGTGGTTAGCGGCAAGCCATCTCTGTGGCATTGCAAAGAAATGAAGGCTGTGGGATGGTGCAGGGCTACTGTATAGTATTTTGCACAAGTACCCTATCACTGATCAACACAAATTCCTCTCCTTTTCATGGATATTGCACCAGCAGTGTTTAATAAAATGAGGTATTATCGTGCTAAGACCTTGAGCTGACTGTTGCTCGGATGATTTAATAAGTAGCCTTCACCCCCACCCCCACCCATTGGTGATTTCAACACTGGTGTACTGCTTAAAAAACAAAACACGTCTTTTATTATGTTAATGAAAGGATCATGCTCGCTTTGGGGAAGGGACCTAGAGGGCACACCAAGTTTTTAATATGGCCGCACCGCTAGCTCTAGTGATTTCATACAGTAACCAACCAACCAACACCACCATTCATCTATAAAAACCACTATTATATAATACAAAAGAATATTTTTTTTATATTTGGGTGTGTTTGTCGACCCAGCATTTACTATTCTGCATCAATTACTCTGTGTGTGCAACTTTCAGTATTTTGCTGCAAAAGTCACACAAGCAGTGTTTAATCTAAACAGACATTTGTCTATGCTGACACTTGTAGTTGAGTGGTGATTTCTTAGAGCGCCCTTCAACCCCACTGTTCATTTGTAAGGCATGTCAGCATTGTGTAAGTGCCGCATATCACTGCCGAAATTGCCGCTGTGCGCTTGCGGAACAATGTGCAGATACAGTAGCAAAGGTTACATTTAAAAAATATATACTGTAGATAAAATAATATTGATTACAAAATCACATTGCTTAATGCCCCTGGCCTAAATGAGGATCGAACACAAAGTGACAGCTCTGTTAAGCATTCACCTTAACCACAGAGGCTACCGGCAAGCTGCTTCACACCTGTTGTCTATGACTGCTAGTCACTGCTTGTAGTAGCTGTTTAACCCAACACTACAAGGGGTAAATTTACTAAAGTGAGAGTTTTTACAAGTGAGTTTTAAAAGTGATGTTGCCCATAGCAACCAATCAGATTCTACTTAACATTTAAATAGCACCTTCTAGAAGATAATAGCTTGAATCTGATTGGTTGCTATTGGCAACATCACTTTTAAAACTCACTTCTAAAAACTCTCACTTTAGTAAATTTACCCACAAGTGTCAGAATCTCCTTTTATTTAATGTCACTTATTGTAATGAATATATTTTTTCTTTTGGTGTGTTTCCCAACCCTGCATTTACTTTTCTGTATCAATTAGTCTGTGTTTGCGACTTTCAGTATTTGCAGTTAGCCAGATATTGCTGCTACAGTATTTTGCTGCAAAATTCACACAAGCAGTGTTTAATTTAAACCAACATTTTTCTGTGCTGACACTTGTAATTGAGTGGTGATCTCATAGAGCACCCCTCAACCCCAACATTCATTTGTAAGGCAGCACTGTGTAAGTGCCACACAACACTGCAAATATTGCCACTTGGCTCTTGTAGAACAATGTGCATGGCACAAATAATTGAAAGGACAATCTTTAATAAAAAAGCCCCCTGTGCTGTGTTACTATAGTTAATGAAAAAGGCTGTTTACACTGTACAGTACTGTAAGTGATTGGCTCACCTGTCAGGTCTTACTATTGTATTCTGTAGTGCCATATCTATCCACTGCTGTATTATTCTGCACTGTGGTTTTCATTAATGGAGCAATCACCACCCAGCAGTGAAGTTGTGTATGCCATGCCAACCCACGCTATTTGCATGCTGCGACTAAGATGCCTGTATGCTGTGACTACATCAAGGATGAACGTGGACACATTTGTCTAGCTATCTATCTATCTATCTATCATCAGCTGAAGTAACTTTTTTTAAAGTTTTTAGGTTTAATTACATGCTGTCATCCAAATCCATCCAGTGGAAGGCCCAGAACAGCCATCCTGGTTCAAAGTTCTGCCCAGCGCAGTCCGCTGTGAGGTCCAACTGGGACCCCAACCACTCCATTAACCACTTAACTGACAAATTATTTTTCCAAAAACTGCTCCAAAATTGTCGGTTGCTTTTATGATTAAAATTAAGTTCTTGACCTAATTCAAACTTATCCATCACTATTTTATTTGAAAATTTTTTATATTTTTTTAAAACCCAGTATACCATAAAAATAGCAATTTATATGTTATACAGTAGTGATGGCCATTGACAGCTGTACCATCGATGGTTCAACCATCGTTAGAAGCCATCAATTGTTTAGCGATTGGTCAAGATCTGTGTAGACCACAACTGCCAATGTTTCCTGAACATTGATTGAGGGTTGCCATTGATGGTGCAACATTGATTGCCACCAGCAATGGCAACCACTTGTTTTCAGTCAGACCATCGATTTTTGCAAACCATCAATGGTCGGTTGCCATTCCTAATTAGAGGCTATGCGTTATATATGATGTATGTATACTAGGGGTGTGCACCGGCCATTTTTCGTGTTTTGGTTTTGGTTCTGGATCTTTCTTCGTGTTTTGGATCTGGATTGGTTTTGCCAAAACCACCCTTCCGTGTTTTGGGTTCTGGTTTTGTATCTGTATTTTTTTTTAAAAAAGAATAAAAACTGCTAAAATCACAGAATGTGTTGGTTTTTCTGCTCCTATGCTATTAACCTCAATAACCTTAATTTCCACTCATTTCCAGTCTATTCTGAACGCCTCACAATAATGTTTTTATGTCCAAAAGGCTATGCTAATGTAAAGAAAAAAAAAGAGGTGCAAGATGGAATTGTCCTTGGGCCCTCCCACCCACCCTTATGTTGTATAAACAGGACATGCACTCTTTAACAAACCAATCATTTCAGCGCCAGGGTCTGCCACACGACTGTGGCTGAAATGATTGGTTCGTCTGGGCCCCCACAAAACAAGCTGACAATTAATCTGTCCCTGCACAAACTGGCTCTACGGAGGCAAGATGTCGTCCTCATCCTCCTCATCCACCGATTCCTCACCCTCTTCAGTGTTGTGTACATCCTCATCCTCACAGACTATTAACTCGTCCCCGCTGGAATCCACCACCACAGGTCCCTCTGTACGTTCTGGAGGCTGGTCTCCCTGGAAGAGTTGATAATTCATTTTTATGAATATCATCTTCTTCACATTTTCTGGAAGCAGCCTCCTACACCTTTTGCTGACAAGGCTCCCGGCTGCACTAAACACTCTTTCGGAGTACACACTGGAGGGGGGGCAACTCAGGTAAAATAGAGCCAGTTTGTACAGGGGCCACCAAATTGCCTCTTTTTCCTGCCAGTACATGTACGGACTGTCTGACATGCCTACTTGGATACTGTCACCGATGTAATCCTTTAACAGACAGATGCACGCTTGTCGCTGCTGCTTTGAGGATGCAGGTGCGGCTACAGCCAACACATTTCACAAAGACAGGAAAAAAAAGAATTTTTTATTTTTTGTGGAGCGCACTTTGGGGGTTACACCACCCTTTGACAGACAGACGCTTGTCGCTGCTGCTTTGAGGATGCAGGTGCGGCTACTGCGCATACATTTCACACACAAACACAGAAAAAAAGATTATTTTATTTTGTTGGAGCGCACTTTGAGGGTTAAAACACTCCTTTAACAGACAGACGCATGCTTGTCGCTGCTGCTTTGAGGACAGTATCATATGCAGTGACAGTAAACCTGTCAGAAATTGTTGGCACATCCTTCAGTCCGGACCAGATGTCCAAACCGGCCCTTGACTTATGACACAGGCGCACGCTTGGCGCTGCTACTGTGTTGATGCACGTGCGGCTACATCGCACACAAGTCACAAACACATAAAAAAAATTGTTTTTTATTTTTTGGAGCACTTTGAGGGTTACACCACCCTTTGACAGACGCACGCTTGTTGCTGCTGCTTTGAGGATACAGGTGGAATCTAGACGGGATTTGGAACCGGGAACACACTACCTCCATCAATTGTCTAAATCCCACTGCACTAATGGCGGATACCGGACGCACGTCAAACACCAACATAGCAGTCAAGGCCTCAGTTATACGTTTTGCTTCAGGATGACTGCTGTCGTACTTCATCCTCCTCGCTAGGGACTGTTGGAGGGTCAATTGTTTAGTAAAAGTAGTGGTGTTCCTACTTCCTCTCTGGGATGATGAACAACTCCCAGCAGCAGCAACAGCACTAAGAGGAAGTGGTTCTTGATCTTTCCCTATTTTATTTTTATCGGAGAAAGTTTGGTCCTCCATTTATGTTATATTGATATACACGTGCGGCTAAGGCGCACACAAACACAGAAAATATTTTTTTATTTTTGCTGGGGAGTAGTGCACTTTGTGGGTTACACCACCCTTTAAGAAATGAGCCAGCCGGCCCTTTACTTATGGGACACAGGCGCACACTTGGCGCTGCTCCTTTGTTGATGCATGTGCAGCCACAGTGCACACAATTCACAAACACAGAAAATCTTTTTTATTTTGTTTGGAGTGCCCTTTGGGGGTTACAGCACCCTTTAACAGACAAGTCAGCCGGCCCTTTACTTATGGGACACAGGTGCACGCTTGGCACTACTTTGTTGATGCACGTGTGGCTACTGCGCACACAGGGGGTCATTCAGACCCGCTCGCGAGCGCAGGACGCTCGCAAGCGGGTTGATGTTCCCCCACTGCGCACGACGGAGGGAGCTCCGTCGTGCGCATGCGCGAGACCCAGCGAGCGATGGGCTCTCCATCGCTCTGGGTCTCGCACCAAGTCAACATCGACAGCACGCCCCCTTTGGTGGACGTGCCGGGGGCGTGCCTGCCAGACGGAGGCGTTCCCATGGGAACGCCTACCATCTGAAGCCGGCCCCACTGACATCACTAGTGATGTCCATGGGAGTGATTTTGGCTCTGATAGAGCCAAAATCACTCCAGGGCTTGCGGCAGTGAGACCCTACCGCAGGGTCTCCGTCGCAAGCCCGATGGTCGCGATGGTCAAGACCATCGCGACCATCATCATGGACGTTCGCATATGCTGTGGGTGGTCACCCACAGCTATGCGAGCGGCCAGGAGGCCGCTCCATTTTCATGGAGGAGGGCACTGACTCAGAGCGAGCGCTCTGGTCAGAGCATTCGGCTCTGAATCAGGCCCACAATTCACAAACACAGAAAAAATATTTTTTTTTTTTGCACTTGGGGGGAGCACCCCTGATGGACAGAGCACCCCCTGGACAACATTACAGCACCCCTTTAGGACTGGGACACTGCACAGGACTTTGGAGTGGACACAGCCCCTATGGACAACAGCGGCACAGCACAACACTACACTACACAGCCCAGCCAGCCCTAACTCCCACCCTCCCTCTTCACTGTCCACAGCCGAGTGAGAAAATGGCGACGACGCGGGTACCTTATATAGAATCCAAAACCCGCGAGACCCGGAAGGCGGGATGTTGACATTTTGCCTCGATTTCAGATCCAAGTCAGGCGGGAAAAGTCGAGCCTGACTCGGATTGGCCTCGGTTCGGATTTCAGAAATCCGAACCCGCTCACCCCTAATGTATACATATATATGTGTGTGTGTGTAAGCAGGAGCTATATATATATATATATACATATACATATATATATATATATATATATATATACACATATACATACACACATACATATACACTGCTCCTGCTTACACACACACTCATACATCATATATATATATATATATATATATATATATATTTATTAATAGTGCGGCACTCCAAATTTCCGTAGTTCCACCTCACCGGGTGCCCTCCGATATGAGGATTAATAGATAGTAAATAGAAGCATGGCGGCACTCACGGTTTTGAATAAAATAAGGACAACAGCCCACTGCAATTCAACATTTCGGTATTATAACCTTCGTCAGGAATACAGTACAAGTGTAAAATCTTGCTTTAAATACTTAACATCCACCATGTCTATGCACGCTGGACCCGAGGCAAAACTGACATCAACGACTCGCATCATCAAGCGGAAGTGATGTCAGCAGCCAGGGACCGTAACTATAGTGATGTAAACAAACAAAACCACCACCTAAATAATACAAATCCAATATCGTCTTAGGCTAATCATGAGAAAAAACATAGAATCATGATAATCCACTATTCAGGGCACATATAGGAATCAGAATCAATAAATGATACTCACATTCGGAGTATCCTATACAATATACATGCATCGGCAGCTACTATAAAAAACATGTCAAAGGTAGATTTTTGTTCAAGCCATGGGGATGCACAGTGTTGAGCCTGTATATCCACCTGGTTTCAGCCTTAAGCAGAGCTTGAGCTCGGTCCCCACCCCTAGAGTCCTCTGAAATATGGTCAATCATTTTATACCGAATAGTAGCTAGTGTGTGTCTGTGGCTGCGAAAATGACGAGCAACTGGTTGTTCATTATCAGTACCCTCCAGCCCCTGTCTGATCGCAGAGCGATGGAGGGCCATACGCTCCTTAAATTGGCGTATGGTCTTTCCTACATAAAGAAGCCCACAAGGACATCGTATATAGTACACCACAAATCTACTATTACAAGAGAGAGTATGCTTAATTTAACATTTTTGCCCAGAATGAGGATGAGCAAAAAAGTCACCAGTTTCTAAAAAAACTACATGTAATGCACCCAAGGCATTTGAAATTCCCTGCTTTTTACATACATATATACATTTATATATTGTGATACATTTGGGGTAGGGGGTCCCTCTCCTGGGGTAGATGGACACCTCCTTACACACAGCAGCCAGGAATCAGCACACCAGTCCAGGGTTTTCGTGCAAGCTGGTCAGAACCAGTTTTATTGTGCAATATAAACAACAAAATAAAAAAACATAAAAATACATTCTAGCCCGTCTAGGCACTAACTAGACAGGTAACTCCCTCTCTACACGTGGCAGGGCCTACTACCTTACCACAAACACAAACACAAACACAAACACAAACACAAACACAAACACAGCACTTCCAAATAACACAATGTTTCTGAACAAACCTCAGTGTCTGTTCTCCCCCAGGGTATGTGAGACACTGAATCAAAATCTAACACAGCTTATCTGAGCCACTTCCAGGTGCAACTACTAATCAGCCTGCTCTCAGACTGAAAGGCCCAACACCTGGAATGGCCTGTGGATCGAGCCCTCCCTTCTCTTCTCACATCCAGACCCCTAGAACCCATTATCCAGCTTTTACCAAAAGCCGACACTTCAGGTCTGTTTGGCATAACAGACTTTTCCTGGGGTTTTAAAACTCAGATGATAGGAATCTGGGACACACATATATTCCATCCCAGACTTCTCCAGTTCTTCTACCACATATCCGCCCCCCCTTTGTTTAAACCTGTGGGGTGGAACAACTGCAACCCCCAAACAATAAACACGCGACAAAGCATCTGCATTGGCCAGCTGGCTTGAAGGCCTGTGTTCGACTGAAAACTTAAAGTTTTGCAATGCCAGAACCACCTTGTTATTCTCCCATTGCTCTCTTTGTTCTCTGACATCCATTTCAAAGGGGCATGATCAGTGATCAGCCTGAACTTCCTTCCCATCAAGTAGTACCTGAGAGTTTCTAATGCCCACTTTATGGCCAATGCTTCTTTCTCTACTGTAGCATAGTTTCTCTCATGTACATTCAATTTCTTGCTTAAGTAACAAATAAGGTGTTCTTCACCTTCTTTGTTCTGGGACAGGATTGCTCCTATGCCTACAACTGATGCATCAGTTTGCACAACAAACTCCCTGTCAAAATCAGGGGTCATCAGAACTGGTTGGGTACACAATGCCATTTTTAACCCCTGAAAAGCCTTCTCTGCTTCAGGACTCCATTTAACCATGACTTCTTGTTTGCCTTTGGTAAGGTCAGTTAGTGGGACTGCAATGGTGGCAAAATTGGGTATAAATCTCCTATAATACCCAGTAATCCCTAAGAAGGCTCTCACCTGCTTCTTATTCAGGGGTCGTGGCCAGTTTTGTATTGCCTCAATTTTATTAAACTGTGGATTTATCAAACCTCAGCCAAAGGTGTATCCAAGATACTTTACTTCTTTCATCCCTAGGCAACATTTTTTGGGGTTGGCTGTCAATCCTGCCCTAAAAATGGAGTCCAATACTGCTTGCACTTTGGGCAAGTGAGCCTGCCAATCAGGACAATGAGTGTCCACATCGCCTAGATAAGCAGCAGCATACTGTCTATGGGGCTTTAGAATTCTATCCATCACCCTTTGAAAGGTAGCCAGTGCCCCATGTAACCCAAAGGGCAACAGCTTGTATTGGAACAATCCTTCACGTACAGAAAAGGCTGTCTTTTCTTTGGCATTCTTAGTTAATGGCACTTGCCAACACCCTTTGGTTAAGTCTAAAGTGGTTAAATACCTGGCTGTTCCTAGTTTTTAAATTAGTTCATCCACCCTAGGCACAGGGTAGGCGTCGAACTTTGACACACTGTTCAATTTTCGGAAATCATTGCAGAAACGCACACTCCCGTCAGGCTTTGAAATAAGCACAATGGGACTTGACCACTCACTATGCGGTTCTTCAATTACACCCAATTCCAACATTTTCTTAATTTCATTAGATACAGATTATCTTTGGGCTTCTGGTAACCTATAGGGCTTTAGGTTAATCTTAACCCCTGGGTCAGTGATTATGTAATGTTCAATGACTGTGGTTTTGCCCAGTTTATCTGAAAACAAAACTCTATTTCTGCTAAGAAATTCCTTGACTTCCTGCTGTTGAACTGCCGACAGGGTTTTAGCTACTGTCACTTCGGGAACCAAGGGCCCTGGGTTTACTGGAGGGGCCGGGATGGCTGACAGAGCTGCTCTATTCTTCCAAGGTTTTATAAGATTTACATGGTACATCTGCTCTGGCTTTCTTTTCCCAGGCTGGTATACTTTATAATTAACCTCCCCCACTTTTACATTTTCACTGCCTTTAACGAAAGTAGGGTAATTTAACTGCTCCACGGCAAAGACCTTTTTTCTGACTTCAAGATCAGGCAGATGACTAACTGGCTCAATAACATTTCCCATCTCAGGAGGAGGCACATCACTTGGTGAGCCACCATCATTTTCAGCATTCTCTGGTTCACCAATCATGCTGGAAAAGGGGAACACCTCAGACTCTGCTACTGCATCAGTAACCTCCAAGAAATGGGTCGGGGTTATTTACTTCTATACCAAATCGGCTTTCCCACAACTTCCAGAAGTGAGCAAAGTGTCTCCCCAATATTGCATCAAACATCAAGCCATGCACCAAACCCACAGGGACTATCGCGGAACCACACTGTGTTTCTATGTTTACCTCTACAGTAACATAATAGCGAGTATCCCCATGTATGCTGGTCACACCAACAGTTTTCCTGTTACGCTTCAAGGGGTTCATCAGTTCAGCTTTCTCCAGTGTAACCAGCAGAATCAGGGCTTGGTGAGGTGCACTCAACAGTTCCTCGGCCACCACATACCTCTCCACCAGTTCAACCAATTGGTCTGCTGTGTTGGGGACTGCATGTCTCACCCACTTGCGCAGAGTTGCGGGTAGAGACCGCAGATATCGATCCATAACAACCCTTTCCACGATCTTTGGTCCCGTTAGAGTCTCTGGCTGCAGCCATTTTGTGGTAAGATGGACGAGGTCATGCATTTGTGAGTGTGGAGGCTTTTCTGTTTGGAACTCCGAGCGGTGGACTCGTTGGGCACAAACAAATACTGTGACTCCCAATCGAGTTAAGATTTCCTGTTTCAATTTAACATAGTCTTTTGCATCAGCCAGGCACAAGTCATAGTATGCTTTCTGTGGTTATCCAGACAGGAAAGGTGTCACAAGACTTGCCCACTCCTCTTTAGGCCAATTCTCTCTTTCTGCGGTTCTTTCAAAGGCCATAAGATACACTTCCACATCATCATTCTCAGTCATCTATTGCAGAAAGTGACAGCCCGTATAGTGTGAGTGTGAGTTGGAAGAGCAGGGGAAGCATCTCCAGACCGGACTACTAGCTGTTGTACCACCTCTCTTAAGGCCTGGCGGGTTTCCGCTATGCGACTTGCTGAGTTCTGCTAGTTTCCTGCTGGGCTCTGATAGCTTCTTGCTGAGCTTTGTTATTTTCCTGCTGAACTCTGATAGCTTCTTGCAGAGTTTTGTTAGATTGGAGCAAGGCCTCAACAATGTCCTCCATGTTGTCTTTAGGTGTAGGTTGGAAGTGGAATCTTGCTTCTCTAAGCCACCTTTATGGATTTCATAAAACATAGGTTGACATCCAAACATCAAATTGGTGTCTGTCTCTTTAAATTTTCAAAGCAAAACTTTTCCTATTGCTGCAATTTTCAGTGTGTTTGCCTGCATTCTCCACCACTTGTGATATAGTCGGGGTAGAGGGTCCCTCTCCTGGGGTAAATGGACACCTCCTTACACACAGCAGCCAGGAATCAGCACACCAGTCCAGGGTTTGCGTGCAAGCTGGTCGGAACCAGTTTTATTGTGCAATATAAACAACAAAATAAACAAAACATAAAAATACATTCTAGCCCGTCTGGGCACTAACTAGACAGGTTATTCCCTCTCTACAAATGGCAGGGCCTACTGCCTTATCACAAACACAAACACAGCACTTCCAAATAACACAGTATCTCTGAACAAACCTCAGTGTATGTTCTCCCCCAGGGTATGTGAGACACTGAATCAAAACCTAACACAGCTTATCTGAGCCACTTCCAGGTTCAACTACTAATCAGCCTGCTCTCAGACTGAAAGGCCCAACACCTGGAATAGCCTGTGGATGGAGCCCTCCCTTCTTTTCTCACATCCAGACCCCTAGAACCCATTATCCAGCTTTTACCAAAAGCCGACACTTCAGGTCTGTTTGGCACAACAGACTTTTCCTGGGGTTTTAAAACATATATGATAGGAATCTGGGACACACATATATGCCATCCCAGACTTCTCCAGTGCTTCTACCACAATATATACATACATATATACAGTATATTAACACATATATATATATATATACATACACATATATATATTTTATTTCTGTATATATTTTGCCCGATCACTGTGGCCAGCAGTGATGGGGACTTGGGAAGGCGGAGCTGAGGCCGGGAAGGAGTGGGATGGGCCGCCAGGGGACATAGCAGCAGTCGCGGCGACCAGAGCCGCTGCTGCTGACTACACAGTGATCTTATGAACCCCCCCCTCTAGTCATCTAGCACCCCACATATGTACTCATGCCTTGACAGCTTGTGGCAATACTCTGTCTTACAATTTTTTCTATCCTTTTAAAATAAAAAAAATGTTAATGGTGTAAAACCCATTGCCAGACAGCCAGCTTGCTTCTCAAGTACTGTAAGTCAGCCCCCCTGCATGGCTTACACTGCAGGAAAACTAGTCACTATCCAATGGGTGGGCAGAGGTCACATTTTCCTCCATATAAAGCCTGCCCCTTTCCTTACCACTGCACAGGCTTGCCTACCCTCCCGATTTGGCCGGGAGCCTCCCAATTTTCGGGTGCCACTCCTGGCCCCCCGGAAAGGCAGGCAAGCCTCCCAGAAGCCTGCGACCCTCCTGACCTCCCCCCAGAAAAAACTAGAAACCCCCGCAGCATGGGGGGCAGTGACGCGTCATCGTGGCCCTGCCCCCTGCTTCACAATGCCAAAAATAACGGCATTGTGAAGATGGGGTGGAGCCACAATGACGCGATCATGCGGCCCCATCTCCACCCCGAAATGACGGCACGTCAATGGCCGGCTCCGTCCCCAATGTGACGTCAATGGCCTGCCCCGCCCCCCGCTGTTAGCCAACAATCAGCTCCCTCCCGAAAGGCTGGAGCTGATTGTCGGCAAGTATGCCACTGCAGAACTTCATAGCTAGAACGTTCACAATACAGCAATACAGCAGGTGTATAACAGAAATGAGACACGATTCACACTCACATTGCAGTACATGCATGTAGCTCACAGTGCCTGATACATCCCACATACAGTGAAGGTAATAAAAAACAAAATGTATACAGTATATAGACATGCCAATTGGGCTTTTAACTCTTTTATGATAATGATATAAGTTGAGCTCCGGGTACAGTAAGAACATTTTACTACTGACAACTGAATATTTTTTCTGTTTTAAAACACGCAATGGGGCTGATCTTGGGAGTTGGGAGCAAAGCAAAAAATAGCAGCTTTAACCTTAGTAACTTTAACCTTAGTTAAACCATATTGCCCTGCTGGTGGGCAGATGTAAAATATGCAGCGATTTATATTTGGGAGGGGGGTGTCCAAACTCATCTAAATTGCAGAATAAAAATAAAGCTGTCCTGTATTTGTGGGGTACATGGAAGAGCGGAATGGGATTGTAATGCTAAACAGCCGCTGGTTCAAATCCCGACACTGTGGGCCCGACAGGAGGAAATCCCGGCAGCGTGAGGTAAGTACCCTAACCCTCCCCTGCCCCCCCTAACCCTAACCCTCATTTAGGGGTGCCTAACCCTAACCTCACTCACTAGTACCTAACCCTAACCTCCCCCCAGGGGTGCCTACACCTAACCCCTCCTCCCCGCACCCTAAATCTAACCCTCCCGGGGGATGCCTAACCCTAACCTCCCCCCCGGGGGTGCCTAACCCTAACCACCCCTTCCCCTAGCCTAACCCTAAGTCCCCCTGTGGTGCCCTAAACTTAACCCCCCCCTCCCGCAGCTAAGAGGACAGGTGCACCGTACTTACCTCATTTGGGCCCGCGTCATCCTGGATTCCGGCATCGGGATTATGACAGGCGTCTGTATCTCGACCCCTGTCATAAATCCCTAGCCGGCTTTCTGCTGTAGGGATTGTGACCGGTGGCCGCAACTACATACCGGAAGAGCAGCCAGTATTTACCCTGCATGCGCAAAAAAAGCATTTGCATTTCAACATGGTTTATTCCAAATACAAAGTTACTTACTTTTCTTTGCCTTGCTTCCAAATCAGAATCAGTCCCAATAGTACAGTATATGATTATTATTACTTGTTGCTTGTATGTCTTTTTACTATGATTAGGTAAATTATAGAAGATGTTTCCTGCATCCGACACAAATTTTATTAGATTCTACTAATGGCAGTGGAGATACTGATATTGTTTATTGTTTTTCATCATGAGAAATTTCTGCCCAATTGTAACAGTATCATACCTAAATGTGGGCCAACTACATATGTGCCCTCATGCACCTAGTGTCAATACGACTATATTGTGCGAGATGCCCGATGAGACTAAGGTGCAGCGCACCTTCTTTTTCTTAAAATTTTGTATCTTATTCGCATCGCTGACACAGCAAAACACCACTCAAAGCTGTGGTGGCTTCAGAGGTGGGGCTGCAGCGTAGTCCAAAATTCAAATAGGGGAGTCACACCAACTGCCAGTGAGACCCGTCCAGCGATGTTTGGCAGCATTTGGGAGGGTAGTTGGTGTGGCTCCCCTATTTGAATTTTGGACTGTGCTGCAGCCTCACCTCTTGAGCAGCTGCTGACTCAAAGTATACTAGAGCCACTGGGCTGAGACAGTAACCGCACAGGAATTAGCTTTATACGCGTACAAAGTTGCAGATGAAGCATGAGCATTGGCGTGAGGCATGAGAAAAAGCTACAGCCATTGCATCATAGCACTTCGTACACAGATTCAGACTCATTCGCACATAGATGTATAAATGTCACGTACCAGTGTAATCTAGCAAAGTAGTTTTGTTGCTTCCAGTTGTTTTATGTATGCAAATAAGATGCACTTTTTGAGTGAGAATGTCGCTCAGTATGGCCGAGTCACCCGATACCTGGCCTGCCCAGAAGGCCTGTTTAGCGTGACTGAAGCCACAGTATATGTACCATTATGCACCATAGCCTCAGTGGGTCCTTTTCTAATAGTTGGCCACACATCTCTGGTGACAGGCCACCCCCAATTTGGCAGAAGTCACACCCATTCCATGTGTCCCTATCATTGCATTTTCCTGGGGTGCCCTTTATTCCTCAGTCCAACACTGGTCACTTTTGGGAGCAATCTAATCCATAAATAAGCCTAAAATAAGTATTTTAGGAGAAGTTTATACAACCACTAAACTGACGTGGTTGCATGGGATGCAAACACAGCCAATTGTGCTTCTGCTGACAAGGTGCAACCACAGCGTACTGCTGTGTTTTTGAAGAGGAAATTCATTTTACACATGTGCAGAATGGATCTCCTCTGGCTCCCCGGACTCTCCTGCAGACCCGGTAATTTCTGACCAGTTTTGGCAGAGATCGTCAGTTAAGTGGTTAATGTAAATTGCGATTTTAAATGTAGGAGATATGACAGTGATGTTTACACTTATGCCCAGTGCTCCTCGTTAGAATATTCTCTCTCCTTGCAAACCTACATAGGCACAGTTTTCATTTTTGGAGTCATCTCCAAAGGCTTGACAAATTTTTTATGGACCTTGAAGTCTGCTGGGAAGTTCATATAGGTAATGCACATTGATAAAAACGTATTTGTATTGCACATTGGGTGTAATTGAGATCCACTGAATCTACAAAGACTGACAATATAGAAGACCTACTGTAAAATAAACTCCCAGCTTAAAATTATAATCACTATAAGTATAATAACATTTTTAAAACATTTTCTTGTGTTGAATTAGCTGTGCAATAATGACTATGGGAAGATTTGTGGAAGAATTTACATTTTTTGTTTCATTTGCCTGTTTCTCCCTGTATAATATACTTACAATAAAAATGTTTTTATTTCATTATGCCATCAAAATAAGCCTCACAATTATTAAGGCATGCAAACAGTTAAACAATTATTAACTAATCTAACACTTACCAAAACTGCTCTATTTCCTATACTAACAGGGCTATTCCCTCACTAATAATGGGACAAGCCGCCTCCCTGTCTCCATAAATCTCAATTTGGATACTGAACTGATAAAACTGGCACTGTGGAAAATTGAGACAGCAGCCCTGTGCTTACCTGGTTGGGACTGTTCAAGTATTTTCCTGTTATAATCCCCATCTGTCAATAAAACATGTTACTGCATTTATTTTTATATTGTGTATAATTAATTTCTGATAAAAATAGAGCTCACTTATATTTAGACTCAGCATCAGAGGTTCCTGATAGACTTGTGTGTTCACATTATATGACACAGTGTGACTCCAGTTCATGTAATATGCCACACTTTTTCCCCAGTCCACCTTGTATTCCACAGTTGAAACTGATTGGATACACAATTATATAATTTATGGGTCAGGTATACCGGTGTATTTGATGAACGTTCAAACACAGATAGACTAAAAATAACAGTTTAATACTGAGCTTTGTTGATTAGCTCATGACAATATTCAGACTAGCGAATCCTATTGCTTGAAAGTTGATGGTCATATAATATGACATTTCTTGCACAGAGATTCAGAGCAAGATTCCAATGTTGCATCAGGGATATCCGGCACCTTCAAGCCTTGACAAATTTTCATATCAATTCTAGGCACAACAACTCTGTCCATAGATGAAGCTAACAGGTCATCTGACAAGTACAGCATTTTATAGACTAGAATGGGTGTAGTCATCTTCCAAGATGCTCCTCTGTCCAACATACATGCTACCCTATATGGTAATAATAATAATAATAATAATAATAATAATAATAATAATAATAATAATAATAATAATTTTATTTATATAGCGCTTTTCTCCTAAAGGACTCAAACTAATAGTAACTATGACTAAGCAGTGGTTGTAGTGCACATAACCATCTGATGCACAGCATAGGAAATGAGTTACAAGAAACAATTTAACCCTTTTAAGCACAACACTGAGCCGTCAGTTTAAATTAAATGCCACACTATTACCCCAGTTCACATCATAAGATACACAGGACCTCATTCAGAGCCGGTCGCACAGAGCGTGCGGTCGGTCTGAATGATGGGAGGACCTCTTTAATTTTCAAGACATCCTCCTTTGCGGTGGTAAGGCTGTGGGTTAACACCCACAGCCTTACGACCGCCTAAGGTGATGGTCGCGATGGTCAAGACCATCGTGACCATCGGGGCTTACGACGAGACCCTAGGGTAGGGTCTCCCTTGTCGTAAGCCCCGGAGAGCTTTCGGCTCTGTCTGAGCTGGAAGCTCCCCACTGACATCACATGGGAACGCCTCCGTTTGGCTGCCACCCCCCCGGCCCGCCTTCCAAACGGGGCGAGCTGTCAATCAACATCGACAGCTCGCCCCCTTTGGATCGAGACCCGCTATGACCGGCACTGTCGTGCGCATGCTCTGTGGGGGTCCATTGACCCGGTCCGAGCGCATCGGCGCTAACGACCGGGTCTGAATGACCCCCACAGTGCTCCCAGATCACATTATATGCCATGTCATAATGGCAGCTGGGAGCCATATTATATTGTATAGGGTTGAATTTAGAAGTAAAATAAAACATTATATTTGCTGACAGTGCCCCCAGTTCAAATTAAAAGTTGTATTCCTGTTTTATACCTGATGATCTGATGATTTATTAACCAAGTACAAATAGGTGGCCTTAGACACAGGGTTCTTTACAGCTACAGGTTGTAGATATGGTGCCAGATACAGCCTGGAGTGTATAGAATAAGCTTGGCTTTATAGTGCACCAGCTAGTATTAGCGCATATTCCCTAGTGGTGTGTAGTGGTATAGTCCCTATGAAAAGCGGTGGTGGCACAGGTTATTGGGGCCTTCTATAGCTATGTGGAGTGAAGAGTCTCAGGGGCACATCCATACAGCATGTATGCCAATGGAGAAAGACGCACGGTAAAGGCATGCATACGTAATAGCACATGTTGGAGGTCAGACATCTGGGTCCTAGTGCCCATTGGTTCTCAGCCATGACCAGATGTAGCCCTGAGCACTCCTAACCTAACAAAGTGAAAATAGCATATCTTATGTATTTTTACTCTGAGCTTACACAAGTTCAATTGCACCTGAAAAGCAATAACTGGGATGAAATTATGTGTTATCACTGGCAAAGCTCAGTGAGACTATGTCGAAAACAACTGCAGGCTTCAGTATGTGTACTCCAAGCAGGAAAAATAACCAACTCTTGCTAATGGTAGGTGCATTTAGAAATTGGCTTTGAAAACCACATACATCTAACACTGTGAAACTTTTATTTGATTTTTGTGGTATAAACAATGGCATAAACAATCTTAGAAATATTTAATTTAAATGCGATTACATGGTTGCTTCAAGCAAGGTTTCTAGGTAATATTAAAGTGGTATAACGTAATGTGCTCTTAGTTTTGGCTTAGTCATAAAATATTCAGCATATAAAAAAGAAATCTATATACTTATTGTCATGTTCATTTTACTAGCTGTTTTTATGAACTATTAACATTTTACATATTTTCATAAAACAGACATATATTTTTACAAGTTATATTAAAATGAATTATATCTTTTACTTTATGCTATGTGATTTTATTATATTCTAAACTTACGGTACAATAAGTTTATGATGCTCCTAAAGTATGCTGCTTGTCAATAATATTGCATGCAAAACCTATGGTGAAGGAGGAGAGAGAAGTAAGCATCTGAACGCATAGTATGACAGATGTCTTGTGAAATGGTGGCAAGAATTCTAAAATGTTAGATTATGATAATTTTACAATCAATATATATTTGGTGAGTGCTGTCAACAAATACAGAGATAGCAGGGTCCTTGTTTTGTGTGGATTAGAGAATTGTCAGTGACATATTAACAATGGGTATAGACTATGTAGTGCACATTGGCCCCCTGGACATGGGTGGCCCCATGTTGCCCACCTAACACCCACCATTTGCCACTAGCCAGAAAAAATACAGTATATATTTTGGAAAAGACTGGAGAGACTGTGACATAGTTAAGTTGAAATCAAATCGTGTCCATATTTACGCATCAGCATGGTTTTTGGTTTCGACCCCCTAACTGTCTCTTCCTGGATGGTCTGGGACTTGATAACCTCATCTGAAGAATGACTTCTACAGTGAGTGAGCCAGCATTGGTACATTATGCTGCCACTAGGGTGGGTGCACATAGAGGAACCATATGTTTGACACACAGTGGCATCATATGCCTTTTCCTGGGGGTACTAATGGGCCTTGCACACAGATCCACTAGTTTCTTAAAATGCGCCTGAGAAGTGTTGTTTATGGAGGGAGAAGGCTGGTGAGAGAAAGAGGGAGATTAGATCAGCCTCTGCTACTATTGTGTTACAAAACTTGTCCTGGAATCAATTGCACGAGAGTAGTGAACAAAGTACACAAGCAGCTGCAAATGATGTAGGTCTCAGATACGTCTTGGGACTATGGTGCAGCTGGGTCACCAGGTATGAAGTGGCTAGACAACAAATTCAAGCTGTGGAGCAGGAGTGATCTGGACTGTTGTACTGCAGGGTTTACAGACTATGACAAGACATACAAGAAATCCAATGCGACTGAGCCTCGGGCTGTGGAGTGGCTTGATCATTGGTCTGGAGTGACCAGACCACAGGCTACAGAATGACTGGACTGAAGACAATGATGCGACTATGCCACGGCTAAGATACAACCGGCAGATGGACGACAATACAGCTTTAACCATAGGCTGCAGCGACTGGCCCTAGGATGGTGATGCGGCCTATGCCGAGGACTGAGGTACAACAGGTATGCACTATAATGTGGCAGGTCCACTGGCTGAAGTAACAGACTTAGGTTTGAGGTGACAAAAACAACATGATGCGGCCTTGAGGGATGAGGTGCAACAAGAACAACACAGTGTGGCCTTGAGGGTTGATGTGCGACCTTGAGGGCTGAGGTGTGACAAGAACAATATGGTGCGGTCTTGAGGGCCGAGGTGTGTCCTTGAGGGCCGAGGTGTGACAAGAACAACACAGTGTGGCCTTGTGGGCCGAGGTGTGACAAGAACAACATGGTGCAGCCTTGAGGGCCGAGGTGCCACAAGCCTACGACTGAGGTTTGGCCAACAGATGCTAACAGGAGGCTAAACACTGCTGGCTTGAAGTGGATGAACACTGACTGATGTAGCTTAGACTAGGCTGTGGTGTGGACATGCCACGGGCTGCGGAGAGTTAGGCCATGGCTGCAGAAGTTGCTGCTCCAAGTTCTACCAACAGTAAGGATGTGAGCAAGTGAAACAATAGCAGGATAAACCAGAACGACTTCTGAATCAGGACAACAGGTTCAGGAATTGAATGCAGGAACTGCAGAACAAGGTGGGACCGGCTTAAACGCAGGCTTCTAAGCACAGGGATAAATGCATACTCTGAGACAATATCACCGGAGGAAGTGTAGGGCTGGCTGTAATTTAGCAAAAGCAGGAACCAATCAGCGCAATCCCTGCAGAAAGCCTCCCTAATCACATGATAGTTTGCAGCTGAGCTCTGCACACAAACTGACAGGCAGGAATGCAGCAATGAGCTGCACATGGACAAAGACAGAGTTCCAGCTGCCTGCAATACCCAGAACTGGAATGTAGGCTAGATAACAGCTTGTACTTTGTACATTGGCCACCAGACACTTAGACATCACATTTTGGCACATATTTTTATTCTAACTAACAAATTAGATAAGTGCTTTGTGAACAAGACCACAGTTTGGAGATCTGCTCTGTACAGTGGTCACCCTATTTCAGGTCAGCTTTGTACACTAGACACCAAACTGATGTTTTGCTTTAAAAACTAGTCTCTAGAAGGGCTGTGAGCCTGATTCAGAGATGCATGCTAACCTGATGGTTAGTGCACATCTCTGATTGTTGGAGGACTGTGCATGTGCAGGCTGTGCACAGCACATGTGCAACCCTCCATCTGCAAGTCTGCTCACAGTGTGTCTTAGCTACAGCCTGATTGGCAGGCTATGGCATTTGGGGGGCGTCGTGTCCATCATTCCTGGTAATTCGGTTGTGTTGCCACCGTTTTCTGGGAGGGATGAGACCAGTGTTTGTGTCAGTGGATACAGATTTCCTGGCCTCGTAAGTGCCAGGCAGCAGCCAGCCTGAGATAAGCTTCAGCTTATACAGCGTGGCCAAAGGGGCAATCATCACAATGGTCGCGATGGCTGCAATGATGACCCAGGCTTCATGTACAGATTCTGCACTCGGATCGCAAATGCAGCAAAGAGGTGTCTATTTCTCCTGCATTGACATTTTGTTGGGCTTTATTGCACAGCCGCTTCTGTCCATCTCTGAATCAGACCCATTGTATACTGTCTACTAGACTGAACTCAGCTTTGTTCAACATTTGTAAGATTGGGATAACATTGTATATGAGCCACAATATTGGACTATTATATACTATAAAGTGGAGTAAAAATTTTAATGCTTTGTGTACTTGTACTATAATTGCGTTGTCACCAAAATGAGTGTAGTGAAATATATATAGAGGTGGCTTTTTAAAGTGTCCATGGCTGAAGTAGGTCCAGGTCTAAAATTTGCAGCAAAGAAATCTCTATTAAATTTCATTGCTTATAAACCACTGTTTTCCAACTGTGGATTTACTGTCATAGCTATCTATACATAGTATAAAATGAATTAACTGGTTGGCTTGTGTCTATTTGCTCGGGCTAATCTCGAGAACCACTGGATGGATTTTGATGCAGTTTTCGCTATTCTATAGAGCATTTGTCAAGGAAGGTTTAGATGCATGAAACATTATTTTTATGAGAAAAGAGAGCCAAGCAGTGATGATTTTAGTGAAACAAGTCAATGAAAAATGGTCCCTGATAGTCACCTGTTTGTTCGGGCTAATCTCGAGAAACACTGGATAGATTTTGATGCAGTTTTCCCTATTCTAAAAAGCGTTTCTTGAGGAAGGTGTATGTGTATTAAACATTAATTTATGAACAAAAGGGAGCCGAGCAGTGACAATTTTAGTTAAGCATGTCAATGAAAAAATGGACGTCCGAACGCTTTCTTGGCTCACGATGGACTTTATTTTGTACCATGTAGAAATTGATATGTATTATCTGGTTTCTCCAGAAAAATTAATGTTAGCCCTGTTTACTGATACAAAATTTAAGTTTTTCCCTTTTTTTATCATTCCTATTTCATTTATGTGAAAAATGATTCTTTAATTTCAAACGAGTAAGAGTCTGCTATGGCATGACAATAAATAAAGTGCAGGGACTGACACTTAACATGGTTGGTGTTGACCTGAGTGGAGACTGTTTTTCTCATGGACAACTTTACGTGGCCCGTTTGCGTGTCATGTAAAAACTAAATCTTTTAGTTTAATGTCAGGAGGGAAACAATTAATGTCATCTACAATGCAATCTCAAATGTCCAAACACTCAAAGGCTATATATACAGTCAGGTGCATAAATATTGGGACATTGACAGAATTTTCATATTTTGGCCTCTATTCACCACCACAATGGCTTTGAAATGAAACAAACAAGATGTGCCTTAACTGCAGACTTTCAGATTTAATTTGAAGGTAATTACATCCAAATCAGGTGAACGGTGTTGGGAATTACAACGGTTTGTATATGTGCATCCCACTTTTTAAGGGGCCAAATGTAATGGGACAAACTAAACAATCCTAAATCTAACTTTCACTTTTTAATACTTTGTTGCAAATCCTTTGCAGGCAATTACAGCCTGAAGTCTGGAACACATAGACATCACCAGACGCTGGGTTTCATCCCTGGTGATGCTCTGCCAGGCCTCTACTGCAAATGTCTTCAGTTCCTGCTTGTTCTTGGGGCATTTTCCCTTCAGTTTTGTCTTCATCAAGTGAAATGCATGCTCAATCGGATTCAGGTCAGGGGATTGACTTGGCCATTGCATAACATTTCACTTTTTAGCCTTAAAAAACTATTTGGTTGCTTTTGCAGTATGCTTCGGGTCATTGTCCATCTGCACGTTGACGCGCAGTTCAATGAGTTCTTAAGCATTTGACTGAATATGAGCATATAATATTGCCTGAAACACTTCCGAATTCATTCTGCTGCTTTTGTCAGCAGTCACATCATCAATAAATACAATGGAACCAGTTTCATTGGCATCCATACATGCCCACACCATGACACTACCACCACCATGCTTCACTGATGAGGTGGTATGTTTTGGATCATGAGCAGTTCCTTTCCTTCTCCATACTCTTCTCTTCCCATCACACTGGTACAAGTTGATCTTTGTCTCATCTGTCCATAGGATGTTGTTCCAGAACTGTAATGGCTTTTTTAGATGTTGTTTGGCAAACTCTAATCTGGTCTTCCTGTTTTTGAGGCTCACCAATGGTTTACATCTTTTGGTGAACCCTCTATATTCACTCTTGTGAAGTATTCTCTTGATTGTTGACTTTGACACATATACACCTACCTCTTGGAGAGTGTTCTTGATTTGGCCAACTGTTGTGAAGGGGTTTTTCTTCACCAGGGAAATAATTCTTCTGTCATCCACCACAGTTGTTTTCCGTGGTCTTCCGGGTCTTTTGGTGTTGCTGAGCTGTCCGGTGCATTCTTTCTTTTTAAGAATGTTCCAAACAGTTGATTTGGCCACACCTAATGCTTTTGCTATCTCTCTGATGGGTTTGTTTTAATTTTTCAGCCTAATGATGGCTTGCTTCACTGATAGTGACAGCTCTTTGGATCTCATATTGAGAGTCGACAGCAACTGATTCCAAATGCAAACGTAACACCTAGAATCAACTCCAGACCTTTTACCTGCTTAACTGATAATGAAATAATGAGGGAATAGCCCACACCTGTCCATGAAATAGCTTTTGAGTTGATAGTCCCATTACTTGTGGCCCCTTAAAAAGTGGGAGGCACATATAGAAACCGCTAGAAACCGTTGTAATTCCCAACACTGTTCACCTGATTTGGATGTAATTACCCTCAAATTAAATCTGAAAGTCTGCAGTTAAAGCTCATCTTGTTTGTTTCATTTCAAAGCCATTGTGGTGGTGAATAGAGGCCAAAATATGAAAATTCTGTCAATGTCCCAATATTTATGCACCTGACTGTATATATATATATATATATATATAAATAAAACAATATTTTTCAGCTGGTCCTTAAAAAGGTTGCAAAACTATCTGTCGTAAATCTTATTTTTTTTTCTTCTCTGAGTCTTTTTGATGAAAAAATTAGCTTCTTTTACATCGTGTAGTTATATGAACCCATTCAGAGAGAGTTTAACCTTTGTTTATAAAATGTATATATCTTTACTTTTAAACATGTACTTAAATTAAATTAAATTATCAGTTATTATCAGTATCAGTCATTAATTTAGCCTGCTACATTTTACTTTCTGTGAAACACGTCATGTATTTCACAGACAATTAAGCTTTTTTATAAACTATTACTTTTGGCAAAAACTGAAGGGAATTTTATCAGAATATGTTCCCTTACTGGCAAATGTAATGCACCTACTGTATAAACACAATAGCCTAATCGCCTCAACAAAAATAAATGTTTCTGTTTAAACTTATGACTGTCAGCGGCATATGAGCTGTTTTTGATAACAAATTACATGTTTCTCTCTGTGGCACATTGTCATTTTTTATTTTTGAGTGATTATACAAACAATTTATTCACACAATGAGGCCGTTGCAGAGTTGAATCCAGGCCAGTTTAGTGCACAGATCTTGAATGTTTTCATACTGTGCATTCTCTACTTGCAGCTGAAGGAATGTAACAGTGGTTTCTGTTGATATGTGCACAGTATTTTGTGATGTACACAGATAATAAATAAGAGAAACCAGCGGAAAGTAGTATTTGAGACCCACAAGGTGGATAGACTTACATAAGCGCTTGGGTTTATTGCTGTGCAAAGACTGTACCCCAGTACTTACCAGTAGGTAACGGAGATGGAGTGGAGCATGCAGTGGACCAGCCAGTCATGTATGGATAGTAGCATTATGCAGGATATTATAGGGTCACCTCAGAGCTGAGTACTACACGTCCGTGTAGTACTGTGGCACTCAACACAGTGCCAAGATGGTGCTGCATATGAGCAGAAGACTTAACAGTGCCCAACTTGGTAAAAGACACATGCTTCAGTAGCGCACTCCATATACCAACACCCCCTCTCGATGCAAACTCTCTCCAGTTACACATACATATATAACTTTCTTGCAGCAAATACCTGTACTAAAATGAAGGTTAAACAAGAAACAAACAAACAAACAAATATATCAACATTGTCAGGTGTATTCCTGCAACATCTTTCAAGAAAGATGACTAATAACTGTGATGTAGCACCTGTTGTGAGCATTGAAGACAGGAGAGTATCTCTGGTGCTGAGAAGGGTAGTTTATAGATCAAAACTTCATTATGATACTTCCACTATGCCAAACTAGTCTCTCCATAAGAATAGTAATCAGTGGCATCCCAAGGGGGGTACGGGCCGCACCCGGGTGTCACCAGCCGAGGGGAGACACCAAAGTGCAGACTCCCCCTCAGTGACAGGAGCCTGGTGCTGCACCAGGTGCTGCACAAGTGCAGCACTCGGCTCCTGACACTGTGAGGGAGCCGGCACTGCTCACAGGGCAGTCCGCACCTCCGGCACCCCCTCTCCTCCAGTGTTAAGCATGGGCCATGGGGATTCGGGCAGTGAGGCCATGTCCCCTTCCCGCATAGCCACACCTCTGCCCATATGGCCATGCCCCATTTCAGGGGCACACAGCATTCCTCCCCGCCCCAAGTGACATCACGGGAGGGACACCACTGGCCGTAACTAGACGTTTTGGTTCCTTGGGTCAGAAAGAGCATTGGCCTTATGGGGAAGAAGGATGACAAATCTGATTTGTCCCGTACAATGATGAAGGGGTACAAATCCCTTTCTAACACTATTATCCAGGTGTCACTGACAAATACAGTGTGAATCCAATGGCTGCAGTAATGATACACAATAATTATGCAGTATAACTCACCAGCTCTAGATGTAGGAGAGCTGATGAAGCTGCATCTGCAGCTGGATTTGTCTGTCAAAACAACCATGCACAAGCCTGTAGATGGCAATGTAGATCACAGACTGAAGGTATAGAAAAAGTGCTGTATGTAGTGTATATGCAGCAAATATCAGTGATGGGGAGGTCCATGTATGTACCCTTCACTGGCAGTTAAACTCACTGGTGTGCTGGTAACACCTGGGTTAAGAATCGGTGCTGTATTCATATGAAGGGGAAGGATGTGATTGGAGAGGAGGTGTTGAGGTGGAGGGGGAGTCGGACAATGAGGAGATAGGGGCTGCCAGGAGATGCCAGGGATCAGAAAAGAGGACACTACAAGTGAGAATGATTATAAACTAAAAATTTATAGGCACAGTTGAACAGCGCCCCCTGCCCTGCATTGCCCTGTGCCATGGCACATTTCGCACCCTGCCCTGCATTGCCCTGTGCCATGGCACATCTTAGTTACAGCCCTGTTGTCCATATATGGAAACCTAGAGATATAGGACTGTTAAAGGAGTATCAACACTTCAGGTATTAGTAGTCAAACACCTTCTTACTGAAACATGAAATATGGGCTGCAAACGGCAAATAAGATAAACAATAATCAAATGATTTATTAGTTAGATTAATGGCATTGTGAGGACATGAGATATGTGTTAAAGATGTATTTGCAGCATCTCAGTCCTTGCAATGATTAATTAACTTTTAGCCTTTTTGTGTCCCCTTCCTGTATCCTAGTCTATGTGTGATCATTCTCTGGACACACATTTCCATTATCAGGTATATTATTTACTGTAAAAATGGCAGGAAATGTAATGTTTAGTACTGTCTAGCCCTTGATGTTAACCTGGTCCATATGTCTGTGTTATTCATAACCACTAGAGCAAGGTAACACCTCCCAGAACAAAAGACCCTCTAAGTTAATTCCCACCTCCACAAAGGACGCTCAGGATTTACTCCTCCTTCCATTTGCCTGTTTTTGTGCCTCACCTGAATCTGGTAGACTGAACGGAACCAACCCAGCAGGTGTTCATCAGGGAAGTAATATCCGGAGGAGGTAGGAGAAAGTGACAGCATAAGGGACTCGCACCAATCAGAAAACGGTGCAATTAAGCTGGGAGGTCACAATATTGTGGGAGACTGGAAGATTTCAAAACAGGTCACCGAAGGCAGCTGCTCATGTTAGTTGCTGACTGTGGCTAAGAGGCCTCGCTCTGCCAAGGTGCTAGTGGAACGCGTCACCAGCTCTATGTGGATTTATACTTTGGAAATTATGCAAGGACCTATACACTGTTCACTGCTGTGTGTTCTGTGATTAGCTTCTACTGTATGGGATCCTGGAAACGCTTGGTTGGACCAAGGGACTATCACTGCTGTGTAATCTCTGATAGTTTCTATGGGTGGGGTCCTGGAAACGTTTGAGTGGACTTATATGCTATTCACTGCATGTGGGATCAGTGATAGTTTCTACTGTGGGGACTGAGGGTCTCTAGCTATTTCGTGGAAGTGTTCTGGGATGTTATACTCTACTGGGACTACCTCTGTCTGGACTGCTACCTGCGAATTGTCTGTTCACTTTATTTACCCCTTGTCCATACATATTATCTGTTGCTGTGTGCTGTGGAAAAATAAACCATCATGTTGGTTTCATCTGCTCGGTGTCTGGGTGATTGAGAGAACCCCGTATCCTCACAGGCTTCATAATACAACTCACTACCGTATTTATAAATAGTAGAAACCAGTGGAAATAATAAAGTGTTAGGCACCATAGGCATATGGAACTTGGTTTTGGTTTAATGCAGTGCAAGAGAAATGGTACAGCCATAATCGCTGTCACACATACAAGCAGTGTGGATGGAGTAGAGCTGGAGTGGAGCATACAGAAGAACAGCCAGTCATGTATGTAGGCAGGTATAGCCATTTTTGGACTGGGGCCTGAAGGGCCCACAGGGAGAATGCAATGGTAGGGGCCAACTGAAGGGAGGTGGGGCAAAGCTGAAGAGGCATGGCCAGTTGATTGAAGGGGGAGTGTTGCAATATTATACAGAGTGTCGCAGTGACCACCATATAATTCAGAGAGCATTACAGTGACTGCCATAAAATACATGCAGTACACACACCTACCCCACCAGACAAAACAAATTTACCCCTTCTCATTGTATAAATATACCACCTCCTAGATAATATTAAATTAAAATTCACACCTGTATTGGTGCTTACCTGTCTGGTAAGTAGTATCTTTCTGGTCCCTGTGGATCTCCAGTGTCTTGCAACTGCAATGCTCTGTGACAGGAAAGGAATACAGCGATAGACTACATTAAATAAAGTGTTGGGGACTCAGGGAGATGGGATGGGGTGTCTGGTAGGGATAGAAGGGAGTAGCAGAATAGACAGACAGACTAGAGGAGAAGACGGGGACTCGGTTGTGGGCTCAGGATCTCAAGTAATGGAAGGAGGTCATCTGCAGCTGAGGCTTTGGCAACTGGTTCATCAAAATACAATCTAGCAGCTTCTCCAAGCTGCACCCGTATTCTGACATAGCCAGACCATGCTGTGCAGAGTCAGAATGATTTTTGTAACAAAACATGCTAGTACCCCACAAAATACCCCACATTCAACCTCAGAAATACCCCATATGCCCACTCAAAAATATTCCACATGGTACTACAGAAATACCCCACATGCCCACACAAAAATACCCCACACAAAAATATCCCACATAGCCACACAAAAAATACTTCACATGCCCCCACAAAAATTCGCCAAAAACTTTCCACATAAATACTCCACATACCACCACGGAAATACTACACATCCTCCCACACTTTAATGCACCATATGACTCAAAATGCCATTTTCCCCACAGTGTCCATATAAAGAATACAAAATCAAAATGACAGGCTGTCACAGACATACCTGACTGACTCAGCTGAGCATCCTGCTGCCTGTAGTGTGCTGTGCAGATATGCAGGCAGCCTTTAAAGTTTCTGCTTCCTGCTGCTGACTCAAGTAACACCACAGTCACTCCTCTTCTCCTGGCTGAAGTTTCTGATAGACTTCTTATGCTGTGCAGCTGTTTCAAATGTTCCCATGAGGAGGGAAATAGGGTAGAGAGGATTACAAGTTCCTTCTATCCACAACAGCACTTCCGTAGGGAAGAATGACCATGACCTTGAGTCAAAAGCAGATATTAGTAGAGGCGTGGGTAGTCCTGGCAGACAATCAGTCCCTCTAAATCCAGTCATTTGCATGGCACTCCCCTATGATTCATCCCCCCATTTCAGCCCAATAAGCCACCACCCATTAGAGAAAGGTAAGGAGCCTCAAAGCTGGGGTGATTTATTTCCCCGGGAGGCTGTTCTCAATGTCGTTCATGACATTGAGCACAGCCGCTGAATGATATCATTAACGATATCATTCAGCGCCGGACTCTCTCCCCCATTCCCCAACATGCAGCAACCTGACGACATCGATATTAGTTACCAACCTGTTATCTCTATCACTGTTGATAACTCGACAATCAACCCCACCCCACAAGCTTGCTGCCTAGCTGTCATCCTTGACTCTGAACTGTCCTTTGTTCCCCACATTCAATCTGTCTCAAAATCCTGTTACATACAGCTAAAAAAATATCCAAAATATGACCATATCTTACACATGCACTCATTATTTCCCGTATTGACTTACTGGTCTTCCCAAAACAGGCTCTCACCACTACAATCCATTTTTGAATGCAGCTGATCTTTCTTGTCAAATGTTCATTGTCTGCTGATCCATTTTGTCAGTCCCTCCATATATTACCCATTTTCTACCTTATTCAATATAAAATACTTTTACTTACACATAAGGTGTCACGAGTCACATGGAATTTCCTCAAGTGAGGACAAGTACCAGGGGGTTAGGGTGGCTAGGGAACAACTAAGTAAGTGACAGACTAGGTCTCCCTATTGCGGCCAAACCCAGGTTTGGCTAGACCTGCCCAGAGGCGCAGAGTCTAGCCCACTTGGTGGTCTTCACTATTGACCCGTCCAGTCAGGATTTGGGTTTTGGTGCTCCAAGTGGGAAGGTCACAGCCCTCTGGACAGGTACCTGGGAGTGGCAGAAAGACTGGAACTAAAGTATATTAAATTAATTAATATATAAACTAATACTGGAACACTGAAGATGAGCTGGATACTTGAATATTGGAGCTTAAGTAAATACTGTACTTGAACACTGGAGATGCACTGAATACTTGAAGACTGGAGATGCACTGAATACTTGAACACTGGAGATAAACTAAATATTTGAACACTGGAGATGCATTGAATACTTGAACATTGGAGATGCACTGAATACTTGAAGACTGGAGATGCAGTGAATACTTGAACACTGTAGATGAACTAAATATTTGAACACTGGAGATGCATTGAATACTTGAACACTGAAGATGCATTGAATACTTGAGCACTGGAGATGCATTGAATACTTCAACACTGGAGATGCACTGAATACTTGAGAATGTTAGAGATCATAGTCGCAGGCTTGCTTGACAACACAGAAAAATGTGCTATCAATTGCTAGAGATCCAGGTGCAGATATGCACAGAGAAATTCAGAGAAATGTGGACACATGCATGTATTGGGAGCTAACTAGTAATTAGCAGGAAACCTGACACCTCAGTACTACAGAGAAGCTGCAATAGAGGTTGAGCAGCACACTATAAAACACACAGGAATAATAACATAAAACACTGGAATACTGAAAGTGAGCTAAAGTCACAGACTGAGAATTAGCATGGAAGCTAATGCAGGTAATACTGGAGAACTGTGATTAGGCTGAAGCAACACTCTGAAGGAATTAGCACAGAGCAACACTGGTGAGTATCACAGTCACTGGAATAGTGAAGTTGAACAGCAGTTTCTTGTTCCTGGAGTCAGACTAAAATACCCCTGGGTAGCTGGTCGTTGGATCAGAGGATCAGCTAAGTGACCACAGGACTACCATTGGGAGAGACTAGTCAGGTGATATGGACCAACATGGCTGTGCCCATACCCGGCATCCCGGAAACCAGGATGCATGCACGGAAGCCCTAGCAGACCCTGGGGAGAATACTCAGACACCACTCACTTCCACTCCTAGCGACTGGACACCTAAGCCCAAGGACGCTGGCGCAAAGATGAGTAGCGGCCAATCCCAGGCCGCATCCTGACATAAGGCTATTAACCAAACCACACCAAAATACATGTCATCACTTATTTAAAAATATTTCCCAACCCGATCAAACGTTCATCATCTGGTGACCAACTTTGTCAGTCCCTCCATTGGTTACTGTTTTTATACCGTAGTCAATATAAAATAGTTTTACTTACACATGAGGCTATTAACCAAACCACACCAAGATACATCTCTTCACTTATCTCAAAATTTCACCCAACCCAACTTCTCCGATATGCACAAGATCTGCGTCTCTCATCTACATGCATTACTTGCTCCCATTCATGGTTACAGGGCTTTTCTCAGGCTGCACCCACTATGTGGAATGCTGTCCCACGCAGGGACGCTGAGAGGGGGGTACTAATTACTAATTATTTGCTGCTGTGTGCTGGCCTGCACTGGGAGACTGCTTGTGGCTGCTAAGAAGCAGCCACAGCAGTCTCGTATGCCTGTGGGGGGAGCAATCAAGCTGATCGCACCCCCACTGGTCACTGCGCCCCCTCGCCAGCACTTCGCACTGCTGAAAACTTTTTGTTCTACCTAAGGGGGCATGGCCACACCTCCCGCGATTAGGCAACACCCCCTTTTACCTGGGCCCAGCACGGCTCTTGGCGGGCCTGTTCCCACGCACAATTAGACTCTCTTCTAGTCTTCAAACCTTCAAGAGTTCCCTGAAAACTCATCTCTTCAGACAAGCTTATCAGATTCCAGAACCACTCACATAACCTTCATAAGCTTCCCTATCTAATTACATATCCTCCTACAGTCCACACATAACCTCACAAATTTTCTCTTTATTCACTTTCACTTCCACCAGACCCCAGGGCCGGATTTTCCGCTAGGCATCCTAGGCGCTCGCCGAGGGCCCGGCGGGACCCAAGGGGCCCGTGGACGGGCCCCTTTGCCTGCAGTAATCACCCATTCACAACTTCACAGCGCTCCCAGAGGAGCACTGCGAGAGTACCGCGTGACATCGTCATGACGTCACACGGTCCCGCCTCCAATCCCACGCGGCTGTTGGTGCTCTCTCAGAGAGAGAGACTGTGCTGTATGCAGCTGCCAGCCTGCGCGCGGCACACTGCAGTGCAAAGTATTACTCACCACCTAGCGGGGACCCGCCGCCCTGTCCCTCCCAGCTGAAAGAAGGGATACCGGGTCTGCGTCCATGGCCCGCCTCCCTGTCCCAGCCTGCTCCTGCCACGTCTGCCCCAGCAGGTACATCAGCCGCTCTGTCACCACAGTGACAGTGTCACTGCAAGACTTGCACCACCCACCAGCAGCAATCAGCACGAATGGCAGCACAAAGATACTGTTCATACTTGTTAGTGATATATACACAGTTGGCTTGGCTCCATATACTGTACACATTCATTACAGGAGGATTATATCTATCTATCTATCTATCTATCTATCTATCTATCTCTATCTATCTCTCTCTCTCTCTCTCTATATATATATATATATATATACACAGATATATATATATACACACACAGATATATATATATATATATATATATATATATATATATAAAATCTAGTGACATTGTAAAAACTGTACATATATCATAGCAGGAGTCCCTAGGGCAAGATACACTTATTCATATTATATACATACTATAAATATATATATTTATATTGTGTATATAATATGAATGTGTATCTAGATCTAGTGACACCTGCTGTGATATATGCACATTTTTTACAATGTCACTAGATGATATATATCTATCTATATATACACACACACACACCAGAATAATGAGGATCATTGATTAATCCCATTAAAACGTTGGCTTAGTAACAGTCACTGGGCCTGATTCAGCAAGCAACGCAAGTGAGAGAACGCACGCACTCAGCCGATGTTTTCATTCTGTGCATGCATATGCATTGCATTGCGTGCACAGGTTGCTGTGTATGGTTAGGGCTCCATTAGAGTACGCAGGGAGCCTGCAGAGAACTTCGATGTTGATTGACAGGAAGTGCCATTTGTGGGTGGTGACAGGGGAGTGATCGGCCAAACGCAGGCCGTTCGCACGCCATTATGGGGACGTGCATAAATTACTCTCAGCGGCACCGCACGCTGCCCAGGAATGCGTGCAGGAATATCTCAAGTCCTGCAGCATGTCAGGTTTACCCTTAGCTTTTACGCAGCTTCGATGGCACTTAATGTTCCCGATGTTTATACTGTCAATCACGGCAGAAGTGTGCGGCTTTATGTTTTGCTGGGTTTCTACTTCTTGTGCTGTGGTCTGCACACTTATGCATTGATTAGCAGATACTCCCAGTGGCTGGGTGCCTGCGTCTGCTAGCTTGCGTTCCTTGCTGAATCAGGCCCACTCTCCTGTCGTTTTTCACGCTGAGTGCCGCTGAATTCTGTTGTATGTATATCCAGACTCACAAGCTGGCCTACGGAGGAGAGTGCCATTGGTCATTGAACTGCATATATATATATATATATATATATAACCTTTATTTACTTGGCGCCACAAGGGTTCTGCAGTACCTAACAGAGTATATAAACAAATTAGCAATACAGTTCAAGGCATAGCAGGTCAAGGACAAACTTTATAAATGTTCCTGTATCAGGGCAGCAGTGACCAAGGGGGTATGGCATATATGATCATATAGGTTTCTGCTTCCTGCTGCTGACTCAAGTAACACCACAGTCACTCCTCTTCTCCTGGCTGAAGTTTCTGACAGACTTCTTATGCTGTGCAGCTGTTTCAAATGTTCCCATGAGGAGGGAAATAGGGTAGAGAGGATTACAAGTTCCTTCTATCCACAACAGCACTTCCGTAGGGAAGAATGACCATGACCTTGAGTCAAAAGCAGATATTAGCAGAGGCGTGGGTAGTCCTGGCAGACAATCAGTCCCTCTAAATCCAGTCATTTGCATGGCACTCCCGTATGATTCATCCCCCCATTCAGCCCAATAAGCCACCACCCATTAGAGAAAGGTAAGGAGCCTCGAAGCTGGGGCCCAGCTGGGAATTACTGGGGTCCCTGGTTATGCCAGTCCAACCCTAGGTATAGCTGAGATTTAGCAGGTTCCCCCTCTGAACTTCTAAGTTTTAATGAAGCTCATTGTGGATGCAGCTACTGTGTGCATGTTGTGTGCTGAGATACTCTGCAGAATTTCAAGGAGAAGAAAGTTTTTTACTCCGCACAGAGTAAAGGTAAATGTTAGTATAATTAGACCAAAATATGAATAGTTATATGAGATATAGTGTCTCTCACATAGTGTTCAGTTGGTGGTGCTCCCAGGAGCCAAAATTTATTCTTATGGTGCGTACACACTACACGATACGCTCCCTGAGCGATATCGTGTAGTGTGTCCCCGGAAGGCTGTGCTCAATGTCGTTCATGACATTGAGCACAGCCACTGAACGATATCATTAACGATATCATTCTGCGCCGGGCTCTCTCCCCCATTCCCCAACATGCAGCAACCTGATGAGATCGATATTAGTTACCAACCTGTTATCTCTATCACTGTTGATAACTCGACAATCAACCCCACCCCACAAGCTTGCTGCCTAGCTGTCATCCTTGACTCTGAACTGTCCTTTGTTCCCCACATTCAATCTGTCTCAAAATCCTGTTACATACATCTAAAAAAATATCCAAAATATGACCATATCTTACACATGCACTCATTATTTCCCGTATTGACTTACTGGTCTTCCCAAAACAGGCTCTCACCACTACAATCCATTTTTGAATGCAGCTGATCTTTCTTGTCAAATGTTCATTGTCTGCTGATCCATTTTGTCAGTCCCTCCATATATTACCCATTTTCTACCTTATTCAATATAAAATACTTTTACTTACACATAAGGTGTCATGAGTCACATGGAATTTCCTCAAGTGAGGACAAGTACCAGGGGGTTAGGGTGGCCAGGGAACAACTAAGTAAGTGACAGACTAGGTCTCCCTATTGCGGCCAAACCCAGGTTTGGCTAGACCTGCCCAGAGGCGCAGAGTCTAGCCCACTTGGTGGTCTTCACTATTGACCCATCCAGTCAGGATTTGGGTTTTGCTGCACCAAGTGGGAAGGTCACAGCCCTCTGGACAGGTACCTGGGAGTGGCAGAAAGACTGGAACTAAAGTATATTAAATTAATTAATATATAAACTAATACTGGAACCAAGGGGGTATGGCATATATGATCATATAGGTATATGAAGGAAAAGCACATGAGGGAAGAGGGTCCTACTTGTGAGAGCTTACATATATATAATCTTGTCCTGTGCCAAATGTATCTTAACATGCCCTAGTCCTGCGAACTCATGTTTGGCAGCCCAGACTCATATTGCAAAATGTGTAGACACATTATAATATATTTTCTATAGGCACAGGAGGAAAAACAAAAAATTATGTAAGGGGCATGAAATCGGAACTCACATATAGTGCTATAAATTGTTTGAGTGAGGGGGGCCTCAAATTGGTATCTTGCCTAGGGCCCCATGAAGTCTAAATCTGGCTCTACCTGACCCTGGTAGCAACCATTCCTGTGACTTACAGCTCACCAAGAACCTCTGCAAACTGGCTGAACCAATATGAATATGTAGCACCTGTCCTTGTGAATCAAGACCTATTTCCTTATACAATGTAAGTTTGCGAGCAGGGCCTTCATACCTCTATGTCTGTTATTAGCCATTTTCTTTCTATAAATGTTGTTTCCAAATATAAAGCGCAACGGCATATGCTGCGCTATATAAGAAACTGTTAATCATAATAATAATATGAAATGTAGTTAGATCAATTATAAATGTAACATTAATTTAGAAAATTAACTGTTTAGATTTTGTGAAGCAAATTTAATGCAACAATTTAAAAAAATTGTGATTTTAAAGCAATAATTCAACCCATCGTAGAAGTGCTTTCTGAATTTCCCACATTTAGAAGCAGTTTGCTAGATGTAGATATGGAGCTTCTAAGCTACTTGACATTTGCCAGAGTGTTAGCTCAGTTGTTTCTGCCCAGCATCTCTTAAAGTGCAGCTAAACAAATAAAAAAATAAAAACCTTTTATTGGAAAAGCTTTGCTCTTCATTAAAAAAAAGAAAAAGAAAAGAAGTGATATGTGAACAGGTAGAGGAGGTCAATAATATCATCTGTAATTTGTATTGTTGCTAAAAGGGAAGTTTATTGATTAAAGTAAGCGAATTGGATGTTTTATGGACCGGAAATTCAGCAATGTGGTGTGAGTAACTTCGGGGTAATTTTCTGATTAATCAGAACTACTCTGACAGGCGAAGGAAATCTAAACTCTACACTTCACTACAAAATATCAATCTGTTGTTTTTCTTAGATTGATGTCTACTTTTCCATGTAGGCTAAATATAAATTGGTTTAATCTCCGAGACCAATGTAATTTTAACAGCTTTTATAGGAAACTATAAAATATAGGTCTATAGAAAGAGTGGCTATTGGAATACATATTTCCTGGTCTTACAGTAACCACATTCCCTGCACCCCCTTAGTTCTATCATTGGGAGCATGCCACTTTGTGAATTCAACAAATTGTCAACCTCAGGGGGAGATTTAATAAAGCTTAGAGAGAGATAAAATTGTGAGAGATACAGGACCAACCAATAAGTTCCTAACTGTCAGTGTACAGGCTGTGTTTGAAAAATGACAGCAAGGAGCAAATTGGTTGGTGCTTTATCTCTTACAATTTTATTTCTCTCCAAGCTATATGAAATCTCCCCCTAATAATTTATTAGGATCCAGTGACATCACTAAAGCCTGTCATGACCAATATTCTTCAGATACTAGCTCCTAGAACAGTGTTTCCCAACCTCGGTCCTCAAGGCACACTAACAGTCCAGGTTTTAAGGATATCCATGCTTGAGCACAGATGGTTAAATAAAAAAAACTAAGGTACTAATTAAGACACCTGAGCTCAGGTATGGCTATCCTTAAAACCTGGACTGTTAGTGTGCCTTGAGTACCGTGGTTGGGAACCCCTGTCCTAGAAAATTGGAGGTTGATAAATATTGGTACAGGCCAATAAATGGTTGCTGGTACAGTGTTTAGATGACATGTACTCTTTAATAATGATTATCATAGCATCTTTCAGACATGAATTAAACAGTCACTGAGCAAGAATGCCCAAACAAAACAGTAATGGTAATGGTTTAACTTGCCCATACGTCATAAAGAAAAACAGTTTTGCAAACATATTCATTATGGAACTACCCATAAAGTGCCTGAAAGTAATATATTTATAATGATATTTTTATTATGCCAGAATCATAAGTTGTGTTGAATAACAAAATATAATATTCTAACAAAGAAACTTTGTATTCATAATGTTAACTGTTTAATAAAGCTAAAGTATTATGAGAAAATATGGCTATACACAAGATGTTTAAAAAATCAATATCGCAATCCACTTTCAATACACAACACAATGCATTTCAGGAGACATCATTTTATTTTCTTGAAAATAGTGGGTGAAAATTACAGTATGCTGAAGCAGATTTGAGTGAATCAGAGTACAGTGCTTGAAAGTAACACTAAAATATTCTGTGGTTCTTTAAACATTTAAAACATTTATACAGTAGGTATGTTTACTAAACCAAGTAATCACTTTGCTTTCAATACTGGTTCAGTTTGTATTTAGTTTATAAAATACAGTATGTACTGAAATACACAGGAAAACCCCCTCTTTCCAATAATCCTGTTACACTCCTGTTATACTCAAGCAATTGGTACAGTGATGTTAATCAAAAAGCACTAGGCCCAGCGGAAGTGGAGTACGAAGGAGAAACATGTATCAGATCTGAAGATTCTGAGATGCCCTGAGCACTCACGGGCCATTCTAGATTTACTTACTCTCCAGGAAACCTCTTGCACTCCCTGAAGATTGGGCACAAGCATCCCAAATTTGTGTAGATGCTGACAGCTAAAAAAATCAACTTGTGCAAGATTTTTGATGCAACAGGCATGAAGCAGCGGGATGGCACGACCTTGATGACAGAGCTTCACTGAATCTGGCCATTGCAGAACATTGCCCAGGGCTCTGAAGCTATCTTTGTTGAACCATGGGAGAGCTTTTAAAGAAAATTTGCACTTAGGGCCTGATTCATTACGGATCGCAACTGTAACAGTGTACGCAGATTGCAAAACTTATGTTGCCTGGCCTGCAAGGCAGCCATTGGTACAGTGTGACCACATGGAACTGTCCTGTCATTATGGTGTAGCTAAAGTACCTTGCCAGAGAAGCAGCACCAAGAACTCCAAGTCCTGACACAAATAACAGGTTGGCCTCCTAATGTAAAAATACAGTATGTTTATCTCAATCGTGCATTTAAACTAAAAAATATATATATTTGAATCACTAATTATTTTATTTCATGGTGCAGAGATGTATGTTCCGTAGCCAACGTTTGCTAATCTAGTTGTGGTATATCTTCATAGTATAGGAAACCATTCCCTGAGAATGAGAAGAGATGTGTAGGAAATGTGCAACCCAATTACAAAGCATAGCATTATGAAAGTACAGTAGGTAGAATAAGCACAACTGTGTAATGTAAACAATACTTCATTATACATACAGTAGGTAACAATTATTTGAATCACAAAACCATTCTCAAATAGCCCTTAAGGTGAAATCACAGATGTACAGTCTTAAATGACCTAAAAGAAAATGAAGAAGCATATAAGATGCAGTAATTTCAAGAACTATCTTTCACTGAGAATAAAGCTGGCCATTCACCAGACAATCTTTCCTTGGGATGTACAGTAATCGGCATCATGATGGTTGGGATGTTGGCAGTCAGAATCCCGGCGCTGGAATCCTGACAGCAGTCTGAATACTGGTTCCAGAATCCTGACTGCTGACACAGTTAGTTTTAGGCTTGGAGATAGGTATTAGGCACTATGGGAAGGGCTAGGGTTAGGCTTCAGGATTCCGTTCCCAACCCTTTTTCTCCAACCATCCAACTAGTTGGTTGGTTGGAATGAAAATCCTCTAATGTATGGGAACAAATAACAATCAGCCATTTTTTCCTAAACACCGGAAAACAGACGAAAAAGGTCATTCAGAAAAGTTGGTTAGATCTGTTTTTGTCCACTTTCCAGTGTTTGGGAGCAAATTGCTGATTGACATTTTCTACCATACATTACCGGATTTTCATTCCAACCAACTATTTGGGTGGTTGGAGGAAAGTTGGTCTGGTGTATGGCCAGTTTAACTCATATATGCCTTTCTAAATGTTAATCAGTCAATCAATCATTCAAAGTATTGTCTTCATGCTCCAGCTGTTCATAACAGTAAGTTTGCTAAATATATAATTAAATTCCATGAAAAGCTTATTGAAAACGAAAGGATGTTTATACCGTGGTACTCCACTTTTAGCATTAAACTCACACTTCTGTGTTCTGGTTCTCACTAATGATTAACCAGTGACATTTTAACCTTATAATTAGCACATTTATCATATACTAATGCATATATTTCAAATTAATTCATACATAGGAGCCTATTTATTAATAAATTCTGCCCTAAAAATATGCAGAAACTTCTGTTTTTGAACATTTGAAAGGTAGAAGTAAGTATCTCTTAAATGTACCAAATAGGAAAGCATGAGATATTGAAGATACAGTATCTCCTGCTTTCTGTCCGCCAGCCCCTGCACATCCATCCCCATAGTTTTCTTTAGGGAATGCATTTAACAAGATCCGCAAAGCTTCATTTGGCATATATGTCCTGTATGGCCTGACACCATCTTCAGATGGAGTTATGCCATGATCTGCAGTGGGGTGCCGAAGATGGATCTTGCAATGTTTATATGTATTATGAAGTATGTTGTATTTTTTCATATTTATAGTAAATATGTACATTTTATGTAAAGTGAGCTTGTGTACCTTTTTCATATTTATTTATCTTTTTATATATTTGAATGTTTACTTTATTGAATTTAGAGGATTTGATCTATTCATGTATAATACAATTTTCTATTATATATTTTCTATTAATTGCATAAAGCACTTATCATTCCTATTTTGGAAGGAGTCTAAAGCACCTGGACCTCATGCAAACAAGAGGAGAACATACAGACACAAAACATATTAGGCCCTTGTCAGAATCAAACCCCTGACCTCAGTTTTGTGATCCAGCAGTGCTACCGTCCGTGCTGCCCATAATTAAATACAAATTCTTTAAGTTTGTAACATCTTTATGACAATCCTGTAAACAGCAAAATTAGATTTGATTTAATTTCCTATATACTGTAATTTTGAACTGCCAAACTGTATATACATTTGAAAGCTCAGTATACTGTATAAATAAGCTCTGTGACCAAGCTGCCCTCTCTTGCCCCTAGCGTGTTTTACTGTACATCTCTGTATTCCTATTTCATGCTGTGTTGCACAACCTTGCATCATGCTGTTTCTCTCTTATTACTACAATTTGATCTTTTAGCCTTGTAATCTGTCAGTATTACATTTGGTCTATGCAGATGTTCGGCACATTGCAACCTTGTTGAGATAATACCCTTATATCATGCTACTGTAGATCTTCTATTGCTTTGATAGTCGAAAAAAAAGAATAGGAAGATGAGATAGGAACCATCATGATTCGATTATCTTTAGCAATTGTAACCTTTGAAAATGTCACATATTTGGTTAGTGGTGTAGTCATATTGTAAAAGTATAACAAATGATATATTGTTCTCCATACACACTTCACTAAATACTTTGTAAACTAAACTGCAGATCATTCTGCTCCAAAAACAAGCATTAGAATCTGAATTCAATACTGTTTAATGTTGAGCTTTGGTAATAACGCATAGGTCTTGGTATATATCCCCTTAGGCATAAATGATCCGCTGCTTGCACAACTTGGTAAAGAAAAGTAATGAGTATATAGTGGAAGTGTGTATTATTGGATTAGTGTCATAAATGAACACAAATCTTTTTCCTATACACTATAGACTAGCGCATAGCATGCCTTAATGTGATGCACCAATGGGCATTCATCAGACAATGATCTAGATCATTATTTGTAACAGGCTTTGACAAATTAAGTTATTTGTGCTTCAAATGATAAAAAAATGTATAAACCAGATTTTTCCAAAATCTCTTATTTTCAATGGGTCTGATTCAGAGTTGGGAATAGAGTAATATATAGCAAGTAACTGTGTATCTGGACAAACCATGTTGCACTGCAAGGGGTGCAGATACAAACTTTTTTTGAATGTAAAGTAAATACTGGCTGCTTTTGTATGTAGCCCACAAATGGACAGCTTTATATTAACACTGCAATTTAGATTTCAGTTTAGACACCCCCCTCCAAAATCTAATGCTGGCCATACACTCTGCAATTATCGGGACGATCCGCCCGATATCGGCGGATCGCCGCGATAATTGCAGCGTGTATGCGGGCGACCGAGGGTTAAATATTGCTCGGTCGGGCATGCTGGATTGTCCAGCATGCCCGTCCGATGCGATATTTACCCGGGAAACTTTCGGCCGCATCGGGCAGTGTATGCCCAGCGCAGCCGACAGATGGACATTTCCTGTGTTCCTTCCTACGGAAGGAACAGGGAAATGTCTCCGCCCCCGGGGGCGGAGCGCGGATGTCAGGCTATACACTGTGAGATTTCTCTCACAGTGTATGCCGGCGACCTCTGCGGCTGGCAGGCTGCCAGATAAAATGTCTGTCGGTTTGACAGACATTTTATCTGGCAGTGTATGCCCAGCATAAGGGATACATTTTCTAAGCTGACAATTTCTATTAGATGTTATCCAAGATCAGTCTCAGATGACATCGTCCGGATTCATGTGTTTCATTTTTCAAACAGGTTATTGATTTACTAAGCTGCCGAGTTCCTGTCATTCGTGTTGTTCGATGGTGTAATCATTTGTTGTCATTCGTATTATTAATTTCCATTCAGCGTTTGGTTTTGACTAACTCAACGAACAGATGCATGGACGGATCAGGGGGATCTGTGATACAGGTACCTGTGTGTAAAAAAATATACACAGATGCATGGACGGCAGTGGCATATCTATAATGGGTGCAGTGTGTGCGGGGCACACGGACCCATGGGTCCAGGAGGACCCCGCATCGCACACACTACACCCATATTATTTTATACCTACCTGTCCGTGGTCCCACATCGGGTGTCAGCGATGCTCAGAACACCAGAAAATTGGCCGCAGCGGGCATTTTTCCGGTGTTATGCGCATGCGCATTACACTCCGGGCACACTCTAGTGTCAGTCGGCTGCCAGCCACTGGGGAGAGAAAAGGGGGCCCCGCACAGGAAGTGCACACGGGCCCCCTCCTCTCTTAAGACGCCGCTGATGGACAGGATCTGTGAGATCCGTCTGTGCTACTGTGTTTTATAAAATGTAAACAGTGTAAAAATATTTTTAAAAAATGGCGTGCCGCCTCCAAAAACAAACAACCAGCCTCAGGCTTTGGAGACCCAGTACTGGTTGTGCTAAATACAGACGACGTAGGGGTCCCCTGTATTAAGTACAACCAGAACCAGGCTATTCAGAACCAGCCATTTTAAATTTTTTTGTTTTGCCAATTCTGTGGATGCCTACATGGAACGAAGAGGACATGATCCATGTATAGGCGGAGGTGAGTATAGATTTTTTATTACAGGTACCCTGTGGATAATCTACTGGACAAGTGGACATGATGGCTTCAGGGTTACATAAATGAGTATGTCAGATAGTGTGAGTGTACCTTTGTGTGTGTGTATGTATGTTTCAATAAACTATTACTGTCACGGTGTGTGTTCTGTGTTTTTTTTGTAATATTCGTTTTGCTGTGGAATTACAGGTACCAGTGGGCCTGTAATTCCCCGCATGCTGGTACTTGTGATTCTCTAAGTCCCAGCATGCGGGGTAGGCATGCTGGGACCCGTAGTTTCACAGCAATAGAGAATATTAACTCATCTAATTTTTACACCACACTACACTATCTACCTGGCACCCACCGGCCAGGGGTGTTGGGGTTAGCCCCGGTTTTTTGTAATATTCGTTTTGCTGTGGAATTACAGGTACCAGTGGGCCTGTAATTCCCCGCATGCTGGTACTTGTGATTCTCTAAGTACCAGCATGCGGGGTAGGCATGCTGGGACCCATAGTTTCACAGCAATAGAGAATATTAACTCATCTAATTTTTACACCACACTACACTATCTACCTGGCACCCACTGGCCAGGGGTGTTGGGGTTAGCCCCGGTCTATCAGCCTAGGCCTGGGGTGCCGTGGAGATGGGAAACCCTTTATTGGGGTGGTCCCCAGCTCCCCTGGGCTGATTAGTGGTCAGGGGTAATGCTTTGACTGGGGGACCTGGTAAAAGGGTTCCCCTGGCTGTGGCATAACCCCCCCAGTAGAAAAAGTTTGGTGCTGGTTCTGGAATTTGCAGGGGAACCCTATGCATTTTTTCCCCTGTATTTTCAGAACCACGACTGGACCATAGCCCAGTGCTGGTTGCGCTAAATACAGGGGACCCTTACATCTTTTTTCCCTTGTATTTTGGCAACCAGTACTGGGTCTCCTAGCCCGGTGGTGGTTGTTCTTTGGGGGGAGGGGGGCCAGCAGTTTTTTTAAAAAATGTTTCCACTGTTTTAGAATTTTTTAAACACATAAGCACAGACGGATCTCACTGATCCCGTCCGTGCTCCTGTGTTTATTTTGTTACATACAGATACCTGGCCTGGGCTGATTAGTGGTCAGGGGTAATGCTTTGACTGGGGGACCCGGTAAAAGGGTTCCCCTGGCTGTGGCATTACCCCCCCCAGTAGAAACAGTTTGGTGCTGGTTCTGGAATTTGCAGGGGAACCCTATGTATTTTCTACCCTGTATTTTTAGAACCACGACTGGACCAGAACCCAGTGCTGGTTGTGCTAAATACAGGGGACCCTTACATCTTTTGTCCCTTGTATTTTGGCAACCAGGGCTGGTTCTCAATAGCCTGGTGCTGGTTGTGCTTAATACAGGGGACCGCTACATTGTTTGTCCCCTGTATTTAGCACAACTAGTACTGGGTCTCCTAGCCCGCTGGTGGTTGTTCTTTGGGGGGAGGGGGGGCAGCAGTTTTTTAAAGAAATATTTCCACTGTTTTACATTTTTTTAAACACAGAAGCACAGACGGATCTCACTGATCCTGTCCGTGCTCCTGTGTTTATTTTATTACACACAGATACATGTACAGTATCACGGATCTCCCTGATCCGTGCATGCATCTGTGTAGGTTCAGAAGTGAACCTCGAATGGAAAAAGGTGTTCTATTTGAGATTTCTTTTTGGGATCTTTTTTGTGTCTTTTGCGGTTGATTTGCAATATATTTTGGCCTTTAAAACAAATATGAATCCTTAGTAAATTTCCAAGTCCTATTGATGTACATATATGGCAAAAGGCTGCCAAGTTGTTCTGATGGTCTATGTGTCTGAAAACTTGTTACCATCCGAGTTACAGGTATTGTCGGCAGAGTTTTAGACATCAAAGGGGCAGTATTTAGCCTTTTGTAAATTCCGAATATGCATTTAACGGCCAAATTTGACCCATTTGATTTCTGTCGAGCTTAGTGAATTTAGCCCTAAATCTCTCTGCACATTTTACACATGTACAGACTTCAAAATGTGGCTCCAGATTCCAGTAAAGAAAAGCATAAAACAACAACATTACTATACTTAGTACATAAATAATAATACAAAGAAATAATTCAGCAGTATTGCTACTTCTTTAATTCAAAAACAAATTTCTACTTAATAGAGAATTCTACTCTTTCTTACTCTATTCCCAACTGAATCAGGCCCAATATATAACATCTACAAAGGCATTAGAATGGTGATGGTGTCAGATTCTGAACTGTCAAAACATGGATTGGGAAAAAGTTATGTCTTGTCAAGATTCTGAATACAGGTACACTTTATGATCTGTTTCCCATTTCTGCTATCACACATTAAGGGCATAAGATGTTCTACTTGACATCTTATGTAAGTTACCAGGCCATTCATCATCAGGGGTCCGATAGGGCCCCCTTAGTATTCAGCAAACTCTGAAAACTGAAAGTTTTTGGAGTTTGCTGCTGAGAACAAGCATAGCTGGAATGACAGGGAGCAGATAAGTAATGCAGCTACAGAAGGAGCTGCAATACTAAACATGGGGACAACTGCTTTTCGGAGCAGCTGTCCTTGCACCGGAGCAATGATGAATTGCTCCAGTGTCACGTCTCCCCCACTGTGATTTGGATACTTAAGTATCCCTCACAGTGAGATCACTTCTTCATCATTGGAGGCCATATGGCCTTCAATAATGAATAGGCCCCCTAGTAACACAACCATTTGCAACTTAAAAATACTTTTATAAACACACTGTTATAAACATTCTTGCTATAAGCTGGGAGCTCCCGCTACCCTGGACAGTATGTAGGATCCCCCGAGTTTTCCCCACTGCCCCGTCGAAGCTCAGCACTGTGGAATGTGGATGGAGAAGAGGAGCACAGTGTTTGGGATGTGGACAGGGGAAGGGGGTCACAGTGTGTGGGATGTAGATAGGGGAAAGGGAGCACTGTGTGGGATGGGAATGGGGAAGGGGAGGATTGTGTGGGATGTGGATGGGGAAGGGGAGGACAGTGCGGGATGTGTATGGGGAAAGGAAGCACAGTGTGGGATGTGTATAGGGAAGGGGAGCACTGTGTGGGATGGGGAAGGGGGAGACTGTGTGGGTTGTGGATGGGGAAGCGGAGCACAGTATGGGATGTGGATGGGGAAGGGAGCACAGTGTGGGATGTGAATGGTTAAGAGGAGCACAGTGTGGGATATAGATTATTATATATATATTAATATATATGTGTATATATTTATAAATATATATTTACAGTATATATGTATACATATACGCACTATATACAGTATATATATATATATATATATATAATAAAGTAAATGTATATAACATTTATACTGTATCTCTCGATATAGTTTTCCATCACAGTTTTCTCTTTTATAAAAGCTGAGGGCACTTGCTTATGTAAGTACTAGGTAGTGGGACTCTGGATTAACAAGTAGATGCATTCAGTGCTGATAATTATATAGGAGCTAAGGTGCTAAAAATACATTTGGGTGTTGTAAATGACAGTGGGAGAATTTATCTATAGGAATTTGCAATGGGAGACAGTTGCTGGCCCTGCATTTCTATTGTTACTCATTTGTCTTATTTGCATATATAACTGGTTCTCTGAGTTTTTTTCATATTAGTTCTTGTCACTGCTTTTTATTTTTAATACACAAACCTCATAAACAAGTCTGCTCTGGCAGTATGCTGCTCTTAGTACTATAGTTTTCAACTTCCACTGTAGGACACACCCCTGAGTGGCAATAGATACACCCATAGGTGCCCTTTGGGCAGAGCTGGTCATGCCCCCTTGGCTCTGTGCATATTCCACTACCATCTAGAATTTCCCTGAAACTAATTTTCAATAGTAGGTATGGTTATAAAAACAGATTAAGCGGTTTTAAAATAATTTGTTCATTTTAGACTTTATACACACATTAATGTTTAAGCTTTTTTTTTTAATTAATGGTTTAGCGTGAGCCCAATGCAATGATTAGGTTATTGCAGGACTCCATGCAAAATGATAGAGAGTACTCTGTCCCTGACCTTACCCCTCCAGTGACCTGGAACCTGGTTCTCTTCCTACCTCTCAAACAGCTCCTTAGTGTCTGAAGAGCACTGTGGTGGCTTACAACAGTAATAATAATAATAATAATAATAATAATAATAATAATAATATAATTAATACAATAGTAATAATAATAATAATAATAATAATAATAATAATAATAATATAATTAATACAATAGTAATAATAATAATAATAATAATAATAATAATAATAATAATAATAATAATAATAATAATAAAAGGCAATTGAAGATCTAATTTTATTGATTGTGAGATAAAAAGTTTTTCTCTTTCTTGTGATTCACTACATATTTGCCTACCCTCCCAATTCGGGTGTCGCTCCTAGCCCCCTGGAAAGGCAGGCAAGCCTCCCGGCGGCCGCCAACCCATTCTCCCTCCCTCCGTGGTTACAATAGAAACCCCCACAGCGAGGGGGCCGGTGATACGATTCACACTGAATCGCATCATCGTGGCCCTGCCTCCTGCTTCACAATGCCATTAATCTCGCCATTGTGAAGAGGGGTCCGGGCCATGATGAGGCGATCACACGGTCACACCCCATGGTCCACCCCCATCGCCGCATTATTGATTGTGAGATAAAAAGTTTTTCTCTTTCTTGTGATTCACTACATATTTGCCTACCCTCCCAATTCGGGTGTCGCTCCTAGCCCCCTGGAAAGGCAGGCAAGCCTCCCGGCAGCCGCCAACCCATTCTCCCTCCCTCCGTGGTTACAATAGAAACCCCCACAGCGAGGGGGCCGGTGATACGATCCACACTGAATCGCATCATCGTGGCCCTGCCTCCTGCTTCACAATGCCATTAATCTCGCCATTGTGAAGAGGGGTCCGGGCCATGATGAGGCGATCACACGGTCACACCCCATGGTCCACCCCCATCGCCGCATCACGCCCCCTTTCTGCCACGACATGCCCCCTAACCGTGGAAGCCTGACAGCTCCCTTCCGGAAGGTTGGAGCTGAAAGTCGGCAGTATGATTCACTATACTTTTAAGAATTACAATTTAAAAACCGCAATCTTTTTTTTGTAAATGTATTAAACAACCTCCACATGTTAAATAAAAACTTTTTGGCATGTCATGAATGTTTTAGTAAAGAAATAGTTATTAGCACAGCAACCAATGATGACATCACATTCCTGTGCCAAACCCAGAGCAAAACAAAGGCTGCTGCATACACACACGTAGCTAGCCCCTGAAAAGGAGAAAGTGTAAGTGCCCCATAAGACACAAAGCTAGAATAAATATATTAAACACCCATAATTATTATTTTATAATTTATTTATTAGGACTGATCCATATGGAATATTAAAGATTTCACCAATATCAATGATCTAATCCTATTTTGAGGCTAGTCCTATGGGAACAAACAAAAGGTCAGGCAAACTATAAATAACTAAATATACAAAAACTAAATATACAATGCACTGTATAAAATGATATATGCTTGATACTACTCTTAATGCCTTCATGTCATTTAAACAAGGAATTTATTGTATGTGAAAGCTTTATCCCATCAGAGTTATTTTACTTAAAATTCATTATATATATATATATATATATATGTATATATATATATATATATATATATGTATATATATATAAAAAAGTATAGGCGGCACTGAAGGTCTTAGAATGCAAGAATGCAAAGGTGGTTTCAATGTGTTCTCTGGAACTTGTGACCACAGTTTCACTTCATGTTTTATTAATATTTTTTATTAATATGAGATCATGCATGCCATCTTTTCTAGCTGCTCTGTTCCCCGCTTGCAGTATCCTTTTTTAGGGTGACGGTTCTTTTATTCTATTCACTGTTTCTTTACAGCAAGATTGACCTGCACAGAGACCGGATGCCTTTACAACACGGAGAGCTGACTAATTATGTCATAATCAGTGGACGCTCCCTGCGACGTGCAGACACACGCAACCACTCCTGACAGTGCACAAGACCTTTCTTAAGTTTGTTTTTAATGTATCCTTGACAAAAGGGCTGTATATGCCCGGAAGCGTTAGGAATAAACCACCTTTGCATTCTAAGACCTTCAGTGCCACCTATACTTTTCTTCTGAATACCAATTATAAGAAAGGCACGGAGGCAATATTACTACTGGATATACATGAGTGCAGGACCGTTTGGAAACTATATATATATATCTATATATATGTATATATTCCACGTTATGCCGGCACTCACTAGTAGTGTATGATCAACTCCGGTGCCTGTCCTGTACATATCAATATCCACCAAAAGAAGGGACGGCACTCAGAGATTTGCAAAAAATGTAAAGTTGTAGCGGCCGCCAGCCAATCAAAGAGCTCACAGCCGCCAGTCAATGAGAAGCTGCCAAGTGGCAGCTTCTCATTGGCTCGCACTACTGCAGCAGCAACGAAGACCCGGTGCTCCTGGCAGCTCCATTCCAGCAGCGCAGGTAAGATGGAAGTAGAGAGAGGGGAGGGTGTGAGAGAGGGAATAGAGAGAGGGGCAGACAGAGGGAGGCAGGCAGTTAGTATTGTAGGGGGTGAGGGAAGAGAGGGAATCAGTGAGAAGGGCAGGGTGTGAGAAAGGGGAGCAGGCAGGGAGAAGTGTGCGGGTGGGGTGAGACATACAATGGGGTGATATGGAAGCAGGTGCCCAAGGGGGGGAATTCAATCTCCATACCCCACCTCTAAATTCCCACTTTGAGCACTGTATGTATATATATATATATATATATATATATATAGAAACAAGTAATGTATACAGTTAGTTGTTTGCTTGAGTATGTTTATTTCTCATATGTAGAAATATCTTTATTTGCATCACACCATTAGGGGTATATTTACTAAAGTGAGGGTTTTTAGAAGTGGAGTTGTTGCTCATAGCAACCAATCAGATTCTAGCTATTATCTTCTAGAAGGTGCTAGATAAATGATAAGTACAATCTGATTGGTTGCTATGGGCAACAACTCCACTTCTAAAAACCCGCACTTTAGTAAATATACCCCTTAGAGTCATTTAATCAAGTTTGTTTTCTTGAACATTGGGGTCTATTCATTATCACTTAATTTCTACAAAAGCAGGTGAAACTTCACATTTTCACCTGCTTTTGTAGAAATTAAGTTTTGGGGTCATTCATCAAAAAGGTAATGCAGGTAAGGTCTTGCTTACCTTTCTCTCCTGAAATGGCCCGCTGTCCCCATACACTAGTATGGGGACAAATTTATCAAGCTCCGAAAATACTATATTTTTGGAGCTTGACTGCAGGAGCATTCTCCATCTTCAGATGGCTTTTGCTCCCGCAAAGAGCTCCTGGTTGCTAAGAGGAATCCTTTCAGATCCCTCCGTCCCTGTCAGTCTCCTTCAGCTGGTGCTTTTGTGCGCCTAGTTTCACACAGACACACTAGTTTCACTGCTCCTAAAGGAGCAGTGAAAAGATTTGAGGAGACAGCTGATTTTCAGATGTATTGCTCTGGTGCTCGCCATGAGTTAAAATGTTAATTATCAGGGCCTCGATAATTAACATAATGAAAAGAGCTCAGGGAGAGAGCAGTGATGTCTGCACACAGAGGCCAATAGCTCTATTCATCATCACCTAATGTTCCCTATTTATACTGTTTACATGTTATTTTCACTATTTTATGTGTGAATCCTATTCATGAAGCCTGTAACGAAGGAGATATCACTTATATCTTCTTGTTACAAAACTGGAGTAATAAATTCCACACTCCCCATTATTAGGTATGGGGATGTGGAAATTATAATATTCATCAAGTTCTGAAAATTACTGTTTGCCATAACCAATGGTATCAGCAACAAACTCCTCTATTGTGTTGTCTGTTTTTTTGGGGGTATAAATATGTGTGCTCTGACCCTGGGTTTCTAATCTATTCTGCTGATTGCTGATTGATGGAGGTCTCTTGCTGATGCCGGAATCTGGTCCCAGAGCGCTTGCGTATGTATGACTGTATCTTGGGTCTGTATAATTCTTTGCGCTAAATTGTACTTAGATCACAGCATGTAACTGACTGTACATTACTTGAATAATACTTTGTGCTTTGGAACACATGTTCAAGGTCTAAAGTCTTTATTTTACTGTATGACTGCGTACACAAATAGCATCAATTTTAGAGGTTTATAGGCAGGGTTTAGACGGTATAGGTAGGTGGGTATAAAGGTATATCTCCAGTATCCTTAATACTGTCATGGTTGGTGCTTGAGATTTACCTGACTCAGGTGTTGAACTGGATTCAGTGGAAACCGGCTTGACTGGAGCCATGGATGATGAATGTAGCTTTATTTGCATATGAATTGTATGGCAGTGAGAACTGCCTTTGATGATAAATGACAGGAACAGGAAACTTGTAACGTTGGAGTGGAACCAGTAGAAAACTTGGAGGAACCGGACGGGGACCGGCAGGAAGGCTTGCTGAGCTGGACTGGGTACCAGTAGGTAGTCTTGCAGAATTGGACTGAGAACCAGTAGATAGACTTGTTGAATTAAACTGTGAACCAGTAGGATTTCCAGATGCGCAAGGTATAGCTATTAGCAGGATTGCTGATTGAACTGGTCTGGGAACCAGCAGGATTTCCGGATGCGCCAGGTATAGCTATTAGCAGGATTGCTGAATGAACTGGTCTGGAACCAGCAGGATTTCTGGATATGCCAGGTATAGCTGTTAGCAGGATTACTAGATGAACTGGTATGGGAACCAGCAGGATTTCTAGATATGCCAGGTATTGCTCCCAGCAGGATTACTGGATAAACTGGTCTGGGAACTAGCAGGATTTCAGGATGCACCAGGGGTTGCTGCCAGCAGGAGCCTGGGATACACTTGTACACAGAGAGACAGATATAGCACAATCTGTACACCATGGGAAGTAATGAGATGTTCAGGCCCTGAATGCTATCAGAGGAGGATGTTTATACTCTGGGTCTTGCAGGAATTGGTGGATACAGTCAGGTGGTCTGGCAGTAGCATTCTGAGTGGTGGAGGGCACAACATGCAGAGGGAGCAAACATCTGAAGTACTGAGAGTCAGAACTACAACTGCGACTCCAATCAAGACTAGCAGTGTTCACAGACAGGAAAGGACCCAGGTGAATAATCAATGTGGAAAGGAGAGCACAGTCCAAATGCATATACAGAAGTGTTGCAGCCAGCATGATCGGGACAGATCTTCCAGGCAAATTGCACATACAGATCAATGGGACAGTTGACAAAGGTAAGTCTCAAGGCAAAAGGTGAAAAACTAGCCAGGGTCGTGACACTGTGCAGTCACCGGATTGGCATGGGAGGATGCCTGGTCCTCTATGCAGCGGCTGTGTATACACAAGGGGACAGGGCACTGATGAATTACATATCCATTGTCGAAGCTGAATAATTGGCTGAGACAAGTTCAGTTTAAAATTTAATCGCGGCGACGCCATCTTGCGAATGGCCGCAAGACTCCATTTTGGAAATGAGATCGCAAGACACCATTTTTGTGGTCAGCGTCAATTCAAGTTATAACTCAGGAGCTAAGAACAGATGGCAATGTTTTTGTTAACCTACCAAGGGCAACTGGAAAAACAAGTTTTCTGAGTAAAAGTAAATAAGAAGAGACAATGGGTATTTTTACATACAAATTGGGAATCCCTGGATGCAGATAAAGTATAGTTGTGGCAATTGTAATATAATATCTACACAATTGGATTTGTCTGAATCCTAGACAGGATGGCCCCAAATTCCACAGCTTGAGGTGGTAATACATTTGCATTTCACACAAGAGTCTGTGAGAACAAAAGAGGTTTTGTTTTCCTTTGAACACACAACAGGTGGGGGCCTGCTGACAGAGGGCATGTAGAACTACAACCCTCAGCCATCCACACTGCTGGATGTTCACTTCGTGTATGAGAAATTATGCACCTAAATCTCACCCATTAATAACTAGCGTCCTTATATCAAACCCCGAATACTCACACACTACATATTCGCACACAAGGTTCCATTAGCATCAATTGTATGATTCAAGTTGGTTAAGTTAGTTTAAATGCTAAGAAATAGAGGTTTTTGATATCTAAGGTATTATACATGATAAGCAAGGTGTGTTTGGTTTCGTTCTGATGCGTACGCTTTTTACAGAATCCCGGTGTTATCGGTGGAGAGCTCGCATCATGCAAACTCAAGTTACGGATCGCAGAACTTACAAGCAACAAAATGTTTAGTTGATGGAATGTTAGATTAGGCGTTACCAGAAAGACTCCGGCTGTTAGAGGCAGGGAAAGTCTATTTGAAACAACCTGTTAAATGTGTCGTTACATATGCTTCTCCTCTGGGAACCAATGAGATCAGCAGGAAGTTCCCCCTTTGTCCTGTTTCAGTCTGGGGGGGAATAAATACATGTGTCCGAACACTGGTTTGCCAGTTCATGCTGAATTTTGGGTGAACTGAGGATATCTAGTCAGAAGTCTATCTCTGGGTCCAGAGGCGCAGAGTATGTATAACCGTACTTGGGTCTGTATTATTTCCTTTTACGCCTAACTTGTGTATATATAGATTGCGTGTAACTGACTGTACTTTTACCTGAATAATACTTGTGCGTTGGAAACACAGATTCCACTCCTGTCTTTATTTGCGGTTAAACTGCGTACGCAATTAGCGTTCTGTTTAGAGGTTTTAGGCAGGGTTTTGTCTTAGAGGTTCTAGGCAGGTGAATCTCAGAGGTTTATAGGAAGGAATATATTAAAAGGTTTATTGACGAATTCAACACCATGACAAAGGGCTCCTCTATGCAATTGTCGAGTATAGACAGGGGGACAGGGTGCTGATGATTTACATTTTCGGGGGGGTGGGGTGGGGGGGACACAGCATGTTGATGATTTACAGTTTCCCAATCCAGTGATCTGCAGGCATACATTAGGGGAGGATCCAAGGGTGCAGAGTAGCCAGGAGGTCCCTCTGAGATTCGTGGCTTATAGGATAATATTCTAGCAGCCGTCCACAGGTCATTACTGACTGGTAGCATCAAATGCAACCATGTCATGGAAAGACCAACCTGGCGTAATCACATCTGATGCGACTACACCCGGCAAGTGATTAATCATGAGATCTCTTCTTCAACCATTTCTATTATTATTTGCAAACACTTGTCATCTGATTACAGTCACTTATGGGCTGATTCAGACGCAGAAGGGAAAACGGATGCAGTGAAGCAGTTTATCATCCGTGTAAGCATCTGAGTCATATCGTGCATACATCCCATTTTTGTATGTACAGAGATGGAGTACAGATTTAGATTCACGTTAGCAGTAATGTAAGGTGCGTTCCTGTGCGGTAACTGGGAGGTAACGAGGGGGTTAAGGGGGGGCACTGTTAATAAGCACAGAGATATTGTGTATTATGCTGGTGTCACAGGCATGTCACTGAAAACAGTTCTGAACAAATATACTGCTGACATAGGAGGCCATAATCGGATGGAGAATTAGCACCTGTCATAGGACTGGTGCAAGTTCTGATGGTGCAACCGACGTGCATCTAAAAACGCACTAAGCACTATTTTTACTTCTGAAGATGCTGACAGTGGCCATCTCACTCCTTGCACATTTGGACACACAGATCTTCACCAGGGAAGGACATAAAGATAGTTTCAACTATGGCAAGAGACGGAGCCTCATAATATGGTCCTTAATACATTCACTATTTATTTTTTTATTCCTGTTTTAAAGTTTTAAATTACTCAGAATATAGATAAAGGTGCAAATCACAAACCAAAAGAAAAGCAAATTTTTTTCTAAAAAAAACCTATTAGCTGAATTGTATCTATCAATTAGCAGTGAACAAATGAGATGGAATGGGAACTCTCCTGTATACTATATAAGCCCACTGTTTGGGATTTGCCCAAGTGCAAAGAAATTTGCTGCCAGTGACTTCTCAAAGAATACACACTCCAGCTTTTTGAATCAATGAAGTTTCCAACTTTCTGATTATGTATCATTCATATTTAATTTAAGCTTATTACAGAGCAGCTAAGACTTTTGTGTTTCAATCATCAGGATTGCATCATTAGTGATTCAGAAAGACCCAGCTTACTGTACTGAGATCAACACACCGCTTTGCTAAATAGGATATTTCCACTTTCTTGGGCCACTCATCCACAAGGTTTGAGCTATCTACAATATGAAGTGCAGAATGGACCTACTCTGTCTCCCCAGACCCGTAGGCAGTGATGCAGCGATCTGTGACCACTGACATCATTGCCAGAATCGTGTACCCCGTGCAAACTACACTCTGGAGCGCATGCACCCAGGAATCACAGTGCGAGGAGGGGACATAGTTCCCTTCCAAGCACTTTAGTTTGATATCTGCATGTGCAGAAATCAGCGGCAGCAGGGGGGACTATTGATCAGTCCCCCATGCACAATGCTCCACTGCGATATGCATGTGGGTAGGAGGGTAACCACCTGGGGGGAGGGATCTGGCATAAGTGAGGGTGGGGGAGGGATAAAAACAGTGGCATAACTAGGGTATTTGGAGCCCAGGGCAAATTGAAAAATGGAGCCCCCCCATGTGCACACGCCATGAATAATGGGCGTGGTCACTGAAAAATGGGGCATGTCAGCATGACACACACCTCTTTCTCATCACTCTGGGAACATTCCTTTCCATTCCATATGCACCTTAATGCAAAGCCCCTTATATGGACCCCCCTATGCAGTGCCCCCAGTAATGGTTCCCCATATGCATGCCCCCAGTAGTGTCCCTTATACGGTACCCACAGTAGTGGTCCCCCTTATGCAAGCCCCCAGTAGTGATCCCCCTATGCAGTGCCCCTTATACAATGCCACCTGTAGTGGTCCCCACCGTGCAGTGCCCCTTGTGCCCCCAGTAGCAAGCCCCCTATATAGTGCCCCCAGTAGTAGTCCCCCCATATGCAGTGCCCCAAGTAGTGGTCCCCCAATGCAGTGCCCCCAGTAGTAGTCCCCCGCCAGTAATGGTCCCACCCCAGTAGTGGTCCCCCCTGATACAGTGCCCCCAGTAGTAGTCCTCCCCGATGCAGTGCCTCCGGTAGTGGTTCCCCCCCAGCAGTGCAGACAAAGACACACACATAAAAAAAAACAAAAAAAACATACCTGAATCCCCACCATCTGCTTCTCCGTGCCCCCAGGCTGGCTCGCTCTGCATTATGGGAGAGACCTCATGACGTCATGAGTGAGCTCCAGCCCAGCTCCAGCAGTGGGCGCAGCAGTCAATGAGAGTCTGTGTGACTCTCATTGGCTGCTAATTAAAACAAACATACAGCCGCCGACTGCTGTGTGTTTGTTACTGTGTAGTGCTGACCAAACTCCATCCGGAGCCCTACTCAACCCCCCCTAGTTACGACACTAGATAAAAATAAAAACTTATGTTGCTGAGGGGGAGATAAAATAATAATAAAATCTTAAACTGGTCATAGGGTAGGAGAGGGGTTTTTACAGGGGGCTGCTTTATAAAACAGGGTGGTTTATTTACTATTTGGGGGGGTGTGGGGGTTAATATTAACAGGATTTATGACCACCAGGGTTCTAGTACCAATGAGGGTTGGAAGTCATTTTATAATGGGTGTCTATGGACATGGAGGGATGGAGAGGTGCAAAACAACATTTTATTTTACCATATTTTTAAAAATACTTTTGAAGCTTTATTAAAAAAAAAAAAACTGTTTCTGAGCATTTTGTTTTAAGAATTGTCAGTTAAGTGGTTAAAGAAATAACAAGCAGTAGGCACAGAGGTAGATCCACCATGCTTTGGAGTTGTGTGGAAGCCAGTGGCCACAGGAAATATTGTCCGGGTTGAGGTAGAATAGATTTAGCTAGTTATCAACAAATCCTAGAAGCTAATGTACCAGAACGAGGGAAGTGGAAAGAGGTAAAATCTTTCAGTAAAACAAATGATCCAACACATACTTAAAGTATAAAGTACTTACAGTAATTGAAGACTGAGGTTTAGGAATGACCTTTGCAGTTCCCAGACTTGAATGTAATTGAAACTTTGTGGAGAGATGTCAAACACGTAGTGTCTACAATAAGATCTAAGGCAGAGTTGGAAACAGTATCTATTTACATACACAGTTTTATATTCTCCTATGCATTAACATCATTCAGAGTATTAAAAAAAGTAGAACTGCCATGTCTTAGAGGCCTATACATCATCTCCCCCCAATGATTAAGTGATTAAGCATTCGGTGGTAGATACGTAATTGCCAGAGCAATTCAGCATTCCTCTGGTGCGATGACAGTTGCTCTGAAAGCAGCTGTTCCCACATCAGTAACACTGCTACTTCAGTAGATTTGATACTTACCGGTGCCGGGTCTTCACGGTGCACATGTATGACCTGAGGTCACTCATGCGCATGACTGCAGGTCACTCACTGCGGAGGAAGAGGAGGGATCCACTCGGATTCCTCTTCGCAACCCTGGACCTCCTTCCCATAGGAAGGAGCGTGGTTCCGGGAATCATCACCATCTGAAGGACGCATTGATTCTTGCAAGCAAACTCCAAAAGCATTCAGCTTTCAGAGCTTGCTGAATATTAGACATCCCTATTGGGCCCCTAATAATGAACTGGCCCATTAGTGATAACGAATAGTCCCCTTAAAGACAGATTTGTCTGAAATTAATTTTTAGTTGCATCTATTGCAATATTTAAAGTTGTTTTTTTATGAAGCTGGAGAGCACTACTGTTTATGCTCCATGTTGGTTCCCCCGGGGATCCTTTATAGGGATGGCTGCCATCTGCAGTTCTGTGCGTGCGTGGGGTCATCTTGTCACTGTGAATTGTGTTAGAGTGCCACAGTGGGAGATGGACATCTTCCACTTTGCTCCTCGGACACCCTTCAATTACTGGCTATCAAACCCTGCCTATAAGTTGCTGATACCACTTGCATACTGTATCGCTAACCACATACAGTCATCAGCTGGTGACCTGTATGCTCAAGCTCTGTGTATGCATAGCTGTGAGTACGGCTGTACATTCACATTACCACTAAATATACCACACCACTGGAAAAGTACTGGACTGTTCATCTCAGGGCAACCACTGGTGTGTACATTTACTCTGCCATACCACCGGTACCTGTACACACATATTCCAACACCTCTAATGCATTAAGGGTAAGTTAGATAATACTGGGGAAAAAAATGTGAGTTGTTAGAATATTTGAATTTTTCAAAATAATATCAAATAGTGGAACATTTCAGCAGCGCTGAAGTTCCCACTTACAATAGTTGATTGATAAATGTATTGCCAAGGAATACATTTCTCCCTCTTTAGATCTTTGACTGGTGTGACAAATCATCTCTTTTATTATTCCACTGTTATCCTTTTTAGCTATCAGCTGTCTCCAATGAGGGATGAATTACCTGCCCAAATCATGAGAAGAATACTTTTTTACCTGTCTCGGGACCAGCATCAAACTTGTATACCACAGTATTGTTTAACCACAGCCCCAGGCTATAGAAAAAAGATATTCAAGATCTCAGAGTGTTCTTTGATGAGTAAAGGGGTAAATTTACTAAAGTTAGATTTGGTATTCGATTTTATGAATCTATAAAATCGACTGAAATCGAATTTAAATCGAACTGCAAAATCCCTTAACAAATCCCTCATTTACTAATATTCGATTTTGCATTCGATTTTCTAATCAAATTAGATTTTGGACGATTTTAAGAAGGGACTTTGGGGTATATTTACTAAAGTGAGAGTTTTTAGAAGTGGAGATGTTGTCCATAGCAACCAATCAGATTCTACTTAACATTTAACTAGCACCTTCTAGAAGATACTAGCTAGAATCTGATTGGTCGCTATGGGCAACATCACCAACTCTAAAAACTCACACTTTAGTAAATTTACCCCCTTGTGTTCAGTTTATGAAATCCCTTCCAAAATCAAACCTCAAATCCACATTAAAATCTAATGAGAAATCGAATGCAAACTCAACTTCCTCATTACTTCCTACTGGGCCAAATGTATCACATAAACACTAAATAACAAAGGAAAAAAATTGGAAACACTTGTGCACACTCTAGAAAAGTGTAAGTGAAAGGGAGTTGTCAGGTGTGAGCATAGTGCAGAGAATTCTGTATCCAATGTTTCTGCATATGTGAGTAAGGCAGCTGAAAGGACTAGGGGAAGGCAGCAGAGTGGGGTGGAGGAGAGTGCTCCTGCATTTGCTGGGACAAATCAGGAGGAGACTGAGGACCTCATTCAGAGCCGGACGCTATCAGCCGTTCGCTCGTATGCATTCGATTGTTTTAAACCACGCATGCGTCCGGATCTCATTGCGCATGTGCGGCCGGATCATTGCGGTCATTTCTCGATCGCTCATATACACAGCGAACAGGAAGTGACCTATGTCATTTGATTGACAGAATGTTCCATTTATGGGTGGTAACGGGGGTGGAGATGAGAAAACGCAGGCGTGGCAAGGCGTTTTTTGGGCGTACATGTATTATCTTGTGCGAACGTCCAATGTGGACGCTATTTTGTACACGTCACTGTGTGATCTATTTTCCATTAAGACTCCTCGCTCAGCTTTGGGTCTGGTATAGTCTACCGCAATGACGATGGTCTCCTCGTACTTCCCCGGACTCATCGATGGTGTTGCGATTAATCAAGTGAGGAAACAAAAACAATTATCTTTTAATTGCTAAGCAGCTTGTAAGATGTTTAGCAAATAGACCTTTTTTAGTAGCTAAAAACCGAACGCAGGTGAACTACTCAGCTGCTAATTTCTGGGGCATACAATCAATTAGCTAACAAATGTTTGGGTTTTTTGAGTGCTTTTTACATATTTGTAAGTGTTTCATTTGTAGGCAAACAATATTGTACGCATGTTTGTTTTTTTTCTAATTTATTTTTTGACCAAGAAACCAATCGTCCTTTTGTTTTTTGATAATTGTTAATTAAAACTCATAAATTGATTTTAGCCCTTGTTTTTAGGCAAAATATGAAATGTTTCTATTTCCGTTGTACTGTTTGTAAGTTTGTTAGAGGGATTACCTTTAACCAGTTTGTGAATAAATCAACAATAGAATTTTGCCATTTGTTTCCAAAGTTTATTAATATTTGTTTTTTTTGTTTCAAGTTTTTTTAAAGTAAACATATTTTTTTTCATGGACCAAAATCTAGAAATCATTTTGCCCACACACCAACAAAATAAGTGGCATTTGAACACAAATAAAACAAATAAAAACAATTCACAAGAAAGGAGAGGGAGGTTTTTGCCATGCAGGAATATGGGGCAAATACAGAGATGGATTGTGGGGAAATTAGCCAGTGCTGTCATCACCTTTTAGGCCGTTTGGCCGGGGGTTGGAGGGAGCCTGAACGGGTACGGGAAGTCCTTCGGCTGGCCTGGCCAGAGGCAGATGTTGTGGCCTCTGGACTAGGCATAGGGCTAGGCACATTTGGAGGGATGGCTGTTGTTGTGCCAGAGGTGGAGGGTCCTGATGTTCCGGCAGGAAGGGAGGCCGGCTCCAACATGTGTTGGCGAACGAGCTGCTCCAGGGCATTTGCTATTCCCACATTGGCCCCAGTATTTTCTGCAAGGGCCTTAGCAATGGTCACATTGGCCACAGCACTTTGCTCCAGGGCGTCCGCCACCCGTAGCAGATTGGCGTCCATCCTCTGCAGAATCTCGGTCTGCTGATCCGTTTTACCATTGAGATCAGTGAGGAGGGCCACTGCCTGCGAGGGGGAATGCCCTGGACTGTCTGCCACAGGGTCCCCAGCCGGATCTACTGCTTCCTCCCCTGCAGAGCCAGAAGAAATTCTGCAGCCAAAGCTCACCTCTGGAACAGACTCATCCGCCTGTGTCTCTGTGAGAAAAAAGAGAAAAGAGTAAAATTATAATCTAGATATTGTCAAAAACACATTTCTGAGTTGGTAACCTTACAACATTTACCTGGGGCAACATGAGGAGCCGCAAAGTCTGGCATGTCGGTATCCATGTTCGACACGCCAAACACCTCCTCATCCTGCACACACCCCTGGGCCAGCTCCTCCAAATCTGTGAGCTCAAGTGACACAGGGGTTGGACCCCCACCTGTCCCCCCTGCATGCCTAGCCCTATCAGCCAGTTTTTGTTTAAGCCGATATTTGAAGTCGCTCCATCTGTTGGTTTAAAATTTGGCATTATTCCTGCAGTATTTTGACCTGTAAACACTTTTTACTAAAATGTAGTTTTTACATACCGCCGTTTGCCCTCCGAGGTTGAACGTTCAATCTCACCCACACCATTGACACCACTGGCTATGTCGTCCCACAGTTTCCATCTCTGGGTTGCACCCATATTCCTTGGTGCCTGTGCCAGGTTGTCATTGCACATTTGCATCAAAACCTCCATCTCCTTCCTTGTGAATTGTGGCTGCCTTTTTTTTTTTGGCCCTCGTTTGCCTACTAGGGCCAGCAGCCTCTTCCATGGCATCCTCCACACCTTTTTTTTAAATGTTAAAAATGTTTTTTAGTAAAATGTTTTAAAATGTAATGTTAAACATACGCATTTTCCCATAAAATAAAAAAAAACTTACATGGTGCCTGTTGGCTAGTACTTTGCTGCTCTGTACTCATTTTTTTTGGTCAATGTAGCAGACCGATTTTGGCCTTCAGTGACGTTTTTATACATGCGTCAGCATTATTCGGCCGCATCATTCCTTGTGCACTCCTATTGTCCGTCCTTAATTTGAGCGGGAAAATAAAGCCTATTTATGGCTTGGTGTGGCTCGAGTCGAGGTGGCATGTTTTGATTGTTGGAGGTTTAGCGTTTGAGTTGATTGTTGGCGATTGGTTTGGAGAAGGGGGACTGGTTTATTTTGATCTTTTGGCTTTTTTTCTTCATTATTTTCAGTTCGCATTTTTTTATCTTTTTCGGCTTTTTGGATTTGCATTTTTGAGTAAGTATTTAAAAAATCTACTGTAAAAAATAATAGTAAATAGTTTACATTTGTTTCTAATTTTTTTTTTCTTTTACAGTTATTTTGGCAGTGACCAAGTGAAGTTTTTGAACGTTGGGAAATTTGTCTGTTTTTTATTAAGTGTTTTTGGTTTCATGATTTTACAAATTCGATATGTTGGTCTTAGCATATGTTTCGCCAAGTAATGTTGTTGTTTTTCTTTGAACAATCATGTCTTACCACTAAATGTAGCGTACTATTTAGCGAACTAATGTATCCTTATTTAACTGTAAAATTAGCGTACTATTTAGCGAACTAATGTATCCTTATTTAACTATAAAATTAGCGTACTATTTAGCGAACTAATGTATCCTTATTTAACTGTAAAAGTAGCATACTATTTAGCGAACTAATGTATCCTTATTTAACTGTAAAAGTAGCGTACTATTTAGCGAACTAATGTATCCTTATTTAACTGTAAAAGTAGCGTACTATATAGCGAACTAATGTTTTTTCAATTTTTCTGTGTAAAATCATGTCTTCCCACTAAATGTAGCGTACTATTTTGAGAACTAATGTGTGCTCCCTTCTCTATTTTTTAGAATACGAATTTTTTTAAAAATCCTAGTTTTTGAAATTAATATCTGTAAAAATTTCTAAATTTGAAATGTAGGTTGATTTGCCCATGACACGTCCCAGGCCTGTAAGCATTTTTGGTTTTCTTGGAAAACATAAGTATATTTTTCTTAACACATTTGTCTAAACCTATAACTACAGTACCTTGCTTAACATTTCAGGTTGATGTTGGTCGTATTATATTGGCCATGGTTCCAGAACCCGACCAACCTCAACTGCGTCCCAGGCATAGGCCTCGTAGGCGTGCAAGGCCCCAGATATATAGAACACGTGTCACCCTTTTTGGAATGCCAGATGATGAGGTGTTAAGGCGCTACCATCTTCCGCCACAACTCATCATAGACACTCTCTCATTAATAGAGAGTGATCTTGAACGGGAAATTGACAGTCCTACAGCAATACCATCACTTACGCAATTAATGTCGGTGTTACATTTTTGTGCCTCAGGATCCTTTCGAACCACTGTGGGAATAGTCGCTGGCATTTCCCAATCCTCCTTTTCAAGGATCCTGAGGGCACTGATGGAGGCCGTATTTAGGAACTGCAAACACTTTCACTCGATGAATGTAATGGTGGTATGTGATGCCTCCCTCCAGATCCTGTCCCTGAATGCCAAATTCCCTGGCAGTGCACATGATTCCTTCGTCATCCGGCAATCAGGGATTTGGCACAAATTAAAACAACCTACAAGCTGGTGATGCGTGGCTTCTGGGTAAGTTGACACCTTCTGTTGAAACCAATGCAAAGCTTGTTACACAATGGTCCTGATGTTTTTTTATCTGTTTTCACAGGAGACAGTGGTTACCCTTGCACGCCCTGGCTGCTCACTTCTTTTTTCATTTGGCTCCCACACCAGGGCCACAAAGTGAGTATAATTCTGCACTTACAGCCACCAGGCAGGTGGTGGAGCACTGTATCGGCCTTTTAAAAGGCCGATTCAGATGCCTCCACCGCTCTGGTGACGACCTCATGTATTTGCCGGCTATGGTTTCCAAAATTGTGGTCCTGTGTGGGATATTTCACAACATCGCCATAAGGAGTGGTGTCCCAATGCAGCCAGAGGATGCCTTGCCTGAGGACGGCCCCCCCGAGATTGGTCGGAGGTCAGTATGTCGGGGGGCCATACGCGATGAAGTTGTGGCCTGATTTTTTAGGTAATTATTTCCTCATAATGTTATAAAATGCCACAATGTAGACATGTAATATTTTAAAGTACACTTTTAACTGATTTTTTTTTGTTTTGTTTTTAATCCCTAAAATGACCATAAAAAACCATGCCTACTACCTGATCAACACAAATGACTTTATGTGGACACATTGGATATAACTTCAGGAACAATGATTTCTTCTGCTCATTTGTGGATTCATGTTGGCATGCTCCTTCTTCAAACAGTTCCTGATTTTGTTTTTTGGGGGGTTTTGGTGTGTTTTTGACGTGTGTGTGTGTTTTGAATTTTTGTATTTATTGTGTGTATTCACTTGGTGTTTATTATTTGTGTGTATTAAAATTTTATTTTACGTTGACCAACGATTTCTATCGTAAATTACAACCAAGTGTAACCTGTTTCTAAAAATGCAAAGTTGCTTAATGCCTAATACTGTAAGTTCTTATTTGTAAAAGTTTAGTACCCTGCTTTGTTGCTAAAAACAAACTCCAAAGGTATTATGGTGAATCAGTATGTTTGCAATTGTAGGCCTAAGCAGGTACCTTTAAATTTAACATTACCCACACCAAAAAAAATCACATTTTGAGGTTACTTCTCCAAACCTATTGGAATTGTTATGTGTTTAATGTGCAAGCTTACTACATACAGGTTGAGTCTCCCATATCCAAATATTCCGAAATACGGAATATTCCGAAATATGGAATATTTTCTGCATGACTGAGATAGTGAAAACTTAGATTTTTGATGGTTCAATGCACACAAACTTTGTTTAAGGCACAGAATTATTAAAAATAAACTATAAAATGACCTATAGGCTGTGTGTATAAGGTGTATATGACACATAAATGAATTTCATGTATTTACACAAACTTTGTTTGAGCCACAAAATTATTGAAAATATTGTATAAAATTACCTTCAGGCTGTGTTTATAATGTGGATATGAATCATAAATGCATTCTGTGTTTAGATTTGGGCCATATACCTAAGACATTTCAATATGGTATGCAATTATTCCAAAATACGGAATATTCCGATATCCAAAATACCTCTGGTCCCAAGCATTTTGGATATGGGAGACTCAACCTGTACTTACTTGAGCTTTCGACAAACACATTTACATTTCTTAAAAAATCATGGACAAATAGTAGACTTATGTAAGGTTCAACAATCTAAGATTTACACTCAGAATGAGACTTAAATAAATCAAAATAAATTTTATTTTTTAAGACATTTTTGGAGTGAAACAAAATAACTAGTGGCGCAGGCGCGCCAAAATGTGATCCAAGGCCACAAGCATGGCAACTACATGGCCCCTCAAATTCAGCAAGCCTGCATAAATTTCAGCGTTACGCCTCTGGTCCTCTGTGGGTAAAAAAAAAGGGCGAATTACTAAAATGGCACCTTAATTTATATGTGAAAAAACAACTAAAAAATCATCCAATACAAAAAAAGGTGACAATAAAAAACTACAAAACAAAAGGAATGCCAAACGAAAAGATTGTCGAAAAACAAAGCCAAAAAATCTATGGCAAAAATAACATAAAAGAGAGTTACAACTACGCAAAAATACAACATTTGTTGGTACCGTAAACAAGAAAGACAAAAGTATGAGTGTTTGGACATGTGTCATATGTGTAAGGGGAAAACATCCTAGACATTGTTTCACAAAGATATATATCAAAAACATTAGAAATACTTTACAATTTTGAAATGCACAGGCAAAAGGACAAAATCAACCTAAATCAAAATAATGAAAAAACAGCCATAGTTTTAAAGCGAAACATACCGGTTCTAATGGTGCCTGGTCCTGGAGCCCCAAACTGATCCTCATCAGAGATGGGCCAGTGCAGCAGGGATGGAGGAGGGGTGATTTGGGATGAAGTTGAGGGTGAGGAAAAGAGAGGGGGGGTTGAGGGGAGTGTGAATTGGGAGGGATGGGAATGTGAGGAGAGGGAGGGGCCTCACGGTCGGCCAGGTCTGGGTTGGAGGGGGAATTTGGGGAAGAATGGGCAGAGGAGGTTTGGGTGGGAGTGGGGGAAAGGGGACGTGCCCGACGTCGCTGACGTTGGCGACGTTGTAGTCTGCGCTCAGCCCCTAAACGATGTTGAAAAATTTAGATTATTACATATTTCATGTTTTGTTTCAACAATTTACACACCAACCCCCCCCCCCAAAAAAAAACAGGGCTATACAGTAAACATGCACACGCAGGTATGTCCAAAATAAAGAAACAGGGCTATACAGTAAACATGCACGCGCAGGTATGGCGAAAATAAAGAAACAGGGCTTTACAGTAAACATGCACACGCAGGTATGATTACATTTTAAATATAATAAAAAAAAACACTTACTTTCCTCTATTTGCTGACGCAAATTGGCCAACAGGCGTGGGGATCTGCGCCACCAGATCGGACCACCTCCTTTCCAGTTGGCCAATATTCCTGCGGTAGCCAATCGTACGCAGGCGGCGCCGCACCTCCGCGTATGCCAGCCGCTTGCAGAGGTTAGTGATGGGGTGCGGCTGGTGTGTGATTCTCCGGTCCATCACATCAGTGAGGACCAGGAGCTCACGTCTACAAAAAGCTACGGCTCTCATGATGGCAATGATTTTTTTTACACAAAACAGTTTTAATAAAGGTCCTAGAAAAATGTTGATTGGCTAATGTACTTTGTAAATTAACAAAAAGCATTCTATTGGTTATTGTATGAGTCATGTGACCTACACCCTCACAAATATAATGTGAATTATGATAGGCTTGATGCAGTGACATGCATAAGCTAACTTAAATATTAATAAAAAAGATGAAAAATCGGGCTAGAAAAAAAATGCAAAACAAGAGTAGCATTCAAACAAACTTTTAATTTTGAAAAACCATCCCCTTGGTCCATCCGTACGTATTCTGCGGAAGCAATGACACACACTAACAATAATAAAGTTTATTGACATTGAAAAAATAAAAAGGATTGCAAACATGTGACTAACAATTAAGCTAATTAATATAGTGATTGCTATTAATCGATTCAAGTATGTTTGCTGAATGAAATAGCAGGCAATCGAAAACTGACAGGGCCACTTCCGGATTTGACTTGTGCGAGCGCTCCCTGCAACCAAAGAGGAGATGGATGGTCGCTATTTCGAACGTTCGCTAGCTAGAGGAGGGGTTGTGAGAATATGGGGCGGAAGATTAGCTGCGAGCGAACATATGAGCGAGCGCTTGAATTTACATTTTTTCGCTTGTACGGCGGACGAGCGAACGGCCACTTGCGTCCGGGTCTGAATCAGGCCCTGAGGGCCAACAATCTGACACTGGTGTAGAGCCACAGCCAGGGAAAACTAAATCTGGTGGTAATGTCAGATTTAGTTAAGCTGAAAATAGTGCCTTGGTGAATGTCATCTTAAAATATTATCAGGAATTATTTGGGAGGAGAGAACAGCAAACCTCAAGTAGATGCAAAAATATAATGTGTCAGGAGGCTATAGATGCAGTGAATAGCACTGGGACCTTTAAGTGCAGTAAAACCCAGTGCATCAAGTGTTTTTGGGACATAAGAAAAGATTGCCCAGGAAAGGAGAGCAGCACGTGCAACTGGAGATGGGTCACCTGTGCACGTCCACTTCAGGTGAAAGCATTTATTCCTCGGGAAGTGGTGTCTGGAGTGAATGTGCATGACACAGATGCACCACCATGTCCTCCAGAGTCTGGTGAGTAATCTGCAAACACCCTGCTTAAACCAATATTAATATATGTAACGTAAACTTTTTTTCTATTTAAAAAAAAACATGTTGAATTTAAAGTACACACACAAGTACACACACAAGTACACACACACTATGTTTGTCATTTGTGCGCCTGTAATTAATCTAAAATTAATGTTTGTTTACAGCACAGCCAAGAAGAAGGCCTTCTGCAGCACAATCCAGACCACTTGATGATTAACGTCCTGGTCATTTGTTCTACTACATTTAAAAAATAGCCTTTGGGGGGTTCAAAAAATTCAACTACACCATTAAATTAATGTGAGAATAATTTGTACTATACCTCAGAGAAAAAAAAATATGGAGTATATAGTTACAATTCTCTGATGATAAATATAATGTCATTCATTTGAAAGAAAGTTTTGTTTTATTATTTTGAGCCAAAAAACAAGGTGTATTTTTTAAAAAAATGATTGACTTTTGCAAACAATTTACCAGAAAAGGGTACAGAAGTAGAAAATGGGGAGAGGGTACCATATCCAAAAGAAAATTATGTTAATGCCATCTTGAAACATAGAGGTAATGAGACAAGTGTTTAAAATAGTTCACAGCAGACTATCAAAACATTTAGGAATCAAGATCTAAAAATGAAAAAGATATTTACAGGAAAAAACGAAACAAGAGTTTCTGAATAATCATAGTACCGTGTACCATGTACTGTACCATGTACCATGTGGGCTAGTAGACAAGGGATATAGGAGCTGATTCAGACCCGCTTGCTAGGATGTGTTCGCTCGTAGCTGGCCGATATTTGCTATGTGCGCATGCATCGCAATGCGCATGTGTGAACCACTGTGAAAGATCGGGAAGCGTTCGCTCACTGTGCATAGACAGCCCAGCAGAGTGGGTGACAGGAGAAGCCGGTGTGGGTGGTAACAGGGGCAGGCCACTATCAACGGGGGAATGGCAGTGCGAACGCAGGCGTGCCTGAGCATCTCAACGCCGTTTCAGAGGTGTGCATAATGAACATGCAGCGTCATTGTACACGTCACCTGGTTGAAATACACACTGAAGTGATCGCAGTGCTTGCGGCAGGGTATAGTCAACCTCAAGCGCTGCAATCGCATTCGATGGTGCTCGATGTACCAATGGTTTCAAGCACTTCCATATGATGACGTGCGCAAGTGGGCGTCATATGAATGGCTGGTGGGCGTCTGCATACACAAAGCGTGCAGGATATGTATACGCTGGGTGCGAGCGAACGTATCTAGCGAGCGGGTCTGAATGAGCTCCATAGTTCAAGGAAGTGAGGAAAGAGGGGGCTGTTAATATGGGAATCAAAGGTGTAAGTGTTTTGAAAAATGTTATTGCACAAATATAAGCACATTTTTAGTTATTATTAAGAAACAATTTCTGACAATTTATCATCCACAACATAAAATAGGACCACCATCTGCATTGGCACTACAGAGGTCCCACCAACACATGTGGCAAGTGATGTGGACCTGACACCAACACAATTATGCACATTTTCGGCTCCCAAACTGGATCCTGGTAAGGGACATCAAACCTATATTTGTGAAGGAAAAAGTTATTATTTTTGCATTGATATTAAAATCTCACAAACAGTAGTCATTGTGAATATACTAATTTTATGTTTGCTATATATATATTTTTATTTTAAAATGAGGTCAACAAATTTTTAAAAACAATGTAAGGTGAGTTTTTTGTATGCAGATTTAGATATCTCTCTATTGGACATGTATGTTGCTTTTAGAATGTCCCCACTCCATGCTTACAAGTGGTTGCTGCAGTGTGACACGACTTGTAAGCATGGAGTGGGGACATTCTAGTTGTGTACAGTACTCATATGGGCAGAGTGTTCCAGCAGTGTATCTATCAAGTCAGCTCCAGTTTCTATTTCCTCTTTCAGCCCGGTTTTTCATCGGCTGCGGTGACTTCCGTTGTCAGGTGTTCGGCAGCCGCGGTGCTTCCTGAAGGAGTGACCTACACCCACAAACACCAAATCTGCACATTATCTTCTATTTCTAGTTCTGAAGCACTGTGTCTCCTTTTAGAATAAACAAATTATTAGTTAACACATTAACCTCCGTGATCCTTTCCCACACACATGTAACCATATTACAGCATAGCACCATATAGAGGGTACATTGAATGATCAACCAGTATTCTATAAGATAAGAGACCAGGAGAAAGTACATCAACAGTATTAAAGAAGCTCCCACAAACATGTAGCCAATACCACTGAGCGGAGGATCTTACCATTCCTCCAAGCAACTATCAAAAATGTATGTTTCTCTGCCTAATTCTTTTGTTGTGCTTCTAAACATTTTTTTTTTATAACAACAAACTTTTAAGACAGTTCCTTTTTAGTACTGGTTAGGTCCATGTCACGGTCTCAGGATTAATTAATTAATTAATGGTTTCTGCTAACTAGGTTTGATGCTAGCCAGGACAGAGTCTAATGTGTCGGTGGTCCAAGGGGTTTTGGGCTACTCTGTGCCCAACAAGCAGGTTGTGTGACAGACCTGTAACACAAACCAATACAGGAGAATAATCAGCAAGCCATGGGTCAGAACTGGAACTGTAGAAGCAAATAGGGGAGCATCAAGGAGAGTCATCATTTAACAAACCAAAGGCAAACATTGGAATCCACAGCAGATGTCAAGCCAGAACAAATACTGAGAGAAGCAATTAGAAGCTAGCAGTAGCAATGCTGGAGCACAGGAAGGTGACACACTGGCACTGCTCTAGTCCCATATTGGGGTTTTTCATAGGATTTGAATTTGATGCCAAGCGCCTGTGTCACTGGTTACATGACTGCAAACCCTAAAGGTGGAAGTGAGCTGTGTGGCTACCCTTGAGACTGTGTTGCCAGGCAGTCAGAGCTGACCAGCCTGCCAGTCATCAGGACACCATCTCAGAGAAGGATAACAGGCACCTGTCAGGCTACAGGGAGCATGGATCACTGCCATTTAACCCGGTAAGCAGAGGTCAGACTCCAGAGCTTAGAATCCTACTTTTGGGTCATTTTGAGACATAAACAATTTTTGATGCTATGGGCAGAAGGTACTAAATCGAAAATGCAGTCAAAACTCAGAAAACTGCCATCTTCAGAGTTCTGGCCGCATTCCCCATATGTACCAAGTTCCGGAATGCAATAGTTTCTGGAGCTTGGACCTGTTATGCAATACCATCTATATATGGCATTGCCTGATAGGCCTTTAGGTTTTGGATTCCTTCCTTGTCTTCCCTGTGGCTCGCACGTCACCCGGTGCATGCACAGAGACTCCCGAGGGGCTTCTTGGTCATGAAACTGGAAGTCCAATCATCACAAATGACAACTCTTTTCGGAAGAGCTGTCTTTTACAATTTTAATCACAATTCTAGGTACATACCAGTGTTATTACCACCAGTATGTACCCAATCAGTGGCGGGATGTATCACATCCAAGATACAATGCATAGTATTTCCTGCCCTGTGTCTGTGGCTGCTGTTTGTGCTAAGGATGTATGTAACTATTTTGGTTCTGTAACCACTGGCATTTGTAAGAATGATTGATTGAGAAATAAGTCATACAGTATGGACAAAGTTTCTCTTTTTACATTAGGTGCCCCATTTATCAGATACATGATCCCTTTAACAGGGGTTATGTTATGCTTTCAATATTTAACAAACAATTTTTCACTGATCAATTTCACCATTGGATGGTGAGAGATGCAGTCCTCATTGCCAGCAATAGGGACCCAGCAGCATTCTTTTCTGGCTTCCAGGCACTGCACTATTCCCGCCGGGTGAATGTGTCTTGCGCATGACACAGAAACCTGTCGCTGGCAGCGATAGACTGCCAGCAAAAACAGAAAAGACGCAGGTGAGGAGGGAGATGGTCGCTGGACCTCGCTGGAGGGGTAAGTGATGATGAATACCAGTGTCATATTCTTTAGTATCACTGCCTTGCTAAACAAAATATGCCACTGGTAATAAGTTACATTAACAAATTGGGCCCTAGATAATAGAGGGTTCATACTGCATATTTAAAGTTAGAAGAAATTGGGCTTATCTGTTTCCAGTCTTCAAAGCCAAGGTATCCTATTATGCTGGTCATCATGAACACAATCTACAGTCAGGTCCATAAATATTGGGACATTGGCAGAATTTTCAGATTTTGGCCTCTATTTACCACAAATATTGGGACATTGGCAGAATTTTCAGATTTTGGCCTCTATTCACCACCACAATGGCTTTGAAATGAAACAAACAAGATGTGCTTTAACTGCAGACTTTCAGATTTAATATGAGGGTAATTACATCCAAATCGGGTGAAAGGTGTAGGAATTACAACAGTTTAAATATGTGCCTCCCACTTTTTAAGGGACCAAAAGTAATAGGACTATCAACTCAAAAGCTATTTCATGGACAGGTGTGAGCTATTCCCTCACTATTTCATTATCAATTAAGCAGGTAAAAGGTCTGGAGTTGATTCTAGGTGTGACATTTGCATTTGGAATCAGTTGCTGTCGACTCTCAATATGAGATCCAAAGAGCTGTCACTATCAGTGAAGCAAGCCATCATTAGGCTGAAAAATTAAAACAAATCCATCAGAGAGATAGCAAAAACATTAGGTGTGGCCAAATCAACTGTTTGGAACATTCTTAAAAAGAAAGAGTGCACCGGAGAGCTCAGCAACACCAAAAGACCCAGAAGACCATGGAAAACAACTGTGGTGGATGACAAAATAATTATTTCCCTGGTGAAGAAAAACCCATTCACAACAGTTGGCCAAATCAAGAACACTCTCCAGGAGGTAGGTGTATATGTGTCAAAGTCAACAATCAAGAGAAGACTTCACAAGAGTGAATATAGAGGGTTCACCACAAGATGCAAACCATTGGTGAGCCACAAAAACAGGAAGACCAGATTAGAGTTTGCCAAACAACATGTAAAAAAACCATTACAGTTCTGGAACAACATCCTATGGACAGATGAGACAAAGATCAACTTGTACTAGAGTGATGGGAAGAGAAGAGAAGAGAAGAAAAAGGAACTGCTCATGATCCTCATCAGTGAAGCATGGTGGTGGTAGTGTCATGGCGTTGGTATGTATGGCTGCCAATGGAACTGGTTCCCTTGTATTTATTGATGATGTGACTGCTGACAAAAGCAGCAGAGTGAATTCTGAAGTGTTTTGGGCATTATTATATGCTCATATTCAGTCAAATACTTCAGAACTCATTGGACGGCGCTTCACAGTGCAGATGGACAATGACCCGAAGCATACTGCATAAGCAACCAAGGAGTTTTTTAAGGCTAAAAAGTGGAATGTTATGCAATGGCCAAGTCAATCCCCTGACCTGAATCCGATTGAGCATGCATTCCACTTGATGAAGACAAAACTGAAGGAAAAATGCCCCAAGAACAAGCTGGAACTGAAGACATTTGCAGTAGAGGCCTGGCATAGCATCACCAGGGATGAAACCCAGCGTCTGGTGATGTCTATGCGTTCCAGACTTCAGGCTGTAATTGCCTGCAAAGGATTTGCAACAAAGTATTAAAAAGTGAAAGTTAGATTTAGGATTGTTTTGTTTGTCCCATTACTCTTGGCCCCTTAAAAAGTGGGAGGCACATATAGAAACCGTTGTAATTCCTACACCGTTCACCTGATTTGGATGTAATTATCCTCAAATTAAATCTGAAAGTCTGCAGTTAAATCACATCTTGTTTGTTTCATTTCAAAGCCATTGTGGTAGTGAATACAGGCCAAAATCTGAAAATTCTGTCAATGTCCCAATATTTATGGACCTGACTGTATAATACTGTAGATATATAAAACACTTTCTGGTATAATAATATAAAACAGCCTATATTTATTCAAAATACTATAGGCCAGTGTTGGCTAACCTTGACACTCCAGCTGTTGTGGAACTATATATCCCAGCATGCCCTGCCACAGTTTTAGCATGCCCTAATAGCAAAACTGTAGCAGTGCATGCTGGGTTATGTAGTTCCATAACAGCTGGAGTTTCAAGGTTAGCCAACACTGCTATAGGCCAAAAAAAAAATGTGCTAATAAGAGAAAAAACAATATAGGCTTATCTAGATCTCCATGTCAGGAAGAAACTCTGGATTCACTCTCCTATGCAGTCATAGCAACATAAATTGAATAAAAAAAATCCCTGCATGGATCCAGAGTAGTCCAAACTTAGAAACTTCAACTGTTAAAACAACATTGGAGGCCATCCAACATGTTTAATTTCCCAAACCTCAACAAGGGTATATATTTAGAGTAAATGTAATGAACAAACACAGATTTTTTTTTTAAATACTTTTAAAATAGAAAAAACATATATTTTCTTACACATTTAAATATTTTATATTATTTACCATGACGGCTTTCTACAAACAGCATTTGTTTTGCTAAGAAATGCTGTATTTTAACCATTACTGTATCTCATACTTTCATCTAAAATTTTAAGTAATTTTAATATTTCTTGTAAACTACTAATAAAAACAAGTTCTTCAATGAAAATAGTGCATTTCAGAATTTACTCTGATTGCAAATAAAAAATTGATATGTGTACTGAAATTAATATCTACTAAGCCAATTATGTCTTCATTCTCCATCTATTTCTGTAATTAGTTAATATATACCACATCTTGACTATGGGCCTGATTTGGAGTTGTTTGCAAACCCGATGGCTACAAATCTTTTATCTTGTTATTTTCAATAAACCCTACTCTGGATTGGAATCAACGTGTGGACTAACCTCCTTGCTCACATCCTCTACACACCTACCAACTTGTAGGCATCTGCCAATACCGAGATTTCATCAATGTATCTGAAAGTTAAAGGTTAAACCAGGTTGGTGTTGCATTAAAAAAAATAGCTGTTTAAAATCTATCAACTAATCTGCAGACAACTCGCAGACAATTACATTTGGCTCTTAGGTTCTCTGTGTTTATTGGTCATTACAAGGTCTCGGAACTTTCAATACCATTTAATTTGGTCTCATATTACCTTCTTCACAACAAATATCAAATGTATTTCATATATCTTTGCTAAAATCTATTTTTCTCTGTCATTTTACTTTTAATCAGTGCCCCTCAAAATCCCACCTGTAGACATTCGACAAGAATTTGAGATTAGCTCCATCAGTTCAGACCTGAGTAAAACTCCAAGTGGTTTTGGAGAGGAAGTTACTGTACAGTATGCTCATTTGCACAGCATTTATCCTGCCTCAAAAATCTCCACCTTTTTCTGATTTAAAAAATCTCTTAAATTCTCAATTTGTACTTGTCTGCAAAGAATTGGTCTTCACTTTTTCTAGTGCGTTTATGATAATCATACATTCACAAATATATAAGAATAACAATTATAATACATGCTGTTCAAATTTGTCATGTTTACTTCACAGTCCTTAAAATGTTGAAAAACATGTCCGGGTGCACAAAAATCCTTATTGGCCTGCAACTTCCCTTTGACAAATCATGTACTTTCTTTTGGTAAAAAAATATCTATTATAGGTTTGTTCCATAGTTTCATAAGATTTTTGTCTGCAAATCACAGCCTAAATAACAACATTCGAACAGAGCAAACTCCATCAAAGACAAAGAGGAAGATGAACTAAGCCTAGGATGGAGATAAAGTGAATGGAGATAAAGTACCAACCAATCAGCTCCTACCATCTTACAGGCTGTGTTTGAAAAATGACAGTTAAGAGCTGATCGGTTTGTACTTTATCTCTCTCCACTGTATCACTCTCCAAGGCTTAGTACATCTGCCCCAAAATCCTCAAAGGTCTGATCCATCCCTACATGCAGGGATTTTTTTTAACCACTCCAACAGCTCTTGCTTGTAGCGCTATGAGAAAAGGATGACCTGCTGAGAATGGATAAGTATGCAGCTATGGGATGGAGGGCCAGGATGGAGCTGGGGGTGCAATGAGTCAGAGCAGCAGACACAGAGTGTGGCAGAGCGGGACAGAGCGGAGGTCAGGACAAAGAGCAGCAGTGGGCAGAAAGGTGGCAGGAATGGAGGACAAACTGTGGTGACCTGGTATATGTTTTTTATATATATATATATATATATATAAATAAAAGAAACAACAATGACTCTCGTGCTAAGACAGACAGCTGTAAAAAAGCTGCATCTCTCAGTAAATCCCCTGTTTAGTAAGGATCAGACAATAATACACAAAAGCAAAGAACAGAGGGCACTATACAGAAGAAATATTTAAATACAGTTTAAGAGGTATAAAATCCTATGATAAGATCGGTGGGTCATCTTTTCAGTGTCTACAAGTCCTTACCACTAGGATACCCTAAGGTGTAGAATTGTGGAGGCTGATATATCCGGGATGTTTCTAAAAATACCTTCTCACCAAAGATCACCCGACAAGAAAAAGTCCCAATGGCCCCAGGCGTCCTATCGCGTTCCACACCTCACTTGTTGTGATATCTATTACAATAACACATATACACCTATGTGAGTTTTTATATTCCTTTTAGTAAAATATAATACTTTTAATCTACTACACTATTGTGTGCATCCTTGTCTTCTCTTTTGAATAATTAGATTCAAACTTTGAGGAAAGGTTAAGAAGGGGAGCAGCAATGGAATTCTGGACAGAATATTTTAAACAAACTGGACTGTGCGCAAATTAGGAAAAATATAATTATATACATATAAATATATAAATATATTATATAATATATATTTCAACACGTCTATTTGTCTAACATTTTATATGATACACCTTATCATTTTATGCACCTCAGAATTACATTGATTTTTTTTTTTTTTACAAATAAGTCCAACATATACTGTTCTAGAAACAAGAAAAAGATATGACACTGAGAAAGATGTGTCAGCACAGTTGCTGGTAATGGTAGAAGGAAAAATTTGCATAAAGTGTGGCTTTAAGCCATCTATCTCTACAATTCTTTTTAATATAAAACTAATTGTGCACCCATGTTTATTTATAGAAAGAAGAAGAGGAAAAAGAAAAAACTTTGGATTTTTTTTTTCTACAGGTAAGTAATTTTCTTCTATTTGTTTTTATACATTGATAAAATATTTTTAAAACAATTTAAGATTTTTTTTAATAAAAGTTAGGTTGCAGACACATTTCACATTCTTTTGAAACCTTTCAATTTACTGATCTATTAATACAGAATCTCATAAAGATGATCATGGTAAAAAAATCATTATAATAGAGTTGTGCAAGTAAAGTTTCAAATTACTGTGAATAATCTGAGATGTTTAAATCTTTTATACAGAGCCATCATACATTCCTACAGAGTCCCTAGGAACTTTACTATTATCTCTATAAAACAAATATTTAGCTTTAAATCTAATGTATTTAAAATATGGACTCTTCCTGTTTTAAAGGTATGGTCTTTAAATTTCAAACCAGCAAGTTAGATATGCAGAAAGTCATCCACCAAAATATAAATACATCAACTATGAATGCAGAAGATCTTCCAGAAACTCTCACTTGGTTTGACAACATCACAAGTTTTGCAAGAGATATGGATTGCCAACATGAAATCAATAGAAGTATGGGTATAGTTTCTGTGCATATTTCTGAATCAAATGAACATTTGGTTAATATACTGTACAAAAAAAGAGAGACTGAAAGAAAGTCTAAAAAGAATAACAAACTTCTTTTTTTTGGGGGGCGATTAGCAGCAAACCAAGATCGCATTTAATTAGAGAATGAAAATGCATACCAAGATCTAAAGACTTTGGACCTCATTCAGAGTCGGTCATTGCGGCCGCACGGTCGTACGCCACCGATGTTTGCTAAACTGCGCATGCGTAAAGTTCGCAATGTGCGTGCGCAAACTAGCTGCTACGATCAGAAATTTCTCTCTCCTTGAACACAGCCAGGTCGGTAGTTTGAGTGACAGAATGAGGCGTTTGTGGGTGGTAACAGGGGAAGGTGCTTGAAAACGGGGGAGTGGAGATCTGTACGCAGGCGTGCCTAATTATGCGAATGGCGTTTTATGGGAGTGCATAATTAACAAAGTAGTGTCATGGCACACGTGACATGGGTGGTTTGTACAATGACCTGATCGTAGTGCTTAAGAGAGGGTATGGTCAACCTTAAGCTCTACGACCAGTTCCAATGGTTACCGATGGGCTCGATTAATCCTTATATGGCCGGAGATGACGTGTAATGCGTACGAGAAGGGGGCGTATTTTTGTCTTACGGCCGCATCCTCCCCTTGGTCGGCCAGCTAACGATCCGATCTTAAGGACGCAACTTACGAGTGCATCATTTGCCTATCCAGCCCCTTTTCCCTTATGACCGTGCGGCCACAACGACCGACTCTGAATGAGGTCCTTTGTATCTACTATGCTTTATCCAACCCTAAGATCAAATGGCAGTTGGCATCCAGCAAATGGCAATAAGTTGTCAACTCATTGTCACACTTCTTCAGTTATGGCAGATGAGGCAAAAGTATTGGATGTACCCCCAAGTTTCCCAGCCTCTGCTTGGAGAAAGAAGAGAGCACTGGGAAGGATCAAGACCTTTAATAACAGTATAAACAACAATTCCAGCATTTATCATTGCCAGCAAGAAGAAGACTGCTGCCAGACGAGCAACAGAAGTGAGAAGATGACATTGACACCTATCCCGAAACTATGGGATAGTTACTTATTTTAAAAAAAAAACTTTTTTCTACTATGTCAGTGGTCTCCTGGAGATAAAAGCTATTAAAAATTGTCACACGCTTTTTAGTTACTGAAAAACTATATTAAAACATTTCTTTTTCAAATGTCCTTTTTTTTAATAAAGATATAGTAAATTCTTATTCTGTTTTTTTTTTAAATAAATGTTATCAAAGAGCTATTCATTCTACAAGAAACCATGCAGCAGTCAACAAGAACATTTTCAATTAATGTTGAGCTTCAAGCAGCTATGTTACATAAGGATAAAATTAAGTAACTAAAAAAACATGTACATGTTAATGATTTGCTTATTCTTGTTTTCTTATAATCAATGCAATTAAAATGTATCATGGAAAAGGGAGACAAATCAGCATGTCAGGATATGCATTGCTCTTTATAATGCAACCCCTATAATTGACACATATAAAATAAAGCAATTTTTTTTCCATTTTAATATCTGCGCTGTGCTCATTCACTGCACATGGAAATTGTTGCATTGCACTATTTTTTAATTTTGTATATATCTTAGGCACTCATTTTATCTATTTCTCTCTCTATAATGTACATATTATGTATGTTTTTGTATACATGGGGTTAAGTCTCACAGGGATATGGTATGATATGTCGACAGCCAAAATGTCCACAACGTTATGTCAACCAGAGAATGCTGATGCAGTAGGAATGTTTTGCAAAGCATTTTAACCATGTCAGCATTATAACGTTAAACATGATGGTAAATCATGTTTCATAGGTGTAAAATTCATTATAAATATAAAAACATATCTTTACAAATATATGTGAACTGAGATCTCTGTACTTCTATTATCATGTAATATTCAAGTCACATTGTTTCATGCACCTGTGAAAGATCATTAAGTTGATTTGTGCAACCACCATTTTATATTACTGTTCCGAGAGGCATGGATAGGACCAGCATTTGGAGGGTGTGCTGCTTCCTGTAGTATCATTTAGAGGATGTTGGGGTTCCTCCAGGTGAGTTGACTCTCAATTTAGATACAGTGCATCTGGAAAGTATTCACAGCGCTTCACTTTTTCCACATTTTGTTATGTTGCAGTCTTATTCCAAAATGGAATAAATTCATTTTTGTCCTCAAAATTCTACACACAATACCCCATAATGACAATGTGTAAAAAGTTTTTTTCAGATTTTTGCAAATTTAATAAAAAAAACAACTTAGAAATCACTTGTACATAAGTATTCACAGCCTTTGCTCAATACTTTGTTGATGCAACTTTGGCAGCAATTACAGCCTCAAGTATTTTTGAATATGATGCCACAAGCTTGGCAGACCTATCTTTGGGCAGTTTCGCCTATTCCTCTTGGCAGCTCCTCTCAAGCTTCATCAGGTTGGATGGGAATGTCAGTGCACAGCCATTTTCAGATCTCTCCAGAGATGTTCAATCGGATTCAAGTCTGGGCTCTGGCTGGGCCACTCAAGGACATTAATAGAGTTGTCCTGAAGCCACTCCTTTGATATCTTGGCTGTGTGCTTAGGGTTTCTGTCCTGCTGAAAGATGAACTGTCACCCCAGTCTGAGGTCAAGAGCGCTCTGGAGCAGGTTTCATCCAGTATGTCTCTGTACATTGCTACATTCATCTTTCACTCTATCCTGACTAGACTCCCAGTTCCTGCCACTGAAAAACATCCCCACAGCATGATGCTGCCACCACCATGAATCACTGTAAGGATGGTATTGGCCTGGTTATGAGAGCGGTGCCTGGTTTCCTCCAAACATAACGCCTGGCATTGATGCCAAAGAGTTCAATCTTTGTCTCATCAGACCAGATCATTTTGTTTCTCATGGTCTGAGAGTCCTTCAGGTGCATTTTGGTAAACTCCAGGTGGGCTGCCATTTGCTTTTTACTAAGAAGTGGCTTCCATCTGGCCACTCTACCATACAGGCCTGATTGGTGGATTGCTGCAGAGATGTTTGTCCTTCTGGAAGGTTCTCCTCTATCCACAGAGGAATGCTATAGTTCTGATAGAGTGACCATCAGGTTCTTGGTCACCTCCCTGACTAGGGCCCTTCTCCCATGATCGCTCAGTTTAGACGGCCGGCCAACTCTAGGAAGAGTCCTGGTGGTTCCGAACTTCTTCCATTTATGGATGATGGAGGCCACTGTGCTCATTGGGACCTTCAAAGCAGCAGATATTTTTCTGTACCCTTCCCCAAATTTGTGCCTCGAGACAATCCTGTCTCGGAGGTCTACAGACAATTCCTTGGACTTCATGCTTGGTTTGTGCTCTGACATGCACTGTCAAGTGTGGGACCTTATATAGCCAGGTGTATGCCTTTCAAAATCATGTCCAATCAACTGAATTTACCACAGGTGGACTCCAAATAAGCTGTAGGAACATCTCAAGGATGATCAGGGAAAACAGGATGCACCTGAGCTCAATTTTGAGCTTCATGGCAAAGGCTGTGAATACATATGTACATTTGATTTCTTAGGGTTTTTTTTAAATAAAATTTGCAAAAATCTCAAAAAAAGTTTTCACACGTTGTCATTATGGGGTATTGTGTGTAGAATTTTGAGGCCAAAAATTAATTTATTCCATTTTGGAATAAGGCTGTAACATAACAAAATGTGGAAAAAGTGAAGCGCTGTGAATACTTTCCGGATGCACTGTATATTAATGTATGAGCTATTATCAGTATGCAATTATATGACACAAAGTGGATGATATTATCATGTAACGTTAGGGAGTGCAGAACAGAGAAGTCTTGACATGGCCTAGTGGCTTAAACAAGGGATGGCATGGCTGCCGGTCTCAATCCCGACAGTGTCATCCCGGCAAGGGTTTTAACATAATTGTTGAAATACCAATGCCTATGTTAATCCCAATGCTGGAACTTTGAAGGACGCCAGATCGATCGTCCTCCTGCCAGGTAAATATGCACTTAGCCCGGGGATGAGGTGGTTAGGTTCATGGACCCCCGGGGGGACTTAGAGTTAGACACCCACCGGGGAAGGTTAGGGTTAGGCTAGGGTTAGGCACACCCCCTGGGAGACTTAGGTTTAGGGTGCGGGGAGGGGGTTTAGGCACCCCTATGGGGAGGTTAGGGTTAGGCACTGGGGGGAGGTTAGGGTTAGAGGGGGGAGAGGGGTGGGTTAGTATACTTATGGGTGCCCGTCGGGATCTTAATCCGTTGTTCTCTCACTGTCGGGATTAGAACCGGCGGCTATTAAGCTGTCGGTATTTCAATACCACTCCCTTTAACATATCTTTGCAAATATATACAAACTGAGATCTCTGTATTTCTATTATCATGTAGTATTCAAGTCTCATTGCTGGGCCTTTGCAGAGTCCTGGGTGAACATTTTTCCTTTTCCAAGTGTAAAAATGAGTCCTTCTGTTTTCCAGTTCTCCAATGGAGATAATTTAAACATTTAATAAAAACATCTAATGCTTGTTCTTTTTCAGGCATCTAGTCAGCAGCTGGGCTTCTTAGGAAATCAGAGAATCACTGTACAGTATTCTATTTACAACATCTTATTTCTTTGATACACTAAGAAGCTTGATCCTTCAAATCATGTTCTATAGAGGCACATTTCTTTATGAGAAGAATCTAAATTTCAAGTTTAGTAGCTGTATGCAGTGGCAGAATTCTAGGATTTCCTGTTTCTTTTTCCACTAGATATCTGAAGACCTAGTATGGGGGAACTATGGTCCAATAACTGTGAAGTAAGGTTTCAAGATGAAGTTACATGGCTACATACTTAACTCAGCTACAGTTGTTTTATAGGGACTGGTAGAGTCAAGCATGCCCCTCTCCACAAGTCGCTATAGATCTGGATAGAATTCTATAACTATAGATTATAAAGTGAAGAGGGTAAGTGTCACATTTCATCTAAGAGCCTAGTAGGAATTTAAAGAAATATCAGTTCTAGACACCAAACACAGTATAAATGTATGCTTTGGTTCCACTCAATGGTTGCTTGTAGGTCAATTACTGTTATACTTATTTGCATTTCAGTGATCACAATTGGGCATGTTAGATATAAAAAATCACAGTGACCAGAGCAGTCTCAGAGGAGATTCAACAATTAGCTCTACAAGAGGTGTGATCAGGGGTGCCGAGAGGGGCGGGGCAGTGGGTACTAATTACATGGGCCCAGGCTTGCTGGAGGGGCGCGGCGCTGCCCAATCCCTCTTATCTCACAGCAGCCCAGCAAATGCTGCTGTGTGCTGGGCTGCAGTGGGAGACTGCTCATCTCCCACACTGTAGGGGGGGAGCGATTGCACTGATCACACCCCTCCCCGGCTTTGCATTGGGCTGAGGGCTTTATCCAAAGGGGGAATGGCCACACCTCCCATGATTAGGCCACGCCCCTTCCCCCAGGCCCGGCATAGCTCTCAATGCCCCTGGGTGTGACCTGTAGTAGAGAGCTCTTTCCTAAAGAAACTTGGTAGCAACCAACCTAGTGGTCCTGCTCTAGTGACCATGTGGAATATTATTGTTATCCTTTATTTTTATGATGCCACAAGGGTTCTGAATCGTTTTATAAATGAGCAAAACAAGACATCAGTGACTTACAGTACAAAACAATATAGGACAATGACATGGTTTATAAACATTGCTGCATCTGCAATCATAACACTTACAGTATATAAGCAGCAGGGTCGCAGCAACCAAAGGTTAGGTGCCGTTGTAGGGAGTATATGATAGTATACTGTAAGGGAAAGTAGAAGCACATGAGGGAAGAGGAACCTGTTTTACATTCTAATGAGTAAGGGCAGACAGACCGGGGTGACAGATGGGGTACTGTAGATAATGAGGAAGAAGCATAGAGCAGTGGGTTAGGAGGGTTAGGAGAAGAGCTGGATGGCTTTGATGAGGAAGAGGGATTTGAGAGCCTGTTTGAACTTAGCAAGGAGGTGGAGAGTCTGATAGGGAGAGGGAGATAATTCCAGAGGTAAGGAGCAGCATGGGCAATATCTTGCAGGAGGGAGTGGGAGGAAGCAATCAGTTGGCAGGAGAGGCGACGTGCATTTGTTTCTGTATGTTATCAGCTCCATAAAACTGCAAAAATTGCTTGCCAATAACCAATTGTGAAAATGCACTGTATAAATGCAATGTACTGTATACTACTATACTACAGATTATTGTGCAATACAAGTGCTTTCTCTAACTTGCATAGACAGGCATATATTAATCAAAGTTGAAAAAAAGAGGTAGGCACGGCATAATTCTGCATAGCCTATGTGCCTGTTCATATGCTGTAACGGATTCAGTATGATTTACCGCCGGCCGCATGGGAAGCCGACGGTTGGGATTCCATCCATCGGCTTCCTGACTGCTTCCCGTTGTAACTTTGCACACAACTGCACACTCTAATTCTGTATCTTTAGTCTGGGAAGGCAGTTTGCACAATAATTTGCTGAATTGCAGACATAGGAATGCACATGATGGGAAGCAAAGGCATCATGCAAAAGTTCTGTGTTCTTTACCCTGTGGTATTCATTACAGTTTCTCCTCCTTTCTCCTTATACTGTATACTTGTTAATGGAGCGTAACTTATGTCTTAGTTATGAGATAACAGTAACATGATAGTAGGGGCCATCTGGAAACTCACATATGGGTATTTTTATTTTTTTAATTACATTGTTTTATGTGCATATATAAATTCACTATGCCATATAAAGATGGAACAAAATATTCCCTTAAAAGTAATGAAGAACACCAATCACCAGCACCTCAGATGATAATTACTAATTATCTCATCAATCATAATAATTTAATGTGACCTAGTGTAGTGAGTTCTCCATTTACCTTTTTAGTTTTTATATGAAACATGAACAAGTAGAAATTTGCCTAATCTGTTGTTTCAGTGTCTAAGTAAGTGTGTTTTCTGGTGCACATTTGGAAGCTCAGCATGCCACTTAGCAGTATGTGCCTATTTACTATAGAAGACCAGGGGGGAATGTAATAGAGTGCAAACTACAGTATTCAATCCAATATAATTTTTTGTTGGTGTGGGTTGTCAGCAACTGTAATAAAAGAGAAAAGCACCAGAAAGCCATGACTTTAAAACATATTGGCACAGTTGGAACCAGGGCTGGTTTCTCTTGGTGGGTCTGGTCTGCAAAAAGAGCATGCAGGGGGCCTGCATGCTCTTTTTGCAGACCAGACCCACCAAGAGAAACCAGCCCTGGTTCCAACTGTGCCAATATGTCCCCCTCCTGGATACAACCAGGCCTAGTGAAAGTATAATTTGGGCTTTTCTCCCTACCCCAGGTCATTAGGTATGGAGGTCATGAAACTCCTACAACTCTGCATTGGCCAATGCTTGCATGCACCCATGTGCTCTGTATCAGCTCCTATGAGGCTATCCAATTAGCCCCGAAGCCGCCACTTATCAAGGATTCTTTTTTGCCTGCCTCAGGCAGATTAAATCAAATCCCTGATAAGAAGGTGTTTTTCTCCCGATCGCGGCCGAGAAAATACATAGGTCCGTGACTTTTTTGCGGATCCTATGTACTTTTGTGAGAAAAACAGAACATTTTCGGCCGTAATAAACGGGGTTTAATTAGATAGCACAATAAAAAATAAGCGGAAAAACCCTTTTTTTACGGACAAAATTTTTTGGGAGCTAATTGGATACCCCCATATATGTGCAGATAACACATTTTTCTCCCCTTATTTTGGTGTAGTTTATGAAATAGCAAACATTGGGCCTGATTCACTATGGATCACTATTGCGATCGCAGCTGCGATTACGCAGGCAGGTCTATTGCGAAAATATGCTAATGACTGCAATTAAAAATTCTATTATAGAGACGCCCAAAGCCAGCATAGAGACGGCCACTACCGCTTTTGCACATCCGTAATACCTTGCAATCCTGCGCATACATCGGGAACATCGAGTAACATCGGCCCCTCATGTACAATTACAACAGGTCTGACCTTACTCAGAAATTGCTAACCTTGTCACACACAGAATGCGCTCAAGCTGCGAATGCCGTCACAGTGGCTAATTTATGCACATCCATGCAACAACGTTCAAACGGACTGGCACGCCTGTCTGTGATGGCTTTGTATCTGCATGAGCAATCACAGTGCGATCGCAATGCTAACTTGCGCAAGTGTATTGCGGTGCATACACATGCGCATTACGTACCATCGACCGATCTGCGTACACGTTGCAATTGCGATCCATGTTGAATCAGGCCCATTATCATTATACAGCCTAAGCACTTCCATACAGTAAACAAGGTTGTTCATTTGACCAGTGGTACTAGAATAACTTAAATTAAATGTCACAGTTCCTTTCTCTTTCATTCTCCTAGCAAAAATCTTTTACTTTACTTTATGGTTCCGCATCATACTCAAACAAAGGCCCTGATTCAGAGCCGCTCGTTAACAGCAGTACGCTCGTTGCTTCCGATATTGACTAACCACGCATGCGTAGGTGTTACACTGCGCATGTGCGTACGGCAGATTGCGAGCTTTTTTTGTATCGTTCATCAAATAGCGTACAGAAAGTGACATGTCAAATGTGATTGACAGAACAGGGCATTTTTGGGTGTTGACGGGGGAGGAGATGGAAAAACGCAGGCGGGGCGAGGCGTTTTTGGGGCGTACATACATTAACAAATGCGAACGTCAAATGTGTTCGTACAAACTCATACGTCACTGGATGATCCTCTTTCCCTTCAAAATGCTCGCACAACTTAGGGGCTGGATAACTCGACCACAGTGGCGATGGCCTTCTCCTCCTTCCCGAAACTCCACGATGTTGCATCGATTAATCACGGCTTGTCAGAAAATCAATTAGTGTTGGATTGAAAACCGGCTTGGTATGTGTTTGGAAAGCAGTTTTTTTGGATAGCACAAAACCGAACGCAGGAGGAAATCATAGCTGCTAATGTCTGGATTACACAATCAATTAGCGTACATTTGTGGGCGTGTATTTTGGCCGCAATGTGTTGTTTTTGGACTATTGTAACAATAATGTCATCATGTTTAGGTTTGGTGCCACATTTTGTGTTTGCAAGGTGATTTTTCCTCCTTAGGTAATGTTTTAAACGTTCCTTAACGAGCCCTTTTTTTCCAATGTGTAATTTTTTAGGTTGAACGTTGTTGGCTTGTGGGCCCGGATTAAATGTAACCCATTTTTACAATAATGTCAGAATACAAAGTCGTACATTTGATGTAAATTTATTGGTATCCCCAAAAAAATTAATGCACATATTTAACACAAACATTTTTGGCAGTGTTCATTCCACAATATTTATTAATTGTGCAAACAATAAATTGTTGTTAAACGTAAATGCAAAAAGTAAAAACAATTCACAAGAAAAGAGAGGGAAGTTTTGGCCAGAAAGGAATATGAGGCAAGCACAGAAGGAGTGTGGGTAAAGTAGCCAATGCTGTCACCGTTTTTTCGGCCGTTTGGCTGGGGGAGGGAGGGCGCCAGACCGGGCCCGGGATGTCATCGGGCTGGCCTGTCCAGAGGCAGATGTTGTGGCCTCTGGACTAGGCACAGGGCTAGGCACATTTGGAGGATTGGCTGATGTTGTGCCAGAGGTGGAGGATCCTGATGTTCCGGCAGGAAGGGAGGTCGGCTCCACCATGTGCTGGCGAACAAGCTGCTCCAGGGCATTGGCGATGCGGATTTTGGCCCTGGTATTTTCCGCCAGGGCCTGACCAATGGTTATGTTGGCCGCAGCATTTTGCTCCAGGGCCACAGCCACCCATACCAGACTGGCGTCCATCCTCTGCAGAATCTCTGTATGGAAATCCGATTTAAAATTGAGTTCTGTGAGGAGGGACACTGCCTGCGAGGTGGATTGCCCAGGACTGGCTTCTGCAGGGTCCTCAGCCGGATGTACTGGTTCATCCCCTGCAGAGCCTGCAGAAATTCTGCGGCCAAGGCTCCCCTCTGGAGCAGACTCATCCGCCTGTGTCTCTGTTGGAAAAATGAGAAAAGAGTCACATTAGAATCTACATATTGGCACAATAACATTTCAGAGTTGGTGACATCACAATATTTACCTGGGACAACATGAGGAGCCGCAAAGTCTGGCATGTCCGTATCCATGTTGGACACGCCAAACACCTCCACAGCCTGCACACACCCCTGTGCCAGCTCTTCTAAATCAGTCAACTCCAATGACACAGGGGTGGGACCTCCACCTGTCCCCCTTGCATGCCTAGCCCTGTCCGCCATTTTTTGTTTCAGGCGATATTTGAAGTCTTGCCATCTGTGGGTGAAAAAGGAACCATTATTTTATTTTGTTTTTGGTTTTAGGGTGGTCAAGTGTTTACTTACCGCCGTTTGACATCCCAGGCTAGACGGACATAATCACCCACCCTATTGACCTCAACGGCTACCTCTTCCCACATTCTCCACTTCTGGCTTGAACTCATATTCCTGTCTGCCTGTGGCAGGATGTCCACACACTTCTGAATCAAAAACCTCCATCTCCTTTCTTGTGAATTGTGGCTGCCTTTTCTTTTTGGCAGCTTTGCCCGGAATACTAGGCCCAGCAGCCTCTTCCATGTCATCCTCCTCACCTATTTGTGTAAATTTGGAGAATTCTCAACTTCACAACTTGCACAATATTATGTTTCTAATTAATCATTCAGTCAAAATGCCTGAAATACTTACCGCCAGACTGTTGTCCATTGTTTCCCTGGTCTGTAGCCATGTCTGAGCTCCAAACAAGAAATACACCAGAATGTTTTTTTTGGCTCGTGACGTATTTATACATGCGTCCTTATTTTGCGGCCGCATCATTGATTGTGCGTTCCTATGATCCCTCCTTAATTTGTGCGGGAAACGAAACACTATTTATGGCTTGGGGCGTCTCGAGTCGAGGTGGCGTTTTTTGAATGTTGGAGGTTACGTTGGTTGGAGTTGATTGTTGGCTGGTGTAGGAGTTTGCATTGGTGGAAGTAGTTTTTTTGGATATATTCGTTTTTTGATTTCCGTTCGTTTTTTTCGGTTGTAATTTTTTTGGTCGTTTCCAGTTTTGGTAAGTTTTGGGAAGTCTAACTTTGGGTCAATTTGTGTCTCCTTCTGTTTAAGAATTTTCTAATTTTTTTTTGCCGTCATTTCATCTCTCTTAGGTTTTATTTTGGCTCTGCCCCAAAGACCTTTTGATCCGGATTCTTATATATTATCTCTTGGTAAGTTCATTTGTTAAATTGTTTTGTAAATGTTCTTGTTTGTCTTTACGCAACTTTGGTTGGCCTTACATATGTAACCTTTGTTTTTCAAAATCCGAAATCTGTGTTTTTTTTTGTTTATTTTAGCCGGGTTTTTTTAACTTGTATTTGCGAACTAATTAGCGCATTTTTATTACTTTCTATTGTGACTTGTATTTGCGAACTAATTAGCGCATTTTTATTACTTTCTATTGTGACTTGTATTTGCGAACTAATTAGCGCATTTTTATTACTTTCTATTGTGACTTGTATTTGCGAACTAATTAGCACATTTTTATTACTTTCTATTGTGACTTGTATTTGCGAACTAATTAGCGCATTTTTATTACTTTCTATTGTGACTTGTATTTGCGAACTAATTAGCGCATTTTTATTACTTTCTATTGTGACTTGTATTTGCGAACTAATTAGCGCTTTGTGAAATGCTTATTCACCCTGTAAAATTGTTTGTGTTTTCTATGGAGCATTTGTTGCTTACATTTGGCCTCAATTTGACGTAGTGTGCGCAATGTCGTTTTGCGCTTTGCCCAAATGTGTGTTTCTCCCCTTTTATGTTTTGTCTTGCTTAAAATTTGGAATCAGAAATGGCCAGCATAAAATGATGTATATTTATGTTGTGATTATTTCCAGTTTGCACATATCATGACAATACCCCGACATGTAAGCATCAATGGATGGTATCTTCATGCTAAGTGAAAATTTTAATTTTTGGGGGGGTTAAAAAGCCTGACATTCAAATCTTGCCATTTCAGGTTGATCTGGGTCGGATTGTTCTGGCCATGCTCGCGGAAGCCGACCAACCTCAATCTCGTCCCAGGCGTAGGCATCGTAGGCGTGCAAGGCCCCAGATATTTCGAACATGTGTCACCCTTTTTGGAATGCCTGATGATGAGGTTTTAAGATGCTACCGTCTTCCTCCAAAAATCATCATAGACACCCTTTCATTAATAGAGAGTGATCTTGAGCGGCAAATTGACAGTCCTACAGCAATACCACCACTTACGCAATTTATGGCGGTGTTACATTTCTGTGCCTCAGGATCATTTCAAACAACGGTGGGATTAGTGGCGGGCATATCACAATCCTCCTTTTCCCGGATCCTGAGGGCAGTGATGGAGGCACTTTTCAAGCACCTCCATCATTTTATTCAAATGCCTTTGGATATGGGTGCCCTTAGTGTGGCCAAGGCCAATTTTTACCAAATAGCTGGCTTCCCACACATCATAGGGGTTGTGGATGGTACTCACATACCACTTCAGCCTCCAGCATGGCTGGAGGCAATATTTAGGAACCGGAAACACTATCACTCCTTCAATGTAATGGTGGTATGTGATGCCTCCCTCCAGATCCTGTCCCTGAATGCAAAATTACCAGGAAGTGCACATGACTCCTTCGTCATCCGGCAATCAGGGATATGGCACAAATTAACCAACCTACAAGCTGGTGATGCGTGGCTTCTGGGTAAGTGGAGACCTTTAGTACATAACAATGTTAAGCTTCATACAGAGTGATCCTGATGTTGTCTATTCTTTTTCACAGGAGACAGTGGCTACCCTTGCACGCCCTGGCTGCTCACTCCTTATTTGGCTCCCACACCAGGGCCACAAAGGGAGTATAATTCCACACTTACAGCCACCAGGCAAGTGGTGGAGCGCTGTATCGGCCTTTTAAAAGGCCGATTCAGATGCCTCCACCGCTCTGGTGGCGAGCTCATGTATTTGCCGGATATGGTTTCGAAAATTGTGGTCCTGTGTGGGATATTTCACAACATCGCCATAAGGAGTGGTGTCCCAATGCAGCCAGAGGATGCCTTACCTGAGGATGGCCCCCCCGAGGTTGGTCGGAGGTCAGTATGTGGGGGGGCCATACGCGATGATGTGGTGACCAGATTTTTTAGGTAATTATTGTCAAAACAACAGTGTTTATACCTAATGTGGTAGGGTTTGTTTGAGAACATCTAATTAATTTTTTTTATTTTCTCCATCTTCTGTTTTTTCACATAAACTTTGGCACTCCAACGATGACTACTTCCCTCTACCCTTAAAAAACCTGTATGTGGACATTTTGGGGATATATTATGGAACCCATATTGCAACGCCATATTTGTGGAATCATGTTGGCATGGTCCTTCGTCAACCAGTTCTTGATTTGTTGTTTTTTGTTTTGTTGGTATGTGTTGTATTTGTGATTATCACTGTGTGTTTTGTTTGTGAGTGACCACTTTGATTTTTCAGTTATGTTGTGAATAAATGTTTGGAGAGTGAAATTTTGTACCTTTTTTTGAACGTTACAAGCAAGTGTAACCAGGTTCACACACGTTACATTTGACTAAGGGGTAATCCAGTAATGACGCCAGTTGAGCTAAAATGTAATATGTTTTCAGGGTCCAAACCAACACCCAAAGGAATCCTGTACAATCATTTGGCTTCGTAATATTGGCCTAAGCAGCTTGCACCCCAACTAGGAACCTGTAAAATGTAGTAATATCTAATTGTGACTACACCAAAAAAGGGAAATGAGATTGTTACTGTTAGGTGTTTCTTGTGGCTGTTTTACATAAAAATACAACACACAATCTTAGTGACAAAAATTGCTAATCCTTGCAGGAACAGTCTACTTATGTCAGGGTAAACAATCTCTGATTTTGAAAAAACGAATGAGCCAGAACGTTACTTAGAAAATAACAATTTATTTATAATTGGGCAAAAAACAAAAAAAACTAGTCCCTAAGGAGGACCGACATATGGTCAAGGACCACCAGCAGACCGATGATATTGTGCCGCATACGGGCCACACAGGCGGCTAATTCTGCCCGACGCCTCTGTTCCTCTGTGGGTGAGAAAAGTGTGGGGATTAATACAACAATAATGAAACCACATTAAAAAACAAGCCAAACCCAAACCCCCCCCCCAAATAAAAACCAAACTAACCATAATTACACCATTAAAACCCATCCACCAAAAATGGTGTAGGCCAAAAATACAAGGCCAATGTACAAATTCCGACAGGTGTGATATGTGTATGTTGAAATCAGCAGTAACAGGTAAAGGCAATCTGCAAAATCCCCAAAAGTCTAGCAAAAAACGCCAAAAAAAGGAACGACACATGATTACATACAAACAGTTTGTGGCGGAAAAAAAAACCAAAGAAAAACATACCGGCAGATAAAACGGCAGCTCCAGAAGGCCCTCCCTCGTCCTCCTCGGAGGTGCCTCCATTCCCCAACGATCGGGGCGGGGTAATTACCGATTCTGGGGAAGGGGTAATTCGAAGAGGGGTGGTTGGAGGAGAGGGGGAATTGGGACGGAGGGGAAGGAGCCCTGAAATTTCACCCAGAGGGTCTTGGAAAGCTGGGGAGGAGTGGGGAATAGGGTAATTTGTGGTTGTGGAGGGTTGGCTGGGGGTTGGGGAGAGTGGCCGTGAGCGCCATCTGGGCTGACGATGACGGCGTAGTCTTCGCTGGGCCCCTAAAAGATGTCAAACAAATTGTGGTTAGTTTAAACACAAATCCGCGAAAAACACCATTTTCTAATCACCCCAAAAAAAAGGGACATGCAGATATGAGTACAATGAATAAATATGAACTACATGGAAAACATGGCCATGCAGATATGAGTACAATGAATAAATATGAACTACATGGAAAACATGGCCATGCAGATATGAGTACAATGAATAAATATGAACTACATGGAAAACATGGCCATGCAGATATGAGTACAATGAATAAATATGAACTACATGGAAAACATGGCCATGCAGATATGAGTACAATGAATAAATATGAACTACATGGAAAACATGGCCATGCAGATATGAGTACAATGAATAAATATGAACTACATGGAAAACATGGCCATGCAGATATGAGTACAATGAATAAATATGAACTACATGGAAAACATGGCCATGCAGATATGAGTACAATGAATAAATATGAACTACATGGAAAACATGGCCATGCAGATATGAGTACAATGAATAAATATGAACTACATGGAAAACATGCACACGCAGATATGAGTAAAATGAATAAATATGAACTACATGGAAAATATGCACACACAGTTAGGGCCACAAAGACAAACATGAAAACCACAGTCCATAAAACTTACTTTCGGCGATCTGCATGCGAAAGCATGCCAGCAAGCGGGGCATCCGCCGTTGCAGGTCCGACCACCTGCGCTCCAGCTGCCCGATCTGGCGGCGTGAGCCGAAGGAGCGCAGGCGGGCCCGTACCACCGCATATGCAGAACGCTTTTCGCGGTTGGTGATGGGTGGAGGCTGGCTGGTGATCCGCCTATCCATGACCTCCGTTAGCACCAGCAGCTCGCGCCTGGTGAATGCTGAGGCTCTCATGATGGCAATGGTGTATTTGTGAAAAATCATTTTTAATAAAGTGCCCAAAACATTTTTGATTGGCCAATGTATTTGGGTAATTAACAGGACCAATTCTATTGGTTAGTGTATGAGTCATGTGTTCGACAGGGCCAGAAATCTCTTGAGACTTATGATAGGCTTGATGCAGTGACATGCGTAAGCAAATTTAAATAAAGAAATGAACTCCGGGAAATATGTGGGTAGAAAAACAAATAGAACAATTGTTTAATTGGGGCTAACATGTATTTTGACAATTAAAAGCGAATGTTTAAGCCGTACGTATTCTGCGGGTAAACACAAACACGGACATGAATAAAGTTTATTGCATTGTGTTAAAAAAAAAAAAAACAATTAAGCTAATTGATATATTGATTGGCATGATACGATTGAGGGAGGTAGGCAGAATAAACGAGCAGTTAATCGAAATCTGACAGTCCAATTTCCGGGTAGTACTTGTGCGTGCGTTCCCTTCAAGCCACTTCGGGGATGTACGCTCGCTATTTGGCACGCTCGTTAGTTAGAGGAGGGGTCGCTTGAGTTTGGGGAGGATGTTTGGCTGCGAGCGAAAATACGAGCGAGTGCTTGAATTTAAATATTTTTTTACGTACGCCGAACGTACGAACGGCCACTTGCGTCCGGGTCTGAATGAGGGCCAAAGTTTATTGATTTACATACTTTTCAGACTTTTTGTAACACAACACTTTGAAAATTGCTACATTATATTATTAATGATACATATTGATATACTGTACATACATGCTTGTTCAATTACCATGCATATTATTGGGAAATAAACATATGTATGTATGTATGTATGTATGTATGTATGTATGTATGGCCCAATATCAGGACTCTCATTGCTAAGAATTAGGACCACCTTTAGCGGGAGTGCTGTAAAGTGGCCAGTGACATTTCATATATTTATTATTTACAAATATGTATCACCTATACTTCTTCATTTTATGTACGAATAAAATGCTAGATTTTTTTTAAACTGGTTTATAGCAATGTACTGGGTAGTTTTCATGTTTTTCTTGTCTAGAAAAATCTCCTCACTTTCAATCACCTGTTTCAGTCTGTATAAATGATTTGTGCAACTTCCATTTTGTGATTCATTGTCTGAGATGCATATATGGTATCAGTGGGCCTGATTCAGATCCACACGCAAATGCCATCGCAGTTTAAATTTCTCATGGAATGCAATTGTGAAAATGACCCACTTGCAATCTAGGGCTAAGAGACGCCCACTGAAAGCATCTCACATCCGATGCTCATGCACAAAACCGTAATCGAATGCAGATCTGGCGGCCATCAGCCTTCTGAGTAAGACTAAGGTGCCGAAGACACAGCATATCTCCAGACATGCAGAGAACTCTCCTGCAGCAAGCAAGGACACAGTGGCTAATATGGTCTGATATTGATGAATGTAGGTATAGCACGTCAAGTGAAATCTTTGTTTATATAAAATTTTGTTTGTCTGTAGAACTCTGCTTGTATAGATTTTATCTGTACAGATCTTTATCTATATAAACTTTTATTGATAATTTGAGTAACAAAAACTCTTTTTATTTCTTATTCTGTATCTTTTATATATTTTTATATTTATGGTATGCAATTTTTGATGTTGTTTGTAAATGATTTGTGTCTGTCTCTATGAGAGTGTCTATGAATTTTTTAGGTGCTCTCAACAGCCATCTAAAACATCATCACCTGTAATCAAGTAATTACACTAATTAATGCCTCTATTTAGTCAGGAAACTGCACACTGACTAGCATACCCGACTTTTGAAAAAGCTGCCGGTGTGCGGTGAAACACGCTCAGGAAACAGAGTTCTTCACCTTGTGACTACCGCCATCACCAGCTAAATTTTCATTACACCCTCACTGTGAAACACATCTACAGCAGCCGACTCACCGCGTGACCCGCGTGGCTCTTTGGGAGTAGGAGACCAAGGAGTTGCGGACGGGGAGACTCGTGGAGAGGGAAGCTCGTTGCCTGTGCCGGGAGGAATCTTCACATCATCACACATTGTGTGGCGTGAGACGTGCTGGAGCGGTATCACACCACAAGGCCAGTGAGTATTGTGGATCACTGATCTGATTATATACCAACTGGTTGACATTCTCAGTGCCTTGACTTGCTTATTCAAGTAGCTGGAACATTGGGATCACCCAGCGCTTACCTCTACATGCGCTATCACCCTTATCCAGCTTATCACCCTTATATTATTGCCCTTAGTGGCCTACCCTTATTTAAGAATCATCGCCATACCTATGTAGGAATTGGAGTTTAAGCCTTCATTGGATACATGTGCATGGAACTATTATAGCTGGGATAAACCCGATTTAGGCTGGATTACATTGGTGGATTTATGAGCATTTATTGTTTCATTGTAGTTTATTTGTTGCTTCTCCACTCCCGGTAGTTATATACATTGCTTTTATTGTATCATTCATGTTACTTTTTTATATATATTAAAGAGATTTCATTATCATCCCTTGCTGTATGTTTCAGCGCCACCTACACTTTCTTTTTTCCTATATATTGTTAGAGGTGTGGCAAAACCTCTAATTGGTGTGCAGCAGTACACATTAGCGGGGGAGAGAGTGCAATACACCACTACTGACGCTTAGACTATTTGTTGCTAATTATGCATGCCCTGAAAACAGTGTTTAAATGGTCCGAGACACCTGTGTTTTTCTAACCACCCTCCATTACCTCCACCAATCACTGACTATCTGTCGCTCACTTTGTGAGTGAATCCTCTGTGTGTCAGGGGCATTTCTAGAGAGGAGGGAGACTGTGTGCAGTCTCTGTGTGGAGCCCACTCCTCTCTCTCCGGTGGGCGGCTGGCCTTTGCAGTGAGCGCTGCACCTGTAGACTCTGGGCACTAGAGTGTGCCCAGAGTCTACAGCGCATGTGCAGGTCACCGGGAAAATTACGCCGTGCCCATTTTCCTGGTGTTTTCCCTACTGTGCATGTGCAAAATGCCGGGGAAATGGCCACAGCGGCCATTTCCCAGGCAATTTTGACAGCGCTGATACTGGTGCCGACATGGGACTCTGGAGGTGGAAAAGTAAGTATTAAACAAATGGGTGCAGGGTGTGCGGTGTAGGACCCCATAGACCCAGGAGCCCATTTGCCCCACACACCCGGCACCCATTATAGATACGCCTATGTTGTGCATGTGTGATCGCAAAATAATTGCTGCACATTCGCAGTATGGCTTTGATGCTTGCGCAATGGCTAACAACTGCTCAAACTGCATAAATATCAGCATTGCGTGCAGATGTGAATCATGCCCGTTAGCTGGTAGAGAGTATGGGTGCTTGTAGTACCATATTGGAGGTTCTTGGAGTATATGGATTAAATATCAGTATGTAAACTATGTGCCAATTTAGGGATTCTCATTGATAAAAGCTTGTAGCAGAAACACCATGAAGTGACACAGGCTTATCATATTTGCAAACATACGTTTCTAAGAGTTCTGTATCTTTTTTAGCTCTGTGACTGGATTATAGTGTGCTGACGACCCTTTCTTGATAAGCCCTCAAATTCAAGTACCTACAAATTGAGTTTCTAAACCTCCTAACAGCTAATGACTGCCTTGTGTGTGTGTATGTGTCACCCTAATAATACACTAACGTAAAATTGTCATACATCAGGTTTTATTATATTTAAAATCAATAAAAATGTATTGTATCAGAGGAAGAATGCCCAGTTATCACCAAGACTAACCATTTCATCCTCAACTGCATTGAGGGCAGAATACTACAGAATACTGCCCTAGGTGCCTTTATCAACTCCCCTTCTTTCATGAAGAAACCAACCAGTTTGGGAGGTGATACTGCCCTCAGTGAGGTGGTATTAGCATTTAAAATTATAACCACAAAATATAGTGCACCCAAATAAAATCCCTGCACCAGAGGCCACTGATCTGCCATTGTCTCCTGCCAAAGCAAGGTTCTGATCACAGAACTGCTGTACTGCCAGCATGCATTAGTCTAGACCAGCTTAGGGCACCATGAAATAACTCCACAACAAACAAAAAGAGGCATCATCTGTCAATGGACTCAATCAGAACAATACTAGTGACTGTAACAGATGCCGCACAACAGTTTTACCAGCAGCCTAGAATAAATTAGATTCAGCTTCATTAACCTTTTCTTCCTTGCCTTATTAATAGCAGATCCAATCTCTTGCCAATGACAGACATGCCTAGGTACTATACATGTCCAGATAGGTTTAGACATTATCCAAGCTTAATCAGACTGGCCAGTGCTGCCGACATTGCTTCTTATGGTTGTGATGGTGATCCGATGCAGCATCTACGGACAATGTACTCGGATTGCAATTGCTGCAAGGAGACGTTTGTTTCCTATAGACGCCTCCTGCAGCATTAAAATATTTGCTGAACGGTGTTGCATAGCCGCTTCCTTCCAACTGTGCAATAATGTCCACACCTAAATCAGGCCCAATATGCATTAAATGTATGTTTCTGCAGCGAACACAACTAACATAACCTGCTGAGTAGCCTGTATCTTACGATAAGTGCAGATCAGCATACACATGTAATTATGTCTTTGTCACATAAAGAAAAAAGTAAGAAGCATGTCCTTTCCCCATTATGCTCTGTATGTACAACAGATTAAAACTCTTTACTGAGAATGCAGGCATTGGAGTTACTGCGACAGCAGGCAGATTGAAATAGACACTATTGTTTGCTGGTATTGTTAGACTGTCTACACATTGGATAATGGCAACAAAAAGCTGTCAGACTGTTATTTTACTCTGCTATTTTTATTTGCCTACTGATAGTATTCATGATTCACAAGATACAAGTGTGGATATGTAACTTGTCTTTCTCTGTAGATGTACTTTATACCCCTGAGGGGTACTCTAGTTACAAGCAAAGTAATCATCTTAACAACTCATCTGTTCCTGCCAGGTCCTGCTGGGTTAACCTCATGCACTATGCATGCCAGTCTAGCATATCAAGTTTTGAAAGCACGTGTAATGAAAATTTCTGTGTAGTTTAGAGTGCTTACCCATCAAAACACATATTAATCTAATAATGTATACCACAGGTAATTAAGTTACTCTACTCAGTGCTGTCATTGTATTTGTGCATCATTCTTTGCATAGTATATGAAATAAGATTGATATCACAATATTGACATTTATGAAGATTGATTCCAGTCTAGTGCTGCAGGCTTTACTTTTTCTGCAGGTGCGGTGTGACTTCCACCAAAGGCTTATGATTATCCAGTTGAGGATCCATCAATTCATGCATTACAGTGCAATACTGTTCAAAATAAATGTAATTCCATAATGACATTTGGCTGAGTGAAAACAAAAATAATTCTTGTGTCGCTTATGGGTATATCTCTCCAGTATTTCCTTGGCATCATTATATCTTCTGGTGTGCTTGCCATGAATACATTTGTGTAGGTAAATATTCAACAATGGTGACAATTTTAAAAGCAGATACAATTAGCAACTGATACTGATACAGTAGTCCACAGGGATATAACAGATCCAGCACATCACTACTGGTTGATGCTACTCACTTTGGAGGTGTATAGTCTAATGAGTTGTAGGTATTTATCACCAGGGACCTCCACAAGTAGCTTTGCTGTTGACTCCACGTAGTTTGCAGGCCCCCCAAGAGATATAAGAACAGATACCTAGCGCTATATGGGCAAGCGGATCAAAATAAAAAGGCAGCGGTATATAAAAGAGGTTATTGTCAACCTCACAGAAAAATCAGAAAAATATTACTGCACCTTAATATTCAAGCTGGGACATCAGAAAAGCAAACATAAGTGATATAAATATAAATATATTTAAAAAAAAATTGTGAACATGTAAAAACACATTAAATGTATGTAAATAGTTAATTAGCACAATGAATCTTATTAGACATAAAAACATTCAGCAGTAAGAGTTGATCAGACTCTTTTACATATGTAAAATGAAAAATAATATTAATAATAAAAACTCAATAAAAACAAACCATATGTCCAAACTAAATGTATCAAAAAATGTATCCAATAAAGGAACAGGTAACTATTCATCTGATACAAATAAATTACTTTGGATGGTAATCCCGGAAAATCTGTCAAAAGGATATATATGTAACAGTTCCCCTCTCAATAAGAATAACCAGGCATTGTTTAAAATGGAAAAAAGTCGTCTTAGGGGAGAATATGTATCCTTAATTTTCACTGCTGTGCATTCAAGTCTCGTATGTCCGTAACTGACACAGCGGATATTTAATAGTGAATACTCACTGACGCTCTGTGTTCAGGACTGTACTGTACCATGGGGCAGGAAAAAAACAGTCCAGTATGCCATCCGCCACAGGATGCTCGCGGCTTGCAGTTGTGAAGGAATGTGTGGCATGAATGTATTGGTCTGCCGCAGGAAACTCACAGCTGCTGTCTTGGTACACCAGGAGCAGCGAGAATAACACCGTGTGGAAGGAGCTGGAGACACTGACCGTACAGAGCAGCGTTGGAGCAGAGTAGTTCACATGTCACAAATGACCACTTGCTCTATAGTTTCAGGCTGGGAGGATATTATAACATCAGTCTGCCAGCTCACCAGGTGATGGTCAGTGTATGATATCGGGTCCAAAATGGGTCTCCAGTTCACAGAGCAGCAAGAGAGTACATAATGTTACCAGCAGCAATGGGGTGATAGTGAAGAGGAAAAAGTACTGAAGTACTGGAGAAACATAAGAGAAATGGTGATGAGGCATGAGTCACAAATGTTATAGAGACAGGTCTGACTGATAGCAGTGAGGCAGGTGGAATAGGCATACCAGAAAGTATTACTGATGGTAGAGAGATGCTAGGTAACAGAGTCAGATGACTGTATGGTAGAGGAAGGAACTAAAGTAGGTAATGAAGTATTGGAAACAGATGACTGGATATTAGCAAAGCATGAGACATTGGTAGTGAGGCACTGGGGACAAGGGTACTGGAGACTGAAGACCTTACATTGACCTGTTTGGTACTCTGAAATTCCTTGTGCTCGGAATTCCCAATCAACTATGCTGACTGATAGTGAAGATCTAGCAATTCAAGAGGCACTGAGCTGATTTAAACAGTCTACTCATTGAGAGGGAAGATGAGCAATTGGCTGGACATGGCCATGTACATGAGTCTTTAAAGTACGGATTTGACTGTATTCCAGGCTCCAAGGTCCACCATGAGAAAGAAATGATAAATGTAATTAAAGGAAAAAATAAATGAAAGAATATGGAAAGAGGAATAGAGGAAAAACAGGATTTGGGGGAAAATACAAGAGGCAGAGACAGAAAATGATTAATAGAGGTGAGTGAGAATGTATATGATATTATACAATCAATAATATGAGCAAGCCAATAACTGCTCTCTTAATTTTTCCGGAATAAAAAGACCTCACACAAAGTTCTTTCCTTTCCTTAACCCCTTCACTGCTGTGAGTTCTTATCCCTGTGTGAGGGTATTTTTTTCATTTGCTCTCAACACATTTCAACATCAATATCCCACACAAATTATACTTTGCTTTTTTAAGGAGACTTTCTATTTTTTCAGAAAATGCCACTAGTCTTTTAGATCATTCTAACATGTCAGGTAGAAATGAACCAAAATGCAAAAAAAAATGTTTGTTTTTTTAATGAAATTTTAAGACAGAGAACCAAAAGTAAATGTGACCTCAAGCTCCGTGTGAAAAAGAGAAGGTGTCATATTAACAGGAGGAGATACTTCTGAGTATCATAAAGAAACCGCTACATGATTTTCAAAGATTGTTGCTGTGTAAGTATGGTATGTAAAACCATTATGGAAAAACTGTATACCATGGTGATGTGTTAGTTGCTCATTTCCACGTGATGGACATCTGCTATTATAAAGAAGCCTTTATGTACACAATATACCATTTAGAATTGGTAGTTGGGTATGCTATCTCCTTCATATGAATCAGTTGATTGGATACCTCCATCAGTATCAACACACCTCTTTTAATTATATACACTGATGTGTGTTATGTTGTGATAGATGTACTACACTATGGGCCATATTCAATTTGAGGCAAAAAGTTGATGTAATTTTCGCCTGTTTCACTTATCCCCATATTCAATTTCAAAGACTTTTCGCAGGTAAGAAAAGTCTTTGTAAAAAACGGGCATAAGTTTTCACCAATGTTTAGGTGGCAAAAAAAAGTGCAGAATTGGGGTTTATGGGTGCAGAGTAAAAAAAAATAGCCTGCAGCATTTGGAATGTCTCCTTAATGTTTTAAAAAATCCTTAGGGCATCCCAAAAAAGATACTTTCATTTTGGGGGTGAAAAAAAAATGTTGGGGGCCAAATTTAAAACTAGCTAAATTTACTCAGGGAGGTCCCCAAGTATGCGGCAGGTGTTTTTCAGAATGCGGGTGGTAGCGACAGGTGGAGTTTTTAATTATTTTTAAAAATTACTTTAGGTAGTTAAAAATAAGCTTGTACCCATTTTCATGTACCCCCAAATTTGATGAGATTAGTTATTTCCCCCCAAAAAAACAACCTAAGTGCTATTCTTCACCATTTCTTCAAAAGTCGCATTTATGCACCTACAGCGGCTATTAAAAACCCAGACTACCTTCAGCAGCCAAATCGGGGGTACCCATAGGGATCCCCCATGTCAGACCATGTTTTGGAGGGTGACAGCATGATTTCCCCAAAAACTGACAGGACTTTATGATACTTACCTTTCCGCCGGGTCCCGTTTTTGCTGGATCCTAATTGAATAATGGGATAAGCGGGCACACGCCCAATTATTTATCCCTGCAAAAAACGGCGATGATGGCGAAAAGTCCAACCTCTGAGTTTTCGCCTCAAATTGAATGTGGCCCTATATGTGTTTTCTGTGTCTTTTCTACAAGTGAGTGGACATCAATGAAGGACACAGAACATACATTCAAGGTGTCTTGGACCAATTTGAATGGACTAATTATTGACTTTTTTGGATATTGTACCTTTTTATTATATTTCATCTGGAACGTGGCCGAGCGCCAGGCCTGTGATTTGTATTATTGTTTAACTTGGTGTTATTGTTTGCAGTGGTATACTGTAGCTACAGTATAAGGAAAATTTTAAAATGTACTGTAGACTGCTGAGATTTCAGTTAAGAGGAACCATGTAGACATACTTTTTTGTCTCCATCAGCTAAATAGCTGGTCTTTATCTGGCAAATGTGTAAAATCAGGACAACAGGACAGTTTGGAGCAAACTATTAGAATGACCAGACTTGTCTATTTACACTATTTTTCATGAGCATAATAAAGTACAGGTTTATCTTAAGGCAACTGGGCATTCCCACTACATACTTGTCATTAACAGAAATGTTGACTTGATTGGTACATTAATATTGTATCTTCAATTAATTTAAAAAGTAAAATGTTTCTATACCTGACATTGATGGTTGGAGTCCCATAGACTTGCCCAATTGTTGCATCATATTGCAGTGGCAAATATAAAATCAGTAGTGGAATAATATATAGTAATTGAATTCCCAATTTGGTAAACAGACAGTAGTAGTGCATTTATACATCTTGTGTACAATAACAAAGGCCATCACTGTCCTAGATAAGCTTGTCAGATGTGTCCAAAAGATTGAAGGGAATCCCGACAGTGGAAGGCCGGCAGGGGTGAAGATCCCGACCGCTAAATTAGGTACCCTTAACTTAACCCTCTACCAAAATCCTAACCCTCCTTAGGGGTGCCTAACCCTAACCTTCCCCCCTAGTCCCTAACCCAAAACCCCCTCTAAGTGCCTAAACCTAGCCCCCGCAGCCTAAACCTAAGTCTCCCAGGGGGGTGCCTAACCCTAACCACTCCCCGGGGGTGCCTAACCCTCTTCCCCTAGCCTAAACCTAACCCTCCCGGGGTGGTGCCTAACACTAAGTCCCCCCGGTAGCCCTAAAACCTAGACAGCAGGTGTGCGTGCCCAGCGCCCAGCTTACCTTCGTTTGGTATGCCCTTCGTCAGGCTCCCGGTGTAGGTCTAATGACAGGCGTTGAAATCCTTGCCGGGATTAGACAGTCGGAAGCCGGCGGTCGGCATTTCGACTGTTGGCTTCCTGACTGCATCCCGTTTAAAGATACCAGTCCATTTCTAAATACAGTATAGCTTCCCTTTAACTTCAACTCTGTTCTTAATTTTGGAAGAAAATCTTTGCTCGCTTGGTTTTGTTGTCTTATAGTAGGAAAAAAAAATCATATTCTTTGGGTTTTTTTTATAATAGAGTTCTTATTTTATTTATCATTACCGTTTTTTTTAATAAAATTAAGGTCTAGTCTGCGCAATAAGAAAAGTAGGAAAGTGTTTGATGTTACAATGTAAGCTAAAAAAATAAAAAAGGAAAAAAAACAAGATGACTGAAACAAAAATCAGATCTGTGGGTATATTTTCTTGCCACCATACATGGATAATCAATTCATGACTTTCAGTTGTGCACCCTTTCATAAGAATAAAATACTTTCATTGCCCTGCTTGTTATTCTCAATCTGATTCTTAGCATTGCTTTAAAAGTAGCAAATTACCAAGCACATTTTCTTACTTTAAGTTATCAGTACATGCTTTCAAATGGATGAAAAATGCAATACAGCAAGAACAGCAATAACAGAAGCTTTAAAAACTCCATTTGGATCCTTTCCCAGAAAATATATTCTAATAGCTCAAAATATCCTGTTTCATTAACTACTGGAGTTTTTCAAATTTGCTCCCCAAAAAGTGTCTTCAGAGAATTTATTTAGGGCTACAAAGGAGGTTTTCAGTCTGCGATTCAATTCCATGAGAATACTTGCTTAAGAAAACAAAATGTGACTTTATGGGATTGCATACCATTAATAAGACTTTCCTATGTGCTCTATTTCAATAAAGATTTTCTGCCCAGAAGCATCTATAATCTCCTAAATTATTTGTTTTTCTAAGTAATTATGTTGAAATTTGTATAATGCCAGATTTGTGAATATGTATAGTAACTAAAACTATTGATGTAGTTGATATACATCTTTATATATATATATATATTTAATGTACTTTTATTTCCAATCTCAATGTAATGGGACAGGTGACATTTTTCTTTCAAAACTATTGAATAATTGCTGTCTGCGTTACTTTGCATAATGAATGAGATTAAAGAAGATGAAAAATAAATAAAAAGTCAAATAAATAATTTAAGCTAAAATTCTGATAGTGACTTCTGAGTGTACGAGTTCCAGCTGGTATCCAGCAATAAAACAAGGGGCATTCTGCCATTAACATTAAGTTGGTTAGTTAAGATTTTATTATAAGGGCACAGTTGTGCCCATATATTAAGGATGACTAAAAAAAAAAAACGTCATTCTCCCATAGAGAACTCCTGATGAGGGGCATGGTATTTAAGGGGCTACACTTCAAAAACTATAGAAGGTACCAATTTGAAATATGGCATAGACAGGTAGAACTGTTGCTCAGTGCTATATGCCAAATTTCAGGGCAAAAAAAAAAATGAGGATTTGGGAGTGATTTAAACTTCCAACTGAACTGTCAGTTTTTTATGACACTCAATTAGGACCATTTTTCTGCTGTTCTCTATGGGAGATTTTTGGGAAGGCATAACTCAGGGTAGGGGGCAAATTTAGACTTGGGGTTTGTTTTGATAGGTAGCTATTGTTCCAGGGTAGGTGCTTTTGGGGTTCAGGTAAATTAGAAAGTTACAGTTTTTAAACTATTACCTCACAAATGCACCATTATACAGATAGAGGAGCTTTAACTCCAGCAGAGGGTTTAATCTGGCTTTACTTGGGTGCACCAAGATAGCTGTCCTTTGCGGGTGTTAGCGGTGGTGGAACCTGGCTATTGTAGCGGGTGTTAGTGGCGGCTGGAGACCCGGTGATGGTGTGGCAGTTAGCCAGGTGGGGACCAGCAGCGGTGTTGGCATCAGAGGCGGGACCCGGTGGCGGTGTGGGTGTTGGCGTTAGACCTGGATCCAACAGGATCCAGTATCTGCCAGCCATTCTGCAGAGTTCAGCAGCGGTGCCCATTTAAAAAATGGCGCCTTAGCGACATTTTTGAAATCCGAAGATGGCTGCCGCGAGCCCGAATTGGCATCACAGGATTCGGCAGTGGTGCGCATTTCAAAAATGGCACCTCAGTGCCATTTTTAAAACTCAAAGATGGCCACCGCGAGCCAATCATGGCTTATGACATCATAGCTCCTCCCCATTCCCTTGCTTATATGAGCCAGCAAGAGGCAGCGGAATGGCAGTCCTATGGTAGAGAGGGAGCAGTTCTGAAAAAAGAAGACACCAGAAACCAGAAGTCCTAGTGGGCGGCGGCCATGCAAAAGAGCTGGCACAGGCTGCTGCCCACTAGATGAAGAGGACACAGAAGCCCTAGGGAGGTGGCAGCCAAGCAAAAGAGCTGATTGGATTCCACCCCCTAGGTGAAGATGTCAAAGACCTGGCGGGATGGTGATGCCAGGCGAAGACAACGAAGCCCTGGGGTGGCGGTGGCCACGAAAATGAGCTTAAAGGCTGCCACCCCCAGGCATAGAAGCCAAAGCCCTGGTTGGTTGGCACCCACCAGGCAAAGACAACTAACCCCTGGTAGGTTGGTGCCCACCAGGTGAAGACGACAAAGTCCTAGGGTTGCGGCGGCCACGTAAAACATCTTAAAGGCTGCCACCCCATAGGTTAAAGTGAAGTCAAATAAATTATTTAAAGAAAATTATTGTAGTGTGTTTATTTTAATATTTCTTTTACAAGTGTACTACAGACACCAGTGGGCCCTTAATGCCCCACTTGCTGGTACTTGTGGTTCTCCAAGTACCAGCGTGCGAGGGAGGCTTGCTGGGACCTGTAGTTTACCTGTAAAAGACAATATTCTTTCAAATGTATTGCACTACACAATCAAACCGGCACCCACCACTCATGGCTAACAGCCTAGGCTTGGGGGGCCCTGGATAGAGGGACCCATTTATTGGGGGGTCCCCAGCTCCCCAGGGATACCCTGCCTGGGCTGACTAGCACTCAGGGTTAATGCTTTGGCTGGAGGATCCGGTCAAAGCGCTCCCCTGGCTGTGGCATTAGCCCCCTGCTACAAAATCTTTGGTGCTGGTTCTCGTAAATACAGAGGAACCCTACTCATTTTTCTCCCTGTATTCCCAGAACCGGACCGGATCAGAGCCCAATGCTGTTTGTGCAAACTACGGGGATCCCTATATCATTTGTCCCCTGGATTTTGGCAACCAGGACTGATTCTGACTAGCCCGGTGCTGGTTGTGCTTAAATACAGGGGACCCCTATATCGTTTGTCCCCTGTATTTTCACAACCAGGTAAAGCCCAGGGCTGGTTGTGCTTTGGGGGGATACCTTACACAATCAACCTGGCACCCACTACCCATGGGTGCCGAGGATAGCCCCAGGCTACAAGCCTGGGCCTGGGGTGCCCTGGAGAGAAGGACCCCTTTATTGTGGGGGTCCCCAGCTTCCCATGGATCCCCAGCCTTGGCTGACTAGTGGTCAGGGGTAATGCTTTGACTGGGGGACCCAATGAAAGGGCTCCCCTGGCTGTGGCATTCTCCCTTGCTAGAATGGGTCTGGTGCTGGTTCTGGAATTTACAGGGGAACCCTACTCATTTTTTACCCCTGTATTTATAGAACTAGCATTGGATCAGAGCCCAGTGCTGGTTGTGCTAAATACAGGGGACCCCTATTTCATTTGTCCCCTGTTTTTAAGCAACCAAGACTGGTTCTGAATAGCCCAGTGCTGGTTGTGCTAAATGTTGTTTGTCCACTGTATTTTTACAACCATACATATTCAACTTTTAACAGAAGCATGGTTGGATCTCACTGATATGTCCATACATCTGTTTTATTGATTTGATTTTCTCAGGTGCATGCCTAGCGCTAGTGAGCCTCACTGTCATCCACTAATGCCCCTGTGCACTGCCCCATACCCCCACTGTTGCCACTGCCCTGCATACTTGCAGGTTTCCCCTCCAGCTGTCTCTCCTTCTGTACCCCCTAAACACCTGTTATGTGCTGTCCCCTCCTCCACACGTGCTACCAAACCATTTTGTTGCCCTTCTCCCCTGCAGGTGGCCCAGTTTGCTCCTCCAAACCCTGATGGTTAATAAATTATAAAAAAGCTATGAAATTCAATAGACAAACTTAGAGTTCCACATGCCCATTAAGGTTTCATAGACATGATCTGATATTTCACAAAACCTACTGAATTTCTGCCACTCAAACTTAAAAAAGCAATTAAATTTAGTTAATTAAGGTTGACGCCTTAATGGACGTGTTCCTTGCGCAATACAGATATGGTATGCCATCACACCCTGTAGTTAACTGCAGATTCAGCACTCTCACAGAGTGAGATTGCTGTCACTCACAAAATGGTTGGATCTGCTAATTCACAGAATTGTGTGCTCATTGGAATACACGCAGGGCCTGGTTTAGAGCCGGACGCTCTGACCAGAGCGCTCGCTCTGAATCAGGGCCCTCCTACCTAAACTTGGAGCGGCCTCCTGGCCACTCGCATAGCTGTGGGTGACCACCCACAGCATATGCGAGCGGCCAAAAAGATGGTCGTGATGGTCAAGACCATCGCAACCATCGGGCTTGTGACGAGACCCTGCGGTAGGGTCTCGGTGACCGCAAGCCCTGGAGTGATTTTGGCTCTATCAGAGCCAAAATCACTCCCACTGACATCACTCCCACTGACATCACTAGTGATGTCAGTGGAGCCGGATCCAGACGGTAGGCATTCCCATGGGAACGCCTCCATCTGGCAGCCACACCCCTGGCAGGCCCACCAAAGGGGGCATGCTGTCAATCAACATTGACAGCACGCCCCCTTTGGTGTGAGACCCGGAGCGACGGCTTCCCCATCGCTAGCTGGATCTCGCGCATGCGCACGATGGAGCAGCCTCCATCGTGCGCATGTGCACTAGGGCACCATCGACCCGCTTGCAAGCGCTCAGCGCTCGCAAGCGGGTCTGAATCAGGCCCACAGATCGAAAGTTACTACGGATGAAAAAGTAATCCCAGCAAAACTTGGTATGGCAATACATAGGTATGTAAGTAGAATAGTAAAATATCACTCAGAGTATTATATACAATTCAACATAACAATATGTGGCAATACCAATAAGTGCACAATAAAACAGTAAATCAGATAATATTATATGTGTGTGTGTGCTAGATACAGTATGAATAAGCAGTATATGAGAATAGGGTTGTAGATATTACCAACATCGTTATAAAGGGTTTGCTGCTCCTGCCCAGTGTGTGCAGACTATTTTGTTGACTATGGTTCTGAATCAGATGTGGACGTAATGCTGACATTTATGCAGATTGAGCTTTTAGCCACTGCGCAAGCATGAAAGCAGCACTGCAAACATGCAGTGATTGTTTTACTATTACACAAACATAGAGAAGTCATTCGCAAAGTGAGTGACAGGTAGTTAGCATTTGGGGGAGATAATGGGGGTAGTTATGAAAACACAGGTGGGTCAGAAAGGTTTCTGGACATTCATAAATTAGCCACTGCATTCCTAATTGTAGCAGGAGAGCCCTCTGCTTGTCTGGTGACACGCTGTGTCTGCGGCATCTTAGATTTACTCAGAAGGCCGCCTGATCTGCGTTCAATGTTTCAATGCTTCCAATTTTGTGCTTGAGTGGCAGATGCTTTCAGTGAGCATCTCTACAGATAACCAAGTTTCGGATAGATCAGAGTGCACATAAACCCCTAGGCAGGAATGTATGGAGTTAATAAAATTGGCAGTGTTGGTGATAGACATTGACATAGTGTCAGGGATAGGTGAGTGTTTTTTGTTAAGGGGAGTGGTTAGTAGGAGTGTGGGTAGGTCTGTAATGTTATATTGCCTCTTTGAATTTGATCTACAAGCTGTACAGTCACAGATTGTAGAGTCCTGGTATTTCATTTTATTCTATATGTTGTCCTTCTCCTGTCATGCTCTGTTCTTGACCTCCTTTTCCTTTCCCTCATCCTATCTCACTGTCTACTTATTCCTTTTTCTGTGAGCTTTAGTGTTTGCTCTGCTGTCCCTTCTTCTCTCTCACTCCTAGCATCCTTTGCTAATGTCTCACTCTGTTCCAGCCCACCTGGCTGATGCTGCTGGGGTGGGGCTGCTCCCTACCACTGTCCCACAACTTCTCCCCACTCCTGCTGTGTCTCCGAGGTGGCCGCACCTGTCCTCCCAGTGCTCCGCTGAGGCAGACTGTCAGGCCCACCCCATGGAGTCACATGCGTGCTACACCTGTGGGTGCACATGGCTCACTCCAGTCCCGGTCACCCCTGTGCCCTTTTCCCTGGCCGCATTCCACACTGGGACTATGAGTGGCTGGGGTGCTGGTAAGATGAAGCAGAATCAGAAAAGAGTTAGCCAGGAGCCAGCTATGGCGCCGGCTCACTCCATCGCGGTGGGGGGGTAGAGCCAGAGGTCATCTTCTTGGGCCTTGGGGAGGAGCCAGTAGTAATCTTCCTGGGATGTGGGGAGGGGCCAGACAGCCAGTAATATAACATCCATAATGCAGGGCTCGCATGCTGCCATGGGTTACCTCATGGCAGTTGCTGCTGACCCCTTTAAGCTTGGAGGTGTTGTTGAAGCTAGACAGGATTGCAATAATGCTAATGTGCTCCAGTCAGCGGGGAATGCCTCCTCCCTGGATACTGGAGCCACTGCTGGGCTGCTTGTGTTAATGTTGGGTGCTCTTACACCCCTGCTGTCACAGCAGTCGGTAGGTGCAGGTTAATTTGGGGTGTCCTCATCTGTGCCCGTGGCATCAGCAGTGCAGGCAGAGTTGGGGCCCCTTGTTCAACAGTCAAATAGTATTTGCAGGCTCTCCCTCTCAGCTCCAAATGCTCCTTCTGCTGTTTATTTTGCTACAGCTGTAGTTGCTACAGCTTTTGGTGCTTTTAATGACATGAATGTTGTTGGCTTACAAGATTCTGCCTCTGTGTCTTCCTTTTCCGGTGACAGTGTGACTGATGCTCCCTTGGTCACCTCTCCAGCTATCAATGCCGCCTCTCTAGCTGCCCCAGGAACCCCCGTGCAGTTCCTCATCCTTTTCTAGTGATAGTTCTCACAGGGCTTGGCGCAAGTGATCTAAGAGGTCTAGGCGTTGCCATGCATGGAGACATCGTCATTCTAGTGATAGGTCCTCAGGGAGTAGTACTAGTGTGGAGGGTGGGGCTGGTCCCTCTGATGTGGTGCACTGAGACAATATGGAAGTCACACAGGTCCTACGCATGCGGGTTAGAACTCACATATGCAAGGGTCATTACATGGACATGTTCAATCTCATGGCTAAAGCTAAGAAGGCATTTGCATCAGCAAAAGCAAAGGGAGGCATTGGGGTAGAAGATTATAAGTCCTATACCAATTGGTTATCGGGTTTTTGTGTTATTTCTGCATGCTACCTGAAGACTAGATCATCAGAATATCTTAATGTTATTTACTATCTCCACTTGATACACAGTCTTTTTAAATCATCTCGGGGTTCAATCTGGTGTCAGTATGATGAGGAGTTTCATAGGAAACAGGATAGAGTATTAATTTTGGATTTGGGCTGTAAAGATATCAAAGTGTGGTTGGAAGTTCCCAACTCACCCGGAGCTTGTCTGACCCAACACCAGGGAGTTCGGTGCAGTTCTCATCTCCCTTGGCTCTGAGGACACCTGTTCCTCCTCAGGCAAAAGGGAAGTGCCATGCTTACAATAACAGCAACTGCACAATGGCAGGCCATTGTCATTTTTGTCATATCTGCATTAGATGCAATGCAGCTCACCCCAGTAAGGACTGCCCCAGAAGTAATGTTGGGTCCCCAGCCATTGCTTCAGTGCTTGCCTCCAAATGCCTTGGCTCAGGGTCCTCTTAGTAAAGTGGTGTCTCCAATATGTTTGTATGTCATGTCCAAGTGGCTTGACTGGTATCCTTTACGGGGGAAGCCAAATTTTTGCGTGGAGGGTTTGCTGAGGGGTTTCAGTTTCTGGCTTCCAGGCCAGTGCATTCTGGGTTCCCCAGGTATCTGCTTTTTGCCTATGATCTCCCCCAAGTTATTAAGGATAAGGTCATGAAGGCGGTTGGTCTGGGATGCATGATTGTGCCTTTTTATGAACCTCCTGTGCTGGGCCTGATTCTTTCCCCTGTAGGAGACATGCCTAAGAAGACTCCAGGTAGTTAGCGGCTTATACAACACTTGTCACAACCCATAGGGAAATCTGTCAACAATGCCAATGCAGAAGAGTTCTGTTACGTGCGCTATCAGTTCTTTGACTTTGCACTTTCTCTAGTTTGCACTTCAGGTCCTGGCTCCCTATTGGCTAAAGTGGATATCGTGTCTGCATTCCACCTTTTGCCCTTGCAACCAGAGTCCTTCCGTTTTTTGGTCTTTAGGCTAGCGGACGGGTACTACTTGGAGAAAAGCTGCCCTATGGCTTGCTCAGTTTCTTGTGCCTTCTTTGAGCACTTTAGTTATTTTCTCCATTGGTGCATGGCCATAGACTCTGGCGAAGTGGATTACTTTTTATGTGTTGGGTCTTAAGGTTGCACTCGCTCCTTTTTTCGCTGCAAGCTTTCTTCATGGAATGTGGAGTTCCAATTGCACACAACAAGATGGAATGCCTTACCACTTGCTTTGTTTTCTTGGGTTTTGAGATCAATACCTCCATGGGCTGTTGCCAGCTGCCAAGGGACAGAGCTTGTCATTTGCAGGATGCCATCCTTCTTGCACTAGCATCAGAGAAGGTTACTCTGAGATAGGGTCAATCCCTGTTGAGTTTGTTGAACTTTGCTTGTAAGGTTATCCCTATGGAGAGGGTATTTTACCGTAAATTACACCAATCTCTGGTGGGATTGCCCCTTGCTGCATAATTTTTTGCACCTCACTGCAGAGCTAAAGTTAGACCTGACTGTTTGGGAGTCCATTTTGTTGGATTTCAATATGGTGCGCATTTGGCCTTTAGTTCCCCAGCTCAATGCTTGCCTACAGCTCTTCACAGATGCTGCTGGTTCATAAGGTTTTGGTGCCACTTTGAATGGGGCTTGGTGCTTCTCAGAGTGGCTGGAGGAGTGGTTGTGGACAGTCTTGACCCAAAACTTGCTCTTTCTTGAACTCTTTCCCATCATTGTGGGTCTCGAGCTGTGGGGTTCTCAGTTGCATAATCAGTCCGTGGGGTTATGGTGCGATAACCTTGGAGTGCTGCAGCCAATCAACAACCAGAGATCCTCGTCTCTTCCAGTGCTGCAGCTCTTTGCCTGCCTTGTGCTGTGCACTTTGCAGCTTAACATTCTTTTTACAGCTCATCATGTGCTTGGTGTTGAAAACTCTATTGCTGATGCCCTGTCTAGATAGGACTGGGTTAAGTTTCGGTCCTTGGCTCCAGCCGCTGCCTTGCTTGGTGACTCTCACTGTAGGCAGATTATTGTGCTGGTATGGAGGGTCTCACACGTCAGTCCGTGACTCCTTAGACCTTGACTGCCTATCATGTTTCATGGCAACAGTGGGAATATTTCCTGCAGGATCAGAGATTTTCAGGTACCTCGCTGTGTGCTCTTATGCTTGAGCTTATGTGGAGTTTGTTTAGTGATGGCAAATCATGGGCTTGTGTGACTCAGAGGCTTGCCGGCATTTCTTTCATTTTGCAATTGGCAGGGCATAAGGATGTTAAAAAGGGCTTTTTGATCCAGAAAGCCCTTAGCGGTTGGTTGCGCTTGCGTCCTATGGTAGATGATTGGCGGCGTCCTATTGGACCTCACCTATTGTTACGTTTGATAAATTGTTTGCAAGTTGTTTGCTTGTTCCCTTTCGAAACGTCGCTATTCCGGCTTGCTTTTGCGATGGCCTTCCATGGGGCTTTTCACATCAACGAGTTGGTTGCAACTTCACATTCCGCCCCTCCCTCACTGCTGTGCTCTCATATTGTCCTTCACGACACAGTGCTCTGCTGGATTCGGCGATCCAAAACTGACCAAAGCAAATGCTGCCACTGGACTAAACAACATTGTGCTTTGCTATAAAAACACTTAGGGGGAGATTTAATAAAGTTTGGAGAGAGATAAAATTGAAGATAAATAGCACCAACCAATCAGCTCATAACTGTCATTTTTCAAACACGGCCTGTAGAGTGACAGTTAAGAGCTGATTGGTTGGTGATAATTTTCTCCAATTTTATCTCTTTCCAAGCTTTATTAAATCTCCCTCATAGAATGAATTTGAGCACCCAATACTGAATGTGAATGTGACATGATTCGGGGGTACAATTGATAGTGGGTTACAAGAACTTTATCATAGAAAAAGACGGGCTGAACTGATACCATACGGAGATCAGCCTCATATCAAATGTTCTGTATATTTAGTTGATGGAAGAGGAGTTAAAAGCGGGGATTAGTATCAAATGAATTGTCAATGAAACAAAATAACCATACTACTGCATGAGTGATAAAGATACAATCAGATATCGTTACTAAGAAACAGTGTCTTACTATGATAACAACTCACAAGTTACTAATGCTAGGATGGCAATACTTTGAACTATGAATGAGAAATAGCTAATCCCAGCGCTGATATCAATAACATCACAATTACCAGGCATTTATCAGAAATACAGTATGCCAGATTGATGTGATATACAGTATACTCTATATATTGGATATTGAGAAACAGATAAAGTTCCCTGAATATATCTAAATCTAAGTATTACATCGATAAAGTAAGGAAGTCAAAATGATCGTGTTCCATCTATCCTGGATTAACCCATACTCCCCTATCATTTAATATATAACTTGAATTTGATACTGGGAATATAGAAAGTAATAATATAATAAGTCCGACGGCAGTGAGAATCAATTTTAAATTGTTTGATTTTATATAATATTTTGCCTAAAAAACTTTTTGGACAATATCTTTTAAAGAATAACCAATAAAGATTAATATTTTATCAATATTCCAGAGGATATTTTGGCAGGAAGGAAATTGCTGGATCTAATAAATGCACCTGACAAGAATCTTGTCATTTTTCTTTGTGTTTGTCAAATACTATATGCTTTCAAGATTGTCAAGTATCACCTCCATAGGTATTTTTTTTATTAAAAAAATTTATTAAAGAAATGAAATATATTGGAGAAATATTAGTATCCTTGAAATCTATATGATCTCTGGATTAATTACTGACCAATACGATCAGTGCGGGATTATTCAGGTAGTCTTTGTTCAGTGTTGGGGGGTTTAGTGAGTTAGGTAGAATGGTGGTGGGCCTATTTCCATAATGGGAAACGTGTGGTGGGAAAGAACGGCAGTCTATTATTCATCCATCTTGCTGCAGTATGAGCGGTGCGCTCCCATTCAATGCACTGGTTAGGCTGATTTTACCCTATTGGGGTCAGTGGCACCTCTTGATGGAGAGGGCCAAATAGTGCATTGGCATAGAGGTTGGATACCACCTCACTTGCTTACAGGGAGAGTTGGCCCTTGCTAGTATTTATGCACTCAACCTTGAGTTGGGATAGTTGGTCCTAGTGAAATTTTACATCCTTTGCCTAAGTCAAATAGTCATCAGTTCACCTGCCATTCTTTTTTTTTCTGCCATACTCCTTATTGTACAAATAAATAAAAGCTGTCCATAATTTTTGAATCACATCACGGTCTGTGTCTTTATTTAGCTAAGTTTTGGTTAAGAAGTTTATGATTTTTTACATCATCTGCCAATAAGGACTTTATCACTATATGACGAATGGATATTTTGGAAATTGTGATTTGTGTGAAATCTCTGCTGCGATGACATTAGCGTCCACATCTGAATCAAGCCCTATGTCTCAGCTACTAGTCCTGATGGTGAAACAAGGTAGGATTTACAGAGTCTAAGTACACCAATGAGAGTAATGGGTAGAGGTAGGATGTCTAGTGTATTTATACCATATCCATGCAAAAATGATTTAAATGGGCAAGGACTGTTAAACTTGATAAGACTGCTCAAATTAGAGTTAGGGTGTATTTCTACCATGGAGTAAAAGTGTGCCAGACCAATGATAAAGTGCTTTTCTTGCTGCTGTCCACTCTGTGCAATGCAATAGTGGATAAGTGAATTCCCAATTCTTCTAGGGAAAGAAAGGAATGTCGGCATCTGCAAACAGGACTAATAAAGAGGTGTGCAGCCCAATGAGAGTACCAACTAAAACAAAGAAAATACCTGACACCATGTGTAGAGGTCTAAAAGGAGCCAGCCACAGGCCTTGGTGCTGATGAGTTCCCGTAGAGAAGAATTTACATGCATTTTGCTGGAGCTTGATCATATGAATGCTATTATATATTGTAAGCACAATAATCAAAACTATGACTATAATCTGCTATACTATTATACTCTTTCTTTATTCTGTAAGTTAATTTTCTTCATTGTAGATCAAGATGGTGATATCTTGACCTACATTGTGACCATTATGCCACTAACATGACTTAATTGCCACTGTCCATTGGAAGGAATAGAGATTGTTTGCAGGGGCGTAACTAAGTATTTGAAGCCCCCATAGCAAAGGTTTGTAAATGCCCCTATGTACTAACTGTAAATAAAGATAAAATTATATATTTTTTTGTTTACACAGGCCCAGAACCGTGCCATCACCATGAGGTGGAGGTGGAGATCGAGGCCAATACAGAGCCCAAAAGAACTCCCCAGCCAAGTAAGTACTGCACAGTACATTGTGTTTTACTACTGAATGTCTCTTCCTTTTAAGAATGTCTCTCTCCCTCCTATACTGTACCTCCTCTACTCTAAAGACCATTCACCAATTACTCCCTTACTCACCTTGCTACACAGACTTAATTGGGTTATTGTGTCCTGAGAAGTATGGTACTAATTGTTACTTGCACTCTTTTTATATTTTGGTTACTGTAATTAAGTGTACAGTAATGTTATGTTTACCATCTACTTTCCCACTGTGAACATTACTATGTTTTTATTTTCTCTATACAGAATATCTCTTTATCATAGTTATGGAGCTGGAGAGTGAGGAGGAAAGCAACAATTCTGGTAAGCCTTAATCTTGTGTTTTTTGTATCAGTGCCTCCAGCCAGATATTGGTACAGTACAGTGTGGGATATGTACTGTAAGAAGCACCTTTATGGGGAAAAGTGGCATAAGTGCACATTTAGGTTGTATTAAAGTGGCACAGATCATCACTAATGATGAGTTGTAAGAATATCTCATCTACCAGAGTGGGGGAGCATAGCGCCCCTGTTACTTACCCTGCCGTTCAATAATACATGGGGTAGAAGCATTATCAGTGCACATAATGTGCACTTCTTCCCCATAGCACCATTTAATACATCTACCTCTATGTGTGATGATACAGCTTCTCCCCCATGTTTTAATGTGGAGACAATAAAAGTACTTGATTTAACATTAAATCATTTTTATTTTACACACAGACCAGTCATTGACAAGTCAGCTGTGGAGCAAGGGAGTTCCACATCCGATGAGATGGAGTGGTCACATTTAGGTAATGTACTATACAGTGGGTTGTTCTGCTGCTCCTCCAGACTCTGCATTCTAAAATGGAGACCTAAAAATATAAAAAATAAAAATATTTAGCTCAGACATGCATGACTTACCATGAGCACTGACTTGTATGAAGTAGAACAGTACATACACTGCACAGTGCATGAGGCAGATTATACAGTATCTTATTATTTGCTATTATGTACACTACCTACACTATCAGCCCCAATATATGATTTACAGTATAGCATCCTCTGAAATTACATGTTATCTTCCTCTCATCCTCCATAATTTGCCTTAATGTGAAGTAGTTGCACTGCAATGTGGAATAATGTGAATTGTGGGTACTACAATTTGTCAATGTGAAGTGTCGACACTACAATTCCACATAATATTACGTGTCAGCTCTACAATGTTGCATAATGTAAAGGGTATACTCCATCATCATATATATTTTTTTTAAACCGAGCTAATTCCTCTCTTGGAATTCAGGAGGCCCACAAGCCAACTTTCAAGGGGGCTATACCCGAGGTAAAGTACATCAATGCTTACTACTTTAGTATACAGTCATGTACTGCTTACAGTACAGTACATTGTAGATGTCAAGATTTTACAAAAAACTGTTCTGTACATTACTGTATATTAGTGTTATAATAGTGTACAGTACTGTATATTAGTGTTGTAATACTATAAATATCACCAATTTAGTCTCTCGGCGCTAAAACAGTCAGATTCCTCCCCTTAATCGGTGAAGACACTTGATATAAAAGGGAAAAAGACAACAATTCTTCATAGTATAATACAGTAATAACTGTAAAGAATATCCTATTGGACATCTGTAAATGGCTCTCCTACCAGATGTGATGGTCTACAATTATAGTAGACAAACCAGCATATATATGAGCGAATTCTGTAATAATCCAAAATAAATCCTTTCTCTTATCTTTCCATGTCATACATCCATCCAATATATGTGAAAAAATATTTAGAGAAAGAAAACTTCCATAATGTAGTATTTATTAACAATATGACATAACAATAATATTTAAAAAAATGGGAAAAGAGTGGACTCTGACCAGATATAAATGTCTACCAGTTGTAATAAGTAGACAGATAAAGCAGAAAAAGTGAAATCCTCCCAGCATCCCAGATGTATTCCCAAATCTCCCGATGCAGTTCCACGCTTCCCTTCAGATCAGTCTCTCCCGGCCAACGCGTTTTGATAACTTTTAGTGTGTATCTTTATCAAGGCATGTTGAGAGACTGTAGGAAGCTGATTTAAATACCCCCTGTCACACCTAATGCCAGACACAGATCTGCTAACCACTAAAAATACATTCTATATGAAACATCCTCCAGTTTATCTCTGGCCATTCTACCTTTTCCTGGTTCCTGGTTACCTGCTCCACAGGTGATGTAACTCTCATTTAATTACTCTAAGGCGGGGCATCTCTTGACTGTCCTAAACTACCAGCGCAACCAGAAGTTAGTCATGAAGCGCCCAGTGATGATTACTTCCTTAGAGTGCAATATTAATGTGCATCACATCCCGACTTCCGGAAAGCACTGCTTTTATGTCCATTGAATTATGTATGGTCCTCCGGGCTACACTTGCAGCGGCCATTTTGTTGTGGACCATTACATTCTAATAGTAAGACATATCAAAAAGTGATAGAACGGAGTATCTAGAATACAATAAACTCACAATTAAAATCATACACAAATCAAGGAATATAAAACACCTCATATAAACCACTTAACTTTGAAGTCATTATTAAGACCCGAAGGGATTAAAGTTTTAAAATTAGAAATCAATTGCATTTCCTCCTGTGCAAGTCTATGTGTGGTATCTTTGATTCTAGCTCCAGGGATGATTTTTTTTAAACCATAAAAGTTCTTAATATGTTTAATTTCACACTGGCGGGCCTCTTTAAAATGGGCTGATAGTGCATGCGTTTCTAACCCCTTTTTAATATTCCGAAGATGTTCACCAATTCAAACTTTCAAGGGTCTACTCGTCCTACCAAAAGAGATTTTTTCGATTGCACATTCAATACCATAAACCACATCTTGAGAATATGTGATAAAATCCTTAACATAGTGATCTTTTTCATTTATATTGACAGCTGTTTTCTTATTACCAAAATTATTAGGGATGTTTTTGCATCCCATACACATTCCGCATTTGAAAAAACCTTCTGATAATACAGTATTGGTTTTAGGGGTCAGTGGACAAAAACTCTTGACCAATTTAGATTTTAGATTGGGTGCCTTTCTGAAAACGCAGACAGGGTTTGGAGGTAACTCATCTCCTATCACTGGATCTCTCTTTAACAAGTGCCAATGTTGTTTCAATATTTTTCAGACTTGTTGATGCTGGGCAGTTTAATCCTTAATAAACGCCCATTTTATATTATCGGAATTCCCCTTATTCTTTGTCTGCATATTATTCATTAAACTTTCCCTATCCATATCAGTCACTTGATTCAATGAGGTCTCTACTTTACCTCTGTCATATCCACACATCACAAACCATTTTTTTCATATCCTCGCCTGAGTGACAAAAACCTTTTGATCCGAACAATTTCTTTTAATATCAGTTTTCATTGATACTCAGAAATATTTAAGAAAATTGACATTGAGAAAGGTCTTTAAGAGTAAATCAGAAAATGATAATCAGGAAGTTCTTGACAATTCAGATTTTAAAGCTAAATCTACCCTCTTATCCCTCTTATTTAAAAGGCACATTTTTAGAAACTTTTAGCAGCCTAATAAAAGAAGATATAGAAAAATTGGATAAAAATACAATTTATTTAAATTTATATTTTAAAGAAAGGAGAGCGATTAAAACCTTGAATAAGGATAAAAATGTAGTAATAAAACCTGCTGATAAGGGGGGAGGTGTGGTTCTTTTGGATCTGAAAGACTATGAAGCTGAAATATATAAACAACTCAGTGATAGAGAAACATGTCACAAGATGAGAGGGGACCCTACAAAGAAGTTTACATTACAACTTAAAAATTTGATCGATAAATATAATAAAAAGGGAACCCTCAGTGAGAAGGAATGCAAATTCTTGTTTAATGAAATTCCAGTGATTCCAACTATATATATATATATATATATTACCAAAAGGCCATAAAGACCCCCTCCATACCCTGGGGAGACCTATTATCTCCAGGGTTGATTCCCTTACAGCACCGCTCTCACAAATGATTGATTCATATCTACAGCCCCTGGTTCTTAGCAATCCCTCACATCTGAGAGATACTAGATATGTACTAAAGACGTTGGATAGTATTTCATGGCAAGGTGTTTCTTTTTTAGTGACGGCAGATGTCACTGCATTATACACAATTATAGATCACCAACAAGGGATTGAGGCAATCCAAAAAGCTTTAACAATTTCCTCCCTTAAACAAGATCTACAAAAGTTTCTAGTAGAAAGGATTGGTTTTATACTTTTTAATAATTATTTTATTTTTAAAGATGAATTTTTTATCCAAAAAAGGGGTAATGCTATGGGCATTAGGTTCACCCCAAGTTACGCCAATATTTTTATGGGTTGTTGGGAAAATGACTTTATATGGAACAACAATCCATTTGGGGTGAACCTAGTGTCCTGGCGAAGATACATCGATGATATTATATTCATATGGAAAGGTGATCGTGAAATTTTAAAAAAAATTTTTACTTTTCTTAATAACAATGATCATAATATAGCCTTGATTTTTAATATTAGTGATTTTACGGTAGACTTTTTAGATTTAACCTGTTATATTGAAAGTAAGCAAATAAAAGCCAAGAATTTTATTAAACCTACAGATTCACAAGCCTATATAGATTGTAATAGTTGCCACCACACAAATTGGCTTAACACTATCCCAATGGGACAATTTAAACACCTTAAAAGAAATTGTTCAGATCAAAAGGTTTTTGTCACTCAGGCGGAGGATATGAAAAAATGGTTTGTGAAGTGTGGATATGACAGAGGTAAAGTAGAGACCTCATTGAATCAAGTGACTGATATGGATATGGAAGTTTAATGAATAATATGCAGACAAAGAGTAAGGGGAATTCCGATAATATAACATGGGCGTTTATTAAGAATTAAACTGCCCAGCATCAACAAGTCAGAAAAATATTGAAACGACATTGGCACTTGTTAAAGAGAGATCCAGTGATAGGAGATGAGATACCTCCAAACCCTGTCTGCATTTTCAGAAAGGCACCCAATCTAAAATCAAGAGTTTTTGTCCACCGACCCCTAAAACCAATACTGTATTATCAGAAGGTTTTTTGCAAATGCGGAATGTGTATGGGATGCAAAATCATCCCTAATAATTTTGGTAATGAGAAAACATCTGTCAATATAAATGGAAAAGATCACTATGTTAAGGATTTTATCACATATCATTCTCAAGATGTGGTTTATGGTATTGAATGTGCATGCGAAAAATTCTATAAAGGTAGGACGAGTAGACCCTTGAAAGTTTGAATTGGTGAACATCTTCGGAATATTAAAAAGGGGTTAGAAACGCATGCACTATCAGCCCATTTTAAAGAGGCTCGCCAGTGTGAAATTAAACATATTAAGAACTTTTATGGTTTAGAAAAAATCGTCCCTGGAGCTAGAATCAAATATACCACACGTAGACTTGCACAGGAGGAAATGCAATTGATCTATCATTTTAAAACTTTAATCCCTTCGGCTCTTAATAAAGACTTCGAAGTTAAGTGGTTTATATGAGGTGTTTTATATTCCTTGATTTGTGTATGATTTTAATTGTGAGTTTATTGTATTCTAGATACTCCGTTCTATCACTTTTTGATATGTCTTACCATTAGAATGCAATGGCCCACTACAAAATGGCCACCGCAAGTGTAGCCCGGAGGACCATACATTATTCAATGGACATAAAAGCAAAGCTTTCCAGAAGTCGGGATGCAACGCACATTAACATTGCACTCTAAGGAAGTGATCATCACTGGGCACTTCATGACTAACTTCTGGTTGTGCCGATAGTTTAGGACAGTCAAGAGACGCCCCGCCTTAGAGTAATTAAAGGAGAGTTACATCACCTGTGGAGTGGGTAACCAGGAAAATGCAGAACGGCTACAGATGGACTGGAGGATGTTTCATATAGAATGTATTTTTAGTGGTTAGCAGATCTGTGTCTGGAATCAGGTTTTTCTTTCTGGAATGTGACAGGGGGTATTTAAATCAGCTCCCTAAAGTCTCTCAACATGCCTTGAGAAAGATACACACTAAAAGGTATCGAAACGCGTTGGCCGGGAGAGGCTGATCTGAAGGGAAGTGTGGAACTGCACCGGGAGATTTGGGAATACACCTGGAACGTTGGGAGGATTTCCCTTTTTCTGCTTTATCTGTCTACTTATTACAACTGGTAGACATTTATATCTGGTGAGAGGCCACCCTTTCCCATTTTTTTAAAAACTTATTGTTATGTCATATTGTTAATAAATACTACACTATAGAAGTTTTCTTTCTCTAAATATTTTTTCACATATATTGGATGGAAGTATGACATGGAGAGATAAGACAAAGGATTTCTTTTGGATTATTACATAATTTGCTCATATATATGCTGGTTTGTCTACTATAATTGTAGACCGTCATATCTGGTAGGAGAGCCATTTACAGATGTCCAATAGGATATTCTTTACAGTTTTTACTGTATTATGCTGTGAAGAATTGTTGTCTTTTTCCCTTTTATATCGAGTGTCTGCACCGATTGAGGGGAGGAATCTGACTGTTTTAGCGCTGAGAGACTAAATTGGTGATATTTATGTTATTTATGTCTTGTGGGGTGTAAGGGTGACACCACTACACCTACAGGGTCTATTTGGCAGCTTTTTAGGCACAGCGCACTTAACCGGTACACATCACAGTTATTTATTTAGTGTTATAATACTGTACAGTACTGTATTTTAGTGTTTTACTACTGTGCCTTCTATTTTTCCCACAGTTCTTTGAGTTTTGGTGCTCTTTTGGGTGATTGCCCACCTTTTAGTGGACCTTCTTTTAATTTTGTTATACGTTTTGTTTGTTGTACACTATGTTTTGCATTTTTCAATTAACAGTTTACAAAAGAGAAAGTTAAATTTGCCTTTAATGGTAAAGAGGTAAAGTCTAGGGGGGAACAATGGGCCTGATTCAGAGATGTACCTTATTGCAATCAGCTGTAAACAGCTTACGAAAATATGCTAATGTTTCCAAAACTTACCCAAGCATAGGGACACCCACTAGTACCCTCTTATACAGAGCATAGACATGGTCATTTGCCAAACCACCTCATTACCTTACCCAAACAATTGCTACATGTTGCACAGCATGAATTCCACGATCTGCGTAAATGTTGGCATTGCGCACATCCATGAATCAGGGGCACTGTGCGAGGTAAAATCAGGGTGCCCTGACAAAGAGCATTTGTCCAAAGTGGATTTTACCAAGTTCACCTGAGCTGTCTACATTGTCAAAGAAAGCTTCTGTCTACATCTTCAAAAGAAGAGCAGAAGCCAACTGGGACCAGTGTTGCCAACTCTGAAATGCTGCAAGCGTGCAGCATAAAATGCACAGTCAGTTTGTAATCCAGAGACACTTCTTTCCGGGTTGAGATTTGTAGTTCAGTGATGGTTTATGCACTACTAGTTCCTAACACATGCCATCACTATGTGAGCACCACACACCACTTTGTACAATGCCACAGTGACCGACACTTTCCTAGTGGCACAGCAGTTCTCCTGGCTGCTTAACGGATGGTGTCCTTGCAATGGTCACCATTCCTCACCTTTTCAGGAAACAAGTACTGTTATTTCAAGGGCAGACCATGATCTCACTGCTTAAATGGCTGACAAAGCATCCTTTATTATGTTAATAAAAGGCTCTTTCTTGCTTTGGGGGAAGGGACTTGATGCACTGTGTCTCACTCCAGGGGCATGCTTGGGGTCCTGCAAGCAACATCATGCAGCCCCTGGAGCCAGCATCCACTGCATCAGGGACAGTGCAGACAGTGCCAACAGTGCTGCAAGTGTGCAGCATAAAATGCACAGACAGTCTGTAATCCAGAGACAACACTTTCACTCAGACCCCACTACTAGTTTCTAAAACATGAAATCACTACAGTATGGGAGTGCTGCACACCACTTTCTGCAGTGCCACAGCGACCGGCATTTCCAGCTATGTGTCGAGTAGCGACATGTTGTACAAGCTCCTTACTGAGGTGAGGCAGGAAGCTCTAACCATGAGATGTACAGTATGAACAGTGCCGCAAATGTGTGCAGCATAAAACACACAGTTAGTTTTTATTCCAGACACCACTTTCACTCAGACCCCACTACTAGTTTCTAAGACATGAAATCACTACAATATGTGAGCGCTGCACACCACTTTCTGCGACACACACCACTTTCTGCAGTGTCGCAGCAACAAGCAACATGTTGTACAAGTTCCTTGCCGAGGTGAATCAGGAAGCACTAACACTGAAATGTACAGTATGAACAGCATCAACAGTGTCACAAGTATGCAGCATAAAGCGCATAATCAGTTTGAAAGATTTTTTTCATACCGAAGCATGCACGATTTCATTGATCTGCTGCATGCTTCTGTGTAACTTGCACCTTGTAATGAAAGTCACATTACAAAGTGTGAGTTTACTCTCAGTTTAACTCACTTTAACTGGGACCCTTAAACTCACAGACTATTACATTTTACATTTATGAGTTTAGGGACAAACTCGCACCTTCCAAATGTGCAAGAAGGTGTGAGATTGTCCTGCACTAAAAACTTGCACCCTATTACATCCCACCTTAATATTCTAAGTGTACTAATATATAGCGGATAAAAAAATGTGCGTGACCATTTGCATAGCCATGCTGAATTAAGATCTGAGACTACACTATCAACTTAGGGCCTGATTCATTATGGATCGCAACTGCAATTGCAATAGCGATTGGGCACGCAGTCTCACTGTGATAGTATGCTAATCCATTGCGATCACTATGCCGTTGCAGCACAACATAAGGATGGCCACTTTACCTTACACACATCCGTAATCCTTAGCAAGACTGCAAAACCATTGGTAACATCGAGTATCATTGCAGCTTCATGCACACTTGCACAAGGTCTGACCTTACTCAGGAATTGCTAACCTGGTCACACACTATTAGTACTCAAGCTGCATAAGGCATCGCAGTGGATAATTTATGCACGCCCATGCAATGGTGTTCAATTCCCTGGCATGTCTGCGTTTCACCGACCACCCCCCTGTAACCACCCACAAATGGTACTTACTATTAATCACTTTGCAATGGGTCTGCATAGTCACTGCAATACGCATGCGCAGACTGCAAAAATCAGCCAATTGCATGCATAATCGAAGTTGCGATTGGTAGTGAATCAGGCCCTTAGTTAATATAGTAATATTTAGAGATGAGCGGGATTGGTTTTCAGGAAACCAAACCCATCCAAACTTTGCATATCCAAAGGGATCTGAGTCCCAAATCGGTTATCTTCGTCAGCCTCGGAACTCGCAGTATTTTGGATTGCATATAAAAGTCGCTCCCATGTGTTCAGCTGACATTTTACACTGGTGATTTGATGAGGGAGATAGTGTAGGTAGGGCTTTAGTGCTAGAAAGAAAAGAAGGTAGTTTAGTTAGCTTGGCAGCAGTTCACAGTCACAGAGTGTCTCTTGTCGGTATATAAGGCAGGGGCACTGAGTCTGTGTGAAGTTGACTCAGGGAGTCTCAAGCAGGGGCAGTGGATACTTTTTTGTCACTCTGTCTGGTCACTGTTGGTCACCTGTTACAAAAATAATAAAAAGAATACCCCATTTATTGTTACTGTTAGTGGTGGTCATTGTTGGTCACCTGTGAATTTAAAAAAAAAAAAAATCCATTTATATTGTTTGTTGTGGTCACTAGTTTAAAAAAGCTAGAAAAAAAATATTTTTTTTTTATATTTTTTTGTTTAGACTAGTGAACGCCAGGCAGGCCCATGAAACAAGAAAACTAATGCACAGTAGCTTCAAGGTCACTGTGTTATTTGTGCAGTCTGTCGCAGACAGTTTTGCTGTTTATATAAAATAATAATATTTTCCTTGTTTTAAATAATTTGTGTCTTTCAGACTAGTGAACACCAGGCAGGACCATGATACAAGACTAATGCACAGTAACTTCAGGCTAACTGTGTTAATAATATCTACACAGTGTGTCAATATGGATCAGGAAGATCAATTGATAGAACAGCAGAACCAGCAACCAAGTTCTAGCACCGCAGCTGCAGCAACCAGTCATGAGGATGATTCTAGTCCTTCAACATCTTTTACTAAAGCCGGAGCTCAAGGGCATAGAGGGTTTAAGTCAGTAAGCAAAACACTGATGTAGGTGATAATGACATCTTGCCACTGTAGAGATAATTGACAGCACTGTTAGCTTAACTGCCTTAAGCCCATCATTAACAACACTGTTAGCTGCCCATTGGTAGCTTGTTTTGTGGGGGCCCAAACAAACCAATCACTTTAGGCACAAAATAGTCAGACCCTGTCACTGAAGTGATTGGTTTCTGAAACTGTACATGTCCTTTTTAATATACAACAAGGACAATTCCACTTTTCATTATTGGCTTTGCCAAGATTGTGTGTGTTTGACAGGCAGTGTATTGTATATTACTGTACTTTAGTGGGGCATTCATGTTCTTTTGTATCTTGCAATGCCATCCATCATCAGCTTCTCATCAAGACATATAGGCCCCATTTCCTGCAGCTTCTCAGCAGATGCAGACAAGTATCATCAAATTAGGGGTGTGCACCGGTCACTTTTCGTGTTTTGTGTTTTGGTTTTGGATCTGGATCTTTCTTCGTGTTTTGGATATGGATTGGTTTTGCCAAAACCACCCTTCTGTGTTTTGGGATCTGGGTTTTGTGTTTTGGATCTGTATTTTTTTTAAAAAAAGCATAAAAACAGCTAAAATCACAGAATGTGTTGATTTTTCTGCTCCTATGCTATTATTAACCTCAATAACCTTAATTTCCACTAATTTCCAGTCTATTCTGAACACCTCACACCTCACAATAGTGTTTTTATGTCCAAAAGGTTGCACCGAGGTAACTGGATGACTATGCTAAGCGACACGAGTGGGCGGCACAAACACGTGACCAATCCAGGAGTGACACTGCAGTGGCAGACAGGATGGCAGTTTGAAATACTAGGCCCCAAACTGTACATAATGCAAAGAAAAAAAAGAGGTGCAAGATGGAATTGTCTTTGGGCCCTCCCACCCACCCTTATGTTGTATAAACAGGACATGCACACTTTAACAAACCAATCATTTCAGCGCCAGGGTCTGCCACACAACTGTGGCTGAAATGATTGGTTCGTTTGGGCCCCCACAAAACAAGCTGGCAATTAATCTGTCCCTGCACAAACTGGCTCTATGGAGGCAATATGTTGTCATCATCCTCCTCATCCACAGATTCCTCACTCTCTTCAGTGTTGTGTACATCCTCATCCTCACAGAGTATTAACTCGTCCCCACTGGAATCCACCACCACAGGTCCCTCTGTACGTTCTGGAGGCTGGTCTCCCTGGAAGAGTTGATAATTCATTTTTATGAACATCATCTTCTCCACATTTTGTGGAAGCAACCTCCTACGCCTTTCGCTGACAAGGTTCCCGGCTGCACTAAACACTCTTTCGGAGTACACACTGGAGGGGGGGCAACTCAGGTAAAATAGAGCCAGTTTGTACAGGGGCCTCCAAATTGCCTCTTTTTCCTGCCAGTACAGGTATGGACTGTCTGACATGCCTACTTGGATGCTGTCACCGATGTAATACTCCACCATTCTGTCAATGGTGACAGTATCATATGTAGTGACAGTAGACATGTCAGAAATTGTTGCCAGGTCCTTCAGTCCAGACCCGATGTCCAAACTTGGTCCTGCCTGCCCTGCATCACCGCCAGCGGGTTGCTTAGGATACCTAAGTTTTTTCCTGGCAGCCCCAGTTGCGGGAGAAAATGAAGAAGGAGCTGTTGACGTGTCACATTCTGCTTCAGCTGACAGTGTTTTCACCAGCAGGTCTTTGCACCTCTGCAGGCTTGTGTCGGCCGGAAAGAGAGACACCACATAGGCTTTAAATCTAGGATTGAGCACGGTGGCCAAAATGTAGTGGTCTGATTTCAACAGATTGACCACCCTGGAATCCTGGCAAAGCGAATGAAGGGCTTCATCCACAAGTCCCACATGCCGAGCGGAATCGCTCCATCTTAGCTCCTCCTTCACTTTCTCCAGCTGCTTCAGCAAAAGCCTGATGAGGGAAATGAACTGACTCAAGCTGTCAGTGTCTGAACTGACTTCACGTGTGGCAAGTTCGAAGGGCTGGAGAACCTTGCACAACACGGAAATCATTCTCCACTGCGCTTGAGTCAGATGCATACCCCCTCCTTTGCCTATGTCATAGGTGGATGTATAGGCTTGAATGGCCTTTTGCTGCTCCTCCATCCTCTGAAGCATATAGAGGGTTGAGTTCCACTGCGTCACAACCTCTTGCTTCAGGTGATGGCGGGGCAGGTTCAAGAGTGTTTGCTGGTGCTCCAGTCTTCGGCACGCTGTCGCTGAATGGCGAAAGTGGGCAGAAATTTTTCGGGCCACCCAAAGCGTCTCCTGCACGCCCCTGTCACTTTTCAGAAAATTCTGCACCACCAAGTTTATTGTGTGAGCAAAACATGGGACGTGCTGGATTTTGCCCAGATGTAATGCCCGCACAATATTGGTGGCGTTGTCAGATATCACAAATCCCCAGGAGAGTCTAAGTGGGGTAAGCCACTGGGCGATGATTTCCCTCAGTTTCTCTAAGAGGTTGTCGGCGGTGTGCCTCTTACTGTAACCGGTGATACACAGCGTAGCCTGCCTTGGAACGAGCTGGCGTTTCTGAGATGCTGCTACTGGTGACGCTGCTGCTGTTGCTGCGTAAGGTGATACATCTACCCAGTGGGCTGTCACAGTCATATAGTTCTTAGTCTGTCCTTTTCCACTTGTCCACATGTCCGTGATTAAGTGGACATTGGGTACAACGGCATTTTTCAGGACACTGAGGACACTTTTTCTGACGTTTCTGTACAGTCTCGGTATCGCCTGCCTAGTGAAGTGGAATCTAGACGGGATTTGGAAATGGGGACACACTACCTCCATCAATTGTCTAAATCCCACTGCACTAATGGCGGATACCGGACGCACGTCTAACACCAACATAGCAGTCAAGGCCTCAGTTATACGTTTTGCTTCAGGATGACTGCTGTCGTACTTCATCCTCCTCGCTAAGGACTGTTGGAGGGTCAATTGTTTAGTAAAAGTAGTGTTGTTCCTACTTCCTCTCTGGGATGATGACCGACTCCCAGCAGCAGCAGCAGGAGGCGTAGCAATGCAGGATCCTCCGGAGGAATCCCGGATAGGAGAGTCAGTCATGCCAGTGACATGGCCTGCAGGACTACTTCTGATCCTGACTAAGGAGGAAATTGATAAGGAGGGAGTTGACGGTGTGGTTTGCAGGCGCTTGGATACAACAGGACAACGGGATTTAGGTGTCCCTGGACTGCTTATGGTCTTAGCCAAAGATTCTGAACTTGACAGTAACTTTTTATGAACGCGCTGCAGGTGCCGTATAAGGGAGGATGTTCCTAGGTGGTTAACGTCCCTACCCCTACTTATTTCACCTGTACATATGGTACATATGGCAAGACAGTTGTTGTCCGGATTTGGATAGAAATATTGCCAGATCAAAGAGGTGGAATGTTTGGTCTTCTGCCCAGGCATGACCGTGATGGGCTTTTTCATCCCATGGACAACAACTGTCTCCATCCGGAGCCTGATTTAAACAAACTACATCACCATCAGAACCCTCCTCGCCAACTTCCTCCTCAGCGCCAGCTACACCAGTATCCTCATCCTGTTGTACTTCAACAGTGACATCTTCAATTTGCATATCAGCAAGTGGACTGTGGGTGCTCCTTTCAGCACTTGCAGGGGTGTGCAAATGGTGGAAAGAGCCACCTCTTCTCATCCAGTGCTGGGAAGGTCAGGCATCGCAACCACCTCCACACTTGGACTCTCCTTGGGGATTTGTGATATCTTCTTAGAACGCACAGTTCTTCGCTGTGCTTTTGCCAGCTTAACTCTTTTGATTTTTTTAGTGGGAGGAGGGCTTCCATCGTCATGTGAAGCTGAACCACTAGTCATGAACATAGGGAAAGACCTTAGCCATTCCTTGCCACTCCGTGTCGTAAATGGCATATTCTCTTCAGAGGATTTAAATGTTTTTTTCAAGGTCATTTTCCTGAACTTTGCCATTTGGGATTGTATGTGCCCTCTACTATGACATTGGGCATCAGTCTTGGCAGACGACGTTGATGGCATGTTATCGTCTATGTCATGACTAGTGGCATCAGCTTCAGCACTAGGAGGAAGTGGTTCTTGATCTTTCCCTATTTTATTTTTATCGGAGAAAGTTTGGTCCTCCATTTATATTATATTGATATATACGTGCGGCTAAGGCGCACACAAACACAAAAAATTTTTTTTTATTTTTGTTGGAGACTAGTGCACTTTGTGGGTTACACCACCCTTTAAGAAATGAGCCAGCCGGCCCTTTACTTATGGGACACAGGCGCACGCTTGGTGCTGCTCCTTTGTTGATGCACGTGAAGCCACAGTGCACACAATTCACAAACACAGAATTTTTTTTTTATTTTGTTTGGAGTGTACTTTGGGGGTTACAGCACCCTTTAACGGTCAAGCCAGCCGGCCCTTTACTTATGACACAGGCGCACGCTTGGCACTACTTTGTTGATGCACGTGCGTCTACTGCGCACACAATTCACGAACACAGAAAATATTTTTTTTATTTTGTTTGGAGTGTACTTTGGGGGTTACAGCACCCTTTAATGGACAAGCTAGCTGGCCCTTTACTTATGACACTGGCGAACGCTTGGCTCTACTTTGTTGATGCACGTGCGGCTACTGAGCACACAATTCACAAACACAGAAAATATTTTTTTATTTTGTTTGGAGTGCCCTTTTGGGGTTACAGCACCCTTTTGTGGTCAATCCAGCCGGCCCTTTATTTATGGGACACAGGCGCACGCTTGCCACTACTTTGTTGATGCACGTGCGGCTACTCTGCACACAATTCACAAACACAAAAAAATAATTTTTTTTATTTTGTTTGGAGTGCCCTTTGGGGGTTACAGCACCCTTTAGCGGTCAATCCTGCTTGCCCTTTATTTATGTGACACAGGCGCACGCTTGGCACTACTTTGTTGATGCAAGTGCGGCTACTGCGCACACAATTCACAAACACAGAAAATATTTTTTTATTTTGTTTGGAGTGTACTTTTGGGGTTACAGCACCCTTTATTGGTCAAGCCAGCCGGCCCTTTACTTATGACACAGGCGAACGCTTGGCACTACTTTGTTGATGCACGTGCGGCTACTGCACACACAATTCACAAACACAAAAAAAAATATTTTTTTATTTTGTTTGGAGTGCCCTTTGGGGGTTACAGCACCCTTTAACGGACTAGCCAGCTGGCCTTTTACTTATGGGACACAGGCGCACGCTTGGCACTATTTTGTTGATGCATGTGCGGCTACTGCGCACACAATTCACAAACACAAAAAAAAATATTTTTTTATTTTGTTTGGAGTGCCCTTTGGGGTTTACAGCACCCTTTAGCGGTCAATCTAGCCGGCCCTTTATTTATGGGATACAGGCGCATGCTTGGCACTACTTTGTTGATGCACGTGCGCTACTGCGCACACAATCCACAAACACAAAAAAATATATTTTTTTATTTTATTTGGAGTGCCCTTTGGGGGTTACAGCACCCTTTAACGGACAAGCCAGCCGGCCTTTCACTTATGGGACACAGGCGCACGCTTGGCGCTGCTCCTTTGTTGATGCACGTGCAGCCACAGTGCACACAATTCACAAACACAGAAAAAAAATATATTTTTTTTTTAGCACTTGGGGGAACACCCCTGATGGACAGAGCACCCCCTGGACAACACTACAGCACCCCTTTATGACTGGGACACTGCACAGGACTTTGGAGTGGACACAGCCCCTATGGACAACTGACTGCACAACATAGTCCAGCCAGCCCCTATGGACTTTGAAGTATTGGACACAGCCCCTATGGACAACAGCAGCACAGCGCAGCACAGCACAACACTACACTGCACTACACTACACTACACTACAACACTACACTACACTACACAGCCCAGCCAGTCCTAACTCCCACCCTCCCTCTTCACTGTCCACAGCCGAGTGAGAAAATGGCACCGACGCGGTTACCTTATATAGGATCCAAAACCCGCGAGACCCGGAAGGCGGGATGATGACGTTTTGCCTCGATTTCAGATCCGAGTCAGGCGGGAAAATTCGAGCCTGACTCGGATCGGCCTCGGATCGGGGGGGCTCGGGGGGGTTCGGATTTCAGAAATCCGAACCCGCTCACCCCTACATCAAATCATATTATTCATCATTCAATTTGACTACTTCTTAAATGCTGAGGACACAACTTCATTGGGATTTTGGTTGCTTGTTTTTTAACAAAACTTTTCACTTCTCTCATTTGCTTTTTATGGATAAATTATCAACACAAATCATGTGTGGAGATTATATAATCTCCCTGTGCTTGCGTGGATTTCCTACGTGTACTCTGTTTTCCTCCCACACTTCGAAAATATACTGGTAGGTTAATAATTGGTCTCTTCAAAAATGAGACAATTACACCTAGTGTATGTGTGTTTGTGTGCATGTGATAGGGAACATAGATTATTGTAAGCTCCACTGGAGCAGGGACTGATGTGAATGGGAAAATTCTCTATAAATCACTCCCCATCTCCCTAAATTTGCTTTGGAATAAAAAAAATTACTGAAATTTACAAATGAATGAATCCTTCCTTCCTTTACCTGCCTTATACTACATACATACTCCACCCCCCTTGGGCCTATGATCTAGTTCTTGAATAATGAAAACATTCTTGGTTTCTAATATGTTGTATAGTTTAAAGTTATAGGTTATAGTTTAACAGCAAAACATGGGTTATGTTCACTCAGTTGTAATTATCAATTAATTTCTGCCCTGGCAGTCTAGTGTGTGTTCTACTTCCAGCGGTCCTTTGTGAAATGGTGCACAAAGGACCGCTGGAAATCCAATACCAGAATGATGATGTTTTGCCGTGCTTTGGAATCCGAAGCCTGGCAGGAAAACTCCAACCAGTGCTCAGATCCCGTCGGTTCCCCCTCCTCCCTGATAAATTTGCTTCAGAATCCAAAAATTAAATTACATTTACAAACAAATCAATCCTTCCATTCCCTGCCATCTACTAAATAAATACTCTGTCATCTTTGGGCCACTGATCTAGTTACAGGAAGCAGTTGCTTAATGCTCAAAATGTTGAAAACCTCACCACCTCGATAATGAGAACAAGCAACCCACATGTGATTGAGGATGGGATATACTAAATAGCTGCTGCTTATAGAAGGCTATCACTGTCAAACCTCCTGATTGACTAAGAGCATAATATCAGGGGTATATTGGATGGATCTGGTGGACAATTTGACCTGCCTTGACAAAGCTGATAAGCAAAATGCCATGTTGGTAGTCTTGCTGTGTGTTTAAAATGCCCTTTACTCTGTCTCATTAATGATCACTTGTTAAATCATAAATATGAATCAGTGAACTGTTTGACCAGCGAACAGATGACTATATATGAGCTTACTCCTAACTACAGCCCTTTTTTGTTCTCTAGTGCACATCAAGTTTTGTGATCATATGCTGCAGTTCCTTCCGTTCAGCAAAGGACACATTTTGTAATTTGCATACTCAGCTTACCCAGCAGCCTCACTGAGAAATTCCACCCTGAATAAATATTCAGTTTTTGATTAAAAGAATGTGGTTGATTTACAGGGAGAAAAAAATCAAGGACTAGCATCTATCTGGTAATATTTGTAATTGTCTGTCTATATATTTTCAGATTCTTTATTATTTTACAAGCTCATGGGAAAATGTGATATCTGTTTACTATATGATGTGTGGTTGTACAAAGACCAGACATAAATGATACTAGCAATGCAATGATATGATGATCATGTGCTGCAGCTCCTTCCGTTCAGCAAAGCAAATATTCTGTAATTTGCATATTCAACATACCCAGCAGTCCCACTGAGAAATTCTACCGTGAATAAATATTCGGTTTTGGATTAAAACAACGTGGTTGGTTTACAGGGATAGATACATATTCTAATCTCTCAGGGACTAGCATCTATCTGTGAATATTTGTGATTGTCTGTCTATATATTTTCATATTCTCCAATATTTTACATGCTTATGTGTAAATGTGATATCCATTCCATGGAAACAGGCAAACGGACAGAGGTGGCAGAGGAGGTGGGAAGAGTCAAGGGGGAGGTGGAAAAGGAGGAGGACCAGGTGAAAACCATGACTTCTCACCAGATACAGGGGAGAAAGATGTCAGAGTTGGTAAAATGGATGGGGAGTGGAGGTCAGGGAAAGGAGATGGGTGGAGCCCTGAGGGTCTGGTGGGATATATTATTCTGATATATTGACAAAGGCAAGGGCAGAGAATGAGGATGGGAGGTGAGGGGGGGTGGGCAGAGGAGGAAGTTGAAAGTGGCAAATAGACACTGGGGGTTTGAGGACTGAGAGGAGATAAGATTCTTCAAATATGACTGTTTATAGAGCAAAAAGGTCATGTCCAGGTTCCTTGGTTCCTTTAGAGTCCCTTTGACATCACCAACCAGAAGCATATAACAAGTGGCTATACAGAATGTGTCACTTCTGGTAATCAGCAGCAGGAAACAATGGGACTCTAAAGGAACTGAGGAACCTGGACATGATAATAGCTGTGCAAGAAGTATTATATGTCTATTTTGAGTTATATATGTTTGGGGGATAGAGGTAAACAGCCATTGGACAATTGTCATTGATCAGTAATTGGTAGGGTTATATAAAGGTTATTTAGCCATGTAAACCCTCACACCGTGAAAAAGACCCCTGTGGAGGGCTGAAATGCATTAAAAAAACACAATTCTAAGGCTGTGAGTCTGATAAAAGGGGGACATCCCCAATAATAACATAAGGGTACTTTAAGAGACTTACTGTATTGTATGTCATATGCATCTAACAGGAATACACGATTGTCTTTTGTGTTATTTTTCTCTTTACAAGTAATACTCAAAGTACTCCATTGAAGATAATGGTCCTCAGTAACAGGGGAGTACATTTGTTCTATTTATCAGGTTTATCAGTGCCACTATACCTGTTACAGCTTTATTATTGTATGTCAACTTGTTAAGGTTTTAGTGAGACTCATTGGTACCAGAGTGTATAGGCTGCTTTTATTTGCACAGAAATAGATAGCAATTTTCTATATCAAGTATATTTACTAACATTTGGGTTTCTAGACACTATGGGGTATATTTACAGGTTTTTAGAAGTGGAGATGTTGCCCATAGCAACCAATCAGATTCTAACCAATATCTTCTATAAGGGGCTAGATAAATGTTAAGTATTATAGAATCTGATCAGTTGCTATGGGCAACATCTCCACTTCTAAAAACCTGTAAATATACCCCATAGTGTCTAGAAAGCAGCACGACACACAACTTGTTGGTATTACAGTAAGTTTAATAATCCCTGAGGCAGTATATAGGCTACACTGGCAAATGTGCTGTTGAGTATGTAATGGTGCTCCTTAGGAATGTGGGGCAGCCAGTGAAACCTGGTTGAACAACAAAAAGACTAAACAAGGCAAAGAAGGCAAAAATAGTTTGGAGACACTCAAGGAGCTAAAATTACCCAAGATGTAAACACATATAGTGAGCAATGAGGAACTCGACGTTCTGAGGAACTCAACTTCCTTATACAGTGCTGTGGTGGCATAGCGATCGCAATGGATTAGCATACTAATTAGGGGTGTGCACCGGCCACTTTTCGTGTTTTGTGTTTTGGTTTTGGATCTGGATCTTTCTTCGTGTTTTGGATCTGGATTGGTTTTGCCAAAACCACCCTTCCGTGTTTTGGGTTCTGGGTTTTGTGTTTTGGATCTGTATTTTTTTTTTAAAAAGCATAAAAACAGCTAAAATCACAGAATTTGTTGGTTTCTCTGCTCCTATGCTATTATTAACCTCAATAACCTTAATTTCCACTCATTTCCAGTCTATTCTGAACACCTCACACCTCACAATAGTGTTTTCATGTCCAAAAGGTTGCACCGAGGTAGCTGGATGACTATGCTAAGCGACACGAGTGGGCGGCACAAACACGTGACCCATCTAGGAGTGACACTGCAGTGGCAGACAGGATGGCAGTTAGAAAAACTAGGCCCCAAACTGTACATAATGCAAAGAAAAAAAAGAAGTGCAAGATGGAATTGTCCTTGGGCCCTCCCACCCACCCTTATGTTGTATAAACAGGACATGCACACTTTAACAAATCAATCATTTCAGCGCCAGGGTCTGCCACACAACTGTGGCTGAAATGATTGGTTCGTTTGGGCCCCCACAAAACAAGCTGGCAATTAATGTGTCCCTGCACAAACTGGCTCTACGGAGGCAAGATGTCATCCTCATCCTCCTCATCCACCGATTCCTCACCCTCTTCAGTGTGTACATCCTCATCCTCACAAAGTATTAACTCGTCCCCACTTGAATCCACCACCACAGGTCCCTCTGTACCTTCTGGAGGCTGGTCTCCCTGGAAGAGCTGATAATTCGTTTTGATGAACATCATCTTCTCCACATTCTGTGGAAGCAACCTCCTACGCCTTTCGCTGACAAGGTTCCCGGCTGCACTAAACACTCTTTCGGAGTACACACTGGAGGGGGGGCAACTCAGGTAAAATAGAGCCAGCTTGTACAGGGGCCTCCAAATTGCCTCTTTTTCCTGCCAGTACAGGTATGGACTGTCTGACATGCCTACTTGGATGCTGTCACCGATGTAATCCTCCACCATTCTGTCAATGGTGACAGTATCATATGCAGTGACAGTAGACATGTCAGAAATTGTTGCCAGGTCCTTCAGTCCGGACCAGATGTCCAAACTTGGTCCTGCCTGCCCTGCATCACCGCCAGCGGGTTGCTTAGGATACCTAAGTTTTTTCCTGGCAGCCCCAGTTGCGGGAGAAAATGAAGAAGGAGCCGTTGACGTGTCACGTTCCGCTTCAGCTGACAGTGTGTTCACCAGCAGGTCTTTGCACCTCTGCAGGCTTGTGTCGGCCGGAAAGAGAGACACCACATAGGCTTTAAACCTAGGATCAAGCACGGTGGCCAAAATGTAGTGGTCTGATTTCAACAGATTGACCACCCTGGAATCCTGGCAAAGCGAATGAAGGGCTTCATCCACAAGTCCCACATGCCGAGCGGAATCGCTCTGTCTTAGCTCCTCCTTCACTTTCTCCAGCTGCTTCTGCAAAAGCCTGATGAGGGGAATGACCTGACTCAAGCTGGCTGTGTCTGAACTGACTTCACGTGTGGCAAGTTCGAAGGGCTGGAGAACCTTGCACAACACAGAAATCATTCTCCACTGCGCTTGAGTCAGGTGCATACCCCCTCCTTTGCCTATGTCATAGGTGGATGTATAGGCTTGTATGGCCTTTTGCTGCTCCTCCATCCTCTGAAGCATATAGAGGGTTGAGTTCCACCGCGTCACAACCTCTTGCTTCAGGTGATGGCGGGGCAGGTTCAAGAGTGTTTGCTGGCGCTCCAGTCTTCGGCACGCAGTCGCTGAATGGCGAAAGTGGCCAGAAATTTTTCGGGCCACCCAAAGCGTCTCCTGCACGCCCCTGTCGCTTTTCAGAAAATTCTGCACCACCAAGTTTATTGTGTGAGCAAAACATGGGACGTGCTGGAATTTGCCCAGATGTAATGCCCGCACAATATTGGTGGCGTTGTCAGATATCACAAATCCCCAGGAGAGTCTAAGTGGGGTAAGCCACTGGGCGATGATTTCCCTCAGTTTCTCTAAGAGGTTGTCGGCGGTGTGCCTCTTACTGAAACCGGTGATACACAGCGTAGCCTGCCTTGTAACGAGCTGGCGTTTCTGAGATGCTGCTACTGGTGACGCTGCTGCTGTTGCTGCGTAAGGTGATACATCTACCCAGTGGGCTGTCACAGTCATATAGTCCTTAGTCTGCCCTGTTCCACTTGTCCACATGTCCGTGGTTAAGTGGACATTGTGTACAACGGCATTTGTCAGGACACTGAGGACACTTTTTCTGACGTTTCTGTACAGTCTCGGTATCGCCTGCCTAGTGAAGTGGAATCTAGACGGGATTTGGAACCGGGGACACACTACCTCCATCAATTGTCTAAATCCCACTGCACTAATGGCGGATACCGGATGCACATCTAACACCAACATAGCAGTCAAGGCCTCAGTTATACGTTTTGCTTCAGGATGACTGCTGTCGTACTTCATCCTCCTCGCTAAGGACTGTTGGAGGGTCAATTGTTTAGTAAAAGTAGTGGTGTTCCTACTTCCTCTCTGGGATGATGAACGACTCCCAGCAGCAGCAACAGCAGCAGCGGCAGCAGTAGGCGTAGCAATGCAGGATCCTCCAGAGGAATCCCGGATAGGAGAGTCAGTCATGCCAGTGACATGGCCTGCAGGACTACTTCCGATCCTGACTAAGGAGGAAATTGACGAGGAGGGAGTTGACGGTGTGGTTTGCAGGCGCTTGGATACAACAGGACAACGGGATTTAGGTGTCCCTGGACTGCTTACGGTCTTAGCCAAAGTTTCTGAACTTGACAGTAACTTTTTATGAACGCGCTGCAGGTGCCGTATAAGGGAGGATGTTCCTAGGTGGTTGACGTCCCTACCCCTACTTATTTCACCTTTACATATGGTACATATGGCAAGACAGTTGTTGTCCGGATTTGGATAGAAATATTGCCAGACCAAAGAGGTGGAATGTTTGGTCTTCTGCCCAGGCATGACCGTGATGGGCTTTTTCATCCCACGGACAACAACTGTCTCCCCCGGAGCCTGATTTAAACAAACCACATCACCATCAGAATCCTCCTCGCCAACTTCCTCCTCAGCGCCAGCTACACCAGTATCCTCATCCTGTTGTACTTCAACAGTGACATCTTCAATTTGCATATCAGCAAGTGGACTGTGGGTGCTCCTTTCAGCACTTGCAGGGGGCGTGCAAATGGTGGAAAGAGCCACCTCTTCCCGTCCAGTGCTGGGAAGGTCAGGCATCGCAACCACCACCACACTTGGACTCTCCTTGGGGATTTGTGATATCTTCTTAGAAAGCACAGTTCTTCGCTGTGCTTTTGCCAGCTTAACTCTTTTGATTTTTTTAGTGGGAGGAGGGCTTCCATCGTCATGTGAAGCTGAACCACTAGTCATGAACATACTAGGGATCGGCCTTAGCCGTTCCTTGCCACTCCGTGTCGTAAATGGCATATTGGCAAGTTTACGTTTCTCTTCAGCTGATTTAAATGTCTTTTTCAAGGTCATTTTCCTGAACTTTGCCATTTGGGATTGTATGTGCCCTGTACTATGACATTGGGCATCGGCCTTGGCAGACGACGTTGATGGCATGTTATCGTCTATGTCATGACTAGTGGCAGCAGCTTCAGCACTAGGAGGAAGTGGTTCTTGATCTTTCTCTATTTTATTTTTATCGGAGAAAGTTTGGTCCTCCATTTATGTAATATCGATTTGATATATACGTGCGGCTAAACACAGAAAATAATTTTTTTTTGGGTTTGGACTGGAGTGTACTTTGGGGGTTACAGCACCCTTTAACGGTCAAGCCAGCCGGCCCTTATGACACAGGCGCACTCTTGGCACTACTTTGTTGATGCACTTGCGGCTACTGCGCACACAATTCACAAACACAGAAAATATTTTTTTTTTTGGTTTGGACTGGAGTGTACTTTGGGGGTTACAGCACCCTTTAATTGTCAAGCCAGCCGGCCCTTTACTTATGACACAGGCGCACGCTTGGCACTACTTTGTTGATGCACGTGCGGCTACTGCGCACACAATTCACAAACACAGAAAATAATTTTTTTTTTGGTTTGGACTGGAGTGTACTTTCGGGGGTTACAGCACCCTTAACGGTCAAGCCAGCCGGCCCTTTACTTATGACACAGGCGCACGCTTGGCACTACTTTGTTGATGCACGTGCGGCTACTGCGCACACTATTCACAAACACAGAAAATAATTTTTTTTTTGGTTTGGACTGGAGTGTACTTTGGGGGTTACAGCACCCTTTAATTGTCAAGCCAGCCGGCCCTTTACTTATGACACAGGCGCACGCTTGGCACTACTTTGTTGATGCACGTGCGGCTACTGCGCACACAATTCACAAACACAGAAAATAATTTTTTTTTTGGTTTGGACTGGAGTGTACTTTCGGGGGTTACAGCACCCTTAACGGTCAAGCCAGCCGGCCCTTTACTTATGACACAGGCGCACGCTTGGCACTACTTTGTTGATGCACGTGCGGCTACTGCGCACACAATTCACAAACACAGAAAATAAATTTTTTTTTGGTTTGGACTGGAGTGTACTTTGGGGGTTACAGCACCCTTTAATTGTCAAGCCAGCCGGCCCTTTACTTATGACACAGGCGCACGCTTGGCACTACTTTGTTGATGCACGTGCGGCTACTGCGCACACAATTCACAAACACAGAAAATAATTTTTTTTTTGGTTTGGACTGGAGTGTACTCTCGGGGGTTACAGCACCCTTAACGGTCAAGCCAGCCGCCCCTTTACTTATGACACAGGTGCACGCTTGGCACTACTTTGTTGATGCACGTGCGGCTACTGCGCACACAATTCACAAACACAGAAAATAATTTTTTTTTGGTTTGGACTGGAGTGTACTTTCGGGGGTTACAGCACCCTTTAACGGTCAAGCCAGCCGGCCCTTTACTTATGACACAGGCGCACGCTTGGCACTACTTTGTTGATGCACGTGCGGCTACTGCGCACACAATTCACAAACACAGAAAATAATTTTTTTTTTGGTTTGGACTGGAGTGTACTTTCGGGGGTTACAGCACCCTTAACGGTCAAGCCAGCCGGCCCTTTACTTATGACACAGGTGCACGCTTGGCACTACTTTGTTGATGCACGTGCGGCTACTGCGCACACAATTCACAAACACAGAAAATAATTTTTTTTTTGGTTTGGACTGGAGTGTACTCTTGGGGGTTACAGCACCCTTAATGGTCAAGCCAGCCGGCCCTTTACTTATGACACAGGCGCACGCTTGGCACTACTTTGTTGATGCACGTGCGGCTACTGCGCACACAATTCACAAACACAGAAAATAATTTTTTTTTGGTTTGGACTGGAGTGTACTTTCGGGGGTTACAGCACCCTTTAACGGTCAAGCCAGCTGGCCCTTTACTTATGACACAGGCGCACGCTTGGCACTACTTTGTTGATGCACGTGCGGCTACTGCGCACACAATTCACAAACACAGAAAATAATTTTTTTTTTGGTTTGGACTGGAGTGTACTTTGGGGGTTACAGCACCCTTTAACGGTCAAGCCAGCCGGCCCTTTACTTATGACACAGGCGCACGCTTGGCACTACTTTGTTGATGCACGTGCGGCTACTGCGCACACAATTCACAAACACAGAAAATAATTTTTTTTTTGGTTTGGACTGGAGTGTACTTTCGGGGGTTACAGCACCCTTAACGGTCAAGCCAGCCGGCCCTTTACTTATGACACAGGTGCACGCTTGGCACTACTTTGTTGATGCACGTGCGGCTACTGCGCACACAATTCACAAACACAGAAAATATTTTTTTTTTTGCTTTGGACTGGAGTGTACTTTCGGGGGTTACAGCACCCTTAATGGTCAAGCCAGCCGGCCCTTTACTTATGACACAGGCGCACGCTTGGCACTACTTTGTTGATGCACGTGCGGCTACTGCGCACACAATTCACAAACACAGAAAATAATTTTTTTTTGGTTTGGACTGGAGTGTACTTTCGGGGGTTACAGCACCCTTTAACGGTCAAGCCAGCCGGCCCTTTACTTATGACACAGGCGCACGCTTGGCACTACTTTGTTGATGCACGTGCGGCTACTGCGCACACAATTCACAAACACAGAAAATATATTATTTTTTTAGCACTTGGGGGGAGCACCCCTAATGGACAGAGCACCCCCTGGACAACACTACAGCACTCCTTTAGGACTGGGACACTGCACAGGACTTTGGAGTGGACACAGCCCCTATGGAGAACTGACTGCACAACACAGTCCAGCCAGCCCCTATGGACTTTGAAGTAGTGGACACAGCCCCTATTAACAACAGCAGCACAGCACAACTCAGCCAGCCCCTATGGACTTTGAAGTAGTGGACAACAGCAGCACTACACTACACTACACTACACTACACAGCCCTAACTCCCACCCTCCCTCTTCACTGTCCACAGCCGAGTGAGAAAATGGCGCCGACGCGGGTACCTTATATAGGATCCAAAACCCGCGAGACTCGGAAGGCGGGATGATGACGTTTTGCCTCGATTTCAGATCCGAGTCAGGCGGGAAAAGTCGAGCCTGACTCGGATCGGACTCGGATCGGGGGGGCTCGGGGGGGTTCGGATTTCAGAAATCCGAACCCGCTCACCCCTAATACTAATGCAGTGAGAATGCGTGCATAATCGCTATTGCAATCGCAGTTGCGATCGGAAGTGACTAAGGCCCTGTGTATGTACAGAGTTGCAGCTGCGATTACAGAGACACGCACAGAGAAGTACATTGAAAATGTATTGGGTATTCCTGGGCAATGACTGGGAGGTGGCTATTCAGATGCATGGAGATGGACGGCTTATGGGCGTATTATGGGAGTACAGTGGGCATATACAGATGCATGGAGATGTATGGTTTATGGGCGTGTTATGGGCGTTTAGTGGGTGTACACACATGCATTGAGATGGATGGCTTCTGGGCGTGTTATGGGTGCATAGTGGGTGTACACAGATGCATGGAGATATACGGCTTATGGGAGTATAGTGAGCACACTCAGATGCATGGAGATGGATGGCTTATGGGCATGGTATGGGAGTATTGTGGGTGTACTCAGATGCACGGAGATGTACGGCTTATGGGAGTATAGTGAACGCACACAGAGGCATGGAGATGGATGTCTTATGGACGTGTTATGGGAGTATTGAGGGCATACACAGATGCATGGAAATGGTCCATCTTATGGACATGTTATGGGAGTATTTTGGGCATACACAGATGCATGGAAATGGTCCATCTTATGGACATGTTATGGGAGTATAGTGGGCGTACACAGATGCATGGAAATGGTCCATCTTATGGACATGTTATGGGAGTATAGTGGGCATACACAAATGCATGGAAATGGTCCATCTTATGGACATGTTATGGGAGTATAGTGGACATACACAGGTGCATGGAAATGGTCCGTCTTATGGACGTGTTATGGGAGTATAGTGGACATACACAGGTGCATGGAAATGGTCCGTCTTATGGACGTGTTATGGGACTATAGTGGACATACACAGGTGCATGGAAATGGTCCGTCTTATGGATGTGTTATGGGAGTTTCATGGGCATGTAGCTGAGGTGTTTGCATACACAGATGCATAATTACTCACATTGGAGGCTACACACAGGTGGACAATCTGCACCTACAGTACATCTACATTGCAGGAGTAACACCTGGTTGTATCTGAAAGGCATCAAGTTGTTTTGCTTAAAATGTTTAGAGTAAACACATACATCAACTGTCATGTTTTATTTCTCTTTGATTTCAGATTTTGAAGACCAAATAATTATCTATGTTTAGGTAAGTGCAGGTATAGTGTGTGTACTATTGATATTTGTTTTTCGTTTTGTAAGAACCCTGTTTTTGCTAAATCTCAAATTAAAATATGTGATTAATACATAATATATGCTGGCAACTACAATTCATAATGTACTAAAATACTACCCCAGGAACCATTTGCTACTAAGCCTGACAGCCTGGGAAATGAGCCGGCAACATTCATGGGATTACATATCCCCATTCTGAGAACATTAAACCTAGCAGTGCTAAACATGAGCACAGATCTGTGTCTAACATTCATGCCGCAGCTTGTAACATCTGCCAGGGTTTCCAAGGCCAAACACATTAACAAACAATTTATATTGATAGTAACACATTATAAATCAATAATTTCAGATATTTTTCCATGCACAAGCAGCTGATGCCATGTCCTGATGTGCCTAAGAATGATTCATTAAATCTTCAGTGAACATCATCACTTTCTCACTTACCCTCACTTAGAATTTTTTGGACTCTGCTATTAACAACATTAAGTTAGTGAATTACTACAGTATAACACACAGAGGGGCATATTTACTAAGCAGTGGAATTCCAAAACCCTTATTTTCTAGATTTTGCCTGCCATATTTAAAAGGGCGATAATACAGTAGTAAATGCAAAATCAGGCTTGTTATTCATTAAGTATTATTGCCATTTTAAATCTGGCAGGCATAAGGGGGTTTTGAAAATCTATTGGTCAGTAAATATGCCCCACAGGGTCTGATGCAGATTGGGATGGTTAATTAGTGTCAATTACTTGAATGTAAAGTGCATGATAAATATAAAATTTTCAGTATGTTCAGTCTTATATTTTTGATAGAATGTACTTAGAATGTGAAATGCAGCGATGTTACTGATATTGAAAGTTTCTCTTGTGCTGCACGCACCACTACAGAGCAAATGTCATCCTTTATTTTTTTTGCTGTATCCAGCACTGTTGCTAGAGTATGCAAGATGATCAGTATAAGCAGTATCCAAGGCATTTGGGGTGGGGGAGAATGTAACAAGCCTTCTTAAAAGTGGAGAAGTCACCCATAGCAACTAATTAGCTTGTAGCGACAGTAGCATTTATCAAGTACATTCTGATTGGTAAAAGCTTATTGGTTGGAAGGAGGCTTGCTACATGATCCGCCCCACAATCACAGTTTAAGAGGGCGCAATTGATGTTTCAAGTAATTTTTCTAAGTGGGACATAGTGGGAGACTGTGGGTGATTGTTGATCTCCAGCTACAATGCCCCCTTCTTATTGTATGGCTCCGAAACATCTTCATAACTAAACATTGTATTTGGGGCATTTGTTATCTGCATAACTGTGCAACTTCCCTTACTGGTGGGGGATAAGATTTCCCACGTGGCCACGCCCCCTTTTCAGGGGTGCGCATCGAGTGTCACCAGACCCGGTGATGCCTCCGTATATATATATCTTATTGTTCACAGTTTTTTAACATAATAGTTGTTAAAAATGAGTATCTATAATGTTTAGAAATACCCTATTTTTAGGTCCGGTGAACATGACATTATATAGACTGTAGTGCTGCTTGATCCAACAAAGCTTTGTCATCAGTCACGCGCTAAGCAGCAAGATATTCACGGATGCACCACTTACACATCAAAATGCCTCTGTAAAATATTTTTAACTCTTTTATTCCAACAGCTCAGGATATTTGAAGTGTATGGAGACGCAGTACACTAGGCATCAAGGATGACATTGGGCATGCCAAGGAAAGTGCTAAGAGATAGGGAACCATGCTCAGATGTAGTTTAAAAAAGATTCTTGTAAAAGAATAATACAATAAGAACAGTATACACAATGAAATCTACAATTTATAACAATTTGTGTTGCATGTTAGACAGTTTGTTTTAGATAATAAAATTTGTACTGAAGGTGGATGGTCCATGAAAATATGTAAGGAAATTAAAATGTTAATAGAATGAAATATATCTATGAAAGTTACAGTAATTACAAGATGAAACAAATGGAATTTTAAACTTAAAACAACATATACAGTATATGTTATTGAATGTATTTTCTTCAGAATAATGAGTATTTATTTTCTCTCTTCCTACTTCTTCACATTGTATTTCTGCTGCAAATGTAATACCTTTACGCCACATTTATATTTACAGTAACTACAAGGTCTATACCACAAGTGATATTTTGTTTAGTAAATATTTGACATTTCTAGATAGTGAAATGTGCTCTATAAACCTGCTAAAAATTGTAAAAATATATTTCACTGTAATTGAGCATTGAAGGTTATACTACTACATGATTAAATAAAGCAGAAACATATCAAAACTTTCTGAGCCATATGTACCATTATTCATATATTTACAGTAATTTATACTGATCAATGTAACACAGTACAGTATATAAGGTATGAATAGTTATTTTGCAAATGTTGCATTATTAAAACATGAACAACTGTACTGTACAAAACATTTCAGGATTGTTGTAAGGTCCTTGTCCATTTGCTGGTTTTGTAGGCATGTACATACTCTATATCTTTCTCATTATATCTTTCTTTATGCTCCTGATCAGGCTCTTTGGACCAATTGCAATAGAGTGCGAGTGTTCAGGCAAAAACCAACTCACACCTTCTCACATTTTTTGAAGGTGTGAGCTGGTGCCGGGACTCACAAATGTAATAGCCTGCTAACTTTTGAGTTCGAGGCTACTACACTATGCGAATGTGTGCGAGTATTTCCTATGTAAACTCACACTTTTAATGTGACTAGCATTAAAATGTGCGAGTTATACAGAAACCTTCACAGATCAGTGAGAACTACAGGTACCAGCGGGCCCGTATAGCCCCGGTCAGGGGTAATGCTTTGGCCAGGGACACGGTGAACGGGTTCCCTGGCTGCGACATCACTCCCCCACTAGAAACAGCCTGGTGCTGGTTATGGAAAATACAGGGGACCCCTACTGATTTTTCTCCCTGTATTTCCATAACCAGGATGGGCTCAGAGAGCCCTGTGCTAGTACTTAAAATACAGGGGACCCCTACACCTTCTGTCCCCTGTATTTTTAGAACCAGGACAAACTATACATAGCCCTGCGCTGGTTCTTAAAATACAGGGGACCCCTACGCATTTTGTCCCCTGTATTTTAAAAACCAGCACAGGCTCTACAGCGCCTGGGGCTGGTTATGCTTGTGGGGGTATGCACTTTATTTTTTTTAAATATTTTTTTTCTATATATAATACACACAGAAACATGCACGTATCTCGGATATGTGCATGTTTCTGTGTTACTCTGACTTGCTCAGGATAAGGTCGCTCTCCTGAAGCTGGTCTATTGTTTTTGCGATTTGTCAGGTAGCAATATGTGCGAGTGAAGCACTCACACTCAATTACATTGCCCAAGTTCTATCTTCAGATCGGAAAAACATCTGATACAGTGCCCCCAATAGTGGTCCTCCTATGCAGTGCCCCTTATACAGTGCCCCCAGTAGTTGCCCCCCTATGCAGTGCCCCGTACACATAAAACAGACACACAGACATCAAACATAATACTTACTTGAATCCCTGCTCCTGTGCCCACCGCCGTTCACTCCTCTGTACACCGGCCTTGCACTATGGGAGAGATGTCATGACGTCACTTCCTTCACCCACTGCGGGAGCCGGAAGGTAGAGCTCATGAGTGAGTGAGCTCCAGCCTGGCTCCGGCAGTGGGCACAGCAGCCAATGAGAGTCTGTCTGACTCTCATCAGCTGCCAGAACAAACACACTGCCGGCAGTGCTGGCGGCAGTGTGTTTGTTACTGTGTAGTGCGGACCGCACTTATGAGCGGTCCACACTACACTGATTGAAACCATGTTTTTTGTTCTGGACCCAGAGGCGCCCTCCAGTGGCCAGCACTCTAGGCAGCTGCCAATAGCTGCCTAATGGTAGCGCAGGCCCTGAATGCCATCTATAGATTACATTGCCTATTGGGTCCAAGCTCCAGAAAGTTTTGCTTTCCGTAGCTTGGTACATATGAGGAATCCGATCAAACTGGGAATATGAGATTTCACAGCATTTTTGCAGTTGATATATCCCGTCCCCAGTCTTGTGTGCTTCTGCTCTGCAGTCACCGCCAGTCCTCTGCAGTGGAGTGCTGACTTGCCTCTCTTCAAGTTTCTGATCGGCAGCTTCGCAATATCATGATATCACATCTGCTACACTGCCTAGAGCCCTGGGTCCTGGCACAGAACGGAATTGGTAAGAAATACCGCCGGCCGCACGGCCGGCTGTTCGATTCTCGGCAGTGGCAGCCTGACACTGGAACAGATCCCGGCAGTGGCAGCCCAACAGCACTGGAAATCCCGATCGTCCCTAGGCAAGTATTAACTAACCTAACCTACCCCCCAACCCTAACCCTCCCTTAGGGGTGTCTTAACCTAATCCCCCCTCTAAGTGCCTAAGCCTAACCCCCCCTTCCCCGCTGCCTAAACCTAAGTCCCCCGTGGGGGGGGCCTAACCCTAACCTCCCCCCGGGGGTGCCTAACCCTAACCCTCCCTCCCACTAGCCTAATCCTAACCTCCCGGGGGAGAGCCTAACCCTAAGTCCCCCCCGGGAGCCCTAAACCTAACCCTCCCCCACCCCCGCGGCTGTCCGCTCGAGGCGCCCGGAATCACTTCGATCAGGATGCCGGGCGCCGGTCTCCCGGCATCGGTGAAATGAGCGGTGGGCATTTCACCCTTGCCGGGATATGACAGTCGGGAAGCTGGCTGTCGGTATAATGTCAGCCGGCTTCCCGATTGCATCCCCACAGAACAGGTACTGCAAAGACAGTTGGTGTAGTAACTTGCAATAAACAAAAATAAAGTGTAGTGTACTGCTGCCCCTGCACATCTTTGGATAAAATCAGTTCTGCACATGGATAGAAAGATGTCCTTTCCTTGTTTCCTGGGCACTATTGTGCACTGCTTACAGAGAACAGATGTGTTGTGATGTGTTGATGTGAGCTTGGTAGATAACTGCTGTGATGTGATATGAGCCTGGTAGATAACTTCTGTGACCACTGGCATCACATGTGTTATGTTTAGATTTGAACTAATGGATGCACCTGAAGAAAACCCAGGCAAACATAGGGAGAATATACAAATTTTAGACAAATAGGGTCCTAGGGTCTGATTCAGCAGCGGACGGAGTTGCTATCGCAGCTAAGTGACCCATGGGTTCATGCAAGCCAACCACTGCAGATGCTGAAAAGAGGCCAGGAAATCTTCATCAGCTGCCGGATATCCTGGCCTTGTCACTCCCCCCCAACAGCAGCAACAACGGAGTCCGTCACCAGCCCCTTCCTGGCCAGAATGACTATACAGTCTGCTGCTGAACTGCGAGCAACATTGCAGACCTGTACTGCGCATGCAAAGTACGGATCCAGCGCATGTGCAGATTCCCGAACACCGGCATTCTGACTGGTGTCGGGATTCTGGCGCTGACAGAATTACATCCCGTTTATAATAGTTGTGACTTCTTTATTACAGTATTTACTTGTGTTTCACAAAACAATGCTAAGACACCCTAGAGTATTAGCATTTTTTTCACAACCAAGAGTTTTTTATTGAGATAAATTGCAAAACTAATTAAATTAAATAAATTGTGCTTACTTGTCACCATAGGTTCAGTATGTGGTGATGGACACGGTTGTGCTTCTATTTGTTATGATTGGCGGACACCAGCACTGGTTTCGTCTATTACATTGACCACAAATCATTTGATTTGGGACAGGACCCCTGTAAGTGTCCTGCGGCATGCCCAGTTTGGGAACCACTGCACTAGAGTATACTTTGTTTTACTAGGTAATCAGTTTCTAGGCATTGTGTAGCTTAAAGATTGTCAATACACAACATGTACACCCAGAACAAAGATGTCTGCTATTGATGCTCTTCTTTTGTCTCTGATTGTTGTTGTAGTGTTTTGTGTCTACATTTGATGTTGATGTAAAACTCTATAAGAATAATTGAGAAAAACGACTTACTGTATATTTGTTTTCATTAACATCAGACCGCCTAGGAGAAAGATGCTTTTTTAAAGCACATTTGAAGTCAATTCAATTAAAGAAACAATTGATTAACTTACCCTTTTTAATTAAAAAGGACACTAAAACTACAAATAGTAAATCAAAACTGTAGTGCTCCAAGTTAAAATAAACATGTTTCTTTAGTTTATCCTCCACATACCACATTCAATGGGCACAAAATAGCAGAGGCATGGGAAAGGCATTTTAGAACTATGGGCCTGATTATTATTATTATTATCATCCTTTATTTATATGGTGCCACAAGGGTTCCGCAGCGCCTTACAAAGTACATAAACAAATGCGCACACAAAAGACAAGTACATAGACAAATGAGCACACAAGAAAAACAGTTATTAACAGTACAACCAACAAAGGGCAAATACATGATTTATACATTGCTGCATAACACTTAAATAAGCAGCTTGGCGTCAGCAACCAAGGGTTAGGTGCTGTTGTAAATAAAAGTAGGAGTAAGTGAGGGAGAAGCACATGAGGGAAGAGGGCCCTGCTCGTGAGACCTTACATTCTAAAGGGGAGGGGGCAGACAAACAGGGGTGACACAGATGGGCTGGATTGTAAGGAAGGAACATGGAGTAGTGGGTTAGGATGAGATTCATTACGGATAGCAACTGCAACAGTGTACGCACATCGGCCGATGATGCGTACTGCCAGGGCCGGATTATAGGCAGGGCGACAGGGGCGGTCATCCTGGGGCCCCCACACATAGGGGGCCCCACACACTGTCCCCTGCCTCCGGCCACTACTTCTACTGAAAACCGGAGTACAGCATTTAGCTGTCTCCGCTGCAGTACTCCTCGGCAGCTCAGCTGTTTTCTTTCTGCAGCCGCCGAGGAGCTTCATTACAGTCACAGTCTCCTGAGATTAGGAGACTGTGGCTGGTCGGACCAGAGCCCAAGCAGCAACCCGGCAGCCAGGCAGCCTGCAGTGTGTGACAGCGTGAGGCAGAGCAGACTCCAAGGTGTCATGTTACTCTCTGCTTCTACCTGTCACCTGGCCGTGGAGCAGAAGAGGAGAGAGCCTGTGTGCAAGTAAGCAATTGTGTGTGTATATAAAGGTAATTGTGTGTGAGTATGTATGTAGGTAATTGTGTGTGTGTGTGTGTGTGTGTGTGTATGTATGTAGGTAATTGTGTGTGTATGTATGTAGGTAATTGTGTGTGTGTATGTATGTAGGTAATTGTGTGTGTGTGTGTGTGTGTGTGTGTATGTATGTAGGTAATTGTGTGTGTGTGTGTGTGTGTATGTAGGTAATTGTGTGTGTGTGTGTATGTAGGTAATTGTGTGTGTGTATGTATGTAGGTAATTGTGTGTGTGTGTATGTATGTAGGTAATTGTGTGTGTATAAAGGTAATTGTGTGTGAGTATGTATGTAGGTAATTGTGTGTGTGTGTGTATGTATGTAGGTAATTGTGTGTGTATAAAGGTAATTGTGTGTGTATGTATGTAGGTAATTGTATATGTGTGTATATAGGTAATTGTGTGTGTGTGTATGTAGGTAATTGTGTGTGTGTGTGTATATAGGTAATTGTGTGTGCGTGTGCATATATATTTACACTTAAAATTACAGTTTATTACATTTGCTTTTAAATGTAATATACTGGGTGTTTAAAAACTTTTGGTAAAAATTATATATATATATATATATATATATACACACACACACACACACATATATATATATATATATATATATATATATATATATAAAAAGAAGGCGGCACTCAGATATGTATATATATATATATATATATAACTTATAGCAAAGTATTGCTGTGCTGTTCATTTTGATACAGAGAGTGCTGGGCCCTACTATTACTGTGTGTGTGTGTATATATATATATATATATATATATATATTTATATTATATACTGTTTACTGTGTATTTTTATATATATATATTAGGGGTGAGCGGGTTCGGATTTCTGAAATCCGAACCCCCCCGAGCCCCCCCGATCCGAGTCAAGCTCGACTTTTCCCGCCTGACTCGGATCTGAAATCGAGGCAAAACGTCATCATCCCGCCTTCCAGGTCTCTCGGGTTTTGGATCCTATATAAGGTGCCCGCGTCGGCGCCATTTTCTCACTCGGCTGTGGACAGTGAAGAGGGAGGGTGGGAGTTAGGGCTGGCTGTGCTGTGTAGTGTAGTGTAGTGCAGTGTAGTGCTTTGCTGTGCTGTGCTGCTGTTGTCCATAGCGGCTGTGTCCACTCCTCCAAAGTCCATAGGGGCTGGCTGGACTGTGTTGTGCAGTCAGTTGTCCATAGGGGCTGTGTCAAATCCAAGTCCTGTGCAGTGTCCCAGTCCTAAAGGGGTGCTGTAGTGTTGTGAAGGGGGTGCTCTGTCCATCAGGGGTGCTCCCCATAAGTGCAAAAAAATATATATTTTTTCGGGTTTGTGAATTGTGTGCACAGTAGCCGCACGTGCATCAACAAAGTAGTGCCAAGCGTGCGCCTGTGTCATAAGTAAAGGGCCGGCTGGCTTGACCGTTAAAGGGTGCTGTAACCTCCAAAGTGCACTCCAAACAAAATAAAAAATATTTTCTGTGTTTGTGAATTGTGTGCACTGTGGCTGCACGTGCATCAACAAAGTAGTGCCAAGCGTACGCCTGTGTCATAAGTAAAGGGCTGACTGGCTTGACCATTAAAGGGTGCTGTAACCCCCAAAGTGCACCCCAAACAAAATAAAAAATATTTTCTGTGTTTGTGAATTGTGTGCACTCTGGCTGCACGTGCATCAACAAAGGAGCAGCGCCAAGCGTGCGCCTGTGTCCCATTAGTAAAGGGCCGGCTGTCTTGTCCATTAAAGGGTGCTGTAACCCCCAAAGTACACTCCAAACAAAATAAAAAAATATTTTCTGTGTTTGTGAATTGTGTGCACTGTGGCTGCACGTGCATCAACAAAGGAGCAGTGCCAAGCGTGCGCCTGTGTCCCATTAGTAATGGGCCGGCTGGCCTGTCCGTTAAAGGGTGCTGTAAACCCCCAAAGTACACTCCAAACCAAAAAAAAATATTTTCTGTGTTTGTGAATTGTGTGCAATGTAGCCGCACGTGCATCAACAAAGTAGAGCCAAGCGTGCGCCTGTGTCATAAGTAAAGGGCCATCTGGCTTGACCGTTAAAGGGTGCTGTAACCCCCAAAGTACACTCCAAATAAATTAAAAAAATATTTTCTGTGTTTGTGAATTGTGTGCACTGTGGCTGCACGTGCATCAACAAAGGAGCAGCGCCAAGCATGCGCCTGTGTCCCATTAGTAAAGGGCCAGCTGGCTTGTCCGTTAAAGGGTGCTGTAACCCCCAAAGTACACTCCAAACAAAATAAAAAATTATTTTCTGTGTTTGTGAATTGAGTGCACTGTAGCCGCACGTGCATCAACAAAGGAGCAGCGCCAAGCATGCGCCTGTGTCCCATAAGTAAAGGGTCGGCTGGCTTGTCCGTTAAAGGGTGCTGTAACTCCCAAAGAACACTCCAAATAAATTAAAAACATATTTTCTGTGTTTGTGAATTGTGTGCACTGTAGCCGCACGTGCATCAACAAAGTAGTGCGAAGCGTGCGCCTGTGTCATAAGTAAAGGGCCATCTGGCTTGACCGTTAAAGGGTGCTGTAACCCCCAAAGTACACTCCAAACAAATTAAAAAAATATTTTCTGTGTTTGTGAATTGTGCGCACTGTGGCTGCACGTGCATCAACAAAGGAGCAGTGCCAAGCGTGCGCCTGTGTCCCATAAGTAAAGGGTCGTCTGGCTTGTCCATTAAAGGGTGCTGTAACTCCCAAAGTACACTCCAAATAAATTAAAAACATATTTTCTGTGTTTGTGAATTGTGTGCACTGTGGCTGCACGTGCATCAACAAAGGAGCAGCGCCAAGCATGCGCCTGTGTCCCATTAGTAAAGGGCCAGCTGGCTTGTCTGTTAAAGGGTGCTATAACCCCCAAAGTACACTCCAAACAAAATAAAAAAAATATTTTCTCTGTTTGTGAATTGTGTGCACTGTGGCTGCACGTGAATCAACAAAGGAGCAGCGCCAAGCGTGCGCCTGTGTCCCATTAGTAAAGGGCCGGCTGGCTTGTCTGTTAAAGGGTGCTGTAACCCCCAAAGTACACTCCAAACAAACAAAAAAATATTTTCTGTGTTTGTGAATTGTGTGCACTGTAGCCGCACGTGCATCAACAAAGTAGTGCCAAGCGTGCGCCTGTGTCATAAGTAAAGGGCCATCTGGCTTGACCGTTAAAGGGTGCTGTAACCCCCAAAGTACACTCCAAACAAATTAAAAAAATATTTTCTGTGTTTGTGAATTGTGTGCACTGTTGCTGCACGTGCATCAACAAAGGAGCAGTGCCAAGCGTGCGCCTGTGTCCCATAAGTAAAGGGTCGGCTGGCTTGTCCGTTAAAGGGTGCTGTAACTCCCAAAGTACACTCCAAATAAATTAAAAACATATTTTCTGTGTTTGTGAATTGTGTGCACTGTGGCTGCACGTGCATCAACAAAGGAGCAGCGCCAAGCATGCGCCTGTGTCCCATTAGTAAAGGGCCGGCTGGCTTGTCCATAAAGGGTGCTATAACCCCCCAAAGTACACTCCAAACAAAATAAAAAAAATATTTTCTCTGTTTGTGAATTGTGTGCACTGTGGCTGCACGTGAATCAACAAAGGAGCAGCGCCAAGCATGCACCTGTGTCCCATTAGTAAAGGGCCGGCTGGCTTGTCTGTTAAAGGGTGCTGTAACCCCCAAAGTACACTCCAAACAAACAAAAAAAAAATTTCTGTGTTTGTGAATTGTGTGCACTGTAGCCGCACGTGCATCAACAAAGTAGTGCCAAGCGTGCGCCTGTGTCATAAGTAAAGGGCCATCTGGCTTGACCGTTAAAGGGTGCTATAACCCCCAAAGTACACTCCAAACAAATTAAAAAAATATTTTCTGTGTTTGTGAATTGTGTGCACTGTGGCTGCACGTGCATCAACAAAGGAGCAGTGCCAAGCGTGCGCCTGTGTCCCATAAGTAAAGGGTCGGCTGGCTTGTGCGTTAAAGGGTGCTGTAACTCCCAAAGTACACTCCAAATAAATTAAAAACATATTTTCTGTGTTTGTGAATTGTGTGCACTGTGGCTGCACATGCATCAACAAAGGAGCAGCGCCAAGCGTGCGCCTGTGTCCCATAAGTAAAGGGCCAGCTGGCTTGTCTGTTAAAGGGTGCTGTAACCCCCAAAGTGCACTCCAAACAAAATAAAAAAATAGTTTCTGTGTTTGTGAATTGTGTGCACTGTGGCTGCACGTGCATCAACAAAGGAGCAGTGCCAAGCGTGCGCCTGTGTCCCATTAGTAATGGGCCGGCTGGCCTGTCCGTTAAAGGGTGCTGTAAACCCCCAAAGTACACTCCAAACAAAAAAAAAATATTTTCTGTGTTTGTGAATTGTGTGCACTGTAGCCGCACGTGCATCAACAAAGTAGAGCCAAGCGTGCGCATGTGTCATAAGTAAAGGACCATCTGGCTTGACCGTTAAAGGGTGCTGTAAACCCCAAAGTACAGTCCAATCAAATTAAAAAAATATTTTCTGTGTTTGTGAATTGTGTGCACTGTGGCTGCACGAGCATCAACAAAGGAGCAGCGCCAAGCATGCGCCTGTGTCCCTTAAGTAAAGGGTCGGCTGGCTTGTCCGTTAAAGGGTGCAGTAACTCCCAAAGTACACTCCAAATAAATTAAAAACATATTTTCTGTGTTTGTGAATTGTGTGCACTGTAGCCGCACGTGCATCAACAAAGAAGTGCCAAGCGTGCGCCTGTGTCATAAGTAAAGGGCCATCTGGCTTGACCGTTAAAGGGTGCTGTAACCCCCAAAGTACACTCCAAACAAATTAAAAAAATATTTTCTGTGTTTGTGAATTGTGTGCACTGTGGCTGCACGTGCATCAACAAAGGAGCAGTGCCAAGCGTGCTCCTGTGTCCCATAAGTAAAGGGTCGGCTGGCTTGTCTGTTAAAGGGTGCTGTAACTCCCAAAGTACACTCCAAATAAATTAAAAACATATTTTCTGTGTTTGTGAATTGTGTGCACTGTGGCTGCACATGCATCAACAAAGGGGCAGCGCCAAGCATGCGCCTGTGTCCCATTAGTAAAGGGCCAGCTGGCTTGTCCGTTAAAGGGTGCTATAACCCCCAAAGTACACTCCAAACAAAATAAAAAAAATATTTTCTCTGTTTGTGAATTGTGTGCACTGTGGCTGCACGTGAATCAACAAAGGAGCAGCGCCAAGCGTGCGCCTGTGTCCCATTAGTAAAGGGCCGGCTGGCTTGTCTGTTAAAGGGTGCTGTAACCCCCAAAGTACACTCCAAACAAACAAAAAAATATTTTCTGTGTTTGTGAATTGTGTGCACTGTAGCCGCACGTGCATCAACAAAGTAGTGCCAAGCGTGCGCCTGTGTCATAAGTAAAGGGCCATCTGGCTTGACCGTTAAAGGGTGCTGTAACCCCCAAAGTACACTCCAAATAAATTAAAAAAATATTTTCTGTGTTTGTGAATTGTGTGCACTGTGGCTGCACGTGCATCAACAAAGGAGCAGTGCCAAGCGTGCGCCTGTGTCCCATAAGTAAAGGGTCATCTGGCTTGTCCATTAAAGGGTGCTGTAACTCCCAAAGTACACTCCAAATAAATTAAAAACATATTTTCTGTGTTTGTGAATTGTGTGCACTGTGGCTGCACGTGCATCAACAAAGGAGCAGCGCCAAGCATGCGCCTGTGTCCCATTAGTAAAGGGCCGGCTGGCTTGTCCGTTAAAGGGTGCTATAACCCCCAAAGTACACTCCAAACAAAATAATAAAAATATTTTCTCTGTTTGTGAATTGTGTGCACTGTGGCTGCACGAGAATCAACAAAGGAGCAGCGCCAAGCGTGCGCCTGTGTCCCATTAGTAAAGGGCCGGCTGGCTTGTCTGTTAAAGGGTGCTGTAACCCCCAAAGTACACTCCAAACAAACAAAAAAATATTTTCTGTGTTTGTGAATTGTGTGCACTGTAGCCGCACGTGCATCAACAAAGTAGTGCCAAGCGTGCGCCTGTGTCATAAGTAAAGGGCCATCTGGCTTGACCGTTAAAGGGTGCTGTAACCCCCAAAGTACACTCCAAACAAATAAAAAAAATATTTTCTGTGTTTGTGAATTGTGTGCACTGTGGCTGCACGTGCATCAACAAAGGAGCAGTGCCAAGCGTGCGCCTGTGTCCCATAAGTAAAGGTTCGGCTGGCTTGTCCGTTAATGAGTGCTGTAACTCCCAAAGTACACTCCAAATAAATTAAAAACATATTTTCTGTGTTTGTGAATTGTGTGCACTGTGGCTGCACGTGCATCAACAAAGGAGCAGCGCCAAGCATGCGCCTGTGTCTCATTAGTAAAGGGCCAGCTGGCTTGTCCGTTAAAGGGTGCTATAACCCCCAAAGTACACTCCAAACAAAATAAAAAAAATATTTTCTCTGTTTGTGAATTGTGTGCACTGTGGCTGCACGTGAATCAACAAAGGAGCAGCGCCAAGCATGCGCCTGTGTCCCATTAGTAAAGGGCCGGCTGGCTTGTCCGTTAAAGGGTGCTATAACCCCCAAAGTACACTCCAAACAAAATAATAAAAATATTTTCTCTGTTTGTGAATTGTGTGCACTGTGGCTGCACGAGAATCAACAAAGGAGCAGCGCCAAGCGTGCGCCTGTGTCCCATTAGTAAAGGGCCGGCTGGCTTGTCTGTTAAAGGGTGCTGTAACCCCCAAAGTACACTCCAAACAAACAAAAAAATATTTTCTGTGTTTGTGAATTGTGTGCACTGTAGCCGCACGTGCATCAACAAAGTAGTGCCAAGCGTGCGCCTGTGTCATAAGTAAAGGGCCATCTGGCTTGACCGTTAAAGGGTGCTGTAACCCCCAAAGTACACTCCAAACAAATTAAAAAAATATTTTCTGTGTTTGTGAATTGTGTGCACTGTGGCTGCACGTGCATCAACAAAGGAGCAGTGCCAAGCGTGCGCCTGTGTCCCATAAGTAAATGGTCAGCTGGCTTGTCCGTTAAAGGGTGCTGTAACTCCCAAAGTACACTCCAAATAAATTAAAAACATATTTTCTGTGTTTGTGAATTGTGTGCACTGTGGCTGCACGTGCATCAACAAAGGAGCAGCGCCAAGCGTGCGCCTGTGTCCCATTAGTAAAGGGCCGGCTGGCTTGTCTGTTAAAGGGTGCTGTAACCCCCAAAGTACACTCCAAACAAACAAAAAAATATTTTCTGTGTTTGTGAATTGTGTGCACTGTAGCCGCACGTGCATCAACAAAGTAGTGCCAAGCGTGCGCCTGTGTCATAAGTAAAGGGCCATCTGGCTTGACCGTTAAAGGGTGCTGTAACCCCCAAAGTACACTCCAAACAAATTAAAAAAATATTTTCTGTGTTTGTGAATTGTGTGCACTGTGGCTGCACGTGCATCAACAAAGGAGCAGTGCCAAGCGTGCGCCTGTGTCCCATAAGTAAAGGTTCGGCTGGCTTGTCCGTTAATGAGTGCTGTAACTCCCAAAGTACACTCCAAATAAATTAAAAACATATTTTCTGTGTTTGTGAATTGTGTGCACTGTGGCTGCACGTGCATCAACAAAGGAGCAGCGCCAAGCATGCGCCTGTGTCTCATTAGTAAAGGGCCAGCTGGCTTGTCCGTTAAAGGGTGCTATAACCCCCAAAGTACACTCCAAACAAAATAAAAAAAATATTTTCTCTGTTTGTGAATTGTGTGCACTGTGGCTGCACGTGAATCAACAAAGGAGCAGCGCCAAGCATGCGCCTGTGTCCCATTAGTAAAGGGCCGGCTGGCTTGTCCGTTAAAGGGTGCTATAACCCCCAAAGTACACTCCAAACAAAATAATAAAAATATTTTCTCTGTTTGTGAATTGTGTGCACTGTGGCTGCACGAGAATCAACAAAGGAGCAGCGCCAAGCGTGCGCCTGTGTCCCATTAGTAAAGGGCCGGCTGGCTTGTCTGTTAAAGGGTGCTGTAACCCCCAAAGTACACTCCAAACAAACAAAAAAATATTTTCTGTGTTTGTGAATTGTGTGCACTGTAGCCGCACGTGCATCAACAAAGTAGTGCCAAGCGTGCGCCTGTGTCATAAGTAAAGGGCCATCTGGCTTGACCGTTAAAGGGTGCTGTAACCCCCAAAGTACACTCCAAACAAATTAAAAAAATATTTTCTGTGTTTGTGAATTGTGTGCACTGTGGCTGCACGTGCATCAACAAAGGAGCAGTGCCAAGCGTGCGCCTGTGTCCCATAAGTAAAGGTTCGGCTGGCGTGTCCGTTAATGGGTGCTGTAACTCCCAAAGTACACTCCAAATAAATTAAAAACATATTTTCTGTGTTTGTGAATTGTGTGCACTGTGGCTGCACGTGCATCAACAAAGGAGCAGTGCCAAGCGTGCGCCTGTGTCCCATAAGTAAATGGTCAGCTGGCTTGTCCGTTAAAGGGTGCTGTAACTCCCAAAGTACACTCCAAATAAATTAAAAACATATTTTCTGTGTTTGTGAATTGTGTGCACTGTGGCTGCACGTGCATCAACAAAGGAGCAGCGCCAAGCATGCGCCTGTGTCCCATTAGTAAAGGGCCGGCTGGCTTGTCCGTTAAAGGGTGCTATAACCCCCAAAGTACACTCCAAACAAAATAATAAAAATATTTTCTCTGTTTGTGAATTGTGTGCACTGTGGCTGCACGAGAATCAACAAAGGAGCAGCGCCAAGCGTGCGCCTGTGTCCCATTAGTAAAGGGCCGGCTGGCTTGTCTGTTAAAGGGTGCTGTAACCCCCAAAGTACACTCCAAACAAACAAAAAAATATTTTCTGTGTTTGTGAATTGTGTGCACTGTAGCCGCACGTGCATCAACAAAGTAGTGCCAAGCGTGCGCCTGTGTCATAAGTAAAGGGCCATCTGGCTTGACCGTTAAAGGGTGCTGTAACCCCCAAAGTACACTCCAAACAAATTAAAAAAATATTTTCTGTGTTTGTGAATTGTGTGCACTGTGGCTGCACGTGCATCAACAAAGGAGCAGTGCCAAGCGTGCGCCTGTGTCCCATAAGTAAAGGTTCGGCTGGCTTGTCCGTTAATGAGTGCTGTAACTCCCAAAGTACACTCCAAATAAATTAAAAACATATTTTCTGTGTTTGTGAATTGTGTGCACTGTGGCTGCACGTGCATCAACAAAGGAGCAGCGCCAAGCATGCGCCTGTGTCCCATTAGTAAAGGGCCAGCTGGCTTGTCCGTTAAAGGGTGCTATAACCCCCAAAGTACACTCCAAACAAAATAAAAAAAATATTTTCTCTGTTTGTGAATTGTGTGCACTGTGGCTGCACGTGAATCAACAAAGGAGCAGCGCCAAGCATGCGCCTGTGTCCCATTAGTAAAGGGCCGGCTGGCTTGTCCGTTAAAGGGTGCTATAACCCCCAAAGTACACTCCAAACAAAATAATAAAAATATTTTCTCTGTTTGTGAATTGTGTGCACTGTGGCTGCACGAGAATCAACAAAGGAGCAGCGCCAAGCGTGCGCCTGTGTCCCATTAGTAAAGGGCCGGCTGGCTTGTCTGTTAAAGGGTGCTGTAACCCCCAAAGTACACTCCAAACAAACAAAAAAATATTTTCTGTGTTTGTGAATTGTGTGCACTGTAGCCGCACGTGCATCAACAAAGTAGTGCCAAGCGTGCGCCTGTGTCATAAGTAATGGGCCATCTGGCTTGACCGTTAAAGGGTGCTGTAACCCCCAAAGTACACTCCAAACAAATTAAAAAAATATTTTCTGTGTTTGTGAATTGTGTGCACTGTGGCTGCACGTGCATCAACAAAGGAGCAGTGCCAAGCGTGCGCCTGTGTCCCATAAGTAAAGGTTCGGCTGGCTTGTCCGTTAATGGGTGCTGTAACTCCCAAAGTACACTCCAAATAAATTAAAAACATATTTTCTGTGTTTGTGAATTGTGTGCACTGTGGCTGCACGTGCATCAACAAAGGAGCAGTGCCAAGCGTGCGCCTGTGTCCCATAAGTAAATGGTCAGCTGGCTTGTCCGTTAAAGGGTGCTGTAACTCCCAAAGTACACTCCAAATAAATTAAAAACATATTTTCTGTGTTTGTGAATTGTGTGCACTGTGGCTGCACGTGCATCAACAAAGGAGCAGCGCCAAGCATGCGCCTGTGTCCCATTAGTAAAGGGCCGGCTGGCTTGTCCGTTAAAGGGTGCTATAACCCCCCAAAGTACACTCCAACCAAAATAAAAAAAATATTTTCTCTGTTTGTGAATTGTGTGCACTGTGGCTGCACGTGAATCAACAAAGGAGCAGCGCCAAGCGTGCGCCTGTGTCCCATTAGTAAAGGGCCGGCTGGCTTGTCTGTTAAAGGGTGCTGTAACCCCCAAAGTACACTCCAAACAAACAAAAAAATATTTTCTGTGTTTGTGAATTGTGTGCACTGTAGCCGCACGTGCATCAACAAAGTAGTGCCAAGCGTGCGCCTGTGTCATAAGTAAAGGGCCATCTGGCTTGACCGTTAAAGGGTGCTGTAACCCCCAAAGTACACTCCAAACAAATTAAAAAAATATTTTCTGTGTTTGTGAATTGTGTGCACTGTGGCTGCACGTGCATCAACAAGGAGCAGCGCCAAGCATGCGCCTGTGTCCCATTAGTAAAGGGCCAGCTGGCTTGTCCATTAAAGGGTGCTATAACCCCCCAAAGTACACTCCAAACAAAATAAAAAACATATTTTCTGTGTTTGTGAATTGTGTGCACTGTGGCTGCACGTGAATCAACAAAGGAGCAGCGCCAAGCGTGCGCCTGTGTCCCATTAGTAAAGGGCCGGCTGGCTTGTCTGTTAAAGGGTGCTGTAACCCCCAAAGTACACTCCAAACAAACAAAAAAATATTTTCTGTGTTTGTGAATTGTGTGCACTGTAGCCGCACGTGCATCAACAAAGTAGTGCCAAGCGTGCGCCTGTGTCATAAGTAAAGGGCCATCTGGCTTGACCGTTAAAGGGTGCTGTAACCCCCAAAGTACACTCCAAACAAATTAAAAAAATATTTTCTGTGTTTGTGAATTGTGTGCACTGTGGCTGCACGTGCATCAACAAAGGAGCAGTGCCAAGCGTGCGCCTGTGTCCCATAAGTAAAGGTTCGGCTGGCTTGTCCGTTAATGGGTGCTGTAACTCCCAAAGTACACTCCAAATAAATTAAAAACATATTTTCTGTGTTTGTGAATTGTGTGCACTGTGGCTGCACGTGCATCAACAAAGGAGCAGCGCCAAGCATGCGCCTGTGTCCCATTAGTAAAGGGCCAGCTGGCTTGTCCGTTAAAGGGTGCTATAACCCCCAAAGTACACTCCAAACAAAATAAAAAAAATATTTTCTCTGTTTGTGAATTGTGTGCACTGTGGCTGCACGTGAATCAACAAAGGAGCAGCGCCAAGCGTGTGCCTGTGTCCCATTAGTAAAGGGCCGGCTGGCTTGTCTGTTAAAGGGTGCTGTAACCCCCAAAGTACACTCCAAACAAACAAAAAAATATTTTCTGTGTTTGTGAATTGTGTGCACTGTAGCCGCACGTGCATCAACAAAGTAGTGCCAAGCGTGCGCCTGTGTCATAAGTAAAGGGCCATCTGGCTTGACCGTTAAAGGGTGCTGTAACCCCCAAAGTACACTCCAAACAAATTAAAAAAATATTTTCTGTGTTTGTGAATTGTGTGCACTGTGGCTGCACGTGCATCAACAAAGGAGCAGTGCCAAGCGTGCGCCTGTGTCCCATAAGTAAAGGGTCAGCTGGCTTGTCCGTTAAAGGGTGCTGTAACTCCCAAAGTACACTCCAAATAAATTAAAAACATATTTTCTGTGTTTGTGAATTGTGTGCACTGTGGCTGCACGTGCATCAACAAAGGAGCAGCGCCAAGCATGCGCCTGTGTCCCATTAGTAAAGGGCCAGCTGGCTTGTCCGTTAAAGGGTGCTATAACCCCCCAAAGTACACTCCAAACAAAATAAAAAAAATATTTTCTCTGTTTGTGAATTGTGTGCACTGTGGCTGCACGTGAATCAACAAAGGAGCAGCGCCAAGCGTGCGCCTGTGTCCCATTAGTAAAGGGCTGGCTGGCTTGTCTGTTAAAGGGTGCTGTAACCCCCAAAGTACACTCCAAACAAACAAAAAAATATTTTCTGTGTTTGTGAATTGTGTGCACTGTAGCCGCACGTGCATCAACAAAGTAGTGCCAAGCGTGCGCCTGTGTCATAAGTAAAGGGCCATCTGGCTTGACCGTTAAAGGGTGCTGTAACCCCCAAAGTACACTCCAAACAAATTAAAAAAATATTTTCTGTGTTTGTGAATTGTGTGCACTGTGGCTGCACGTGCATCAACAAAGGAGCAGTGCCAAGCGTGCGCCTGTGTCCCATAAGTAAAGGGTCGGCTGGCTTGTCCGTTAAAGGGTGCTGTAACTCCCAAAGTACACTCCAAATAAATTAAAAACATATTTTCTGTGTTTGTGAATTGTGTGCACTGTGGCTGCACGTGCATCAACAAAGGAGCAGCGCCAAGCAAGCGCCTGTGTCCCATTAGTAAAGGGCCGGCTGGCTTGTCCGTTAAAGGGTGCTATAACCCCCAAAGTACACTCCAAACAAAATAAAAAAAATATTTTCTCTGTTTGTGAATTGTGTGCACTGTGGCTGCACGTGAATCAACAAAGGAGCAGCGCCAAGCGTGCGCCTGTGTCCCATTAGTAAAGGGCCGGCTGGCTTGTCTGTTAAAGGGTGCTGTAACCCCCAAAGTACACTCCAAACAAAAAATAAAATATTTTCTGTGTTTGTGAATTGTGTGCACTGTAGCCGCACGTGCATCAACAAAGTAGTGCCAAGCGTGCGCCTGTGTCATAAGTAAAGGGCCATCTGGCTTGACCATTAAAGGGTGCTGTAAACCCTAAAGTACAGTCCAAACAAAATAAAAAAATATTTTCTGTGTTTGTGAATTGTGTGCACTGTGGCTGCACGTGCATCAACAAAGGAGTAGCGCCAAGCATGCGCCTGTGTCCCATAAGTAAAGGGCCAGCTGGCTCATTGCTTAAAGGGTGGTGTAACCCACAAAGTGCACTAGTCTCCAACAAAAATAAAAAAATATTTTCTGTGTTTGTGTGCGCCTTAGCCGCATGTATATATCAATATAACATGAATGGAGGACAAAACTTTCTCCAATAAAAATAAAATAGGGAAAGATCAAGAACCACTTCCTCCTACTGCTGTTGCTGCTGCTGGGAGTTGTTCATCATCCCAGAGAAGAAGTAGGAACAACACTACTTTTACTAAACAATTGACCCTCCAACAGTCCTTAGCGAGGAGGATGAAGTACGACAGCAGTCATCCTGAAGCAAAACGTATAACTGAGGCCTTAACTGCTATGTTGGTGTTAGACGTGCGTCCGGTATCCGCCATTAGTGCAGTGGGATTTAGACAATTGATGGAGGTAGTGTGTCCCCGGTTCCAAATCCCATCTAGATTCCACCTGCATCCTCAAAGCAGCAGCGACAAGCATGCATCTGTCTGTTAAAGGGTGGTGTAACCCTCAAAGTGCACTCTACAAACAATAAAAAAATTCTTCTTTTTTTTCTGTCTTTGTGAATTGTGAGCACTGTAGCTGCACGTGCATCAACAAAGGAGCAGCGCCAAGGGTGTGGCTGTGTCCCATAAGTCTGTTACAGGGTGGTGTAACCCCCAAAGTGCTCCAAAAAATAAGAAACAATTTTTTTTCTGTATTTGTGACTTGTGTGCGATGTAGCCACATGTGCATCAACGCAGTAGCAGCACCAAGCGTGCGCCTATGTCATAAGTCAAGGGCCGGTTTTGACATCTGGTCCAGACTGAAGGACGTGCCAACAATTTCTGACAAGTCTACTATCACTGCATATGATACTGTCATCAAAGCAGCAGCGACATGCGTGCGTCTGTCTGTTAAAGGGTGGTGTAACCCTCAAAGTGCGCTCCACAAACAATAAAAAAATTATTTTTTTTCTGTCTTTGTGCAATGTGTGGGCTGTAGCCGCACCTGCATCCTCAAAGCAGCAGCGACAAGCGTGCGTCTGTTAAAGGGTGGTGTAACCCTCAAAGTGCGCTCCACAAACAATAAAAAAATTCTTCTTTTTTTACTGTCTTTGTGAAATGGGTGGGCTGTAGTCGCACCTGCATCCTCAAAGCAGGAGCGACAAGCGTGCGTCTGTCTGTTAAAGGGTGGTGTAACCCTCAAAGTGCGCTCCACAAACATTAAAAAAATTCTTCTTTTTTTTCTGTCTTTGTGAAATATGTGGGCTGTCGCCGCACCTGCATCCTCAAAGCAGCAGCGACAAGCGTGCATCTGTCTGTTAAAGGGTGGTGTAACCCTCAAAGTGCGCTCCACAAACAATAAAAAAAATCTTTTTTTTTTGTCTTTGTGATTTGTGTGGGCTGTAGCCGCACCTCCATCCTCAAAGCAGAAGCGACAAGTGTGCATCTGTCTGTTAAAGGGTGGTGTAACCCCCAAAGTGCGCTCCACAAAAAATAAAAAAATTCTTTTTTTTTCTGTCTTTGTGAATTGTGTGGGCTGTAGCCGCACCTGCATCCTCAAAGCAGCAGCGACAAGCGTGCGTCTGTCTGTTAAAGGATTACATCGGTGACAGCATCCAAGTAGGCATGTACTGGCAGGAAAAAGAGGCAATTTGGAGGCCCCTGTACAAACTGGCTCTATTTTACCTGAGTTGCCCCCCCTCCAGTGTGTACTCCGAAAGAGTGTTTAGTGCAGCCGGGAACCTTGTCAGAAAAAGGCGTAGGAGGTTGCTTTCACAAAATGTGGAGAAGATGATGTTCATAAAAATGAATTATCAACTCTTCCAGGGAGACCAGCCTCCATGATGTACAGAGGGACCTGTGGTGGTGGATTCCAGCGGGGACGAATTAATACTCTGTGAGGATGAGGATGTACACAACACTGAAGAGGGTGAGGAATCGGTGAATGAGGAGGATGAGGACGACATCTTGCCTCCGTAGAGCCAGTTTGTGCAGGGACAGATTAATTGCCAGCTTCTTTTGTGGGGGCCCAAACGAACCAATCATTTCAGACTCCTAGATGGGCCACGTGTTTGTGCCGCCCACTCGTGTCGCTTAGCATAGTCATCCAGCTACATCGGTGCAACCTTTTGGACATAAAAACACTATTGTGAGGTGTGAGGTGTTCAGAATAGACTGGAAATGAGTGGAAATTAAGGTTATTGAGGTTAATAATAGCATAGGAGCAGAAAAAAACCCCACAAATTCTGTGATTTTAGCTGTTTTTATGCTTTTTTTCAATAAATACAGATCCAAAACACAAAACCCAGAACCCAAAACACGGAAGGGAGGTTTTGGCAAAACCAATCCAGATCCAAAACACGAAGAAAGATCCAGATCCAAAACCAAAACACGAAAAGTGGCTGGTGCACACCCCTAATATATATATATATATATATATACACACGCAGTACGTTATATTTTGTGAAAACATCAACAGTGTATCACTTGTATAATTTTATTGATAGGGGCTCCAACAAGTTTGTTGCCCAGGGGCCCCCACAGACCTTAATCCGACCCTGCGTACTGCGCATGCGTATGCACCACAGTGCACTGCATGAGTTAGCATTGTGATCGTACTGCAATCAACTATGCAGATACAAAGTCATTGCAGACTGAAGGATGAGACGTCAGTGTTTGGGGGTTGTGACAGGGGAAAGGTTGGCAAAATGCAGATGTGCCTGTCCGTTTCAACGCTGTTGCCTGGGCGTGCATAAATTAGCGACTGCAACAGCATACGCACGAGGTTAGCAATTCCTGAGTAAAGTCAGACCTGTTGTACTTGTGCGTGAGGGGCCGATGTTACTTGATGTTCTTGTATTTAAACAATACCTTCCTCAGTAACTTTAGACTGTAGGCAACAATATAATTCAGAGTTTAAAAATTAAATTTTTTACTTCACGCATCTAATTTTGGATACAATACATCCCGCTACTGATCGCATGCTTATCAGCATTTAGTATCACCTTATGCATGTGCAATTGAAATTAAAATCGCAATAGACAGCTCTTTCGATAAGCTGTCCTTTGCTGTGTGCGACCCGGAAGTTCTTCTGTGCATGCGCGGCCGTTGACCTGCTCATATGCGTGTTGTGAGGTACACTGGGGGGATACTATTGGATCTCTCTCAGGGAATTATGTGGTAAGAAAACCATAGACTACTATAGATGGTGTTGCTTATGGGGCTTAAGCTCCAGAAAGTTTACTCTTCCAGAGCTTAGTAGATATGGGGAATGTGGTCAAACCTCCGAAAATGGCAGTTTTCAGAGTTTTGACCGCATTTTGGTCTTGATGGATGATGCAGAAGATGATGCATAATTCATAGACAGGAACTAAATCAAACAGCTAAGCCTCAGGGCTAAAGTGGTGGGCCAGTGGTGCCACCCCAAACAGCAAGGGCCTAGGAGGCAGCACTATTGCTGCTCCACGGCACCAGCATTTGGCATGCAGGATGCCTTGTATGGCACCCTGCAGCCTAGACAGTCACCACCTGAAGCACCATTGGGACATTAGGTGCTTATCTTCTTCCTGGTCATGCTGTCATTGTACTGCCCAGAGCATGCTTACGAAGTTAAGCTACTGCTTGATCCCAGTGGTCCCATCCCCTTGATGTGACATCATGACATCCCATGTTTTTGGGGTGCACAGGGGGAATTTTTGCCATGCTATGGCCGAGTTCAGCAGAGCTATTTCCAGTGGCGTAACTATAAATTTTGCTCCCCCATGCCAAAAAAGTTTCAGACGCCCCTCCCCCCCCAAAGATCAAACACACCCAAAGACGACATTTAAGGTGTGTGGTTACATGATACAGTAATGTGCCTTACACATTATGACACACTAAGTAATGCCACTTATAACATAGTATGTCACACCGGAATGCCCTTTACAACACATTATGCCACACAACAATGCCCCTTACACATGCCACACAATAATGCCACGTATAACACATAATGACATACAGTAATGCCCTTATAACAAATTTATGCCACACTGTAATGCCCCTATTTCACATTATGCCACACTGTAATGCCACGTACAACACATTATGCCACACAGTAATGCCGCTAATAGCACATTGTGCACACAGTAATGGCAAATACACATTATGCCAAACAGTAATGCCCATTACATCCCACCCTGACAGATCTACTTCACCAACCTTCCTCTCTGCTCCTGCCAGTCTGTCACCTCAGCTCAAGACAGGTTGCACAGATTTTATGTCCGTGTAGAACCAGATTATTGGGAACATAGTTTATAACCTGTAAACTGCGTGAATCAAGTTAGTGCCCCTTATACAGTGCCCCCTATAGTAGTGCCCCTTATGCAATGCCCCCCTGTATTAGTGCCCCTTTGGCAATGCCCCCTGTAATAGTGCCCATTATGCAGGGCCCCCTGTAGTTGTGCCCAATAAAGTAGTGCCCCCTGTAGTTGTGCCCCATGTGCAATGCCCCCTGTAGCAAGTGCCCCTTATGCAATGCCCCCTGTAGTTGTGCCCCTTCTAGTAGTGCCTCTTTTAGTAGTGCCCCCTGTAGTTGTGCCCCTTCTAGTAGTGCCCTCGGTAGTTGTGCCCCTTCTAGAAGTGCCCTCTGTAGTCGTGCCCCTTTTAGTAGTGCCCACTGTAGTTGTGGCCTCTCCTGTAGTTGTGGCCTCCCCAAACCTCTCTCCCTCCCCTCCCCCCCCTCCCTCACTTACCTGACTTTGCGCGCTGTCATCTGCGTTGTCTCTCCCGCTGCCACGCTGACTGGATCTAAATAGATCCAGCAGACGCGGCCGCGCAGGTTCCCCAGGTCGCGGGTGACATCATGACATCACCCGCGCACTGCATTACTGGGACCGCTGGCCTCTGAAGTGATCGGAGGCTTCTTTAGCCTCCGATCATTTCAGAGGCCAGCGCTCACAGTTGCAGTGGTGTAACCACTGCCCCATCACCCCCAAGCTACCCGGCGCCTCTAAGCCACTGCTGGGGCTACAGGGGCAGTAGTTATGCCTCTGGCTATTTCTATTATAGGAGAGCAGTTTAACAAAGTAGAAGGGAGAACCAGGCAGATCTACCTATGTTGCCCATATTGCCATACTGTTTGAGCATCATGGAACTGATGCAAAGGTGAATGCAAGGCCATTTGTGGAGTGTATCATACCGTGCATGCTCGGGAACCAAGCATACACAACTACAGACAATACACATCTCAGGCGCAACTCCACTTGTAATTGATTAGGTGTAATGAGACACTCTCACATAGGCAATGTTCAGTGAGGGCATGTCAATAAAATAGCAGACTATACAGAGTTGTCCTTATGTGTGAATTCACACAGTGCTCAATTGGGGCATTTGGTGCCTCATGGGAGAATGAAATGGTTGGCCCATAAAATAGTGTGTGCATCACCATGAGAGGGAGTGTGGCAAGCCTCATTGAGGTTATCTGTCTGATCTCATTGCTATTCATGATAGAACGGAGCACACTGACCACAGATACAGCAGTGGGGGTGTATTGAGACTAATTTGGTTGGTATGAGAATCTAAAATAAAGCCAGAGATTATGTGTTGCTGAAGTAGTGACCATCAACATACATTTATCTTCTTTCTTTATTTCATGAATTTATAATCCCCTAGAGTGCACCATGTCTTACTATTACACACAGTTCTAATTAACCTGCTTTAAACAGGAAATATAAGTTGCTATGGGCCTGATTCAGACTTGTACGCTATGCACACAGCAGCTGTATGCAACTATGCTAATTCTGCAGAAGGTGTCTGAGGGCAAAAGACGCCTTCTGTTGGAATCACAGATCTGAGTGCTGGATTCTAAGATGCAGCATTGGATCACCATCGTGACCATCTGTTGTGAAGGTTGCAACATCATGAGTGATGTCAGTGGTGAGCTTACGGCTCTATTAAGAGCAAGAAGCTCACTGGGGCTTGTGGGGACGAGACCCTAACGCAAGCCCCGATGGTCGTGATGGTCGAGACCATCGCGACCATCACCATCACCTGGCCACTCACAATAGCTGTGGGTGGTCACCCACAGCTATGCGAGTGGCCTGGAGACTGCACCAAAAAAAAAACGCCCTGATTCAGAGTGTCCGGCTCTGAATCAGGCCCTCTGTTACTAGTTTAAAATGTGGGATTTTATTTTATTAATGGGCTCACATTAAAGACAGACAAATAAGGGAAACATAGAGGAAAGAGGAGGGATGACAGTTAGGGAGGGTATATAAAAAAGGAATTATTTGTAAAAAGTATAAAAAATATTTTAAAAAAATAGTAAATGAAAATCAAATAAAAATATTGGAGTAAAAATTTAAAATAAATAGATTTATAAATTGTCAATGCCAAAAGAATAAAGTCTTACAAATCCAGGTAAGTAAATGAATGACGTTCCAATGGATAAGGAATAAGGGCCTGACTCAGAGCCGCTCGTAAGCGGCCGCTCGTTCGTAGTCAGTCGATGTTGTCCAACCACGCATGCGTCGGTGTAACAGTGCGCATGTGCGTACGTCTGAATGCGGTCATTTTTCAGTCGATCGTAGACACAGCGAACAGGAAGTGACATGTCAAATGTGATTGACAGAACTATCCGTTTTGGGGTGGTGACGGGGGTGGAGATGGAAAAACGCAGGCATGTCGAGGCGTTTTTTGAGCGTACATAAATTATCTTATGCGAGTGCCAAATGTGAACGGAACAAGTGATACGTCACTGTCTCATACAATTTCCATTAAGACTGCTCGCTCAGCTTGTGGTCTGGTATAGTCTACCGCAATGACGATGGTCTCTTCGTACTTCCCTGGGCTCATCGATGGTGTAGCGATTTATCAATTGAGGCCCCAAAAACAATCATCTTTTAATTGCAAAACTGCTTGTAAGGTGTTTAGGAAATAGACCTTTTTTAGTAGCTAAAAACCGAATGTAGGTGAACTACTCAGCTGCTAATTTCTGGGTCATACAATCAATTAGCTAACAAATGTTTTTTTTCGGGGGGGCTTTTAAAATATTTGTAAGTCTTTCTTTTTTAGGGAAACAATATTGTACGCATGTTTTTTTTTCATAATTTTTTTGGGGACAAGAAACCAATCATCCTTTTGTTTTTTGATAAGTGTTAATTAAAACTCATAAATTGTTTTTAACCCTTGTTTTTTTTTTAAAAAAATTAAATGATTCTATTTCCGTTGTATTGTTTCTAAGTTTGTTTGAGGGATTACCTTTTAACCAGTTTTGGAATAAATTAACAATAGAATTTTGCCTATTTTGATCATAATTTTATTAAATGATTGTGTCCATTTTTGTTTTTTTTATTATTTCCATAAACATACTTATTTTATGGTAAAAAAATTTCAAAATGATTTGGGCCACACACACACAAAATAAGTGGCATTTGAACAAAAAAAATAAAAAAAAATAAAAACAATTCCCAAGAAACGAGAGGGAGGTTGTTGTCATGAAGGAATATGGGGCAAACACAGAGATGGATTGTGGGGTAATTAGCCAGTGCTGTCATCGCCTTTTAGGCCATTTGGCCGGGGGTTGGAGGGAGCCGGAACGGGGCCGGGAGCTCCTTCGGCTGGCCTGGCCAGAGGCAGATGTTGTGGCCTCTGGACTAGGCAAAGGGCAAGGCACATTTGGAGGGATTCAAAAGTCATGCAAAGAAGCAAAAGAACAAATATGTCTTACTGGTGCACTCGTTTTAATAATAGATGAAAATCATAAAGTATATAATGACAGAAACAAAAAAGTATTTTATATGTTTAGACGTAATACTTAACCTTTATTTAATTAATTAAAAGAAGAAAAAGGTGTGTTTCTAGACACTCCTATATAGATCTAAAATCTCAAAAAGATACAAATAATAAATTACTTTAAAGTTTACACACAACAATCTTGCATGTGTGAAATAATCCAGGCGAAAATATTAACACCCAATTCCTAATTAATTGATAAGAGGATATATAGCATGAATAAGCCAGAAATTGGGGATGAAAACCACCTGCTTAAATGTTCAAAAAAATATATTAATATGTGAACAGTGTCATCACTACATCAAATAGTAGTTAAGACTTGTTAGACAAGAAAATAACCGCATATCCCAACAAATAATAAATCTTACATGAAACATCAAAAAGATTGCAGCTCAAAAAAACACAAACAATGTTGGAGCCTGGTCAGTAAATTCAGGCTAAACAAATTGCAACGCTCACTCGTGTGTATACACATCTATGATCCAAGTGTATAACGCATAAGGAACACATCTAGACATCAGGGTGTAGAGATGTTGAAAAAAGTCAGATTACAATAATTAAAGCATCTATGCTGCAATAGATGGAATATATCACAGTAAAAACAGAATACATTCAGATTCCATGATATCCGATGGTGTTAATCGATGTTGTTTTGATTCCTATACATAATATCTGAAATGAGCGTTACTGAAATGACACTTATAATGAGAAAAAAGAACAAAAAAGAAGAAAAAAGAGAAAAGCCTGGGGAGAAGAAGTGTTTAAGCGACTTCTGCTTTCCCTTGTCAAAATTAATTTCAAACAAGGGATGAGAGAGAAGCAAACAGTGTCCCCAGGTAAACAACAGTTTAAGAGCGCTTCTGCTGTCCCCGCTCCTGACATTATCTCCCCTCTGTTACTGTAATAGCATAGCAGAGGAGGAGTTTCAGTCCGGCTTGGATGAGAGAGCGCTATAGAGATAGAAAAGGTAGAAAAAATACCTCGTAGAGAGCTGATAGGCAGGAAATGCGACTGCCGGTGATAATTCAATAGAGCTTTGCTGTACAGAGGTATGCTGAATATCATAGGCAGGGAATGCAACTGCCTATGGTGAATCAGCTGGGCTGTGCAGTGCAAACAGCCCGTCAGAAAAAGCAATGTTAGAGCCTGATCAGTAAATTCAGGCTATACAAATTACAACGCTCACTTAGCTGAAAATCATTTAGAACAAATAATTGTAATCAGGATATATACCAAATAATAGATGTAAGAATTGGTATATATACACATCAATGATCCAAATGTATGCCACATGAGGAACACATCTAGAGATCAACAATATAAAAATGTTGACAATAATCAGTGTATAGTAGTTGGTGCATATATGCTGCAAAAGGTAGATTACTTCATAGGGAAAACAAAATACATATAGATTCCATGATATCCGATGATGTTAATTGATGTATTCCTGATTTTTATACATATATATCTACAATGAGCGTTACTGAAGTGTCACTTGTAAGGAGTTAAAAGAAAAGCCTGGGGAAAAGAATTGTTGAACAACTTCTGCTTTCCCTTGTCAAAGTGAATTTTCAAACAAGGGATGAGAGAGAAGCAAAACAAAATGCCCAGGGAAACAACAGTTTGAAAGCGCTTCTACTATCCCTGCTTCTGACAGTATCTCCCCTCTGTTGCTATATAAGCATAGCAGAGGAGGAGTTTCAGTCCGGCTTGGATGCAAGAGCACTATAGAGATAGAAAAGATAGAGAGATACCTCGTGGAGAGCTGATTGGTAGGGAATGTGGCTGCCGGTGGTGAGTCAATAGGGCTCTGCTGTACGGAAAGTCCGCCGAATATCATAGGCAGGAGATGCGGCTGCCTGTAGTAAATCAGCTGGGCTGTGCAGTACAAATGGCCCTTCAGGACGTGCATTTCGCCTCTGAAAGCTTGATCACCTGATCGTCATTTGGAGGGATGGCTGTTGTTGTGCCAGAGGTGGAGAGTCCTGATGTTCTGGCAGGAAGGGAGGCCGGCTCCAACATGTGCTGGCGAACGAGCTGCTCCAGGGCATTTGCAATTCTCACATTGGCCCCAGTATTTTCTGCCAGGGCATTTGCAATTCTCACGTTGGCCGCAGTATTTTCCTCCAGGGCGTCCACCACCCGTAGCAGATTAGTGTCCATCCTCAGCAGAATCGCGGTGTGCTGATCCGTTTTAACATTGAAATCAGTGAGGAGGGCCACTGCCTGCAAGGGGGAATGCCCTGGACTGTCTTCCACAGGGTCCCCAGCCGGATCTACTGCTTCCTCCCCTGCAGAGCCAGAAGAAATTCTGTGGCCAAAGCTCACCTCTGGAGCAGACTCATCCGCCTGTGTCTCTGTGAGAAAAAAGAGAAAAGAGTAAAATTATAATCTAGATATTTTACAAAACACATTTCTGAGTTGTTAAAATTACAACATTTACCTGGGGCAACATGAGGAGCCGCAATGTCTGGCATGTCGGTATCCATGTTCGACATGCCCAACACCTCCTCATCCTGCACACACCCATGTGCCAGCTCCTCCAAATACGTGAGCTCAAGTGACACAGGGGTGGGACCCCCACCTGTCCCCCCTGCATGCCTAGCCCTATCAGCCAGTTTTTGTTTAAGCCGATATTTGAAGTCGCTCCATCTGTTGGTTAAAAAGTTGGCATTATTACTGCAGTATTTGGACTTGTAAACACTTTTTAGTCAAATGTAGTTTTTACGTACCGCCGTTTGACCTCCCGGGTTGAACGTTCAAACTCACACACCTCATTGACACCACTGGCTATGTCGTCCCACAGTTTCCATCTCTGGGTTGCACCCATATTCCTTGATGCCTGTGCCAGGTTGTCGTTGCACATTTGCACCAAAACCAACATCTCCTTCCTCGTGAATTGTGAGCCTTTTTTTTTGGTCCTTGTTTGCCTACTAGACCCAGCAGCCTCTTTCATGGCATCCTCCACACCCTTTTTTTTAAATGTTTTAAAAATATTTAAAGTAAAATGTTTCAAAATGTAATGTTAAACATAAGCATTTTCCCCTTAAAAAACAAATACTTACATGGCGCCTCTTGGCTAGTACTTTGCTGCTCTGTACTCATTGTCTTTTCTCAATGCAGCAGACCGATTTGGGCCTTAAGTGATGTTTTTATACATGCGTCAGCATTATTCGGCCGCATCATTCATTGTGCGCTCCTATTGTCCGTCCTTAATTTGAGCGGGAAAATAAAGCCTATTTATGGCTTGGTGTGACTCCATTCGAGGTGGCATTTTTGGATTGTTGGAGGAATTTCGGTGTAGTGGTTTGTAGTTTGGTTAGTGGAGCGTGAAGGAGTTGTTTGTATTTTTTTGAAGGAGCGTTTTTGTATTACTTTGTTTAAGTTAGCAGTTTTGCGTATTTTTATTTGCTATTTTTATTTATATTTTTGAGTAAGTATTTCAATAAATCCCATAAACATTTATTAATAAATTTTGGAAAAATGTTTATATTGTTTTTTTTTTGTTTAAAGTTATTTTGGCTGGAACCCAAGTGACCTTTTATAACTTTTTGATATTTGTCTGTTTTTGGTAAGTGTTTTTGGTTTTAGTAATTCACAAATTAGATGTGTTGATCTTAGCATATGTTTCGCTAAGTAATGTGTGCTTGTTCTGTGTAAAATCATGTCTTAACTCTAAATGTAGCATACTATTTTGCGAACTAATGTGTGCTTGTTCTGTGTAAAATCATGTCTTAACTCTAAATGTAGCGTTCTATTTTGCGAACTAATGTGTGCTTGTTCTGTGTAAAATCATGTCTTAACTCTAAATGTAGCGTACTATTTTGCGAACTAATGTGTGCTTGTTCTGTGTAAAATCATGTCTTAACTCTAAATGTAGCATACTATTTTGCGAACTAATGTGTGCTTGTTCTGTGTAAAATCATGTCTTAACTCTAAATGTAGCGTACTATTTTGCGAACTAATGTGTGTTTGTTCTGTGTAAAATTATGTCTTAACTCTAAATGTAGCATACTATTTTGCGAACTAATGTGTGGTCCCTTCTCTAAATTTTAGAAAACTATATTTGGTTTAATTCCTAGTTTATAAAATTAATCATAAAAATATTTTCTACTTTTGAAATGTAGTTGGATTTTCACATGACACGACCCAGGCCTGTAAGAATATTTGGTTTTCTTTGAAAAGATAAGTATATTTTTCTTAACACATTTGTCTAAAACAATAACTACCTGGTTTAACATTTCAGGTTGATGTTGGTCGTATTATATTGGCCATGGTTCCAGAACCCGACCAACCTCAACTTCGTCCCAGGCGTAGGCCTCATAGGCGTGCAAGGCCCCAGATATATAGAACACGTGTCACCCTTTTTGGAATGCCAGATGATGAGGTGTTAAGGCGATACCGTCTGCCTCCAAAAATCATCATAGACACTCTCTCATTAATAGAGAGTGATCTTGAACGGCAAATTGACAGTCCTACAGCAATACCACCACTTACGCAATTAATGTCGGTGTTACATTTTTGTGCCTCAGGATCCTTTCAAACCACCATGGGAATAGTAACAGGAATCTCCCAATCCTCCTTTTCAAGGATCCTGAGGGCAGTGATGGATGCATTATTTAAACACCTCCATCATTTTATTAAAATGCCATTGGATATGGGTTCCCTTAATGTGGTGAAGGATAAATGTTACCAACTTGCTGGCTTCCCACACATCATAGGGGTTGTGGATGGCACTCACATACCACTTCAGCCTCCAGCAAGGCTGAAGGCTATATTTAGGAACCGAAAGCACTTTCACTCGATGAATGTAATGGTGGTATGTGATGCCTCCCTCCAGATCCTGTCCCTGAATGCCAAATTCCCAGGCAGTGCACATGATTCCTTCATCATCTGGCAATCAGGGATTTGGCACAAATTAAACAAACTACAAGCTGGTGATGCGTGGCTTCTGGGTAAGTTGACACCTTCTGTTGAAACTAGGGATGTGCAGGCTCAGTTTTACTCGGATTTACTCGGTTCTTATCGCCCCTTTACCACAAATTTGGATTTATTATATTAGCTATCCAAAAGACACGATAGGCGATAGCCAATAAAATGCCGTTTAAAGATCCGAGTAAATCCAAGTAAAACCGAACCCGCTCACCCCTAGTTGAAACCAATGCAAAGCTTGGTACACAATGATCCTGATGTTGTTTTTTTATATTTTCACTGGAGACAGTGGTTACCCTTGCACTCCCTGGTTGCTCACTCCTTATTTGGTTCCCACACCAGGGCCACAAAGTCAGAATAATTCTGCACTTACAGCCACCAGGCAGGTGGTGGAGCACTGTATCGGCCTTTTAAAAGGCTGATTCAGATGCCTCCACCGCTCTGGTGGCAACCTCATGTATTTGCCGGCTATGGTTTCCAAAATTGTGGTCCTGTGTGGGATATTTCACAACATCGCCATAAGGAGTGGTGTCCCAATACAGCCAGAGGATGCCTTGCCTGAGGACGGCCCCCCCGAGGTTGGTCGGAGGTCAGTATGTGGGGGGGCCATACGCGATCAAATTGTTGCAAGATTTTTTAGGTAATTATTTCCACAAATTAATTTAATTGACACAATGTAGACATGTAATATTTTAAAGTTCACTTTTAACTTTTTATTTTGTTTTGTTTTATTCCCTAAAATGACCATAAAAATCCATGCATACTACCTAATCAACACAAATGACTTTATGTTGACACATTGCATATAACTTCGGAAACATTGATTTCTTCTCCTCATTTGTGGATTCATGTTGGCAGGCTACTTATTCAAACAGTTCCTGATTTTCTTGGGGGGGGGATTTTGGTATTGTTTGGACTTTTGTGTGTGTTTTCAATGTGTGAATTTATTTTGTCAATTCACTTGGTGTTTATTATTTGTGTGCAATAAATGTTTTTTTTATGTTGACCAACCATTTCCTTCGTAAATTACAACCAAGTGTAACCTGCTCAAAAAATGCAAACATGCTTAATGCCTAATACTGTAATTTCTTAATTTCTAAACTTTTGTACCCTGCTTTGTTGCTAAAAACAAATACCAAAGGTATTATGGTGAATCAGTATGTCTTCAATTCTAGGCTTAAGCAGGTAGCTTTAATTTTTACATTACCCCAAAAAATAAATATTCAATTTTTGTCGTTAATTCTACAAACCTATTGGTATTGTTATGTGTTTAATTTGCAAGCTTACATACTTACTTGACCTTTCTACAAACAAATTTACATTACTTCAAAACACAGGGACAAATAGAAGACTTATGTAAGGTTCAACAATCTAAGATTTACAGAAAAGGAATGAGACTTAAATAATTCAAACAAAACTTTATTTAAAAAAAAAAAATTTTGGTTATGCCAAAAACTTAGTGGCGCAGGAGCACACAAAGGTGGTCCAATGCCACCAGCATGGCAATGACACGGCCCCGAAGACCAATCAATCCGGCAGCAATTGCCTCGTGACGCCTCTGGGCCTCTGTGGGGAAAAAAAATGTGCGGATTACTAAAATAACACCTTCATTTAGATTTTAAAAACACATAAAAAATTCTGGCTAAACACAAACAAAAACTTGTCCAAAAAAAAAGGAATGCCAAACGAAAAGATTTAAAAGAAATAAGGGCCCAAAAAGAAGAAATAAAAAAAAAAACATATGTGTTTAACCTAAGCAAAACTACGACATTTGTTGGAACCGTAAACAAGAAAGACACAAGTGTGAGTGTTTGGACATGTGTCATATGTGTAAGGGGAAAACATCCTTGACATTGTTTCACAAAGATATATATATATAAAAAACATTGAAACTACTTTACTATTTTGAACTGCACAGGCAAAAGGACAACATCAACCAAATTAAAATATTTTCAACAAAAAAAAAACAAAAAAAAAAGCCATAGTTAAAAATGTAAACTTACCGGTCACACTGCTGACTGGGCCTGGAGGAAGGAAGGAAGAGGGCTAATGTTGCCAGAAGTGGAGGGTGAGGAAAAGAGAGGGGGTGTTTGAGGGGAGGAGGAAGTTGGAGAGATGGTAATGTGAGGAGAGGGAGGGGACTGAAGGACAGCAAGGTCTGGGGTGTAGGGGGAATTTGGGGAAGAATGGGCAGGGGATGTTTGGGTGGGAGTGGGGGATAGGGGACGAGACACACATCTGCGACGTCTGACTATCCGCTCTGCCCCTAAATGATGGAGAAAAACATTTTTAATTAATAATTTCTTTTTTTTTTTTGCCAAAAAAATAACCCAACAGGGCTATATTGTAAACATGCACACGCAGGTATGTCCAAATTAAACCAACAGGGCTACACTGTAAACATGCACACGCAGGTCTGTCCAAAATAAACCAACAGGGCTATACTGTAAACATGCACACGCAGGTATCAGAAAAAAAAAAAATTATAAACATACACAGAAACACTTACTTTGCCCAATCCGGCGACGCAAAAGGGCCAGCAGGCATGGTGATCTGCGCTGCAGATCTGACCACCTGCGTTTCAACTGCCCTATATTTCGGCGATAGCCGAGGGAACGCAGGCGGCGGCGCACCTCCGTGTAGGCCCTCCGCTTGCGGAGGTTGGTGATGGGGGGGCGGATGGTCCGTAATTCGCTCGTCCATCACCTCAGTGAGGACCAGTAGCTCCCGCCTACAGAAAGCGTTGGCTCTCATGATGGCAATGATTTTTTTTACACAAAACAGTTTTAATAAAGGTCCTAGAAAAAATTTGATTGGCTAATGTACTTTGTAAATTAACAGGAACAATTCTATTGGTTATTGTATGAGTCATGTGACCTACACCCTCACAAATATAATGTGAGTTATGATAGGCTTGATGCAGTGACATGCGTAAGCTAATTTAAATATAAAAATTAAAGTAGTAAAATCTGCCTATAAAAGAAACGCAAAACAATAGTAGCATTCAAACAAACTTTTAATTTAGAAAAACCATCCCCTTGATAAAACCGTACGTATTCTGCGGAACAAATGACACACACTAACAAGAATAAAGTTTATTGACATTGAGAAAAAAAACAGGATTGCAAACATGTGAATAACAATTAAGGTAATTAATATAGTGATTGCCGGTAATCGATTCAAGTATGTTTGCAGAATGAAATAGCAGGCAAACGAAAACTGACAGGACCACTTCCGGAATTGACTTGTGCGAGCGCTCCCTGCAACCAAAGAGGAGACTGACGCTCGCTATTTTGAATGTTCGCTACCTAGAGGAGGGGTTAGGAGAATATGGGGCGGAAGGTTAGCTACGAGCGAACATACGAGCGAGCGCTTGCTTTTAAATATTTCCGCTCGTACGGCGGACGAGCAAACGGCCACTTGCGTCCAGGTCTGAATCAGGCCCTAAGTTCAGAAATTAATATAGGACAGTGTCAGGGGTGTATCTATAATGCATATGAGCACTCTAGTGCCCAGAGTCTATAACTCCGGCGCTGGCCGCGCACAGCTCAGTGCGCTGCCGGCTGCCGGGCTGAGAGGAGGGGTTGGTGTCGGAGTAATTGTTAGTTTAAACCTTTGCAGATTACCAAATCTACAGTATATAGTGTGCAGCCACACACTACATAGATCTGCTTAGCTGCAGTGGTTTAAACTGATAATTACAACTACTGAATTAACTTCATGCAGTTCGGATTCCAAGGATTCATATGCTCCATGTGTTAAGTGTCTGGATGTAGTACATGAGATTGGGAGTTCTAGTCCTTTGTGTGGTATGCTATGCATAGTTTGTTAAAATACAGGAGGATTTAACTAAAGGTACACATATTTCCTGTACATACTGTATATAAATTATTGCTGCTTTAAAAATAATCGGGATCACTTGCCAGAATCTCACCGATGTCTGCATCTTGCAGGCTGTTATTTTATCCCCGGAAACTTTGTGCCTGATTCCGGGTCACATGCAAAGCCAATGTTATTGGAATTTAACCTTGTTTGGTACTACATTTGCACAGCAGTCTTTATAAATGTATAAGGCGCATGCATTCCATGGTGTGTAAGTGTTGCAGTTGCGATTGAGACACATTGTACTAGAAATATATTAAGACACACAAACATGGTCCATCTGCTGGTATTGTTATAGGAGTGTTTCAAGCCTGTCACTGAACTGGTTGTGAACTCAGATGAATAATCACTCAGAATGGATGCCATACTCAGACAGAGAATCTGCACCTGGCATGGGTATGGTGCCACCATCTAAAGACACACTAAGCAACATATATATATATATAGTGTCTGAAGGTGCTCAAAGTGGGCATCTCAGTCCTTGAACATTCAGACAAATGCTTGCTGATACTAGCATTAGAATGAAGTCACAGACACAACTACGGTAAAAGACACCAAAGCGACACAGAATCAGTCCCAATGTTTTCAGAAACAAAAACGGTCCATTAGGGGGATTTCTGGGTACTCTGAAACCAAGGGGCGTTTCTATAATGGGTGCAGGGTGTGCGCTGCACACGGGTCCCTGGGTCCAAGGTGGGCCCACACCGTACACCCTGTACCCATACTTTTTAATACTTACCTCTCTGAAGTCCCTCGTAGGCTAGAGAGGAGCTACACAAAACGCCTGGAAAATGGCCATGGTGGTCATTTTACCAGTATTCTGCTCATGCGCTGTATGGAAATCGCCTGCAGTTGCTGTCGGTGAGCAGAGGCTGCTGGAGAGAGAGGTGACGGCCCCTGACGGGGAGTGAACTCGGGCCCCTCCTCTCAATAAGCCCCTGCAGAAACCCCCACTTAGTGTGCCACAGAGTTAAAGAGAATTGCTGAATGGGCATTGTATGTTTTTTTATTTACAGTACCTGTAAAGCTTTTAACTCAACATGCTATCCAGCCTGATTACAGAGCAACCTAATCTGTGGCTGTCAAATTACAGATCAGGAAACACAGACAGTGATCAGATTTTAGTGTGCATCTGGCTGCTCTGCCACTTTGCATGATGATTGTGCTGTTACTGCAAACACAGCATTGGGATTAATCTGGTAATGTGCACTGTGCGTTGTCAGACAAGCTTTATTTTTATACTAAGAGAAAAGCTCCATTATAAGATCCACTTACTGGTGTCAGATCAACTTTTTTGTTTTCATTTTTCAGCTCCAACCATGTGCTGTCAGTTGTCAGAGCTTTTTTTTATCTTGGCTTTCTCTGTACTTCTTAGGCTTTCTTGCAGGAAATGCTATGGGGCTGTTCCAAAGGTGGATGCAGTGTTGATGAAGGATGCAAAGATTTTTTTGGCCACTGTGCACGCTCAGTGATGTGTTTGAGACGGCAGTTGCACCAAGGAATTTTTCACAAAGTGATTGACAGGTAGTCAGCATTTGAAGAAGCTACAAAAAAGGCATACTTTTCTAGGTGTGCCCTAGTGAGCCTCTGCAAACTCATATGCAGCTGCAAAGGCCCCTGGCGTCTATTCTGATACAGCATAGGGCTGCTCAGATGTTTGATGTGCGACCAATATGCGACTGCTGTGTGACCAACATCTGGAAGTGTTGTTAATCCTCAAGAGGAGGGTGGACAAACAAAACCCAACAATTCTGACAAACTCCAAGTATTGATTAGGCAAGAATGGGCGGCCATCAGTCAGTATGTGGCCCAGAATTTGATTGACAGCACACCAGGGCGAATTGCAGAGGTCTTGAAAAAGAAGGGTCAATACCACAAATATTGACTCTTTGCATAAACTTAATGTAATTGTCAATAAAAGCCTTTGACACTTATGAAATGCTTGTAATTTTACTTCAGTATACCATAGTAACATCTAACAAAATGGTCTAAAAACACTAAAGCAGCAAACTTTGTGAAAACCAATACTTGTGCCATTCTCAAATCTTTTGGCCATGGCTGTACAGCCGACTGGGAATATCATTAATTACCCGCGGGAGACTGCATCGTCAATCATTCACTGCATACACACTGGACGATATGAACCATATATCATTGAACGGGGTTGGGTAATCGCTGCTGGGTGAAATACTGACACTGGAAGCCCAAATAAGAAGAATTGGAGCAGGTAAGTCAGCTAACCCTACCATTCCCCCCCTACCCCCAAAACTCCTGGGGTGGTGCCTAACCATAAGACCCCCCAGGGGTGCCTAAACCTAACCCTCCTGGGTGGGGTGCCTAGCCCTAACCTCCCCTCAGTGGTGCCTAACCCCCCCTCTCCAAAGCTTAACCCTAACCCTCCCCAGGGGTGATGCCAAACCCTAAATTCCCCATGGGGTGCCTAAACCTAACCCTCCCCCCCCCGCGGCTAACAACTAACAGTAGCCGGCATACCTTTGTTCGGGAAGCAGTCTGTCGGTATTCCATCATCGGGCTAAAGATAGGCATCAGGATTTAGACGCCTATCTTTAGTCCCAAGTCAGGATTTTGATGCCAGGATTTTGTCAGCTGGCTTCCCGGCCATCGGTATTTTGACTACATCCCTGTTGAATGATATCATTATCGTTCATATCGTTCACTTTTATCGTCTAGTGTGTATGCGGCTTAACTCAGCATCAGCTCCACTGAATGCCAGAATATGTACTGTATGATTTTTCAGCTTTTTGCTAAATTAAATCTCATTTACATACTATTCCACTGTTCTGCAAAACAAGGCATTCAGTGGAACTACTTCACTCCTCCCAACTCATCTGCCTGATAAAACTTAATTCACAAATCCAGTCATTTTGCACTGCAAAAATAACAAATTTTGTCCTTGAGAAAATAAATCTAGACCTGCAGATTTGTGCAAATCAAGACATGCAGTTGTTCCAAATTTGTATTTTGCAATCAAGAGCTACCACTTTGCTTTGTTGCTGACCCTAGTCAGTGGATACTGTATATGAAGGACAGGCCATCTCTTGATGCATCAGTGCAAAAATAATGTGTTTACACTGCACATCAAGGACCTTATTCAGAGTCGGTCGCGAGCGCCGATGCGCTCGTAACCGACTTGATGTCGCTCAGAAGCTCGCTACCAAAGGGGCGGCTGTCAATGTTGATCGACAGCTGCCCCCGTTTGGTAAGCGGGCCGGGGGGGTGGTTTCCAAAACGGAGGCGTTCCTTTATGAATGCCTATTGTTTTGTGGGCGGCCGCACTGACAGCGTCAGTGATGTCAGAGGGGAGCTTCTTGCTCCATCAGAGCAGAAAGCTCCCTGGGGCTTACGATTGCCCAGACCCAAACTTAGGGTCTGGTCATAAGCCCTGATGGTCGCGATGGTGATCACCATCGCGACCATCAACTTGGTCGGTCATTAAGCTGTGGGTGGTAACCCACAGCTTAACGATCGACAAGGAGGCGGCCGTACAGGATGCAAGCGGCCGCCCTGATTCAGTGCGAACGCTTGCATCTAACGACCATCTCTGAATGAGGGCCCAAGTGCCTGTCAGGTAGGAGATTCAGAGATTGCAGCCAGGAAAATATGATAAATATCACCATGCTTCTTTACACTGGAATCCAATTCTGTCACTGAGAGCCTGGGTGTTTAATAATGGGGAACTATAAGGCAATGTTTTATTGCTACCTATAATTTAGAACCAAAAGTGGAAAAGGGAAAATGTATTTCCCCGACTCCAAATGTAAAGTACAATTTAAATTAATTAAGTTATTTTGAACAAGACAAATGTAACAAATGTTTTGTTAACATTAATAACTGTAATAATCCTTAAAAGCCAATGCATGTGTAGTTTTCTCATTAAGTATGTATTTATCCTTGTAAGTACTCTATTCAACATTGTTTAGTACATAAAAAATAAATAAAGATAATGAAAAACTAGTAGATGGGCAATAATAACTGACTTCTAATTCACCTGAAGGCTTCCAGCTAATAAAACAATTTTGTCCTGAAAGCTTTTTTGAAGATATTTATAAATAATTTGCTATAATTACAATAAAAAATAAATTAATTTCAATGTAATAAGTAGGGGTGTGCACCGGCCACTTTTCGTGTTTTGTGTTTTTGTTTGGATTTGGGTCTTTCTTCGTGTTTTGGATCTGGATTGGTTTTGCCAAAACCACCCTTCCGTGTTTTGGGTTCTGGGTTTTGTGTTTTGGGTTTTGGATCTGTATTTTTTTGGAAAAAAGCATAAAAACAGCTAAAATCACAGAATTTTTTTGTTGTTGATCCTACGCTATTATTAACCCCAATACCATTAATTTCCACAAATTTCCAGTCTATTCTGAACACCTCACACCTCACAATATTGTTTTAAGGCCAAAAGGTTGCACCAAGGTAGCTGGATGACTATGTTAAGCGACACAAGTGGGTGACACAAACACATGGCCCATCTAGGATTGGCACTGCAGTGGCAGACTGGATGGCAGTTTGAAAAACTAGGCCCCAAACAGTACATAATACAAAGAAAAAAAAGATGTGCAAGATGGAATTGTCCTTGGGCCCTCTCACCCACCCTTATGTTGAATAAACAGGACATGCACACTTTAACAAACCAATAATTTCAGTGCCAGGGTCTGCCACATGACTGTGGCTGAAATGATTGGTTCGTTTGAGCCCCACAAAACAAGCTGGTAATTAATTCTTTCCCTGCACAAACTGGCTCTACAGAGGCAAGATGTCATCCTCATCCTCCTCATCCACCGATTCCTCACCCTCTTCAGTGTTGTCCTCATCCTCACAGAGTATTAATTCGTCCCCACTGGAATCCCCCACCACAGGTCCCTCTGTACTTTCTGCAGGCTGGACTTCCTGGAAGAATTGATAATTAATTTTGATGAGCATCTTCTCTGCATTTTGTGGAAGCAACCTCCTTCGCCTTTCGCTGACAAGGTTTACGGCTGCACCAAAAACTCTTTCGGAGTACACACTGGAGGGGGGTCAACTTAGGTAAAATAGAGCCAGTTTGTACAGGGGCCTCCGAATTGCCTCTTTTTCCTGCCAGTACAGGTACGGACTGTCTGACATACCTACTTGGATGCTGTCACTGATGTAATCCTCTACCATTCTGTCAATGGTGACAGTATCATATGCAGTGACAGTAGAAATGTCAGAAATTGTTGGCAGGTCCTTCTGTCTGGACTAGATGTCCAAACTTGGTCCTGCCTACCCTGCATCACTGCCAGTGGGTTGTTCAGGATTCCTAAGTTGTTTCCTGGCCGCCCCAGTTGCTGGAGAAAATGAAGAAGGAGCTGTTGACATGTCACATTCCGCTTCAGCTGACAGTGTTTTCACCAGCAGGTATTTGCACCTCTGCAGGCTTGTGTCTGCTGGAAAGGGAGACATCACGTAGGTTTTAAACCTAGGATCGAGCATGGTGGCCAAACTGCAGTGGTCTTATTTCAACAGATTGACCACCCTTGAATCCTGGCAAAGTGAATGAAGGACTTCATCCACAAGTCCCAAATACCGAGCGGAATCGCTCCATCTTAGCTCCTCCTTCACTTTCTCCAGCTGCTGCTGCAAAAGCCTCATGAGTGGAATGACCTGACTCAAGCTGGCAGTGTCTGAACTGACTTCACGTGTGGCAAGTTCGAAGGGTTGGAGAATCTTGAACAGCACGTAAATCATTTTCTACTGTGCTTTAATCAGGTGCATACCCCTTCCTTTGCCAATGTCATCGGTGGATGTATAGGCTTGAATGGCCTTTTGCTGCTCCTCCATCCTCTGAAGCATATAGAGGGTTGAGTTCCACCACGTCACAACCTCTTGCTTCAGGTGATGGCAGGGCAGGCTCAAGAGTGTTTGCTGGCGCTCCAGTCTTCGACACGCATCGCTGAATGGAGAAAGTGGGCAGAAATTTTTCGAGCCACCCAAAGCATCTCCTGCATGCCCCTGTCATTTTTCAGAAACTTCTGCACCACCAAATTTATTGTGTGAGCAAAACATGGGACGTGCTGGAATTTGCCCAGATGTAATGCCCGCACAATATTGGTGGCATTGTCAGATATCACAAATCCCCAGGAGAGTCTAAATGGAGTAAGCAATTGGGCAATGATTTCCCTCAGTTTCTCTAAGATGTTGTCGGCGGTGTGCCTCTTACTGAAACCGGTGATACACAGCGTAGACTGCCTTGGAACGAGCTGGCATTTCTGAGGTGCTGCTACTGGTGATGCTGCTGTTGTTGCTGTGTAAGGCGATACATCTACCCAGTGGGCTGTCACAGTCATATAGTCCTAAGTCTGCCCTGTTCCACTTGTCCACATGTCCGTGGTTAAGTGGACATTGAGTGCAACCACATTTTTTAGGACACAGAGGACACTTTCTGATGTCTCTGTACATTCTTGGTATCGCCAGCCTAGTGAAAGGAAATCTAGATGGGATTTGGTACCGGGAACACGCCACCTCCATCAATTGTCTAAATCCCACTGCACTAATGGCAGATACTGAACGTACATCAAACACCAACATAGCTGTCAAGGCCTCAGTTTGCAAGAGGATGACTGCTGTCGTACTTCCTCCTTCTTGCAAAGGACTGTTGGATGGTCAATTGCTTAGTAAAAGAAGTAGTGGTGTTCCATCTACCTCTCTGGGATGATGAACGACTCCCAGCAGCAACAGCAGCAGCGGCAGCAGTAGGTGTAGCAATGCAGGATCCTCCAGTGGAATCCCGGTTGGGGAGAGGAGTCAGTCATGCCAGTGACATGGCCTGCAGAACTACTTCTGATCCTGACTGAGGAGGAAATTGATGAGGATGGAGTTGACGGTGTGGTTTTCAGGCGCTTGGATACAACAAGACAAAGGGATTTAGGTGTCCTTGGACTGCTTATGGTCTTAGCCACAGTTTCTGAACTTGGCACTAACACTTTATGAACGTGCTGCAGGTGACGTATAAGGGAGGATGTTCCTAGGTGGTTAACATCCTTACCCCTGCTTATTACACCTTTACATACGCAACATATGGAAAGACTGTAGTTTTCCGGATTTGGACTGAAATATTTCCAGACCAAAGAGGTGGAATGTTTGGTCTTCTGCCCAGGCATGACGATGGGATTTTTCATCCCATGGATAACAGTTGTCTCCCCCGATGCCTAATTTAAACTAACCACATCACCATCAGAATCCTCCTCATCAACTTCCTCCTCAGCACCAGCTACACCAATATCCTCATCCTATTGTACTTCAACAGTGACATCTTCAATTTGCATATCAGCAAGTGGACTGTGGGTGCTCCTTCCAGCACTTGCAGAGGGTGTGCAAATGGTGGAAAGACCCACCTCTTCCTGTCCAATGTTGGGAAGGTGAGGCATCGCAACCGCCACCACACTTGGACTTTCCTTGGGGATTTGTGATATCTTCTTAGAACACACAGTTCTTTGCTGTGCTTTTGCCAGCTTAACTCGTTTCATTTTTCTAGTGGGAGGAGGGCTTCCATCATCATGTGAAGCTGAACCACTAGTCATGAACATAGGGAAGGACCTTAGCCGTTCCTTGCCACTCTGTGTCATAAATGGCATATTGGCAAGTTTATGTTTCTCCTCAGACCATTTAATTAAATTTTTTAAGGTAATTTTCTTGAACTTTGGCATATGGGATTTTATATGCCCTCTACTATGACATTTGGCATCGGTCATGGCAGACAACGTTGATGGCATTTCATTGTCTATGTCATGACTAATGGCAGCAGATTCAACACTTGGAGGAAGTGGTTCTTGATCTTTCCCTATTTTATTGTTATCGGACAAATTTTTTTCCTCCATTTATGTGATATTGATACATGTGAACAAGGCGCACACAAACACAGAAAAATATATATTTTTTTACGGCACTTTGGGGGTTACACCACCCTTTAACAGATGAGCCAGCCGGCCCTTGACTTATGACACAGGCGCACGCTTGGCGCTGCTACTTTGTTGATGTATGTGAGGCTAATGCGCACACAAACAGAAAAAAATGTATTGGTTTTATTGCACTTGGGGGGAGCACCCCTGATGTACAGAGCACCCCCTGGACAACACTACAGCACCCCTTTAGGACTACAGCCTTTATGTGACAACAGCCCAGCCAGCCCCTATGGGCAACAGCAGCACCAGCACAGCAACCCCCACCTTCCCTCTATGGACAACACAGCCTTTATGGGACAACAACACTGCACAAGACAGCCCAGCCAGCCCCTATGGACTTTGGACACAGCCCCTATGGACAACAGCAGCACCAGCACAGCAAACCCCCACCCTCCCTCTTCACTGTCCACAGCCAGAGTGAAAAATGGCGCCGACGCGGGGACCTTTTTAGGATCCAAAACCCATGAGTATCCAACAGCGGGATGATGACATTTTGCCTCGATTTCAGATATGAGCCAGGCGGGAAAACCCGAGCCGGGCTTGGGGGGGCTCGGGGGGAGGTACGGATTTCAGAAATCTGAACACGCTCATCCCTAGTAATAGGTAGTCATGGATGCCAAATAAATTACAATGATTTGCAAGAGGCAGATCCATCCAGTAAATCGGTACTAGGCATAAAGCACATAAGATGAGATGTATCAAACCTTCTTAAGAGGACAAGTGGAGAAGTTGCCTATAGCAACCAATCAGCTTTCAGTACATTTAGCTGGTTGCTATGGGCAGCTTCTCCACATGTCCTTTTTATAAGGTTTGCAACGCTGATGTTAATGGAATTCAGTGATTTTCTGCTACTGTGTGTATGTAGAAATCCCTTAAAACTCTTACAGCATGGGGCGTGGCTTGACAGCCTTCTAGGAAAGCCGTGCATGCTAGGGGTTCCTGGCAGAGAGGCATTAAAATACCTCCTTTGCCTGGCTGAACTTGGCCTCAGTGTCCCCTGCGAGCTCCCTGTCACAGCCCAGCTTCAGTAGACATTGCGGGGGTAGAGCTACGGAGCCGGGGAAGGGCTCCTACCTTCCTGCAGGCTGTGGCCTATCTTTCCCCCTTGAAGCCGGGACCTAAATTTCCGTGGCGGATCGCGGATCACGGGCCCACCGGAATCGCGACTTTCCTCTGTTGAGATCCCCCAGATTGACGAGGCTGCGGAGGCATCCAGAGGGACCCATCCGTTTGCCCTCCATCTGGACCTGTATGGGCATCTGGCGCTGGCTGGAGTCAGCAGAAAGGGAGCGCCCACCGCCTTCTTGAAATTCCCTGGAAGCGGTGGGGGAGCCGGTGCCCGCTCCAGAAGCTAAGTACACAGCTTTGCTTTGCCCTGTCATATATCCCTGGCTGTACAGACGCAGCCTGGGTGCATCCACAGTGTAGGTGGCTCCCTGGCCCCTCTTCTATATTTCAGCCGCTAAAAGGCTGCCCTCCTATGAGCTAAAGCTTTAACCCCTGCAGGATCAAGCCTGCAGATCAGCTCCTGCCATATAGCTGCTACTCTGAAGTGTTTCTCTTCTTTGTACCCAATAAACACTGAGTCTATTTTTGCTGGTGTTGTGCTGTGCTCCACATATATTGTAAGGAAAGTGTATATATGTCTCTCTGTGTTTGGAGCTTCCGCTTAACTACCTGTATATACCCAGCTCATTTTCTCTAGCCTAACAGGTTTAATCCAACTCAGCTATCTAGCTTGCTCTTGCCCTGACATTTTTTATTTTTTGTGCTGGTAGACATTTGCCAATTACTCTACGCTGGCTCCCTCCTGTGGTCTTTTGTGATAATTACATCAAAATCCAATTGCAGCCACAATCAGTGTACCTCCATTTGCTATTATATTTTCTGTCAGCCTCCCACACTTTTTTGTCTGAGGTCAAGATTCTCCTGGATGGTTCTTCTCTGGAGTTAAAGATGTTCGTTTAATATTGTCACCCAACTTGCCTGGATTATTCTTGCAGAGCCCTGTGTTTCACTTTTCATACCATAGTTGTCTTTAATTTTTATTACTATTATATCACTATGTCGCAGAGATGTAAGAAACCTCCACCATCCTCTTCGAATTTCTTCGGATCTAAATCCAAGGGTTTTCAGAGTTCGTCACTACCCCCAGAATCCCCCTCCTCCCCATGCTCATCTGAAGCTGGTATTGATCCTCAAATTCAGGCGGTTATGATTGGTTTGTTGGAGGGAGTTCAGACTGCTTTCAAGCAAGAACTGTCAAAAGCTATAACGGAATTTAAATCAGAATTGACATCACTTGGCAACAGAACGGATGCGCTGGAATCTAAATCGGACGACTTATGCCGTTCCCAAATCCGTCTTGATAAAGAACTCTCTAGACTTCATGATGAGGTGGAGACACTCAAAGAAAGACAAGAGGACCAAGAGAATCAATCTCGTCGCAACAATTTACGTATCCGTAATATAGCAGAATCAGTCCTTGGTCCCTCCTTACCATCATTTCTAAAGGACTTTTTTCAACACTTAGTCCCAGCTCTTACAATTGAAGATTGTTTGTTTGATAGAGCCCATAGAGCACTCCGAGCGAAGCCCTCTCCTACTCAACCTCCTAGAGACGTCATAGTTCGCCTGCACTATTTTCGTTCAAAGGAGCGGATCTTGTTAGCTACTCGAGACTCTCCAGTGATACCATTCCAAGATATGCAGTTACAAATCTTCCAGGACCTGGCTCCCTCTACTATTCAGAAGCGGCGGGATCTTCAGCCAGTCACTAAGATTCTACGGCAGCATCAAATCCGATATCGCTGGGGATTCCCCTTTATGCTTCAGGTTTCAGCAAACAACACTGTGCATAGTGTCAAGACCCTTACTCAAGGTCAAGATTTATTAGCTAAGCTTAATCTTCTTCCGATGCTGACTTCTGATCCGGTGACTGCTGCTCCCTCTTCCAAGCCTCAACGCTCCCAACCTCCTTCACCAGACTGGACCAGGGTGTCCCGACACCATACTAAGGACTGTGACCCCATTTGAACTGTTTCGTCACTCCCTGGTGTATATTCTTTTTATAATAGGGTTTGAGCTCCCTACAATGTTTTTTTGAAGTTTGCTGGGAGGAAAAGTCCTCCCCTCTTGGTTCTCCGCGACAAACGTAGTTATTATGTGTATGAATATTACGATGTTTAGATAATGTTTCTTTCTTCCCCTTGTCCTTCCCATTCTACTCCCTTCCCCCCCCCTCCCTTTTTTTTTTTTTTTCCCCTATATATTGACACAGGTTTATGATCCCTGTATTACAGGGATTTTTGTTTGATTTGGTTATAGCCGATCTTATATTTAAGGGTCCAGGCAGTCCTGATTCTATTGGATGGTCCGTTCACTACCCCCATGCTCCCTTTAATATTTTTGATTAATGTTATGTTGATTGATATTATTGCGGTCCTTGCTTTGGACCCAATTTACCAGGGTTGTTACCCAAATGGGTTCTCTGTTTCTTTCTTTTTTTGTGTGTGCCTTTTTTACTCTGTGGCTCTCTTCTGTTTTTCTTCCCCCTTTTTTTCTCTTTCTGTTCTTAAGGGTGGCTCTATTTGGACCAAATTTTTTGATTTATTATACGTGTGTGTTATGTCTGTAGCACTGCTTTATATTTTCTTCCATGTCTCTTAAATTGTTATCCATTAATGTAAACGGACTTAATTCTCCTAAGAAACGTACCGTTCTCATGGGGACTTGTAGGAGGGAGAAAGCCGATGTTGCATTTTTGCAAGAGACGCATCTTACGGGCCCGCACTCTCAGCTCCGAGGTAGGTGGTTTGCCCAGACCTTCTTTGCTTCAGCGAATTGTAAAAAATGTGGGGTAGCCATTTTAATTAGGCGTAATATCCCTTTTGTCCACATTAAAACTGTGACAGACCCAGAGGGTCGATTTCTTATAGTGATCGTTACTCTCCGTACTGAGATTTTCACTCTGGTGTGAGTGTACGCTCCTAATCAAGACCAGCCCCAATTCTTTGATTCTTTCTTCAGACGTATTAGCAGAGTTGCGCAGGGCCATATTATTCTGTGTGGGGATTTCAACACCATTATTGACCCCCTGTTAGACAGATCGAACCCACCTTCAAACTCCTCTGGGATGTCTCTTCCTAGGGCTTCTCGTACTCTCCTGGCTTCCCTTAAACATTATGGCCTTTGTGATACCTGGCGTCTTAAACACCCTCACAGCAAGGACTATACTAATTTTTCAGCTCCACACCAACTTTATTCCAGGATAGATATGATCCACATTTCCTCCACTATTACCTCCCTAGTTACGGAAGCTGGTATTTCCCCCTTTACATGGACAGACCATGCAGGTGTTTATATTCTTTTAGATGTACATCGCTCTCCTCGTGGAAAGCGTAACTGGCGTCTTGATAACTCCCTTTTACAACATCCCCCCGCTCTGCTAGAAATAAAATTAGCAATGACCCGCTACTTTGAGGAGAATACCTCTCCTGATATTACCTCTAGTGTCCTCTGGGAAGCCCATAAGGCTACTATACGGGGTTTTCTCATTTCTAAAACCTCAGCGGTTAGGAAAGCGGCTGCACAAGAAATTCAGTCCTTTGAGTCACAAATCTCAGTACTATTGATTCAACATAAAACATCCCCTAGTGCCTCCGTGCTAACCCAAATTGAGAAACTACGAGGTCAGCTTAATGCCCTTCTGTCTCGCCGTGCTGCGCTTATTTTGCAAAAACTTCGTCAACGCTTTTATGACAAATCTGACAAAATCGATTCTTTATTAGCCAATAAACTGCGTCGCAGACAAGCATTAGGTGCGATTGACAAATTACACTCTCCGTCTTCTGGTTCTTTTACCTATGATCCTGAAGTTATGGCTGAGGAATTTCGAACCTTTTATAGTTCCCTTTATAATTTATCAGATTCATCCTATCCCACTTCAGCTGGAGCCGAGGGGGTGCGCTTATATTTGTCCTCTACTTCCTTACCCAGGCTCTCAGAATCCCAACTATCTATTCTCAATGACCGTATCTCAGATGAAGAAACAATAGCTGCTATTAGATCAATACGTTCCTCTGCCACCCCAGGAACTGATGGGTTTACAGCCCAATATTATAAACTGTTTACAAAGGAACTTGCCCCACATCTTACATCTCTATTTAATGATATTTTGGAGGGTGCCTCTTTTGCTCCTGATACAACTCGGGCCGACATTGTAGTGATTCCTAAACCTGATCGTGATCCTACTCATTGTATTAACTATAGACCGATTTCATTATTAAACGTCGACCTGAAAATTTATGCTAAAATCTTAGCGACTCGGTTAGTTCCTTTGCTCTCTTATTTGATACATCCGGATCAGGTCGGGTTTATACCTGGACGTCAGGCATCGGACAACACTAGACGGGCCATTGACCTGATACACTCTATTCATAAAAGGAAACTTCCTTCTCTGATTTTAGCTCTAGACGCGGAGAAGGCCTTCGACCGCATTTCCTGGCCCTTCATATTTGCTGTCCTAGACAAAATGGGTTTTTCAGGCAAATTTTTAGATGGCGTTGCAGCACTTTACCGTTCCCCCACAGCACGAGTTTCGGTTAATGGTGTCTACTCCTCCAGTTTTGGGATCACTAACGGTACTCGGCAGGGTTGTCCCCTCTCTCCCTTAATATTTGCTCTTATTATGGAACCTTTGGCGGCAAGGATCCGGTGTAATAGAGCTATCTTGGGAATATCCACTGGCCCCTCTGAATATAAAATAGCATTATATGCCGACGATATTTTAGTTTCTCTCACTGACCCAGCCCAATCCCTAAATTCACTTTTAGAGGAAATAATTCATATTCCCAACACTCGGGTTATAAAATTAATGTCACCAAGACTGAAGTTCTTGATTTCTATATCCCTGTTACCCTAAAGCAAACCTTAGAGGCCTTGCTTCCTTGTACCTGGTATAAAAAAAAGTTTAAATATCTTGGTGTTTTCTTAACTCATCACCATCATCAGCTGTTTCAGGCAAATTTTCCCCGCCTTCTAGATTGCATTAAGTCTGATCTGCATGACTGGTCCAACTATTTTATTTCTTGGATAGGTAGAATACATTCAGTTAAGATGAGCGTTCTCCCTCGGCTCTTGTATTTATTTCAGACCCTTCCGATCTACATCCCTCCATACGTGTTCAAATTCCTCGAGTACCAAACCTCATATTTCATATGGAACCGGAAACGCCCGAGGATTAGACTAAAGTTGCTTCAGCGGCCTTCTAGGGGTGGGGGGCTGGGTATTCCCGATTTTAAAAATTATTATTACGCTGCGCAGCTCTCTCATTGTGCTCAGTGGTGTAACTTCTCCGCAGGGAAGGTCTGGGTGGCTATTGAGGCCGAGGAGCTGGGACTGGCCACTGTATCCTCCCTCTTGTGGCTATCTAAGATTCATCGCCCCCAGACGGTTTCTTCTCACCCAGTAATTTCTCGCTCTGTAGCAGTTTGGGATTTAGCCAATAGATGTTTTAAGTTAGCTCCAGCCCCGTCCCCTTTGATACCACTACTTCATAATCCAATTTTTCCTCCTGGACTATGCAAATCATCTTTTACAGCCTGGTCATCGAGCAATATTTATTATGTGAATGATATTACTATAGATACTAATTTCCCACAATTTTCTGAAATCCGGGATAGAGTGGCAGTTCCATCCAAAGAATTTTTTAGGTTCCTACAAATTAGACACTTCCATTCCAAAATTAGCTCGACTCTGATTAGCAGATCTTTGACTTCTTTTGAGTACTTATGTTGGAGACAACCCTCCACTAGAGGTCTTATTTCTACTATTTACTCCTTACTAGGGGAAGTAAGCTCCAATCGGGACCCTCATGAGCTAGCGTGGGAACGAGATTTGGAACACTCTATAGATGCTGAGGATTGGACGGAGATCTGGGACAATGCTGCCACCAGTTCTATTTGCGTAAAAATTAAGGAAAATATTTATAAACTGCTTTACCGATGGTATTATGTTCCATCGTGGCTGCAAGTAATGTTTCCCGATGCTTCAGATAGATGCTGGAGGGGTTGCGGTGGTGAGGGCAGCTTTTTACTCATCTGGTGGTCTTGTCCCAAATTAGCTAGTATTTGGCAGGAGGTTATTGATCTCCTCTCGCACCTTTTTGAGATTACGATTCCCTATGACCCTCAGCATTTTCTACTTCCCTTGAGTCTGCCTTCTCTGTCCCGGTCTCAGAATAGGTTATTCCGACACATAGTATCTGCTATGACTTGTCAAATTGCAGCGGACTGGAAAAATCCTTACCCCTCTCCAATGCAGGCAATATTATCACGTATCTGGTATATATACAAGATGGAATACATGACAGCTTTATTACGTAATACATCCAAAACCTTTGATAAAATCTGGTCCCCTTGGCTGACATACCAGAATGTTACTTCCCCATTTAACAACTAAATTTTCCTTTTAGATTTTTTTCTTTATTATGTTTAGATTGTAAAAGAGTGACTCCATACGGAGTCCACCCATCCTATTTTTCTTTTACTCTCCTTTGTCTTTCTTCTCCTTTTTTCTCTTTTTTTCCTCTATTCTTAAACGGTTCGCCACGCCGTTGCTGCAAGTTTTTTTCTTGCATCTATTTTCTTTATTTTCTTATAACGAGAAAATCTTCTATTAGATTATATTATTGTTCTGAAATAGTACAGTTTCCAGTATAAAACTATGTTATGTGCTGCACCTTTTTTTTTTGAATATTGGAATGTACTGTTTTCTTTGTGATTTGCTCAATAAAAAGTTTAAAAAAAAAAAAAAAAAACTCTTACAGCACATGGTATCAAAAGTGTACTGGAAATGTGCTGGCCATTCCCAGGCAGTGCCAAATTAGGCACACAGAGATGATCCACCTTCTGGCTGTGTTATGAGTGTGCCGCTGAACTGGCTGTTTAGTCAGATGCTTAATTGCTCACATTGAAGGCCAAGACCAGACAGCACCTACCACATGGCCGGGGCAAGTTTTGATGGTGCGACCGATGGTGGCATTTAAAGACCCACCAAGCATTATTACCGTGTCTGAAGACGCTGAAGACTATCTATCGATTTTCAATGTCAACCATAACAAAGAAGAATTTAAATGGATTTTTATTCTGAAAACATTGAATCCATCAGGGCTAAACATAGATAATGAGATCAGATCAGTGATAACCCAATGATAGTAGAATATGCTATCATCATCAGAGGTCACTATGCCTCATAAATAGACAATCCATAACCTACTACTTAATACCCAATATTAGAACCAATAAAGATGAGACCTACAGCACACAAGAGCTCTAATTAGCCCGTTTAACCCTATTAAATATTTCACTGTACTTAGATGGTAACCACCAGGTTCACTGACAATAGATGGAGGAACATAAATCCAGGGACTCAAGCCCCATAAATACAGCGAACAGGGCCAAATACTTCGCAATCAGAACTTACCACAATAGTATATTGGATTCTATATCTTCTTACCATATTGAACTGTTTATCAGATTAAACCTGAACAAATATTATAAAAACATTGAAGAAATTTTCCAGAAATCTCTATGAAGAAGAAGGGGAACCAAAGGGATTTATTTACCCACAAATATGTCAACCCAACATAAGCATAACACATACACAGTCTGCAGAGGGAAAAACTTACAGCAATGTAATAGTTAACATGGACAGCTTTGCTCATCACCTAGGCAATGGGTGTTACAACCCACAAAAGACTAAAGATGAGCGGGTTCAGATTCCAGAGATCCGAACCCACCCGAATTTCGCAGATCCGAGTCGGATCCCAGCCGGCTCGGGTTTTCCCACCTGACTCATATCTCAAAACGAGGCAAAACATCATCATCCCGCTGTCAGGTTCTCACGGGTTTAAGATTGTATAAAAGATCCTGCGATCACCATCATTTTCATTCTGTCTGTGAAGAGTGAAGAGGGAGGGGGCTGTGTGTAAATGTGATCACTGTGTTGTGCTGTTGCTGGCGCTGTGCTTAGGAGCTGGCTACTGTTATCACACGGGCCTGGCTGCTTATGTCCATAGGGGGCGGGGCTGGCTGTTGTCCATATATAGGGGCTGACTAGCTATTGTCCTGTCCACTCCATAGGGGCTGGCTAGCTGTTGTCCATATAGGGGATGGCTGGCTGTTGTCCTGTCCATAGGGGCTGGCTGGCTGTTGTCTATAGGGGCTGGCTGGCTGTTGTGCTATGTTGTCCAGGGGGTGTTCTGTCCATTTTTTTCTGTGTGTGTGTGCGCGTTAGCCACAATTATCAGCAACATAGATGTGCAGGGGTGCTGTCTGTGTCATTTATCAAGGGCCTGCTGCCTCGTTCAGGGGTACTTCCCCACCTAGTGTGAAAAAAAGTATTTTATTTCTGTGTGTGTGTGTGTTAGCTACACTTATCAGCAATGTAGGTGCACAGGGGTGCTGTTTGTATCATTTATCAAGGGGCTGCTGCCTCGTTCAAGGGTGCTTCCCCCTCAGTGTGAAAAAAAGTATGTATTTTATTTCTGTGTGTGTGCATGTTAGCCACACTTATCAGCAACGTAGGTGCACAGGGGTTCTGCCTGTGTCATTTATCAAGGGACTGCTGCCTCGTTAAAGGGGTGCTCTCCCCCCAGTGTGAATTTTATTTTATTTTATTTCTGTGTGTGGTTGTGTTTGTTAGCTGCAACTTAGCTACGCTATAATTGCTTGGTGACACTGCTGTAAGACCGCAGTGAGTATAGAGGACAGTCACATGACAGGAGAGCAGGATCCACATGCCAGTCTTGTAGTTGTCGGCAGCAGTCATGATGACGATGTAAGTCCGTCAACGTCATCTATGAAGGCCGATGCATCAGAGCTTAAGTCAGGCCATGTAAAAAAATCAACTTTTACCCTGTTAAAGAAAAAACAATTTAAAGCTAAATCAGCTTTAGAGAAACAAAAAATTGGTAATATGCTATTCACTACACAAAGTGGCAAGGAAAGGATAAGGCCTTGGCCTTTATTTATGACTGGTGGTTCGTAAGCCCGAAGGATGGCATTTAAGCATGAGGGACATTAAACCACAAGTGTTTTGAGTGTTGCCAGTTTAATAACGTGTTGGATATTGCCCCTTTAAGTTTAGCTGGTCTTATGCAGCCAATGAATGTTTCATGGGGAGTGGTCTAAGATTATTTAATGGATTGATGTATGTAAATCTGCCTCTTTGTTCCAGTTTTTCCCACCCTCCCTCCCTCCCTCTTTTTGTTTTAAGTTTGTTGAATGTATGATGGTTGGTTTGGTGTTTGCGGAAAAGAATGACACTTGGAGTTACTTTAGGTTATTATTATCATTTATTTATATGGTGCCACAAATGTTCCGCAGCGCCTTAGAAAGCCCATAAACAAGTTGTAGACAAGCGACTTACAGAACAATACAATACAGGACCAGGACATGGATAATATATATTGCTACATTAGTGACCATAACACCCAGATAAGCAACAGAGCGTAAGCAGCCAAGTGTTAGGTGCCCTAGTGGTGAGTAAGAAGTAGATGAAACTAAAGTAGGGAGAAGTACAAGAGGTTAGAGGGCCCTGCTCGTAAGAGCTTACATTCTAAAACGGGAGGGGAAGACAAACAGGGGTGACACAGATGGGGAGGAAGGTGTATGTATCAGGGAGTTAGAATGACAGCTGGAAGGCTTTGATGAAATAATGAGTCTTGAGAGCCCGTTTGAAGGATTGCAAAGAGGCAGAGAGTCTGATGGGGAGTGGGAGAGAGTTCCAGAGGTGGGGAGCAGTGCGGGCAAAATCTTGGAGGCGGGAGTGGGAGGAAGTAATCAGCTGGCATGAAAGGCGGTGTGCATTAGTTGAACAAAGAGAGCGGAGAGGAGAGTGAAGGGAGATGAGATCAGAGATGTATATGGGGAAGATTGGGTGAGGGCTTTGTAAGTGAGCGTGAGAACCTTAAATTGGGTTCTAAAATGGAAGGGGAGCCAGTGGAGGGCTTGTAGGAGAGGGGTGGCAGATGTAAAGCATTTGGAGAGGAATGTAAGCCATGCAGCAGCATTAAGGATAGACTGGAGAGTAACATCCTGGGTGAGATAGGATCTGATCTTAGAAATATTTTTGAGATGGAAACGACAGGACTGTGAAAGGTTCTGGATATGTGGTTTGAAGGAGAGGGACGAGTCCAGGATAACTCCAAGACAGCACACTTTGGGGCTAGATGAGATAGTTATACCATCAATTGATAAAGTAATAGTGGGAAGTGAGGTTATGTGGGAGGGTGGGAAGATGATCAGCTCTGTCTTAGACATATTAAGTTTAAGACATCCAGGAAGAGATGGCAGAGAGACAGTTGGAATACGAGTCAAAAGAGAGGGGGAGAGATCAGGGGAGGAAATGTAGATTTGAGTATCATCAGCATAGAGATGATAATGGAGGTCAAAAGAGTTGATGAGTTCACCTAGAGAGGAAGTATAGAGGGAGAATAGAAGAGGTCCAAGAACAGAACCTTGAGGAACACCTACTGTAAGAGGATGTGGGGGGGAAGAGGAATCATGAGAGGAAACTGAGAAAGATCGGTCAGAGAGGTAGGATAACAGCCAGGAGAGGGCAGTGTCACATAGACCAAGGGAGTGAAGGATATGCAGCAGGAGAGGGTGGTCCACAGTGTCAAAAGCACCAGAGAGATCAAGGAGAATGAGAAGAGAGTAGTGGCCCTTGGATTTGGCAGCAAGGAGGTCGTTGCTGACTTTCGTGAGGGCAGTTACATTGGAGTGGAGAGAACGGAAGCCGGACTGAAAAGGATCAAGGAGGGAGTGGGAGGAAAGAAAAGTAGTAAGGCATTTGTAGACAATCCGCTCAAGAGATGGGTCGGTTGCTAGAAAGAAGGTTAGGATCAAGGGTAGGTTTTTTTAAGAATGGGGGAGACAAGGGCATGCTTGAATGCAGACGGAACAGTGCCTGATGAGAGAGAGGTTAATGAGATGGGCAAGATGGGAGCAGGCAGAAAGAGAGAGGAAGCGGAGGAGGCGAGAGGGGATAGGATCAAGGGGGGAGGTGGAAGGGGGGGAGGACCAGATGAGGGCCATGACTTCCTCCCCAGATACAGGGGAGAAGGATGCTAGAGTTGGTAAAGTTGATTGGGAGGGGTGATCTGGGAAAGGAGGAGGTGGAGAGCTGGGGGACTGGTTGGATATGATGTCCTGACGTATGGAATCAATTTTAGATGTAAAGTAGGTAGCAAAGTCAAGGGCAGAGAGCAAGGAGGTGAGATGAGGAGGGGGTGGGCGAAGGAGGGAGTTGAAAGTGGTGAAGAGACGCTGGGGATTAGAGGACTGAGAGGAGATGAGGATGTTAATAATTAGGCTTAGTGGTTGCGTTCTCATTAAAGTGGAGTAAGGAGACAGCCAATTGTCCTGGATGGGAAATGTCTCTACCACCTTGACCAGTGGTTGAAGGTAAAAGAGAGTTGATCACCAATGCTTGGCTTGTGTATGTGTATCTGTTTCAGCTGTTTGGTTGTTATTGTCCTGTGCATTCTTTTTATGCCTTCACCATTATTAGTATTAACTTATAGACTAAGGTCCTCATTCAGAGTCAGTCGTAAACAGCCGCTCGGTCGTACGTCTAACGACCGAGAAACTGAAAAAGGAAGCAATCGCATGGCCTGTCGATCGCTACCAAACTGACGCCCATACGTGAACAATGCACCTCCTCTAGCTAACGAGTGATAGCAGCTAGCGATCGAGTCAATCGTTGTCAGTCGTTGTCAGTCGCTGTATGCTAATTTTCTTCTGATGGTTGCGGCCACTTGTGTTGTATTGTTCAAATGTCATTTAGTTCATGCTGATCTTTTACTGGTAGTGCGTTTGTTAATAAAAAAGATTTTAAACCCGGATTTTGGAATAGTAATGTTGTGTTGTTGTTAAATGCATGTTAAAATGAACAAAAAACCGCATAGAATAAGCCATCCCCATGAAATTTATTTATTCTTATTATTCGCTAATGCTAACGCAACTGAATCAATTACAAACCAATTAGCAGTGTTATTAGCTTCAACAAACGATTATTAGCTGCTTGCATTGTGTGGCTCAAAATAGAAACATCAATCCTAACATCAATAACATTCGATAGTATCGATTGTACTCTGGGGCTTGCGAGAGCACGTACCCAACCTCAAGCTGTACGATCAGCCAGGCCTCAAACCTACTCACAGAGTGACGTTTGACTACTTCCAGCCTTCTATGACGGTCGTAGCAGGTAATTTATTTACGCCCCTAAAACGCCCTCAAAATTCTGAGGCACGCCTGCGTTTTCAGACCACCACCCCCGTCAACACCCACAAACGGCCTTTCATGTCAATCAACTCTCAGAAGCCACTTCCTGCTCGTAAGCCATACGATCTACAGCATTTTGGATCGCAAAGCCTCGTGCGCACATACGCACAACTAACCGTGCGCATGCGTGGTTTGGAAACCGCTTACGACTGACTCTGAATGAGGTCCTAAATTTGAATGGCTTGTCAAAAAAATTAATTTGACAATATATTTAAACGCCAACACTGTTGTCTGTGTCTTTATTTTAGAAGTCAAGTTATATTGTATTTAGGAAGGTTGTTATATGGTAACATGATAATACACGTTAGTGATTTTATAGTTGTGATGATTTAAGCCCTTCTGCTTGTAGAAGAGGTACAGAAAAAATTTAAATTGTTTCCGAAAAGTCACAGATCCCCGAGGAGAGTCCAAGGGTCAAATTTAATTAGAAGCGAAAATTCCCGTACTTTTCGCATGCCGGACTTTTCGCCAACATTGCTGGTTTTGCATGCCAAAAAGCATCGCGCGTGTCCCCGCTTATCCCCGTATTCAATTCCAAAAAACGCGAAAACGCATCCCAGCGAATTCAAACAGGCGAAAAGTACTGGCAGATATGGGGAAATCAGCCTGACACTCCCAAAAAGATGCACTGACATGGGGGATCACTATGGATACCCCTGAATAGCCCTGCTGGAGGTATTTGTTGTGCTTAAATGCTCTCAATTGGTGCTAATTTGCGTCTTTGCACAAGTGGTGAAGAATAGCATTTTGCTGTTTTTGTTGGCAAAAATTAGTAGTTACAGCAAATTTGGGGTACATGAAGATGGGTTCAAGCATGGTTAAAAATTGCTAAAGTGAGGTCTTAAAAAGCGTTAAAAGCGCACCTTCAGCATGCACCTGAAATCAAAACAACACCTCCCACATACTTGCAGACTTTGCGAGTTTTTAAGTTTATATCCCAACTTTTAACTTTTTTGCCCCCTTTTTCAAAGTTATATATTGGGGTGTTCTTTAAATATTTTTGGGATTTTTTTATGCAATTTACCTTTGGGGACCTGTCCTAAGAGTGCAGGGTGGTTTCCCAGCCTTTGCACCCCAAAACTGCAATTCTGCACTTTTTTCTGCCCGCTATTCATAGCCGAAACTTTTCTGCCGGGTACATTGCATTGTG